>OY720429.1:101920013-102520013 GCA_963082735.1 Pocota personata | reverse complement strand
GAACGGATTGTAAACATTGTGCGCGTCAGGAAGAACGGGAGCTAGTTTCCATCCAAAGAATGAGAGCCGAACCTATCGCCGGCTGGAGCGTAGATGAGATCCGGAACGCTCAGAAGGAAGACCCGGATATCGAGCCGATTCTGGCCTGGAAGAAGAACATGGAGAAACCGGATCATCAGGACATCTCTCACAGAAGCCCGACTCTAGAGGCATATTTTGCGCAGTGGGACTCCCTCCATGTCCAAGAAGGTGTTCTGAGAAGAAAATGGGAATCCTCCGACGGAAAGTCGTTTGTAATGCAGCTTGTCGTACCGCGGACGAGGGTCAAGGAGGTGTTACAGGAAATGCATGGCGGGGCGTCCGGAGGCCACTTGGGAGTGAATAAGACGCTAGAAAAGGTACGAGAACGTTTTTATTGGTTAAAAGCGAGGGAAAATATCGAAGACTGGTGCAGAAAATGCGACGTGTGTGCAGCTAGCAAGGTTCCGAGAATCAAATCTCGAGCTAAGATGCACCAATACAACGTGGGAGCACCTTTCGAACGAATCGCCATTGACATCGCAGGGCCCTTTGCGGAAACCGACAATGGTAATCGGTATATACTCGTAGTGATGGACTACTTCAGTAAGTGGCCGGAAGCGTTTCCGATCCCTAACCAGGAAGCCAGAACCGTGGCGGAGCAGATCGTCTACAATTGGGTTAGCAGATTCGGTGTGCCCTTGGAATTGCATTCTGACCAAGGGCGGAACTTCGAGTCAAGAATCTTCCAAGAGATGTGTCAACTACTCGGAATCAAAAAGACAAGGACAACCCCGCTTCATCCACAGTCGGACGGTATGGTGGAGCGTTTCAATAGGACTTTGGACGAACATCTCTCGAAGGTCGTAGGTGACTACCAACGGGATTGGGACCGGCAGATTCCCTTGTTTTTGATGGCCTATAGAAGTGCCGTGCATAGCACTACTCGACATACGCCGTTCGAAATCTTATTTGGTGGAATAGCTCGTTTACCCAGTGAGGTGAAATTTGGATCTCCTACCAATGAGCCCAGAAATGAAGAACAGTACGTGGCGGACCTTAGGGAAAGGCTTAGGGACATACACCAAAGGACCAGAAGCCAGATTAAGATGACGAGCGACCGCATGAAGACCAGGTATGATGCCAAGGCAACAACGCCAGGATTCCAGGAAGGAGATCTGGTGTGGCTGTATAATCCCCATCGCCAAAAGGGGAAATCACCTAAATTGCAGCGGAACTGGGAGGGTCCCTACAGAATAGTAACCCGCATCAACGATGTTGTCTACCGCATCCAGCGAGGACCAAGGGCCAAAATGAAAGTGGTTCATGTGGACCGACTGAGTCGATACAATGGCCGAAATGAGGATGCACTTGTTCGGGACGAACACGTCTAAGAGGGGGGCAGTGTAGCATAATAATAACTACGCTCCCTAAAAGTATGATGCAACAAATTCCGAAGTGTCTTTTCATTCTGGCAGAATTTTGGTCCGAACTGTCCTTTCATTCGAGGTTCGTGTCTGCGATGAAGTCTCCACAACTCATGTCAACGAAAGAGACGGATAATATCACGGACAAGAGGGAATTATAACTGCAAGAATTATTACATCAGAATTTCTCTTGTTCCAGTGGTCGAAGAATTTGCTAGAAGTTTCTGGCTATGAGAAACTTCTGCTATATAAAGACAGATGGCTTACGAGAGGGGGCAGTAGTTTCTTAACTGTGGCGAAGAGATTAGAAAAGTGATGGGCGAAGTTGTAATTTTGTGATAAATTGAAAGTTGAGATTTAACAAGAAGAGTAATTAGTTTGGATTTGTGAATTAAGTAATTGAAAGGAGATAAAGTGATTTGAGAGGACAGAGACCTTGTAAGAAAAGAATTGCGAAGAATAGTATAGTGTGAACCTGAATTGTTCTGTAGACTAGAAAATAAAGAAATAATTTCACAGAATATTGTTTTATCTACTCGAGCCGTAGCTCGCATATTACAATATTTACAGCACTGACAGAATTAAACGATTCGTAGATCCAGGTAGTATATCATGAGATTTGCTACGCGGTGAATAATCGATCTGATCCAATGCAGTATTGGCTGAAATCTTTTCAAAACTAAAGTATCTTTTTGCTGTACCTTTTAAGACGCAGCGGAATCGGTTCCAATACTCACTTCATGCACTAAAGCTACCCATTTTTTTTCTATGAGTTGCATAACGCTTGCAAGCAATTGTGGAGATTTGTCCCTGTAGATATGATTAATATCTTTATCGCTACTTTTCAACAATTCTGGATCTAACTTTGAATTGTTCGCTATCTTGCAAAAAAACAGGTTCGTTTAGTCCATCACTTAGTTCAGCAGAATCAATCTCTCCATTTTTAGCAAGTTACACTATTTTTACATTCAGTGCCCTCTTGACAAATCGTTTGCATTTAAAACAGCACAAAACCTCCAACTCCTTGTTAACTTAACATCTTTCCCATCCTATACTGTGTTTTTCATCTGTAGAACCTTTGGGAAGTCTGGATGGATTTCGAAAACTGCATTAAACCATTTTTTTTTTTTTGTACTATGAAACTTAGAAATTGTATACTACTATCAATTAGTATAGTATTTTGTTGTTCTAGTTATTCGAATATTTCCTTTATTTCGTCTTATAAGTTTTACTTATAACTACAATTCTAGGATTCATCATGCATTGTCTTTCCTGTTGATTTTTTTTGCATGAGAGGCTTTTCCACTTAATTTCTTATCTGAGGAATCGGGAATTTTTTTTTTCTAATTTTCTGACTACAATTTTTTGGATTCGTCTGCTCACTATCAAAAATCCAGAGGTTTACTTAGATATTATTGAAATTACACGCAATTCAAAAACGGTGTTACTTTTATTTTAATATATAGCTAAACAAAATGCACAGCACTATTTAAATTAAAAAAAAAAAAAAAAAAAAGAGTTTTTGATAGCTAATTTAATTTATCGTCACATATGTATGTATTTCACGTTTTTATTACTTACAAAAATGTCAGAGCTGTATCAATCAATTACCGCTCATTTTAAAGTTATATTATAATACATACACTTTACTGCACACACCCACAAATATCGATTTCGGGTTGAAGCATATTTTTTAATTTCTATTTTCCCCTTCTACAATTAGTGTACAATTATGTGGAATATTCAAAATTCATTTCCTACGAAGAGGGGGCTAAGGGAAATTTTGAAAATATTGAGTATTTAAACACCTTTTACAAAAAACCAAATCTAATTATTATCATAATTTGTGATAATTTCCCGCGTTTTCGCTTTAATTCTACATACTGAAAACTGCAATGGATTATAATTTTGCTCATCTTATTTTCGTAAAAAAAACAAAATATCTATCTACTTATATATGTACATATGTATATGTACGTTCTATATACATTTTATTTTAATAGCAATTAAAACAAATCTTACCAAGTGATGTACTAGATGCCATGCTTCTTTTGAAGTTGTTTAAAGCATACAGTCCCGGTGTCTGAAGGTTGTCCTTTTTAGGTAGTGATGAGGAGAAGATATTTGTCTGCACAACTGGAGAGCGATAACGAGCACTTTTTGCATTACATTGTACAACATTAGAATCACTTTGTGATTTATCGCATATATTTGCGGAAAATTCGAGTGACTGTAACCTCGGAAGAGAATTGGTACATATTAGATTATCAATTATTAATCTAGGTGAAGTCGGCGACAAATTTGAACTATTTTTTATATCAGATAAGGAGGATAACCAAAGCTTCTGAACTTCGTAACAGATTTGCTTATCAGCAACTCCAATACTTCCGCAACTTTGAACACGATCCAACTGTTCTCCATTTTTAATGATAGTATATGTCAAATTATCTACCGATCCTCTCTTTGAGACAGATAGTTCCGATGAAAGCGAACAATTATCTCGATCTTGTGTTAAGAGCTTATTTCTAGAGTCCCCAGGGGCAAGTAAGGCTGATTCAAAACTGCCTCGCCATGAAAATCGGTCGCAATCACTAATTTCCCCAGCGTTGTCATTTACGGTACTGACAGAATTAAAACGATTCGTAGATCCAAGTAGTATATCATGAGACTTGCTACGCGGTAGATTCCCCCATTGGTTAGGTGTAGAACAATCGATCTGATCTAATACAATATTAGCTGAATTTTCTTCGGAATTAATAGTACGTTTTTGCTGTAGGAGGTCTGGATTTTGAGAAGCAGCGGAATCGGTTCCAATACTTACATCATGCATTAAAGCTACCAATTTTCTTCCTATATGCTGCATAACATTTGCAAGCAATTGTGGAGATTTATCCCTGTAGATATGATTAATACCTTTATCGCTACCTTTCAACAGTTTTGGACCTAACTTTGAATTGTTCGATATGATAGATTCGATCAAATTTGTGTACACCGATACTGCATCCGTATTCAAAGAGCAAGGTTCGTTTAGTTCATCACTTACTTCGTTAAAATCAATCTTTCCATTCTGCAGACATTCAGTGTGTTCAAATTTATTTGATCTTTTGATAACTATATCAATATTAGACCCGTTGCAATCTGATGAATCATTAGAGTCTGACCGAGCATCTTCGCTACTGAAATATTCAACAATTTCACGAACCTGTTGATTATTTATCCCCGGGACAGCTTTCATAAGCCGTATGAGCTCATTTTCGAAATACGGGAATTGAAAAGCTTTGTTTTTATGTCGTGCAAGTCTTTCCTGAAAAATTTGGTCCGAGTATATCCCAAAATCAGTCGATTGATTGTTCTGTGCCGTTGCTCCTATAAGCGATTTAAAAAACTGTCTCATCTTTGACATCATGAGATTTGTTTCTTCATCTGAACTCCAATTATTAAAACTATCTTTTCGAGCAAGAGTGGTTTTACCAGGTAGTTGCGACGTTTTTCTTAACTCATTCAGTTTAACAACTCTCAGCTCATGATGCGGATCTGAATCTGTATAAGTATAATTCATCTGATCCTCAACATGCACAGGAGTTTGTAAAAATGTTGATGTTTTGCCACATTCTGTACATAACTTTTGTTCTAAAATTTCACGTTTCCTGTAATTTTTTTTTCGTTTTATGGAATCAGTATTATCTAATTTATCACAAGTTGTCCCCGCTTCGGAAACGAAACCAGTTTCTGATTCCGAGGAATCTAGGCTTTCAGTAGATTGTTTCTCTGAGAAATCAGCTGATTCCACAATTAAATTATCCAATGATGAATTGTTTGACCTGGGCATTCCCCGAGCTCTTACAAATTTTTTTTTGCGTTGACTTGGACTTGGTTTGCCCTCACTATCACTACCCACACTACCGTCTGATTTATTTCCCGTGCTAAGGCCCATGAAGCCGGAAAGAAAATATTCTTCAAGCCTGGAAGTTGATAAATCAAGATCACTTCTAGTATCACTTAAGTAAACATCATTTGCTCCAATAGTATCAAGGTTGTCACTGCAGTCACTAAATATTTCCGAAGAGCTGTCTTCAAGAATATTATCTTCATCTCCATCTCCCAAACCAAAGAAAAAATATCTTTCCAAGTGTGAAGGTGATATAGAGGTATTATCACCAAAACTTTTCTCTTTCGACAGATTTAACCTTTTATCACCACGTTCGGCTTCACTATCTTCACAACTCTCTTCAGCAATAGTATGTAAAGTGAAATCTATAGCATTAAAGTTGTATCCTCGAAAATCTCCATGATCGGTTCCCAAATTCGATTCAGAAACAGTATCAAATTCATTTAAATCATCTCCACCCTGACTGATATTTTCCACCCACGAATCATCATCTGCCAGGCCATCATCAGGGTAATTGCCTTTATTTTCAACGAACAAAATGTCGCTTGGAGCAGATACAAAATGATTTTCTTCAGCCATAGAATATTTTATATCCGACTCAGCAGCCTCTCAGTCAAGTCATTTATGTTTAAAACAACCGCAAATAGAACTCAAATGGCACTTGTTTATATTATTCACAAATTCGTAAACAACACTATCGGTACGATCTGTTCGGTGATCCAAATGTAAAGCGCATATACCACGTATACATGAGGGATTGAAGTAGGTTTGAAGCGCACTTTTATCTCATGTATAGATGAGACGCAGATTGACTTGAAGCCGAGTTGAATCAATAGGCGTGCTCCCTCAGGAGGAGCATATTGGTTAAGTGGAACTCGATGACTCCGCTGAGGGTAATGAGCTGTCGAAAACATATATTGTCGCTCTCTGATTCGATTTTTTCGTCCTTATAAAGAGGAACAAAATACACGAACAAGACTTGTCAGCTCAACCACTCAACCCAAGTATAAATGCATTTCTTTAACTCGATCACGCTTTCAAAGCGGAGTTGATTCGAGTCAACTCATGTTGTTTTCCTCCTGTTCTCCAATGAAAACTGGACTTTTTTTTCGAACAAAAGCAATTGCCACTAAGTCTCTTCTAACTACATTAATTCATTTTTATTCAAAAAAAAAAATTATTTGACAACGAAATGTATGAAGAAATATGTTTTTTATTATTTATCACGTTTCAGTTACATGTGTTAGTGCTTCTTGAGTGGATTCTGGATAGCAACCCTGAATCGAAAAATTTCTCAGAACGTTCAGAAAAGAATTTTGAAGTGCCAATGAAACGCATTTAGATGAGTTTTTTGCTTGGAAGAGAAAAGTTTTCTTTTTGCCCAATGGAAGATGACATCAGTTTGGATTAAACCCTTGTTTATATGGATTTCTATCTGAGTTTAATTTCGTTAGTAGTCGTTAGTGAAAGAATGCCTGCTAAAGGGGAAATTTTAGTAAAGGGTGACCAGATAGCAATGATAGTTTTTCCAATTCTTATGTTTCAGCAGCTGCTAAAGTTACCAATGACATCCAGCTGTCAAAATATTCAGTAAGGTTTGCCATTTCATCATGCATAGCTTGACACTTCTCGAACGTGTGGAAATTATAAAAAAATATCGAAATTCCGGCTCAGTTGTAAATAGGCAACTTGAATTTCGTCGTGAGGTCGGTCGTCATCACGGCTGCAGTGCGCAGGCAATTCGTCATACCGTGAAGAGTTTGAGCCACCAAGAAGAGTTTAAGCCACCAACCACACAGAGATCGGTGCGGAGCCTAGCATAGCCGCCGTAGCGGCCAGTATCGAATTGGGCAGCGCCAGAGAGTCAACCAGGCTTATTTTGCGGTTGGATTTGGGCCTACATCCATATAAGATTGTGCTGACGCAAGAATTGAAGCCGGACAACGCAAGTTCAATAATTGGACGCTGGAAATGTTGGCCGGAGACTTCTTATTTTTTATTTTATAATTCGCGCGCGCGGATTTTGGCCGAAAAATCATCTTATCGGACGAGGCCCATTTTTGACCCAGTGGCTATGTCAGCAAGCAAAATTGCCGTTATTAGAGCAACCACAATCCACAAGTGTTCGACCAAGCATCAGTGCATCCACAAAGACTGACTGCTTGGTGCGGTTTATGACACGGCGGCATCATCGGGTCTTATTTCTTTCGAAATGAGGAAGGAGACACCGTTACCGTCAATGGTCCTCAGACCGATGTTAACCGATGTTAACCGACTTTCTGTGGCCAGAGCTCGACAGCATCGATATTACCGATCTATGGTTCCAACAAGATGGCGCTTTATGCTATACAAGCGACGCAACGCTCGAAGAGGTTAAGGAAAAATTTGGCGACTTTGTCATCTCAAAGCGAGCGTTCATCAATTGGCTGCCGCTATCATGCGACTTGACACCCTCGATTATTTTCTCTGGGGCTACGTCAAGTGCTTAGTCTACGCTAACAAGCCAACCACTTTGGACGAGGCCAACATTCGAGACGCTACTGCCGGAATAACACCGCACATATTGGATCGAGTCATGTAAAATTGGACCGACCACTTAAAGCACTGCTAGAGAAGCCGAGGCGGACATTTAAATGATGTGCTACTCCATATATAATGGCATGGATGTAGCTTCAAAATTAAACAAGAATCAATTTGATATCTCACACCGCTGTTGTTTAATTTAAATTTCTTTTCCTATTGTTCTTATCTAGTCACCCTATATAAGTCAAGTGAAAGTATTTGCTAAATCGAAAAAAGAATAAGAAAAATAAATGTGTGCTAGAGATTGAGAGAATAATAAATCCCAGGCTAGGTTTTTATTTAGTTATCACCTGCTTTGGGGGACAATTCAATCTTTAACAAGTTTACAATTAACAAATTATGTACGAGAAGCAGCCATGTATAGGCACCGTTGTATAGGTCCCATTTACAAAGTATTGGGACACAATTAGTTCTTATGGAGATGAGAAAGTCGTTACAATTGTACTTTGAACAAATGCTCAAGAACAACTCTCCCAAATTCGGTACAATCAGAATATTAACTTTCATTCCTCTTCATTTTGTATTCACAATTGGGACAAAATTATTATAGGAGAAAAATGTTAAAACCTATTTCAAGTTGTAAAATGCTCTGCATTGACTGAATCTTTGAATTTAATTGAAGTGTTGATATTGTTCAATTATCAACAAAAATCTCATTAAAAAATAATTTAAATTGTTCTATTAATCTAGAATATCTTCTGGCAGGTGGTTCCTACTGCTTTGTATTTTTATTATTGTATTTTTATTTTGTTTTTTATTTAAAGCACAAAAAAAATATGATTCGAGCTTCATATTTTAAACACCTCATACTGATTTTAAATTGTGAAAATGGCTATTAGCACGGGGTACCAATACTGAAGTTTTCCCAGTGCCAATCATACAACTGATTCTTCTTTTCATAATTTTCTAAGAATGTTAAGAAAAAAAATTAATATAATGCGGAGGTCCAATACAGCCATTGAAGTTAGAACATTTTGATTGGCTACTGGGAGACGTAACTAATATAAATTTGTCGACGGGAAAAGTCAGTTTCGTCAGCCAGTGGAGTTGGAACCTCCTGATTGGCTACTTGATCCATTTCGCTGCCAGCGGGAGAAGTGGATGGCCGTGGCGTAGTGGTAACATCAACGCTTGTCACGCTCTTAGTTCACGGTTCAAATCCTGATGTCAACAATCATCTATTTATTTAATCTGAAATAAATAAAAAAAGTCGAACAATTGCGAAAGCTAAGTCAACTCTACTGCGAAGGCATAGCACTGGCAGTAGAGCGGTCATATGGCTGAAAATGCAACTTGATAGTGATGGTGACATCAGGAGGACATGAACAACGACAAAAGAAAAAGAAACAAGTTCCCCGATTATCTGGATGCTACCCTTGGAGTTTACAGAAACTTAATACCATCTAAGTTTCAAACCACTACTCTAAATCTTTCTGTCTCTCTCTCTCTCCTTCACAAACGCCCGTGTGCTGTAATAGTATAAAAGTATTCATATCCTCTTTGGCGCGCGCAAATTATAAAAAAAAAAGTTAGTCTCGGCTGCCATCAAACTGTGACCTTCTAAATGGTCATTTGTCATATTTCGTCGCCAAAGGATAGAATTGAGTTACGGCAGCCGTATTAATACTGTTGTCATCGGGAGCAGTAGGAATTTGGGTTCATAAACAACACGTCTGGTAAGTAATCTTCATATTGATTAAATGACAAGTGAAACCCGGAAACGCACTGCGACAAAGAGTGCGAAACTTCGGGAACCAAGAGCAGTCTCTGGCACAAAGGAGAGTTCTGACGAGGAGGCTGAGCGAACAATAATCACAGGTAAGGAAAATAGTGAACTAACGTAGCGCGCAGCTGGAACAACTGCGCACACAGCTGCAGATTATTACTGCAACTACGTCAAGGGAAAGGCGGAAACGTCAACGTCTTGAAACGCTCCTTAGTGAACCCCACTTCTACAACTGCACCTACAACTGTCACGTCAAATGCCGTCACCGTAACCACGTTTTCAATCACAGTGAACGCAGCTGTCACTGTAACATATTCCACCGCCTCTCTTGTTACCGCTTCGAGTTTGTATGGGTTTTCCGGCTCCGGATCGAAATGTACATAATTTTACTATTTTACATTTGGTTTGACTGTGTGAATCTTTACTTTAACATGATTTACAACTGGTTTGACTGTGTTAATATTAAGTTACTACATTGACATGAATATTATTAATGCCCCATATTTAATGAAAAGTAGTTAGAGAGAGATGCCACTATTAATTTTTTTTGGAGCCATCAATGCATGTTATCCCTTTCTTCAAGTCGGCCATTATTAAAGATTGTCAAAAGCCTGGTTTTGAATATATACCTATTTCTTACTAGTCAAGCGATTAGATGGAAAGAGATAACATGCATGTAACCAGGCTAGCCTTCCAGATTTGACATCTTAGTTTTCGAGTTAAAAGCGTGGTATTCGGTCGTGTAGTTTATTTACTTTGTGGTTTTAAGTGAAATAAATTCTGTGTTTTAATTTTAATAATTGTGTTTGCATTGTCCATTGTGACTAGTTGTCGATGATATTTGTTATCATATCTCGACAATTAGTTCAATGTGCCAAAACACGTAGCATCGATGTCGAATGTGGAAGTGAGTTTCATAAGCAATTAATTAATAATTAAAAATGTGTTGTGTATTGATTGTTGAATGTTTTGTTGGGAACGAACATGCTCCCCGCCTCCAGGATCCATGTCTTCGAGCGTTTGACAAATCCATCTGAGTGTCTGCTGACCTTGAAGGCCAAGTTCTCCTCGGTACCGAAGTTGTGTAACATTTCGTGGGAGTCCTTGTCGATTGGCTGGGTGACTCTCGTTGTCGATGTTGACAAAAAAAGAGAAAAAAAAAACAAGTATGAGTGCGACTGTTTGTTTTGACAATTAAATAAAATTTAAAATTTATGTTTTAGTAATCTGCACTGAGACGCCTACTTGGGGATGGTACTGCATATTGCAATGCAGCTGAGGTGAGTTGGTAGTTGATGGATGAAATTTTTGTTTTTTTTTTTGTTTTTATGGTCACCACGCGCGTAAGACCATCGGAACCCGGGTGTAATTCAATAACTCGTGCGAGTAGCCATGATGATGGCGGGAGATTGTCTTCTTTGACTAAGACAATATCACCAATTTTGATGTTTGGTTGAGTTTGCAACCATTTTGGTCGATGTTGAAGGAGGTGTAAATACGTTGAGCTCCACTGTCTCTAAAAGTCCTGCGTTAATCGCTGTATGTACCTCCATCTGTCGAGATTGTTAATGTTCTTTTCCTTTAGATTCCTTTCCGGAAGCGTTCGCAGTGGTGCCCCGATCAAGAGTGGCCTGGTGTCAGTACATTTAGGTCGTCAGGATCTGATGTCATCGGACACAATGGACGGGAATTGAGGCATGCTTCGATCTGTGAGAGAAGTGTTGCATACTCCTCGAAGGTGAGTTTAGCTGTCCCAATTGTTCTTTTTAAGTGATGCTTTATCGATTTCACACCTGCTTCCCAGAGCCCTCCGAAATGAGGTGACGATGGAGGGTTGAAGTGCCACGTTGTGCCTTGTGATGCCCGTGTTTGTGAAAGGTCTACTGATTCTTACGCGTTCTGCTGGGAGGTTTCCCATGAGCTGCTGTTGCACTTGAGCGTTGTAGCGATGGCATCGAACACATCCATAAATTGTAGATTTGACAACTCTTTTCAAGTTTGGGATCGAATTTCTGCCATCATCATCTGCTGACCACCGTGCAATGTGCGTTGATGAACGTTGTTTACCACCAATTTCGAAAAGTGGTGCCTTTGGTGAAGGATGACTCGATGTCGTTGATGGAATGGTAGTGTTGAGTTGAGCAATCTGCCCCCCACTCGTAACAGGTCTTCTTCGTCCAAAAATGGGTTAAGGCTTCGAATCAAACTTCCTTTTGATATTGGCCTTTTCTGCTGAAGTGCCTTGATCTTTTCAAGTTTGGGATCGAATTTCTGCCATCATCATCTGCTGACCACCGTGCAATGTACGTTGATGAACGTTGTTTACCACCAATTTCGAAAAGTGGTGCCTTTGGTGAAGGATGACTGGATGTCGTTGATGGAATGGTAGTGTTGAGTTCAGCAATCTGCCCCCCACTCGTAACAGGTCTTTTTCGTCCAAAAATGGGTTAAGGCTTCGAATCAAACTTCCTTTTGATATTGGCCTTTCTGCTGAAGTGCCTTGATCTCGTCCTGAAACATTTCCCTTTGTACCAGTTTCACAAGTTGATTGTGTGCTGAGCTTAACTCATTTGAGGTAAGTGGAGTAGTGTTCAATAACATTCGCGTTTTCGTATATTTTATATTAAACAAATATCGCCTCAATATGGCTATGTTGCGCACGAGTCGTTGCAGGGTAGAAAATTTGTGAAAAAATGAATTGTTGATCACAACACAGTGAGACATTATTTGAAAAAGACTTGTTATTGTTTCTTCCAGATTGTTGTTGTAAAATGATGCTGCTTTCTCCTGTGCCATTTGCGTTCCTTTGCTTTCCACAATTGTTTCTGGTGGGATTCTTGTTGAACATTGATCTGCCGAAAAATTTTTTAGGAAAAACGGTCCATGCCACCACAATTCGTTGCCAATGAGTTCTTCTGGGTTCAAACCTCGCCATCCAACGTCAGCTGGGTTGTCCTTGCTGCCTACATGTCTCCACATCGTTTTGCTGGTTAACCTTTGGATTTCGGTGATCCTGTTGGCTACAAATGTGTTCCGCGTGGCTGGACTTCCTTTAATCCATGCTAAGATAATCATGGAATCCGACCAGGCGAAGGTTTCTGGTTTTAGCACCGCTGCACAGAGCTCCAATCGTGGCAAGGATATACATTTTAAGGGAGCGACTCTTGTTTTCGATGCTAAGAGATGAATATGTTCCTGGACATTTTTTGAAACTCGTGCGTAAATCACCGCCGCATACGCTCTTTCAGATGCGTCGCTAAAACCATAGTCTATTCAACGAGGAATTTCCAACTCTTCTGGTCTTTTTAGGTTGTTTCGCAATTCAACCCACTGCTCTTCTACCTCAGGATTTATTGTGGAGTCCCATGATAGTTCGCGAACTAACAGTTGCTGCATAATCATCTTGGCCTTGATTATACATGGTGCGATCCATCCCAAAGGATCAAAGAGACGTGCGATGTCAGCTAAAACGGATCGTTTGGTGTGGTTTTCCACCTTGGGTAAGTTTATTTTAAAATTAAAAATATCTTTGGCTGGATGTCATTGGATACCCAACGTCTTAATGGCATCCGGTGAATCTAGTTGCAACGGGAGATTCACTTCCCTTTCAGTTTTAGGTATCTGAACCAAAATATTTGATGAATTGCTGGCCCATTTACGAAGAGGAAATCCAGCTGCATTTAACACAGCCAAAACATCTCTTTGTAATCTCATGGCCGCTTCTTCATCATCGGCTCCGTAGAGGAAGTCGTCCACATAGAAGCCTTCGATAAGCGCCTTAGCTACATGAGGGTGCGTATGCTCGTTATCCATAGCCACCTGCTGCAATGTTCTTACTGCTAGATACGGTGCCGAAGCAGTACCAAACGTAACCGTATTTAGCGCAAAGGTTTTAATTGGTTCATGACTTCCAGTTCTCCACAAAATAAGTTGGTAGTTCGTGTCTTCTGGCGCCATCCATATTCGTCTGTACATCATACTAATGTCCGCTGCAAATGCGATCTTGAACTTCCGCCATTGGGCAATGAGATCAATTATGTCCCTTCTTTGTCGTGGACCTACCATCAGATGATCGTTCAACGATTTCCCGTTCGACGTCGTACATGAGGCGTCGAAGACCACCCGCAGCTGTGAGGTAGGAAGTAGTGCTCACCTTCTACTATCTCAGAGTCTGTTTTAACTTCTCTCATGTGCCCCAATGCAACATATTCGTCGAGACATTTGATGTACTCTTTCTTCAATTTATTGTTTCCATTCAGCCTCCTTTCAATTTGAAAAAATCGTGCCATTGCTGATCTCTTGGAGTTTCCCAGTTTTGGCCGCTCGTTTTCCATAAACGGGAGTCGTACTTCATATCGCTCATCATTCCTGCGTAGCGTAGTGTTTTGGAAGTGTAGTTAACACCTCTCCTCTTCTCTTGTCAATTTTCCCTTTTCCAAGTTCTCCTCGATCTCCCAAAATTGCCTAAGTTGGTCTTCAAGTGTGATATAGTGAGTTTTAACTTTTACGGAATTGGCAAAGAGATCTTGCTTCTCAATGTTTTTGGCAATTTTTGCCATTTTATTCTCTAGTACTACACTATCACGCACTTAGAAATGGGCTTTAGAATTTTTACTTAAGATTCCTATATTACAATAATAGATTATAAGATTTATTTTAAAATATTATTTTTACAAATTAATTTGACCAAAAATGGCAGAAAAAGGAATGAAATTCCTACCTTGTTTCTTGTTACTTGAATGCCGAAAATTTCCAAATGTTCGTTGTTGGTTGCAGGGTACAGGTGAATTTCACTGCTTGTCGTTGCCGCTCTGCACCGTTGTAGTAGTATTATGACCGTTGGCACCGTTAAGGAACCTGCTAGCACCGCTACCTCCGTTGAATAACTGCTTCACCGTTACCTTACAGGTTTGGTCAAAGTGCCACTTGATTAATCGGTTGGATTCGTTCCTATTGATTTAATTCGATGGGTACTGTGGCCGATTGACTGTCCGTCGTTGATCGGATATGATTTTAATTGGATTGATGATCCAACTACACTCCTCCCACAGTACTCTTTTTTAATTTATATCACTTTTTTTTTTTTTCTTTTTTTTTCGCACATGAATTTTGAGAAAAATTAAAAAAAAAAAATTTTTCCGTATTAAAAAATCACGCACAACTGATTTACCGATTACTTTAAAAACTGGATTACTTTAAAAACTCGACTATGTTCTACGTCTATGTTCCGACTAAGTTTCGACCAAGGTATTGCCGAAATAATTGCCTGTTTAGCACTGATCCTTTCTTTTAAAAAGGACTCGAAGGACCATGTTCTAAGTAGAGTTGCCTTAGAATGAAATTGATGTCCGCTAAGTTAAGTTGAACTTAGACGGACAATAAAATATATGTACTTCACAAAAGGTACAAAGGAAATGAAACTCGTATCAATTTTTTCCTTAAGACGTTATAAATTTATTGTGCGTACTTTCTTTTTGCTTGACTGTAGATGAGTACCGAAAGCCATTCTCTAATGTTACCAGTTAGCCTTGGTTCAAACAGCTGTTAAACTTTACATAACAGGTGGGGTTGATGAACCCTTGTACATAATTTTACTATTTTACATTTGGTTTGACTGTGTGAATCTTTACTTTAACATGATTTACAACTGGTTTGACTGTGTTAATATTTAGTTACTACATTGACATGAATATTATTAATGCCCCATATTTAATGAAAAGTAGTTAGAGAGAGATGCCACTATTAATTTTTTTGGAGCCATCAATGCATGTTATCCCTTTCTTCAAGTCGGCCATTATTAAAGATTGTCAAAAGCCTGGTTTTGAATATATACCTATTTCTTACTAGTCAAGCGATTAGATGGAAAGAGATAACATGCATGTAACCAGGCTAGCCTTCCAGATTTGACATCTTAGTTTTCGAGTTAAAAGCGTGGTATTCGGTCGTGTAGTTTATTTACTTTGTGGTTTTAAGTGAAATAAATTCTGTGTTTTAATTTTAATAATTGTGTTTGCATTGTCCATTGTGACTAGTTGTCGATGATATTTGTTATCATATCTCGACAATTAGTTCAATGTGCCAAAACACGTAGCATCGATGTCGAATGTGGAAGTGAGTTTCATAAGCAATTAATTAATAATTAAAAATGTGTTGTGTGTTGATTGTTGAATGTTTTGTTGGGAACCAACAAAAGGGGATGCGAGAGAAGTAGTTTAATCGTTGCTTATATATCCAGACAATTTTGACCAGGTTATATGCACATTGGAATCTCGTTTAGGGCGCCCTGAGTGCCTAGTCCAGAGCCACATTTCGAAGGCAAGTCACGTTATGCAGATTCCAGAGAACAGATTGGAGCGGATAATACCGTTCGCCAGGAAGGTACAAATTTTATCGGTGTTTCTGGTGGCAAGTGATTTCATTTCATTTTATTTTTGGCTAATCCAACCCTACTGGATGAATTGGTGGACAAACTTCCAATGAGTAAGAGGCTGGAGTGGGCCAGTGCAGCGTGAACATTCAGCCGTTCGCTACCATAAAGCACTTCAACGACTGGTTGAGTCGTATGGCCTGGCTGATCTGCATCATCATAACGACTTCATTGCTTTCGTCAACACAGGGCAAAATGTAATTTAAACCAAAAACAGGGAGCGTCTTGCATACGATCGGAAGTTCGTCATCGACCAGCGCAGCGAACGATAAGTGTCGATATTGTAAAGAGTTAAGCCATCCAATCATTGAATGTGAAAGTCTACAGGGTCCGAAGGTCACGTCGCATCGATAACTGCGTGAAGGTGCACCAGTCTTAAATAAAATGAGGGCCGGATAGCGAGATCACGAAAGGGAAATTTTTTTTTTTTTTTATAATTTGCACGTATCATATCCCCTGAATACCCTTATACTAATTTTTAGAACACGTACGTTTTTTTTTATGGAAAGGGGAAGAGACAGAGAGAAAGACAGAGTGGTGTGGTTTGAAACTCAGGTGGTATTAAGTTTCTGTAAACTCCAAGGGTGGCTGTCCAGATAACTGGGGAGTATTTTGTTTGTTTTTTCGCTATCATTGTCGTTGCTTATGATTCACAGCATTTTTTTCCGTTCTCCTGAGGTCATCATCACGATCAAGTTGCATTTTGCCATATGACCACCCTACTGCCAGTGTTATGCCTTCACAGTAGAGTTGACTTAGCTTTCGCAAGTGATCAACTTTTTATTTATTTCGTGCGAAATAAATAGATGATTCTTGACTTCAGGATTCGAACCGTGAATCAATAGCGTGACAAGCGATGATGTTACCACTGCACCACGGCCACCCTCAATTTTGACATGGCAATGCTGCACAGTTCCCTGTTGTACTGCAACGACGATGGTGAAAACATAATCCTCTTCCGGATGTTACCCGTCGGACTTTACAATGGTGAAACTGTTGGGCGTACCTTCGCACTGGTGGACGAAAGATCCTCCGTCACAATCATGAGCTCCGACCTGGCCAAGCTACTTCAATTAAAAGGAATTGGTAAAGACCTCAACTTACGGTAGTTTCGACGAGAAACGCTCACAAAAAAGTCATGTGTTGTTGAAGTTCTTATAAGCGCTGTTCAAACGGATGCCGAACGGTTTCAGATGCACAAGTTTCAGACAGCTGTGGACGTATGCCTACAGGCGCACACTTACGATGCCTCAAAAGTGTGATTTCACTTTTGAGGTGACTTGGGATTCCATTTACAGCAACGCAATAACGGTCACCTTGGAGTAACAGTAGTTATCGTAAAGTTGAAAGAAGATGGTCCAATCATAACGAAAACAAGACTCGGATGGATAGTTTGCGGAAAATCAGTCTCGGGATTGGTGAATGACGCAGCGAAAGGAATCGTGCTCAAACAACCGAGAAGAATCCCAAATTGCCAAGGTGTTACTAACTAGCCAGGAGGAGACTACGAGTACTTAGCCTTGAATCAAAAATGTCAAAAACTTTTGACAGCGGCTGCTAACAATCCTCTTTTCTACCTTTAAGTCGATGTGTTCCTCAGGGGTCTATATTAGGCCCGATTCTTTTTTCATAGTACGTAAATGAGCTCCCATCACTTTTATTATTCCTCCATTCATATTTATGCTGATGATGTTCAGTTGGTTAACAGTTGTCCATTGGGTCTTGTTGAAAATGGAGCATGCGAAGTAAATGAAGATCTAAATATAATTCTAAACTGGTCACGTTCACATGGTCTCAGCCTAAACCCTACCAAATCAAAATTCCTGGTAATCTCCAGAAATCTCATTGTTAAGGATTTGAAATGTGCAGCTGGTACCAATAAGTCCATATGCTCAGTATCAACCTGTTTTCGTCATAATAACTCATCATCGACACCGGTACCCATGCAGATAACAGAGCAGTTGACGAGATGGCGTAGATGTAGAGAGTGGGTCAATTAATATATTCTACTAAATTTAACCTTTTTTGTATAGTATACATTTATTATTATTATTCCGAATCTCGTTAAGAATTTCGTGTGTTTGTAATCGCGTAATTTTATTAAACTTAGATAACGGTTCCGAATCAAATTGATTTAATTCAATTCCTAAACACAAAGAAAGTATGACGAAAGTATTAAGGGCTAAGTGGTCGGTGGTCAAAGGTTCTTTTACGCGCATTTGGAACTTCGCATTGAAGCTTGATGATAAAACTGCTTTGGAAGAGTGTGTATCACGTGTGGAGAAATTATCACAGGTATGGGCAGACTACCACGTGCTTGTTAATCAAATGGTAGAAACAATCAGTGAGGATAATGCAGCTTTAGAAGAATTAGAGACTGAGTTAGCGGATTTTGAAGAGAATTATCACAATGTTATATCGCTCATCAGAAAGCACGTGGCAACCGTCAAGGAGAAAGGTATGATTTCTGTTTCAAAGAATATAATGACATCTGTTCCAGAAAGTTCTAGCTCAACGGGGAATTCGTCGATCGGACACCTACCTAAAATAGATATAAAACCATTCTCAGGTGATTTTACTGAATAGAAACCGTTTCATGACATGTTTGTTAGTTCAGTAGACAACGATAAAGTGTTGACGCCATGTCAGAAATTTCATTTTCTCAAAACTTTCTTAGTTGATGAACCCGATAACTTGCTGAAGTACATTGCTATAACGGATGACAACTACAAAGAGGCGTGGGAGAATCTTAAGACGCATTATGAAAAATCAGGCATTATATCAGGTGCACTAGTTCATAAATTTATGAATATCTCGTCGGTTAGCAATCCTACGGCAACAACCCTAAGAAGGTTTACGGACTGCGCGGATGAGGTGATGAGAGGACTTAAGTCTTTAGCTGCAGATGCTCAAAAACGCGACGTTTGGCTAATTTCAATTCTGTTATCCAGGCTAGACACGGAAACTTGTCAAAATTGGGCAAAAAAGGAAAAAGAAGTCATCAAGTCATCAAAACGTTAAATCGCGTTCGCAATCTTCGCGCCATAATTTAATAAGGGTTCGTCAAGCTTCGATAACCAATCCATGCCCTAAATGTAAAGGTGATCACGAAGTTAATAGTTGTGATCAATTTTTGGCAATGAACAATTCTGCTCGTCGAGATTTTATAAATAAAACAATGCTGTACTTTAATTTCCTGCATGCAGGTCATCGCGTATCTACATGCAGATCCAAGTTTAGCTGTCGCACTTGTCAAAGGAAACACAACTCCCTCTTGCATCCAACATCCAATCAGTCATCTTTCGATTTGTCCTATACAGTTCATTTGCCAAATCAATCTTTGAAACCCTCGTCTTCTTCGCATAACCCCTCTCACTCAAGCTCATCGGTTGTAACACATTCCAGTCAGCAAGACATATCTTTATCGTCTACATCGTGTTCAACGCTACTTCCAATGGCTCTTGTCAAGGTTCGTGATTCTTTCGAAAACTATCAGCTGTGCCGAATATTATTGGATTGTGGCTCACAAGTCTCTTTTGTTTCGGAAGCCTGTGTAGGACGATTAGAATTGAAACGTAAACATGCTCGTATTCAGGTTAGCTCAGTTTCGGCAACAGGGATTGGTAATACTAGTGGATGCATAAGCTTACATATGGAGTCCTTGATAAACGACAAGTCCATCGATCTCAATGCATATATTCTTCCTACCGTAACTTCTTATTTGCCAAATCACACATTCCATTTTGACGTTTCTACATATATTACTTTGGAGCTGGCAGATCCCAAGTTCAACATTTCTTCGAAAATCGATATACTTTTGGGAATGAATAAAGTTTTCCATATACTTGAGGGATCTAAATTATCAGGAAAACCGGGATATCCAGATGCGATTTCAACAATCTTTGGGTGGTAGAGGGAGACATTTCTTCAATACCTTCGATTAAACCTTTGGACTCTGGGGTCTCCACTTATCCCACTAATCTGGAAATCGATAAAACACTAGCTCGGTTCTGGGAATTGGGGGAGGTTCCCATAACTAATTCGCTTTCGAACGACGACCTGCAAATGGTGGAACATTTTATTGCTAACTACGTCCGCGGTAGTAATGGTAAATTCTGCGTTGCACTACCCTTTAAGGTTTCTCCACCTATTGAGTTTGGAAATTCTATTAATGCTGCGTTCAAACGCCTTTCCCAAACTGAGAATCCTTACCGGAAGAAATGCGGGAAATGTCGCCCTTAGATTTTGAGTCATCAAAAACTGTGAAGGTTTTAGGGTTAAGATGGATGCCTCTACACGATAGTTTCTTTTTCTCAGTTTCCTTTCCACCATCTGCTCGAGTTACTAGGCGCATCATATTGTCGGAAGGGTCTAGGATTTTTGATCCTCTAGGATTCCTAACTCCATCTACTGTCATGATAAAAATGCTATTCCAAGAATTGTGGCCAATGAAGTTAAGTTGGGATGATGAGGTACCGGAATATGTTGCACATCGTTGGCTTAAAATTCGCTCAGATTTTCTAAACAGCGACGCTCTGGAGATTCTTCGTCCAATTCAAATCTTTTCCGGAAGAAATCAGTTTCATGGGTTTTGTTCTAAAAGTGCATATGCTGCAGTGGTATATTGCCGATCAGAGACCTGCGAGGGCATCACTACAAGTTTCATAGTTGCCAAGAGCAGAGTTTCGCCGATAAAATCCGTGACAATTCCTCGTCTTGAGCTGTGTGCCGCTTTTCTCCTTACAAAGTTAATGCAAAGCGAAGTCGGTAACCTCAATATTGACATGTCTCAGATATTTTTGTGGGCAGACTCTCTCATCGTACTACACTGGTTATCCTCAACCCCCAAGCGCTGGGCACCTTTCATTTCAAATCGAACTGCAGAAATTTTACAAACATTTGGCCGCCATCATTGGAATCATGTCCATTCGGTCGACAATCCAGATGATTGTGCCTCACGAGGGATTCATTTAACTTCACTTCTGAAAAGGAATATTTGGTGGATAGGACCAACTTGGCTTAGGCAGTCACAGTTTTATTGGCCAGATGAGCATTTAACAGGGACGAGCTTTGAAAGTGTTGATCTCGAAGAAAGGAAAACTGGACTCAACACACATGCAAAATCCTTTCATATCACTGTTCAAAATAGTATTCTTAATGCAGGGCTTTCGCGAATATCAACATGGATTAAATTGGTTCGAGTACTAGCATATTGTTTTCGTATTTTCGTAAGGTTTCATCGTTCATCTTCGACACATTCATCGTTCTTAACAACAGAGGAGCTCTCAAAATCTCGTACCTTTATCCTGCAGGAGGTTCAAAGGGAAATGTTTACGACCGAGTTATCAACGCTTCAAAGTAATCTGGAGCTTTCTGTTAAAAGCAAACTTTGTTCCTTAGCTCCATTCATTGACCAGCATGGGTTACTTCGTGTAGGTGGGCGCATTGGAAATTCGTCAACAACATTTATAATTAAGCATCCTATAATCTTATTTCATAAACACATCGTATCTGAAATGATAGTTCGCTATTTTTATCTTCATCATTTACATGTTGGCGTTTCGGAGCTAATCTATTAAGTTCGCCAAGAGTTTTGGATATTGGGTATACGAAGTCTAGCTAAGCGAATCGTCCACCAATGCGTTACCTGCGTCAAGCTAAGAAAATCGTCATCATCTTAAATAATGATCAGCCTTCCAGCCGAAAGTGTGACGTACGCTAGACCATTCAGTAGGGTAGGATGTGACTATGCCGGTCCTTTTAATCTGAAGCTATGCAAAGGAAGGAACCCTAAAAATGTTAAAGCATATATTTCGCTCTTTGTTTGCTTTATTACCAAAGCAATACATATAGAGCTAGTGGGGGATTTGAGTAGTCAAGCATTTATCGGAGTTCTGGATAGATTTATTGCGCGACGTGGGAAACCCCTTGAAATCTGGGCGGATAACGGCACCAATTTTCGCGGTGCACAACGCAGCCTGGATCAAATGCGGCATCTTCTCTATTCTCAGACTTTCAACGATTGTGTTAGCGATCATTTAACGTTCGAGTGCATATCTTGGCGATTTATTCCGCCTGCCTCTCCACATTTCGGAGGGTTATGGGAGGCAGGTGTGAAGTCTATCAAAACCCATTTGCGGAGAGTTATTGGCGATCACTGTCTGACATATGATGAATTTTGTACACTTCTCAGTCGTATAGAAGCACTCCTCAACTCTCGTCCACTCTGTGCCAGTTATGATGCAGAAATCAACGCCTTAACACCGTCACACTTTCTAATCGGGGAAGCATATACCTCAAGGCCAGAACCATTCATTGAAGTTAAGAGAATGTTTAGGATTTGAAATGTGCAGCTAGTAGCAACAAGTCCATACGCTCAACATCAACCTGTTTTCGTCATAATAGCTCATCATCGACACCGGCACCCATGCAGATAACAGAGCAGTTGACGAGAAGCCGTAGACGAGAGTGGGTCAATTAATATATTCTGCTAAATTTAACCTTTTTGTGTAGTATACATTTATTATTATTATTGTAAGCATATTCAAATTATTTAAAGTGAAATAAAGCGAGATTAAATCCTAAATACTTATTGATACGTCGTATTTTCCACAAACACGCCTCAATAATACAACCATGAAGTTCGTTGACTCTGCGAGGAATCTTGGTATAATATTCAATAAAACACTTACCTGGAATGACCACATCAGATTGACCGAAGGCAAAGTTTATGTAGGTTTTCGTATGTTATGGGCCACTCAACGAATAACACCTGTTAGAACAAGAATGATGCTTGCCAAAACTCTACTTATTCTCATTTTGTTGTACGGATGCGAAATTTTCTACAACTCCGACTACGAACACAGACGGAGACTTAATGCAGCCTACAATAGTAACGCACGGTATATTTATGGACGGCGGAGGTATGATCACATTTCCTCCTTCTCTAAATCGATATATGACCTCACTCTAGAAAACTTTCTTATATTTAGAACGATAACGATGCTTCACAATGTTATGCAAACACGTCAACCGCCTTATCTTTATAACAAGATACGTTTTCCGCGTTCTAGCAGTTGTGACATTGTTCCAATACGCTATTCATTCCTAGTGTCTGAGCGACAATTTTTCATAAATGCTACTCGGCTATGGAACTCCCTTCCCCGAACTGTTAGAATGATAAGTTGTACAACCCGGTTTAAGGTGAGACTTAAGCAATATTTGGGGGCCCTGTGAAGATAATGATTGGTTTTACTTTATTTTTTTTTTATTGTTTTCTTATATACACTCTAATAATTAAAATTCTTTTTATTTGCTAATTATTTAATTAATTTTTTAGTATTATTATTATTGTTTATTTATTTATTTTAATTAACTTAATTTAAAATTTAAAATTTTTGTTTTTAATTTTAAATTTTTTTAATTCTTAATTTTTGATTTATAAATGCTACACTATTTTTTATCTTTCTTTTGTCACTTAGCAATATAACATTAATATATTGTAGTATTGTAATAAGTACTGAAGCTTGCACTATTTTAAAAGATTTGTATCTTACTATGTGAGACTATAACGAATAAATGATTTGATTTGCTTTGATTTGATTTGATTTGAATGAGGAAACCCCCTCTGTTTGCAACCGAATGCAAGAGGAACATCACCATGTACGTAAAGAAAGGTTACGCTAAGAAGCTGACTTGTGGGGAGGCAGATGTAGATACATCAAGGTCGTGGGACCTCCCGCATTTTGGGGTAAGGGGTCCTAACAAACCCGGAAAGATGCGTTTAGTCTTCGATGCAGCATTGGAGGTGGGTGGCGTCATCTTGAATCATTTTCTTTTGAAAGGACCTGATGACTACAGGCCCTTATTACTACTCAACTTTCGCCTGCGGCCGGTTGCTGTAACAGGAGATATCAAGGAGATGTTCTATCAGGTGCTAATTCAACCTGATTACCAGCCTTCGTAGCGTTTTCCATGTCAAAGGAATGAAGATAAACCGATCGACGTGTACGTGATAAAGGTCATGACCTTCGGAGCCAGCTGTTCGCCTTGTTCGGTCACATACCTTCGAGCTAAGTACCGCAGAAAGGTTTTCATTTCGTTCGTCTGCGGCAAGACCAGAGGAAGCCCAAGGAAACTTACGTCTATACCAAGTCTTGGGCTATCAGCAGCCATCCTTGGTGTACAACATTGTAACTCAGTGGTGGAGTTTCATAAGTTACAGTTTTCCAGCCATGTGTCTTGGAGTGACACGAAAACTGTACTACACTGGCTCCATACGGATCCTCGACATCATAAGAAATTCGTAGTATTCAGAATTGCAGAGATACTCGTATTGGAAAGTACCCGAGTCAACCAGTGGCGCTGGATTCCGTCGAAACAAAATACAGCTGATGACGATACTAGAGCTAAATACCCACCTCAGTTTGAAATGGAAACTCGAGTGAGCTGAAGCGGAATGGCCGAAGATACCAGGCGATATCGCCATACACGAGTGCCAAGCTGAACTACGACCGAAATACTTGATGCATGCGAATTTTAGAAAGGATGGTGTCTTCGAGGCAGCAAGATTTTAAACATACCTGAAGGTGCAAAGAACAATGGCATGATGATTGCGCTTCATCTCTGCCTGCCAGAAGAGAAACACCGAATGTGGTGAGCTCAAAGTATCCTAGCTCCATAATGCGGAGCATCTGATATTCTGTCAAATACAACGGGATGCCTTCATGCCAGGCATGCTGAATTCGAACCGTCAATCTTTTGCTGCCGCTGATGGGTCAGCTACCGGAGGATCGTCTCACTCCGAACGTCAGGCCATTTGCGTGTATGAGCTTGGACTATTTTGGTCCTATTAACGTCGCTGTAGGCCGCCGAAGGGAGAAGAGATGGATCGCTTTTTTTCACATGCCTGACTATACCTACCGTGCACCTCGAGATAGCGGCTAACCTATCGACCTCGTGCATTCTCTGCATACGAAACTTCGTCAACAAGCGAGGTGTGCAATTACACATAAGAAGTGATAATGCGACCAAATTTGTGGGGGTCAAGAAAGAGCTGATGATCACTGGCGATTTTGGAAACGAGGCCGTGAAGGCAGAGCTATATTCTAAGGGAATTCAATGGGTGTTTAATTGCCCTGCGAACCCATACACGCAAATATGTTGGAAGCAGCTCGTGCAATCCATCAAGCAAATCTTATCACGCATCCTTTCAGATACAGTGCCGAGAGTCTAGGCATTGCAAAGCATTCTAATAGAAGCTGAAAACATCGTTAACGGTCGGTCCCTAACGGTTCCACCCACCTGTGACAACCTAGGATGAAGAATCGCTTACTCGAAATCATTTCCACACAAGAGGCCCGAAGTCGACCCAGATACCAGTTCCACTTGAGTGCAAGTGGCTCAGGATGGCAATAGAAAGTGAGTCAACAACTTAAGAACCAATTTTGGCTAAGCTGTATAAGTGAGTACCTACATATCTGTTCTTACCAAGCGATACAAATGGTTCGATAGTGTAACGCCATTGAAGATTGGGGATTTGGTTCTTGTATGCGACATTAACATGCTAAAAGGCCAGTGGTCAAGAGGAAGAGTAATTAACACGTTTCCAGGCCCCGATGGGCAAGTTCGTTCTGCAGAAATCACCGCTGGCCTTCGCAAACTGGCTCCGATACAAGTCGGTGAGGTTTTCGATCGAGACTTGGTCGCCTCACGGGGGGATGGAATATTAAATAAATAATGTAATTTTCAATGCAATATAATCAGAGCGTAAGGCTGGTTATGGCTGGAATTGGTGAACACAGCCCGTCATTTTGACAAATATTTTGAGCGAATTCGTCTGTCACATTTCCATTCAATTAACAGACGTTGCCAAGTCCGGACACAAGCCCCCTAAAGTTGCCGAAATATAAGTAAAATTCGAGTGGAATATCTTCGAACTTACATATAAATGAATTTGATTCCAGTGAATAAATTTCACGGAACCAATTAAATACAGTCATTTTATTCTGGCGACAGACAAATCCAGGATTGGTAGCAGAGATGATATAACGACTTCCAAGTTATTGTTGCTTTTTACGCTGATGACGGGTTTGGATGAGTTCTCACGTATTTACAGATAAGAGCTAAAGATAGAGCTGTCATTTATTTTTTACGAGTTTTAGGGGCAGGTCATTACAAGTCGTTTGTATCTTTATAATTTTTCTCTGGTCATGTCCCTTATGGCATCCGCGCGAAAATCTCTGCATCATAATTCCTTCAGCTGGAAACAAAAAAAAAAAACCATTAAATAGATATATTTTCAGAAGCTTCTAATCCCCAGCTATTCAAGGAAAAATTCAAGTTACTGCTTTTTTTAAAAATAATTTTAATGAAATTGAATAAACTTTTGCGCGGCAGTTCTAAACCCTCAACTAAAGATAAACTTTCAAGATAGCCTCGTACCCCATGCCCCATGCCCGCTAATCCCCCAGAAACACATTTCGGTTCCCCTTATAAATTTCACGTCTATTAACCCCTATACAAACGTGCGTTGACGAACAAATTCAAAGCATTTCCCGCATTAACATGCACTTACATAAGTGTGTACATATGTATATATGGTCTTAATGCTTAATATGTTTTTCATTAAATTCAATTTAATTTCAATTAAAACCATCAAGTTCAGTACAAGCTTTATAATTCTGATTTTAGATTTTGAAAATATCTTTATTAGCATGGGTGTACCAATAAATTAAATTATGTGACAAATGTTGATACTCTCACTTGTATGTAGATCCCAAAACACACTTCAGTATTGTAAACGAAATAAGAATTTAATTTTATTGACAGCCAGGCAGCGATAAGAGTGATTTCCGCCACATAAATAAAATCGAAGTTTGTGAGTTGCTGTCGCGAAGAGCTACGGGTTCTTGGTACGCAACACAATGTAAAGCTCTTCTGGGTACCCGGACATAATGGTGTTTCAGGAAATGAGAAGGCCGACGAGCTGGCAAGGGAGAGCTTAGCTTTAAATCCCGAATTAGCTGACCCGTTAATTAAGACACCGCCCTGCAGCCTGTACATAGAATTTAGGAATAAAATGATCGCCATAGCAAATAGCAGATAGAGATCACTAGAATCCTGTATAATTACAAGAAAACTCTGGCCACTCTACGATAAAAGTCGTACCGAGCAAATATGTACCGGTAAATAAGATAACCAAATTTATAAATGCATCGGGTAGGTTTATGAACCCATGGAGTTCACGAGTGGGGAAGCTTCACTCCTTGGGCATCACAATGGATCTACATTGATCCAAGTGTGGCGTAGTTTGTTTTTCTCTCTCTACGTCAACCCATAAATCCGAACCTAACCTAACAAGGAAAGGGCAAGAAAGAAAAGATGTTTTGCTTTAGGACATTAAAGTGAACTAACGAAACATAGTACATCATAGTATGTACAACATAGTATAACTGATTTGAAAACTTTCATTTTACACATCCTCCGGTCCACAGTCTCTAAGGCGATATGTCATTTCCAGAGGATATAGCTGTTGAATAGGTCTTCAGAATTGTTCGTAGTTTTCACAGCTCTCTCGCCCTTGTTGAAATAAGCGAGCCCGTTTTTTGACCATGGTATATGAAGGCCCAGAATCCTGAAGATTGACGAGGTGCCTTATCACAGTACGGTGCTCAAAATTGCGAGAATTTCCGATTTTGGCTGACATGGTGATGTATATTCTACCACAATTAATAACAAAAGCAGATTAATATTGAAACGAGGAGATATTTATACTACAAAAGAGTGCCGAAGGTAGTGCTATCATTAATGAGATGACTCGCTGTTAAGTATCTCAAGCCACGAAATTATCAGTAGCCCTTGTATCTTATTACACTGCATACTTTGACTAGGTTTCATGCTTTCTAACAGTGTAATGTTAACAGTTTGAACTCCTATGATATCCAAATCAGGTTGACGTGCCACACTAGATTTTATCAATGACATTTAGCTGCTCACTAGAATTCTCCTTGAATCAAATGCAAAAGCTGTTTGTAAGTGGACAGTCTTAACTGGTTGCGACAGAGCGTTATAAATGTCAGTCGTTCACAGACCTTCACAAAGAACGCACATTTTTCGAATTCTAATAATTGCAGTAAATCGTTTATGTGGTGAAAAAGACTTGTATTATGAACCGCCAGATTGGTCTTGTGGCAGTGTCAGTCGACCTTCAAGCGGTGGTCACGGGTTTATTTCCCGGGCAAACCAGAGTTATTTTCTTTATTAGTTTTCTCTTTTCATTAGTTACAAAAAAAAAAAACAACAAATAGTAAGTGTAACAAACACATGATGGGAGATAATGAGAAGTCCGTACTCTCAATAGCGGAAGTGGCGAACTAAGAACAAGCATCAGCCGATGAGGGAGTTATGTCAGGCCACCCGGCAATTGGCCACAGAAGGTGCAGAGAACAGGAAAGATCCCAAGACGATTTACCAAACAACTTGGCAAAACATCCTTTCATATCAGCTATACAGCCACCGGTTGAAGTGAGTGTTGCCTGGAATCGATGTTACGTTCCACACCGTACTTCCTCAGTGTGTCGAGGAAAGTGTGATGGACGGAAAGTTAAATGAGACTCGGAATTTTTGTTTTCCTTTTTTTATTAATATATTTATCTTTATTAATTATTTTATAATATGTTTGTTTTTCTTATTTGTATTATTAGGTCCGCCGTCGGGGATAGGCTGGGATCTTTTAGCATGTACATCATTTTAACTCTGGCTCTTCTTTCCACCACCATCCCCTTTTATACTAATTTTGGCATTGATCTTCATTCTTCCTTCGTGCGTTATGGTGTCGTTTTCCGGGTATACAATTGTATGCGTGTTCGCCGCTTATTTTAAAGTCGGCGCAGTACTACAGAGGTAAGACTACTTTATTTAAGAATGGGACGAATGTGCTGTATCGGCATTTGTGGATATGATGTAATATAGACAAAGCAAGAATCGCCATGGGTAAGCTTATTATCGAATGCACTCGTTTGTTGTACAAGGTAAGTGACGCTTGGGTTTTGGAAGGTTGTGAATGGTCACAATGCGGATGGGTTTAAGGTTTATGGTTGTGCGGATCACAACATCCCATCCCCCTTGAAAAAAGGAAATTCTTACCATCTTCCCTCAATGTCGTGCGTAACCCTAACAAGACTCAAGGCAACGCTTTGGTCCATTGCTGGTCTTGCCTGCACAAGATAGCAGATTTGAGCGTTTTACAATATGTCAACCTTCTATCATCCCGTTTGCTGCGGATGGCTATTGTGCGATTCCTTTGGAACCCCAATATTTTACTTGGCTCGTTAAACATGCAAGACTCTAACTGTCTGCCCTTATCAGTAATGACTGTCGAGGGTATCCCAAGGCGAGGTGCCCACTCTCTGCACAATGATGTCGGTCATCGGAATAGCTTCTGGCCAACGAGTGTATCGGTCTGTTACTGTCAAACAGTAACGAAAGTTCTCCGAAGTTGGCATAGGGCCAATTATCTCTAAGTGTATTGTTTCGAATCGATCACTTACTTCGCCGAACTGTCCGATAGCACTAATGATATGTCTATGAATTTTGGAGCATAGATATCCTTGTTCATCGTTGTCCCAATGAACCTACTTCTGACTTGTTTGACGCTAGCCCGAACGCCTGGATGGCACAAATTCTGCACGCCTTCAAATACTGCACTACGAAATAGTTGAGGTATGTACGGCCGAACCTTATCGGCGGACACCTCGCAGTAAATGTATTTTCCAGAGTCGATCACAGGAATTTTCTTAAACAATTGTCATTCTCTTGTTCAGCCGCTATCTCATCGTACTTTTTGTTTCTCGTATCGACAATTCATTTACCGTAGACAGATCGTCTAGGGTAAATGCTTACTAAGTCTAGGCTAGAGAACACAGTGCACCCATTAAGTTGCTGTATAAAATCGTGTTTGTGCGAAATTGGGTACCGGTCGGGTTGGGTCACGATATATTCGCCGGGTTGATTTGCAACCAAATCCCACGATGTTCCGCGTGGCAGTTCGCAATGGGTGTAACCGCTGTGAAAAACCATTAAGAAAGTACGAATTTCGCCCGCGCAACCACAGAAAAGACAGAAAAGATTACAATAAAAGAGAGAAAAAAAAAATGTTCTCATGGTCGTTAATTTCGAGCGCGCAACCACAGAAAAGATTATATTTTTTCTTGTTTTTATTGAAGTTTTATAAACTAACGAGTAGTTTTGATTCGTTATATTTATCATTATATACTATATGTTTGAACAAATACACATTTTTTGTTGTATCTTCTAGATAGCGTTATTGCCAGTTAGCTCATGTGTTTTAATTCTCTTTAGTCCTCCAGTAATCCCAGTCGTTTCACAAAGATTTGTTTCTTGAGTGGTGGGCTCCAGTAATCCCCGTCGTTTCACAAAGATTTGCTTCTTGAGTGGTGGGCTCTTGCGTGTTCATGAATCGTTTCTTCTACTGTGTGTATCTTAAGGTCCCAATGTATGTAGGTCGGAATTTCTGACATACCATGAAGTACATACTACGCATTTTAAGACTTTATTTTGGAAGCGTTGAATTATTTCTATGCTATTTTTAGCAACATACCCCCAGAGCTGAATATCGTATGTCCATACAGGTATTAGCATTTGTTTTTATATTAAGAGTTTGTCATGTATTGGCAAAACAGATCTTCTGCCAATGAGCCAATCCAGTTTTCTCAGCTTAATGTTAAGTTCTTCTTTTTTTCTTTTTTATATGTTCCTTCCATCGTAGTTTAACCTCCAGTTCTATTCCTAAGTAATTTGCTGTGTGGAAAACCCTTTGGCCAGAGAGCGCCATCTATCCGACGAAACGGATAGTCCTACTTGCACTACTTTTTCTTGCCGCAGTTGGCACTTCTTCCAATGATCGGCCATCTTTGTTTCCGGCATTTTTTATCTTGCCACTTGTTCTCGAAGCCACTGGAGAAGATGCAAACCGCAGTAAGTTTGTATATTCATTACTTAATCTTTTTGTATCTGTCACATCTTATTTCACAGGAATAAACATGTAAACACACAGTTAGAGTGAACGCCTTTCCTTCCGAACGAGAACGTCTTTATTCCGCGTGGTTATCCATTTTAGCGTGATTGCTGTGTTTTCTCGTGCACCACATGCTAAGTCGCACGCCGCCTCGACGCAGCCCACGCAACCACAGCATGGAATCCATGATGCCAACTACTACCACAGCCGCCGTAAGTAGTGTCAGCACCGCAGGGATTGCTGAAAGCGATGCACAAGCTACCGTATCTACAGCATCTCCTGCGTCGATTCCTCCAGCCGCCATTGAGACTCATGAGTACGTTTCATCGATCTTGCCAGCGGCCACCGAGACTCTTGAGTACGTTTCGTCGATTTTGTTAGCTTTCGAGAGCACTGTGCCCCTGCAAATGCAAAACAGTGTGAATGCAGGGGCAATCTCTCCAGCCATGAGTGGGATTCCTGGGTACAGAACGTATCAACCTCAGTTTCTACAGTTGAAGGTGATTCTGCAGAAGCCGCCGCTACACGGGTGGACCAAATGTACATTCGTACGTTGCAGGAACAGATTGCGTTGGAAGGACAGCTCAAAGCCACGCAAGTCCAGTTAAGGAGTAGTGACTCGCAGTGCAACACGCTTAAATTGGCGATGCAGTCGTTGCCTTTGCACCAGCCTATCACACAAGCACTAGGGACATATACACTGCAACCAGCCACGTACGCACCGCAGCCAGTCGTATATGAATCTCTACCTGCATCTATATATGCAACACATTCGTACGTACAGAACGTACGTACCGCAGCCATATTTACATACGCAGCCGCCACAATGTACGCATCGCTGCCACATGTGTACATACGGACGCCACTTTCTCAAGTGCCACAGCCGTCTAATTTAGGAAATATTCGAAGCCAGCCATCGGGAACCGATGTGTATACCTTGACGCCACGTAAGGTCGAGGATCTTCCTACGTTTTCCGGGAATCCAGACGAATGGCCGATGTTCTACAATACGTTTTTGCTGACAAATGCCGCCTTCAACTACTCAAATTTGGAGAACAACCAGCGACTTCAAAAATCTTTCCAAGGTGAAGCGACAGAAGGCGTCAAATCCCTCTTGATTCATCCGAACAATGTAAGAAGTATCATCGAGGAATTACGTTTTCGTTTTGGTCGCCCGGAACAACTTATCAACTGCCAGCTGAGTCAAGTTCGTGAAATACAGCCAATCAACGAATCCAATGTGGCTCGTCTCGTTCCATTCGCAACAAAGGTGAGAAATTTGGCTGTGTTTTTACAATCTGTCAACGGCCAATACCACATTGCAAATCTGTCACTGCTTAAAGAGCTAGTTTGCAAGCTACCTATGACCAAGCAGATGGAATGGTCGAGATACGCAACAATGATCAAGCCATACCAAACGATCGTCAACTTCAGCGTTTATTCCGTCCAGGATAATGAAGACAAAAAGCCGAAGCGACACCTGCCGGTGTTGCACACAATAGGCACACTGTGTCAAGAGGCACACAAGGACAACGAATGCAAAAAGTTCGTCAAAGCAACAGCGCAGGAACGATGCTCGAGTCTGAAGCAATATGGTCTATGCTTCACGTACCTAAAGAAAGGGCATACTACTCGTAGCTGCCGTGGGAAAAATATTTGTGCCACAAACCGATGCCAGAGACACCACAAGCTACAGCATGAAGTCCTGCCCAACTCTACTTCATCGACGAATGTGAGTCAACAAACTCCTCAATGTTCCACCGCTGGTAGTGTGCTAGCTACAAAAGAAATTGCCAACAACGACCAGAAGCTTTTGTTTCGTGTTTTGCCATTGACGTTGTATGGCCCAAATAAAGCCATCAGTACGTATGCACTCTTTGATGAGGGATCTTCGATCTCGATCTTGAATGTGGCCCTGATTAAGGAGATGGGCCTTAAAGGAAAACGCGCCATTTTGATCGGGCTCGATCATTCCTATTTGGGTACGACAATGGAACTACGGAGTTTCGGTAAGAATGGACCGTATGCTACGCGGATGAAGTTGGGCTGGGCTGTGTTTGGTCCAACGCCAACGACCACGCACACGAGCACACCTGCGTGCCTCCTACGCCAATTCCGCTGATGCCGTCTTACACGATCTGGTTAGCGACTATTTCCGCACGGAGAGTTTGGGCATTAGAGCATGTCACGCAGTAGAATCCAGAGAAGATATTCGTGCCAGAACCATCCTTGACTCAACGACAAAGAAGATCTACGGTATTTGTGTGCAATTGGAATGATTTCTTTTTCAATATTCTTATTTAACTCACATTCAATATTAAAATATGTATATACGCTTGACAAATTTAACAACAACTTTTCTCTTTAAAATGGGAGATATATGTGTATTTAATTCCTTTTTTATATTTTTCAAATGGTTACAGCATTACAATAAAATCGTTTTAGTGTAGGTTTGTCAAATTTAATAATTTTTTTTTTATTTTTTTTTTTACCATAGTTTGAGTTTTAAGTGGCGCACTTACATGAAAATTATGATGCTGAACATATTGTAGCATAATAATAACTACGCGCCTATGTCTATGCAGCAAATTCCGAAGTGACTTTCCATTCTGGCAGAATTTTTGGTTCAAACTGTCCTTCATTCGAGGTTCGTGTCTGGGACGAAGTCTCCACAGCTCATGTCAACGAAAGAGACAAATAATATTAGGGATAATATTAGGGATAATATTAGGGAATTATAACTGCAAGAATTATTTCTCTTGTTCCAGTGGTCGAAGAATTTGCTAGAAGTTTCTGGCTATCAGAAACTTCTGCTATATAAGGACAGATGGCGATCAAAAAAAAAAGACAGTTGGTTTTAGAACCGTGGCGAAGAGATTGGAAAAGTGATAATGGGCGAAGTTGTAATTTGGTGATAAATTGAAAGTTGAGAGTAAACAAGAAAAAGTAATTAGTTTGAATTTGTGAATTAAGTAATTGAAAGGAGATAAAGTGATGTGAGAGGAAAGAGACCTTGTAAGAAAAGAATTTGCGAAGAATAGTATAGTGTGAACTTGAATTGTTCTATAGAGTAGAAAATAAAGAAATAATTTCACAGAATAATTGTTTTATCTACTCGAGCCGTAGCTCGCATATTACATTGGTGTCAGAAGCGGGATAAAACTTATTCTGTGAATAACTATTTCCGTGGTGTGAAATTGCACAAAAAAAAAAAAAAAAAAAAAAAAACGATTTCTGTGTTGAGTTAATTAGTTGCGCAAAATGGGTCGCAAATTGGGAAAACTAACTATAACTCAACTAAAGGCAGAACTCAGTAAGCGGAACCTCGACACAACTGGGGGAAAAGATGCCCTACTGATTCGTCTGGAAGAAGCAGTAACGCAGGAAGGTGAAAATCCGCATGACATAGAGTTTGACGTGGAAGAGGAACCAGCAAGTACAGTAGCCGACCCGGGTATAACAAGTCTGCTCCTGCAACTTAAGTTAGTCATGGACGAACAAAAGAAAGATCAAAGTCATAAGCTCGATGACCAAAAGAATTCTCTAGAACTTAAGCTGGATGAACAAAAGAAAGCGATGGACGAACAAAAGAAAGCAATGGGCGACCAAAGGAATTCTCTAGAACTTAAGCTGGACGAACAAAAGAAAGCAATGGACGAACAAAAGAAAGCAATGGGCGACCAAAGGAATTCTCTAGAACTTAAGCTGGACGAACAAAAGAAAGCAATGGACGAACAAAAGAAAGCAATGGACGAACAAAAGAATTCTCTAGATGCTCTGGAAAGTAAACTTGATGAGCAAAACAAGAACTTGGAATCCAAATTCGAAGTGATCGAAGAGAAAATCGAGAAGGTCGAGACGCAACTCGAAAAAGTCGAAATTAGATTCGATGAAAATTTTGAGAAACATGAAACTCAGTTCGGGAAGATAGAGACTCAGTTTGAAAAAGTGGATACGCAATTCGAGATAGTAGGAAAGCAAGTCGAAAATCTTGCTAAGGAGCTCAGCAACGTGAAGAGACAGAAAGCACGGGAATATTCCACTGACGGTCTGAGAAGAAAGGAGATGCAGCCTCCTATCTTCGATGGTCAAACATCATGGCCAATTTATAAAAGGCAATTCGAAGCGGCCGCAATGACCAATAGCTGGGACGATGAAGAGAAGTCCATTGCACTCACACTTGCACTGAGGGGTCCAGCTGCGGAGCTCTTGCAGACCATCCCGGAAGATAAACAGCAGAACTACGACTCTCTGGTTCAGGCTATCGAGATGCGGTTTGGGGATGAACACATGCAGCAGGTGTACAGGGTTCAGCTGCGTAGTCGAGTCCAGAAAAGGGGGGAAACGCTCCAACAGTTGCAAGCGGATATAGAGCGACTAGCCCATCTTTCATACCCTAAAGCCGGTGAGGAGCTTATCAACGAAATGGCGGTGGAAGCTTTTATTCAGGCCATAGAGGACAGACAACTGCAAATGGCTGTAAGGATGGCTGAAAAGCGAACACTCCCCGAGGCATTGGCATTCGCTTTGTCAATGAAGGCTGCGGACCAAGCATACCAGGGAATACACCGTGTCAGGGAAATGTCCGTCGTGGAATGCTCATGCCAGAGAACAGCCGTCATGGATGAAGACAGAGCTCGCGGAAGTCAAATCCGTTGCTGGAATTGCAACCAAACGGGACACCTACAACGGCAGTGCAGAAGTGCACCTAGACGAGGAAATTGTTCACATTGCGGAAGTAGGAGAAGCAGAGAGGAAGCATCTGGCGGTGATAACATCCATCCTGTCAGTCAGACTTCGCAAAACCAGCAGTCGGGAAATGCGTAAGGACCAACTTCGCGGGGCAGAAGTTGGTTACTGGAATCGAGGCCCCCAGGACCACCATTCAAGTTTCGCAAACCAAACGGGGTAACAAGAGCCTGACAGTGGAGGCACTAATCAACGAGAAGAAGTGCGTAGCCACCGATTCTACATAGTAGAACCAGACCCAGAGAAGAATTCTCAAGACTACATCGTGGGAAAGACGTTAGTCGAACCAAAGAACACCATGGTTCCAGTGAGGGTTTTGAACGCAAGACCACACACTGTCAAACTAAGGCGAGGGGAGGTGACTGGAAAATGCACGCCGATTACCGCCGTCGCAACAATATCTGAACGTGATGCTCCAAAACTTCTCCCATCACCTTGGACAGCGGAAGCGAGAGAGACGATTCTCCAGTCCAGTGAGCTGAATCAGGAGCAGCGAACTATGGCAGAGAATCTTATCAATGAGTACGCTGATGTATTTGCCTCACAGGACGGAGAATACGGCCGAACACACCTGGTACAACATCGAATAGACACTGGTGATACTAGACCAATTCGTCAGCCTGCTAGGCGCCTTCCATTGGCAAAGCAGACAGAAGTTGCAGAGATGGTGTCGGCAATGGAGAAAGAAGGTCTGATTGAAAGTTCCAAAAGTCCGTGGGCATCACCGGTTGTACTGGTTAAGAAGAAAGATGGCAGCACGCGGTTCTGCGTGGACTATCGGCAGCTCAATTACGTCACCAAGAAAGACAGCTACCCTCTGCCACGGATTGACGACACGCTAGACACACTATCAGGAGCCCGATGGTTTTCCACTCTCGACTTGAAGAGTGGCTACTGGCAGGTACAGATCCATCCAGAAGACCGGGAGAAAACCGCCTTCACCGCAGGAAATGGGCTATGGCAATTCACGGTAATGCCATTCGGGCTGTGCAATGCTCCGGCGACTTTCGAGCGATTGATGGAATGTGTCCTGCAAGGGTTAACATGGAAAACCTGTTTGGTATACTTGGATGATGTCATCGTCGTAGGAAAAACGTTTGCGCAACACCGAGACAATCTAAGGGATGTGTTTCAAAGGCTTCGAAGTGCCCACCTGAAGCTCAACCCCAAGAAGTGCGCCCTGTTTAGAGCGGAAGTCAAGTACCTGGGACACATAATTTCAGCGAAAGGAGTGAGAACCGATCCGGAGAAGGTCGAAGCGGTGAAAAACTGGCCAGTCCCCAAAGACAAACACCAACTAAGGAGCTTCCTGGGCCTAGCCACCTACTACAGACGGTTCGTGAAGGATTTTGCCGGGATCGCAAAGAACCTGCACCAGTTGACGGAAAAGGGAAAACAATTCAAATGGTCAATTGAGTGCGAGAAGAGCTTCAAGGCACTTAAACAACGGCTATGCGATGCCCCGATACTGGCTTACCCCACTCCCGGGGAAACGTTCGTTGTGGATGCGGATGCTAGTAATGTCGGGGTAGGAGCCGTACTCTCCCAGGTGCATGACGGCCAAGAGAAGGTGGTTGCGTATTTCAGCAAGGTGCTCTCTAAGCCAGAAAGGAACTACTGCGTGACAAGGCGGGAACTTCTAGCTTTGATCTTGGCTACGAAGCATTTTCACAAATACCTCTACGGGAGGAAGTTCGTTCTTCGCACAGACCATGCAGCCTTAAAATGGCTATTACAGTTCAAGAGTCCTGAGGGTCAGGTCGCAAGATGGATCGAAAGGCTGCAAATCTACGACTACGAAATACAGCATCGTAAAGGAAAACTCCACTCTAATGCGGATGCACTGTCCCGGAGACCATGCAGAACGGATTGTAAACATTGTGCGCGTCAGGAAGAACGGGAGCTGGTTTCCATCCAAAGAATGAGAGCCGAACCTATCGCCGGCTGGAGCGTAGATGAGATCCGGAACGCTCAGAAGGAAGACCCCGATATCGAGCCGATTCTGGCCTGGAAGGAGAACATGGAGAAACCGGATCATCAGGACATCTCTCACAGAAGCCCGACCTTAAAGGCATATTTTGCGCAGTGGGACTCCCTCCATGTCCAAGAAGGTGTTCTGAGAAGAAAATGGGAATCCTCCGACGGAAAATCGTTTGTAATGCAGCTTGTAGTACCGCGGACGAGGGTCAAGGAGGTGTTACAGGAAATGCATGGCGGGGCGACCGGAGGCCACTTGGGAGTGAATAAGACGCTAGAAAAGGTACGAGAACGTTTTTATTGGTTAAAAGCGAAGGAAGATATCGAAGACTGGTGCAGAAAATGCGACGTGTGTGCAGCTAGCAAGGGTCCGAGAATCAAAACTCGAGGTAAGATGCACCAATACAACGTGGGAGCACCTTTCGAACGAATCGCCATTGACATCGCAGGGCCCTTTCCGGAAACCGACAATGGTAATCGGTATATACTCGTAGTGATGGACTACTTCAGTAAGTGGCCGGAAGCGTTTCCGATCCCTAACCAGGAAGCCAGAACCGTGGCGGAGCAGATCGTCTACAATTGGGTTAGCAGATTCGGTGTGCCCTTGGAATTGCATTCTGACCAAGGGCGGAACTTCGAGTCAAGAATCTTCCAAGAGATGTGTCAACTACTCGGAATCAAAAAGACAAGGACAACCCCGCTTCATCCACAGTCGGACGGTATGGTGGAGCGTTTCAATAGGACTTTGGACGAACATCTCTCGAAGGTCGTAGGTGACTACCAACGGGATTGGGACCGGCAGATTCCCTTGTTTTTGATGGCCTATAGAAGTGCCGTGCATAGCACTACTCGACATACGCCGTTCGAAATCTTATTTGGTGGAATAGCTCGTTTACCCAGTGAGGTGAAATTTGGATCTCCTACCAATGAGCCCAGAAATGAAGAAGAGTACGTGGCGGACCTTAGGGAAAGGCTTAGGGACATACACCAAAGGACCAGAAGCCAGATTAAGATGACGAGCGACCGCATGAAGACCAGGTATGATGCCAAGGCAACAACGTCAGGATTCCAGGAAGGAGATCTGGTGTGGCTGTATAATCCCCATCGCCAAAAGGGGAAATCACCTAAGTTACAGCGGAACTGGGAAGGTCCCTACAGAATAGTAACCCGCATCAACGATGTTGTCTACCGCATCCAGCGAGGACCAAGGGCCAAAATGAAAGTGGTTCATGTGGACCGACTGAGTCGATACAATGGCCGAAATGAGGATGCACTTGTTCGGGACGAACACGTCTAAGAGGGGGGCAGTGTAGCATAATAATAACTACGCGCCTATGTCTATGCAGCAAATTCCGAAGTGACTTCCATTCTGGCAGAATTTTTGGTTCAAACTGTCCTTCATTCGAGGTTCGTGTCTGGGACGAAGTCTCCACAGCTCATGTCAACGAAAGAGACAAATAATATTAGGGATAATATTAGGGATAATATTAGGGAATTATAACTGCAAGAATTATTTCTCTTGTTCCAGTGGTCGAAGAATTTGCTAGAAGTTTCTGGCTATCAGAAACTTCTGCTATATAAGGACAGATGGCGATCAAAAAAAAAAGACAGTTGGTTTTAGAACCGTGGCGAAGAGATTGGAAAAGTGATAATGGGCGAAGTTGTAATTTGGTGATAAATTGAAAGTTGAGAGTAAACAAGAAAAAGTAATTAGTTTGAATTTGTGAATTAAGTAATTGAAAGGAGATAAAGTGATGTGAGAGGAAAGAGACCTTGTAAGAAAAGAATTTGCGAAGAATAGTATAGTGTGAACTTGAATTGTTCTATAGAGTAGAAAATAAAGAAATAATTTCACAGAATAATTGTTTTATCTACTCGAGCCGTAGCTCGCATATTACAATATCTTCTGGTTCTTTGGGTTCTTCGGGACGTTGGAACTGGTTGAATCGATTGTGGTCTTCTTCTTCAGCTGCTTCGTAGTCCTCTGTTGTAGCGGCTTAATGTGGTTCGCACTTTTTTTCACACCTTCAACACTTATGCAACTCGGAAGGGGTGTATGTATCCTTTTTGACTGCTTCGTAGAGTTTCTGTCTCTTTTGTAGAGACCTACTGCGGTACACTCTCACTATCACGTATGCGCTTTTATTTCCCTTTTCGTGGATTCATATTATTTTTACTAAATTACCGCGTGTCCTTGCTCGGGCGCCAATTAACGAATTATTTGCAGAAAAAATGAAAAAATATCTTAGGAGGCTATGCCTCTTTATTGATCAAACACCACTTAAAAACTAAATACAATTTTTCTTTACACTATTACTTGTAATGTTCAACCTGCGACCTCAGCATTAAACGTGCATGGGAGAATATTTCAGACGAAATATTATCCCCGCCGATGCACTCGATCGGTATCTGAATTCTGCAGCGCGTGTGCTGACTTTGCACCTAATTTGGTGCGCGTGCAGAATGCAGTGTGCTAACTGCGCCGATGAAAATCTTTTGTTCCGTGTCCTACCCGTCACCCTTTATGGACCGAATAAAGCCATCAACACCTACGCTCTCTTCGACGAAGGATAATCTATATCCATGTTGGATGCCTCGTTGATCGATCAGTTGGGTCTCATAGGTAATCATCGTCAGCTTAGTTTGCAATGGGTAGTTGGCAGACAAGCACATGAGCCAACAATCGTCGTCAATTTACATGTCAGTGGGGTAAAAAGGGTCAAGAAGCATCCGCTTCGAAGAGTATATGGAGTCTACAATCTTAAGTTGCAAGTGCAGAAGGGATTTAAGAGCCTCTACAAGCCACCTGCAGAATTTGCCGATTAAGCAATACGTCAACACCGCACTGAAACTCCTGGACGGCCTTGATCACTGTGAGCTGGAAATATCGAAGAAGGTTCACCGGTTGCGTAATTATGGACCATATGCTACCCGCAAAAAACTTGGTTGGGTTATATTTGGTTCAACAACAGAACCTATTCGCACCACGCCATCTTGCCTTCTGACATGTACCAAGTCTGGTGATGCAGCCCTCCATGACCTGGTCAGCGAATATTTCCAACCGGGAGTTTTGATATAAGAGCATCGCCTCCATTGGAATCAGAGGAGGACCGTCTTTCTGGCAAGACGTCTAATTAACGACGAAAAAGGCCAACGGGAGATTCGAAGTTGGACTGCTTTGGAAGAGCGATGATGTTCAGTTGCCTGACAATTTTTCTCTGGCACTGAAGCGCCTCTTAGGAGTGGAATGGAAGTTGAAGCAGAATGCAGACTTTGATATTGCCTACAAGTCTACCATTCGAAGTTACGTCGAGAAAAACTACGCTCGAAAGCTGCAGCCATCAGAAGCCGTCATCACAGGCCCAAGGACCTGGTATTTGCCACATTTTGGGGTTATCAACCCCAATAAGCCACAAAAACTTAGCCTCGTTTTTGATGACGCCGCCGAAGTGAGTGGAGTCTCACTTAATTCCCACATATTGAAAGGTCGCCAGGAGTGTCAGCCGTTGCCATCGATACTTTTCAACTTCCGGGAAGGAGTCGGCGCCGTGTGTGGAGATATCGAAGAAATGTTCTACCAAATCCGGGTTCGTGGCGAAGATAGATGTGCCCAGAGGTTTCTTTGGCGTGACGGTGCGGACAACAAACCGCCAGACATATACGAGATGATGGTCATGACGTTTGGAGCTGCATGCTCACCTTGCTCCGCCCACGTCAAGATTACAAACGCCTTGGAACATAGTAACCTATACGATGCGCGTGCCATCAAAGCTATCACAGATTTCCACTACGTCGATGACTTCGTGGATAGTTTCGAATCCTAAGAATGTACAATGGACATAGCGACGCAAGTCCGGGAGATACATACAGCCGCCGGTTTTGAGCTGAGAATCTTTACGTCTAATTCAGTAGCCGTTCTCAGCGAATTGAAGCGCGACAAATCTGATTTACGACCTGGTGAAGAGAGTCTTGATAACTTCCAGTACAAGCTGCAGTTCCACCGCGTGGATAAAGACGTCATGGCAGGCGTAAGGCGTCCAACAAAGAGAGAGCTGTTAAGCATAGTGATGCCAGTGTTTGACCCACTTGAGTTCTTAAGCCCCTTCGTAGTAGCCGCCAAAATAATAATGCGTGAAGTCTGGCGCCGTGATATGCTATGGGACGAACCCCTGCCGGAAGAAATTTCCCTCTTTGGGACAAATGGGGCATGCAGTTGCCGAAGGTAATCAACTTTGCCGTTCCACGCTTTTATTTTCCTGGTGGTCAAAGGATCTCCAACTTCACGTCTTTGTTGACGGCAGTGATGACGCATATGCTGCTGTCGCATATTGGAGGGTCGTGAACGAGGCCAGTATAGTGAAGGTTGCCTTTATCTATGCCAAGACAAGGTTTGTGCCTCTGAAAACGATGAAAATACCACAGATCGAGCTCCAGGCCGCTGTTTTGGGCTCTCGTCTTATGAAAACTGTGTTGGAGGGTTGGCACTCCGTCAACGTCAGCCAAAAGGTTCTTTGGAGTGATTCGGCCACAGTTATCAAATGGATTAACAGCGAGCACCGACGATATAAGCCGTTCGTCGCCCATAGGATAGCGGAGATATTGGCAACCACTGAGCAGTAAAGTTGGAGATGGGTGCCGTCCGGTGAAAATCCAGCCGATGACGCTACCAGGTCCAAGCCGTATGTGGACTTTGGCCCGTCATCACGTTGGCTTAAGGGGCCAACATACTTGCGTGAGGCTCAAGAACGCTGGCCAGCCAACGCCGCAGTCAAAGAGCACTATGACCACGAAGAGGAGCTCCACCCAAAATACGCTCTAATAGTGGTGAGTAACAATATGATAGATTTTAATCGAGTTTCCTCATTCAAAAACTCCTGAGATCTATGACTTGGGTATTGCGATACTTCAGTCGATGTCGCAGAGCAGTTAGTAGCAACGAAGATGACGGGTTCACCGCAGCCGAAGTGTATGCTGCAGTAAAGCCGGTGTGCAGTCACGTCCAAAAGGAAGATTTCAGCGCTAAGATCAGCCAAATTCAGCGTGACCTGCCTGTGCCGGAGGAAAGTGAGTTGTGTAGACTTATGCTATATCTTGATAGCGACGACCTTCTTCGAGTTTGTGGTCGAATTGATGCCGCCAGTTGGCTCTCGTACGCTGCCAAACGACCGATCATCGTTTTACAACTCTTTTGGTGGCCCACCATTACCAAGAAATGAAGCACCAGAACACCGAGGCCGCGATCTGCGAAGTTCGTCGCAAATATTGGGTTCCCCGCCTACGCCAAGTTATGCGTAGAGTCATCGCCAACTGAAAAATTTGCAGGATTGCCAAGGCTATGCCAATCACACCAATAATGGGTCCTTTGCCAGAGGATCGTTTGATTCACGTATACTGTTCTCGACTATTTCGGCCCACTGACTGTATCGATCGGCCATCGCATAGAAAAACGCAAGGTAGTTCTGTTTACCTGCCTCACGGTGAGAGCTGTACATTTGGAAGTGGCTTACGATTTGTCAACGGATGCATGTGTTCTAGTCATCAGCAACCTTATTAATCCACGAGGAATACCGTTGCGAATGCATAGCGATAATGGGAAAAATTTTGTTGGAGCTGATCAGGAAGCTAAACGCTTTGCAGAGGTCTTCGACTGTCAACGCATTCGAGATGAGCTGTCGGTGAAAGGAGTTCAGTTTCTTTTCAACTGTTCAAATAATGCATCTGAACGAGGAGTCTGGAAACGTTTGGTTAAGTGTGTCAAGCGCGTACTACAATACACACTTAAGGAAGTCTCCCCACGTGAACACACACTCTAGTGTTTAGTGATCGAAGCTGAAAACGTCATCAATTCCCGCCCTCTCATTCATCTGCCAATAAGTGTCGACCAAGAGGAGCCACTCACCCCTAATAATTTTTTGTTGGGCTCAGCCAACACTGCCCAGACTCCAGGGATGACTGAGCCAGACGAAAAATTGTGTGTTCTACGTAAGCAGTGGAGGATCGCCCACCAGCTAAGAGACCGGTTTTGGAAGAGGTGGATACTGGAATACCTACCGACACTGACGTGCCGAGTCAAGTGGTGCCGAAGAACGAAGCCAGACAAAGAAGGCGATTTGGTGCTTCTCTGCGATGCGAGTGTTCCCAGACGACAATGACGGAGGGGAAAGATTCACCGAGTTTACCAAGGTGCAGATGGGGAAGTGAGAAAAACTGATGTGCTGACAGCCACAGGAGTATTACGCCGCCCAGTGTCAAAATTGACAGTCCTGGATCTTGATGATTGTGAATCGGACCGATCCACGGGGGCCGGGATGTGAGAGATCCACATGCGTGTCCGCCCTAAACTTCTGCCTTCCAATGTTGCCATTTAGTTTTCAACGTTTTGCCCCCCTGCCGCAGTTCGCACTTCCTCCAGCTGTCAAAATTCCTTCTTTCTTGTTCGTTTCTCTACGCTTGGAGCCGCCAAGGAAGGAAGTGCAAACCGCGGTAAGGAATTAAAACATACACATATATGTAATTATATTATTTGATTCTCTTTTTAGAAATAAATACTGCTACTGCGCTATTCATTTCAAATTTCCTTAGTTAACATTTGTTTTGTTTTTTGTTATTTTTTTCTTTTGTTTTCCTGCAGTCACTACTGTTTCTTTAGACAGTTCTTGCTCATCCGTGCAGTATTCTTCGAATTGTTTTTGATTGGTTGATTCTATAACCTTATTCTTTTGTGTTTCCTCAAGTTTCTCATTTTCTTCTCTCAGAACATACACTTCTTTTTTGAGCTGCATGCAAAGTAACTCCAATTCCTAAGTCTGTATTGCAATTGATCGTTTTTTTTCTTCTTATAGTACTTTCCTTAGCTAGATTTCTGTTTTCTTGACTTAGTTGGTTTAATGGATCTGGATCTCCACTACCTTGTAGGGGGGTTCGACCTAGGTCGATTATTTATACAAGTAAATATTAAATTAATGCGAAGGCAAAGTGATTTTATTTTTCTACATAATCACCCCTGACTTCAACACACTTGGTTCAGCGATTCATCAATATCAGTATTCCTTCTCGGAAGTGAGAGTCTGGAAGGCTGTGAAAATATTCATCTACGGCCCTCTCAACTTCTGCATTGGATGCGAAGCGTTTCCCAGAAACTAATTTCTTCAAGTTTGGGAACAGATGGAAGTCTGAGAGTGCCAAATTAGGTGAATAGGGGGGATGGCCGAGCAAATCATACCTCAAATCACGCAGTTTTCCCATCGCCAACGCACAATTGTGTACAGGTGCATTGTCCTGGTAAAAATGATTTTTTTCTTCTTCAAGATAGACCTCTTCTCGCGAATTTTGGCATCCGGCTGGTCAAGATGGTTGGAGTAATATTCGCCTGTAATTGTTCTGCCTTTCTCAAGGTAATCAATTAACAGGATCCCTTTCGCATCCCAAAACACACTGGCCATCACCTTTCCGGCAGATGCGATCGACTTCGCTTTCTTTGGCGCTGAACCACCGGCTTCCACTCACTGCTTCGACTGCTGTTTCATTTCTGGCGTGTAGTGGCGGACCCATGTCACATCCATGGTGACAAATCGCCGCACAAAATCGGTTGGAACCCTATTGAATCGGTCCAAAGATTGCCGCGAAAATCATTTGCGCATTTTCTTTTGATTGGTATTTAACAAATGCGGCACCTATCTTGCGCGGAGCTTTCGCATCCCTAAGTTTTTGTGCAAGATGTTTCGCACCCTCTCTTCCGATATACACACAGCCTCAGCTATCTCACTCACCTTCACTCGCCTATCGTCCAACACGATATCATGCACTTTTTCGATGGTTTCGGGTGTGCGTTCTTCACGTGGGTCTTCTCGAGGTACGTGCGACCACGTTCAAATTCAGCTGCCCACTTTTTAACGGTTGACATGGAAGGAGCAGAGTCCCCGTAAACCTTTGTCAACTTTGGATGAATATCTTTAGGGGTTAACCCATCCAAAACGAAGAATTTTATCACCGCACGATATTCAAGTTTATCCATTTTAACGAAAAACACGCAAGACGTCTACTGCAAAAATTCGTGTAAAGAAACTGCTTGAGAGAACAATTTGAAGCTTGTCATATGAACTAATGAGAAGTGCATCCAGGCAGGAAACATAAATTTGTACTGATTGGAACGCCATCTCTGCGTCAGGCCGAGAACTTTTCACTTTGCCCTCGTAATAACTGAATTAAATTAGCTTTCAAAGTTTAGTTAATTCTTTTGGTCTAGTTGGTTGTTGTATCCACTAGCTATTAGCCTTAATGTGGAATTTAGTTGTGGATAGTATTTCGCCAACTAAGGTACTCACCAAAGAAAGTCAAACGTAGTACAAATCACTGTCCCTTTGTTATTCTCAGTTGAGACAGCAAGAAAACAACTTTGGACTATATTCCCACTTTAATTTTTTTAATAATACCACTTGAATTAGATTAAAAATTTTCGGATTGACTTTTGACGTTCTGCTTTACCATAAGGCGTTGCCAGACCATGACCAGATGGTTTTACTGGTGTTGGTTCTTAAAACAACTTAGGTTTGAGATTGTTATTTACCTACTAGTATTATTCAATGAATAATTTTATTATTATTATTATGTAAAATTTTCAATTTGTTTCCTATTTTCATTTCTGTATTTTCTTCAGATAACATTTTTTGTACTTCATAATGCTTTCCCATAGTGAAGAATGCTTGTTTTTATGTGTTTGATTTTTTATAAGGACCTTATTGCCAATATTCTATGACATTGGTTTACTCCCTTTGTCATAGCAACCTTTTGCATTTTCTTTATTATTATGAGCATATTTTTAGCGATTTGATACGCATGCTGTAGGCGTGCCTTAAGTTCGTTTGCGTAATTGTCATAATTGTATGAAATTTGATGGTGCTTATTTAAAGAACAGGGGATCCGTGTAGGAAAACCGTACAGTAGTTCATAAGGACTGAATGCAGTACTACTGTGTTGTGTGCTGTTATATACAAACATGGAATATAGTAACCATGTGTCCCGAGTAAGAGGATCCTGGTTTACATAATGTCTGAGGTACTTACCTAAAGTTCAGTGACTACCTCTAGTGATATGGGGTAGTTTGAATTTTTTTTATCTTAAGGAGCTTCCATACCTCTTTGAATAGGTTGCTTAAAAAATTTGTTCCTTGATCTATTAGGATTCGGTGAAATTGGTTAAATCATCTTGTAATGTCAAGATGTATTTGTTACCCTCGTGACTAGTTGGTAATGGTTCGACAATGTCTAAAGCTATACGCTCAAAAGGATTGGAACTTGTGTTGGTGATTTTCATTGGCATACGGAAAATTTTGCTGAGTTTATTTTTCTGGCATTATTGGCATTTTTGGATGATTTCCTTTGTGTCTTTTTATGAGAGTGAACCAGTGGTATTTTTTTTTACTCTTTTTATTGTGCGGGAAATGTCTTGATGACCACCGAATGGTGAATTATGGAATTCATTTAGTAAATTTTCGATTTCGGAACTGTTCTTTAAATAAATTCTTGTGTCCGAGTAAATAAATATTTTTATATTGGTGTTGGAAAAGTTTCTATCAGGAGGTTTTTTAGTTCTTTTTAACCGTTTGGATTGTTTGGAATGGCAAAATGCATAGTGTTAGCGTTACATTTACCTGGCTTGTATTTTATGGTGTATTCAAATTCTGAAAGTATAATTCTTCACCTTGCCAATCTTAACAGAGGACATTTTAGTTGCATGAGCCATTCTAGTGGTTTATGGTCAATATACTGTAATATGCGAGCTACGGCTCGAGTAGATAAAACGATATTCTGTGAAATTTATTTCTTTATTTTCTAGTCTATAGAACAATTCAGGTTCACACTATACTATTCTTCGCAATTCTTTTCTTACAATGTCTCTTTCCACTCAAATCACTTTATCTCCTTTCAATTACTTAATTCACACATCCAAACTAATTACTTCTTCTTGTTAACTCTCAACTTTCAACTTATCACAAAATTACAACTTCGCCCATTATCACTTTTCTAATCTCTTCGCCACGGTTTAAAAACTACTGCCTCCTCTCGATCGCCATCTGTCCTTATATAGCAGAAGTTTCTGATAGCCAGAAACTTCTAGCAAATTCTTCGACCACTGGAACAAGAAAAATTCTGATGTAATAATTCCTAGATGACAATCATTCTTGCAGTTATAATTCCCTCTCATCCGTGATATTATCCGTCTCTTTCATACACATGAACTGTTGAAACCGCAGACACGAACCTCGAATGAAAGGACACTTCGGACCAAAATTCTGCCAGAATGAAAAGACACTTCGAAATGTGGATGCATTGTCCCGGAGACCATGCAGAAAGGATTGTAAACATTGTGCGCGTCAGGAAGAACGGGAGCTAGTTTCCATCCAAAGAATGAGAGCCGAACCTATCGCCGGCTGGAGCGTAGATGAGATCCGGAACGCTCAGAAGGAAGACCCGGATATCGAGCCGATTCTGGCCTGGAAGGAGAACATGGAGAAACCGGATCATCAGGACAACTCTCACAGAAGCCCGACCTTAAAGGCATATTTTGCGCAGTCGGACTCCCTCCATGTCCAAGAAGGTGTTCTGAGAAGAAAATGGGAATCCTCCGACGGAAAGTCGTTTGTAATGCAGCTTGTCGTACCGCGGATGAGGGTCAAGGAGTGTTACAGGAAATGCATGGCGGGGCGTCCGGAAGCCACTTGGGAGTGAATAAGACGCTAGAAAAGGTACGAGAACTTTTCTATTGGTTAAAAGCGAAGGAAGATATCGAAGACTGGTGCAGAAAATGCGACGTGTGTGCAGCTAGCAAGCAACTCAAGGTAAGATGCACCAATACAACGTGGGAGCACCTTTCGAACGAATCGCCATTGACATCGCAGGGCCCTTTCCGGAAACCGACAATGGTAATCGGTATATACTCGTAGTGATGGACTACTTCAGTAAGTGGCCCGAAGCGTTTCCGATCCCTAACAAGGAAGCCAGAACCGTGGCGGAGCAGATCGTCTACAATTGGGTTAGCAGATTCGGTGTGCCCTTGGAATTGCATTCTGACCAAGGGCGGAACTTCGATTCAAGAATTTTCCAAGAGATGTGTCAACTACTCGGAATCAAAAAGACTAGGACAACCCCGCTTCATCCACAGTCGGACGGTATGGTGGATCGTTTCAATAGGACTTTGGACGAACATCTCTCGAAGGTCGTAGGTGACTACCAACGGGATTGGGACCGGCAGATTCCCTTGTTTTTGATGGCCTATAGAAGTGCCGTGCATAGCACTACTCGACATACGCCGTTCAAAATCTTATTTGGTGGAATAGCTCGTTTACCCAGGGAGGTGAAATTTGGATCTCCTAGCAATGAGCCCAGAAATGAAGAAGAGTGCGTGGCGGACCTTAGGGAAAGGCTTAGGGACATACACCAAAGGACCAGAAGCCAGATTAAGATGACGAGCGACCGCATGAAGACCAGGTATGATGCCAAGGCAACAACGTCAGGATTCCAGGAAGGAGATCTAGTGTGGCTGTATAATCCCCATCGCCAAAAGGGGAAATCAAATAAATTGCAGCGGAACTGGGAGGGTCCCTACAGAATAGTAACCCGCATCAACGATGTTGTCTACCGCATCCAGCGAGGACCAAGGGCCAAAATGAAAGTGGTTCATGTGGACCGACTGAGTCGATATAATGGCCGAAATGAGGATGCACTTGTTCGGGACGAACACGTCTAAGAGGGGGGCAGTGTAGCATAATAATAACTACGCTCCTACGACATTTCGAAGTATCTTTTCATTCTGGCAGAATTTTGGTCCGAAGTGTTCTTTCACTCGAGGTTCGTGTCTGCGGTTTCCACAGTTCATGTCTAGAGTAGATAAAACGATATTCTGTGAAATTTATTTCTTTATTTTATAGTCTATCGAACAATTCAGGTTCACACTATATTATTCTTCGCAATTCTTTTCTTACAATGTCTCTTTCCTCTCAAATCACTTTATCTAATTTCAATTAATTAATTCACACATCCAAACTAATTACTTCTTCTTGTTAACTCTCAACTTTCAATTTATCACAAAATTACAACTTAGCCCATTATCACTTTTCTAATCTCTTCGCCACGGTTTAAAAACTACTGCCTCCTCTCGATCGCCATCTGTCCTTATATAGCAGAAGTTTCTGATAGCCAGAAACTTCTAGCAAATTCTTCGACCACTGGAACAAGAAAAATTCTGATGTAATAATCCCAAGATGACAATCATTCTTGCAGTTATAATTCCCTCTCATCCGTGATATTATCCGTCTCTTTCATAGACATGAACTGTTGAAACCGCAGACACGAACCTCGAATGAAAGGACACTTCGGACCAAAATTCTGCCAGAATGAAAAGACACTTCGAAATGCGGATGCACTGTCCCGGAGACCATGCAGAACGGATTGTAAACATTGTGCGCGTCAGGAAGAACGGGAGCTAGTTTCCATCCAAAGAATGAGAGCCGAACCTATCGCCGGCTGGAGCGTAGATGAGATCCGGAACGCTCAGAAGGAAGACCCGGATATCGAACCGATTCTGGCCTGGAAGGAGAACATGGAGAAACCGGATCATCAGGACATCTCTCACAGAAGCCCGACCTTAAAGGCATATTTTGCGCAGTGGGACTCCCTCCATGTCCAAGAAGGTGTTCTGAGAAGAAAATGGGAATCCTCCGACGGAAAGTCGTTTGTAATGCAGCTTGTCGTGCCGCGGACGAGGGTCAAGGAGGTGTTACAGGAAATGCATGGCGAGGCGACCGGAGGCCACTTGGGAGTGAATAAGACGCTAGAAAAGGTACGAGAACGTTTCTATTGGTTAAAAGCGAAGGAAGATATCGAAGACTGGTGCAGAAAATGCGACGTGTGTGCAGCTAGCAAGCAACTCAAGGTAAGATGCACCAATACAACGTGGGAGCACCTTTCGAACGAATCGCCATTGACATCGCAGGGCCCTTTCCGGAAACCGACAATGGTAATCGGTATATACTCGTAGTGATGGACTACTTCAGTAAGTGGCCGGAAGCGTTTCCGATCCCTAACCAGGAAGCCAGACCCGTGGCGGAGCAGATCGTCTACAATTGGGTTAGCAGATTCGGTGAACCCTTGGAATTGCAGTCTGACCAAGGGCGGAACTTCGAGTCAAGAATCTTCCAAGAGATGTGTCAACTACTCGGAATCAAAAAGACAAGGACAACCCCGCTTCATCCACAGTCGGACGGTATGGTGGAGCGTTTCAATAGGACTTTGGACGAACATCTCTCGAAGGTCGTAGGTGACTACCAACGGGATTGGGACCGGCAGATTCCCTTGTTTCTGATGGCCTATAGAAGTGCCGTGCATAGCACTACTCGACATACGCCGTTCGAAATCTTATTTGGTGGAATAGCTCTAACTGGGTAAACCCCAGTGAGGTGAAATTTGGATCTCCTACCAATGAGCCCAGAAATGAAGAAGAGTACGTGGCGGACCTTAGGGAAAGGCTTAGGGACATACACCAAAGGACCAGAAGCCAGATTAAGATAACGAGCGACCGCATGAAGACCAGGTATGATGCCAAGGCAACAACGTCAGGATTCCAGGAAGGAGATATGGCGCGGCTGTATAATCCCCATCGCCAAAAGGGGAAATCACCTAAGTTGCAGCAGAACTGGGAGGGTCCCTACAGAATAGAGAGGGTCAACGATGTTGTCTACCGCATCCAGCGAGGACCAAGGGCCAAAATGAAAGTGGTTCATGTGGACCGACTGAGTCGATACAATGGCCGAAATGAGGATGCACTTCTTCGGGACGAACATGTCTAAGACATTTCGAAGTGTCTTTTCAGTCTGGCAGAATTTTGGTCCGAAGTGTCCTTTCATTCGAGGTTCGTGTCTGCGGTTTCCACAGTTTATGTCTACGAAAGAGACGGATAATATCACGGATGGGAGGGAATTATAACTGCAAGAATGATTGTCATCTTGGAATTATTACATCAGAATTTTTCTTGTTCCAGTGGTCGAAGAATTTGCTAGAAGTTTCTGGCTATCAGAAACTTCTGCTATATAAGGACAGATAGCGATCGAGAGGAGGCAGTAGTTTTTAAACCGTGGCGAAGAGATTAGAAAAGTGATAATGGGCGAAGTTGTAATTTTGTGATAAATTGAAAGTTGAGAGTTAACAAGAAGAAGTAATTAGTTTGGATTTGTGAATTAAGTAATTGAAAGGAGATAAAGTGATTTCAGAGGAAAGATACATTGTAAGAAATGAATTGCGAAGAAGAGTATAGTGTGAACCTGAATTGTTCTATAGACTAGAAAATAAAGAAATAAATTTCACAGAATATCGTTTTATCTACTCGAGCCGTAGCTCGCATATTACATTTTGGTCTAGTATCACCAGTGTCTGTTCAATGTTGGACCAGGTGTGTTCGGCCGTATTCTCAGTCCTGTGAGGCAAACACATCAGTGTACTCATTGATAAGATTCTCTGCCATAGTTCGCTGCTCCTGATTCAGCTCACTGGACTAGAGAATCGTCTCTCTCGTTTCCGCTGTCCAAGGTGATGGGAGAGGTTTTGGAGCATCACGTTCAGATATTGTTGCGACGGCGGTAATCGGCGTGCATTTTCCAGTCACCTCCCCTCGCCTTAGTTTGACAGTGTGTGGTCTCGCGTTTAAAACTCTCACTGGAACCATGGTGTTCTTTGGTTCGACTAACGTCTTTCCCACGATGTAATCTTGAGAATTCTTCTCTGGGTCTGGTTCTACTATGTAGAATCGGTGGCTCCCAAGATCACCTTCCAGCTTCGTCCAAATGATTGTCTCTGAAGACGGCGGCAAAACTTCGTCTTTGCTGATGTCTGTCCTGAGAGTTACGGCATTCTCGTTTCCGTACACCATCGGAATCTCCACATTTCGATACCTCAGTACTTGCATCCCGATGTCCAAGATTACTTTATTTGCTTTCATGAAGTCTATTCTGATGATGCACTCGTCGCATATATCTGCCACCAGAAACGCATGGGAGAACGTCAGTCCCGCCAGAGTAATCGTAAGACGAACTTCTCCAAACACCTTCGCCATGTCCCCTGTTGCAGTCTTCAGGCAGTAGCTGTTGGTGTTGTGCAGCCAGGCGCTTCTGACGATATCTCTTCTTACAATGGAGGCAGTGGCGCCTGTGTCGATGGTGGCTACGCACTTCTTCTTGTTGATTAGTGCCTCCACTGTCAGGCTCTTGTTACCGGGTTTGGTTTGCGAAACTTGAATGGTGGTCCTGGGGGCCTCGATTCCAGTAACCAACTTCTGCCCCGCGAAGTTGGTCCTTACGCATTTCCCGACTGCTGGTTTTGGGAAGTCTGACTTTACAGGATGAATGTTATCACCGCCAGATGCTTTCTCTCTGCTTCTCCTACTTCCGCAGTGTGGACAATTTCCTCGTCTAGATGCACTTCTGCACTGCCGTTGTAGGTGTCCGGTTTGGTTGCAATTCCAGCAACGAATTTGACTTCCGCGAGTTCTGTCATCATCCATGACGGCTGTTCTCTGGCATGAGCATTCCACGACGGACATTTCCCTGACACGGTGTATTCCCTGGTATGCTTGGTCCGCAGCCTTCATTGACAAAGCGAATGCCAATGCCTCGGGGAGTGTTCGCTTTTCAGCCATCCTTACAGCCATTTGCAGTTGTCTGTCTTCTATGGCCTGAATAAAAGCTTCCACCGCCATTTCGTTGATAAGCTCCTCACCGGCTTTAGGATATGAAAGATGGGCTAGACGCTCTATATCCGCTTGCAACTGTTAGAGCGTTTCCCCTCTTTTCTGGACTCGACTACGCAGCTGAACCCTGTACACCTGCTGCATGTGTTCATCCCCAAACCGCATCTCGATAGCCTGAACCAGAGAGTCGTAGTTCTGCTGTTTATCTTCCGGGATGGTCTGCAAGAGCTCCGCAGCTGGACCGCTCAGTGCAAGCGTGAGTGCAATAGACTTCTCTTCATTGTCCCAGCTATTGGTCATTGCGGCCACTTCGAATTGCCTCTTATAAATTGGCCATGATGTTTTACCATCGAAGATAGGAGGCTGCATCTCCTTTCTTCTCAGACCGTCAGTGGAATATTCCCGTGCTTTCTGTCTCTTCACGTTGCTGAGCCCCTTAGCAAAATTTTCGACTTGCTTTTCTACTTTTTCAAATTGAGTCTCTATCTTCCGGAACTGAGTTTCATGCTTCTCAAAGTTTTCGTCGAATCTAGTTTCGACTTTTTCGAGTTGCGTCTCGACCTTCTCGATTTTCTCTTCGATCGCTTCGAATTTGGATTCCAAGTTTTTGTTTTGCTCATCAAGTTTGCTTTCCAGAGCATCTAGAGAATTCTTTTGTTCGTCCATTGCTTTCTTTTGTTCGTCCAGCTTAAGTTCTAGAGAATTCTTTTGTTCGTCCATTGCTTTCCTTTGTTCGTCCAGCTTAAGTTCTATAGAATTCTTTTGGTCATCGAGCTTAAGTTCCAGAGACTTCTTTTGGTCTTCTATTGCTTTCTTTTGTTCGTCCATGACTAACTTAAGTTGCAGGAGCAGACTTGTTATACCCGGGTCGGCTGCTGTACTTGCTGGTTCCTCTTCCACGTCAAACTCTACGTCATGCGGATTTTCACCTTTCTGCGTTACTGCTTCTTCCAAACGAATCAGTAGGGCATCTTTTCCCCCAGCTGTGTCGAGATTCCGCTTACTGAGTTCTGCCTTTAGTTGAGTTATAGTTAGTTTTCCCAATTTGCGACACATTTTGCGCAACTAATTAACTCAACACAGAAATGTTTTTTTTTTTTTTTTTTTTTTATTGTGCAATTTCACACCACGGAAATAGTTATTCACAGAATAAGTTTTATCCCGCTTCTGACACCAATCTAATATGCGAGCTACGGCTCGAGTAGATAAAACGATATTCTGTGAAATTTATTTCTTTATTTTCTAGTCTATAGAACAATTCAGGTTCACACTATACTATTCTTCGCAATTCTTTTCTTACAAGGTCTCTTTCCTCTCAAATCACTTTATCTCCTTTCAATTACTTAATTCACAAATCCAAACTAATTACTTCTTCTTGTTAACTCTCAACTTTCAATTTATCACAAAATTACAACTTCGCCCATTATCACTTTTCTAATCTCTTCGCCACGGTTTAAAAACTACTGCCTCCTCTCGACCGCCATCTGTCCTTATATAGCAGAAGTTTCTGATAGCCAGAAACTTCCAGCAAATTCTTTGACCACTGGAACAAGAAAAATTCTGATGTAATAATTCCAAGATGACAATCAGTCTTGCAGTTATAATTCCCTCTCATCCGTGATATTATCCGTCTCTTTCGTAGACATGAACTGTGGAAACCGCAGACACGAACCTCGAATGAAAGGACACTTCGGACCAAAATTCTGCCAGAATGAAAAGACACTTCGAAATGGGTTGCATAGTCGTAGGAGCGTAGTTCTTATTATGCTACAATACATAATAAACTTTTGACAGTAGAGGTATGGGCGGAATCGCTTAACAGCGAAAACAACATCTAGTAGTTCTTTTTCAGTGGTACTGTATCGGTCAATTTTCGTGATCCAAAAATTAGTTCGCTCTACTTCTCACTAGGTTATATTTTCGTTCGTAAAGGTTGGTGTATTTGTCGACTATTGTCAAGCGTCCATGTTGCCACATTGGAAAATGAAATGGTATTGTAATATGCGAGCTACGGCTCGAGTAGATAAAACAATATTCTGTGAAATTATTTCTTTATTTTCTAGTCTATAGAACAATTCAGGTTCACACTATTCTTCGCAATTCTTTTCTTACGAGGTCTCTGTCCTCTCAAATCACTTTATCTGATTTCAATTACTTAATTCACAACTCCAAACTAATTACTTCTTCTTCTTAAATCTCAACTTTCAATTTATCACAAAATTACAACTTCGCCCATTATCACTTTTCTAATCTCATCGCCACAGTTTAGAAACTACTGCGCCTTTTTGAACGCCATCTGTCCTTATATAGCAGAAGTTTCTGATAGCCAGAAACTTCTAGCAAAGTCGACCACTGGAACAAGAAAAATTCTGATGTAATAATTCCAAGATGACACTCATTTCGTGCAGTTATAATTCTCTCTTGTTCTCTTTTATCCGCGATATTATCCGAGCTGTGGTGACTAATTTCAGACACGAACCTCAAATGAAAAGACACTTCGGAATTTGTTGCCTGTTCGAGGGTTTAGTTATTATGCTACATTATGTTACACTGCCCTCCTCTTAGACTTGTTCGTCCCGAACAAGTGTGTCGTCACTTCGGCCATTGTATCGACTCAGTCGGTCCACATGAACCACTTTCATTTTGGCCCTTGGTCCTCGCTGGATGCGATAGACAACATCGTTGATGCGGGTTACTATTCTGTAGGGACCCTACCAGTTCCGCTGCAACTTAATTGATTTCCCCTTTTGGCGATGGGGATTATACAGCCACACTAGATCTCTTTCCTGGAATCCTGACGTTGTTGCCTTGGCATCATACCTGGTCTTCATGCGGTCGCTCGTCATCTTAATCTGGCTTCTGGTCCTTTGGTGTATGTCCCTAAGCCTTTCCCTAAAACGATATTCTGTGAAATTTATTTCTTTATTTTCTAGTCTATAGAACAATTCAGGTTCACACTATACTCTTCTTCGCAATTCGTTTCTTACAATGTCTCTTTCCTCTCAAATCACTTTATCTCCTTTCAATTACTTAATTCACAAATCCAAACTAATTACTTCTTCTTGTTAACTCTCAACTTTCAATTTATCACAAAATTACAACTTCGCCCATTATCACTTTTCTAATCTCTTCGCCACGGTTTAAAAACTACTGCCTCCTCTCGATCGCTATCTGTAATTATATAGCAGAAGTTTCTGATAGCCAGAAACTTCTAGCAAATTCTTCGACCACTGGAACAAGAAAAATTCTGATGTAATAATTCCAAGATGACAATTATTCTTGCAGTTATAATTCCCTCCCATCCGTGATATTATCCGTCTCTTTCGTAGACATGAACTGTGGAAACCGCAGACACGAACCTCGAATGAAAGGACACTTCGGACCAAAATTCTGCCAGACTGAAAAGACGCTTCGAAATGTCGTAGGAGCGTAGTTATTATTATGCTACACTGCCCCCCTCTTAGACATGTTCGTCACGAAGAAGTGCATCCTCATTTCGGCCATTGTATCGACTCAGTCGGTCCACATGAACCACTTTCATTTTGGCCCTTGGTCCTCGCTGGATGCGGTAGACAACATCGTTGACCCTCCCAGTTCTGCTGCAACTTAGGTGATTTCTCCTTTTGGCGATGGGGATTATACAGCCGCGCTAGATCTCCATCCTGGAATCCTGACGTTGTTGCCTTGGCATCATACCTGGTCTTCATGCGGTCGCTCGTTATCTTAATCTGGCTTCTGGTCCTTTGGTGTATGTCCCTAAGCCTTTCCCTAAGGTCCGCCACGTACTCTTCTTCATTTCTGGGCTCATTGGTAGGAGATCCAAATTTCACCTCACTGGGGTTTACCCAGTTAGAGCTATTCCACCAAATAAGATTTCGAACGGCGTATGTCGAGTAGTGCTATGCACGGCACTTCTATAGGCCATCAGAAACAAGGGAATCTGCCGGTCCCAATCCCGTTGGTTGTCACCTACGACCTTCGAGAGATGTTCGTCCAAAGTCCTATTGAAACGCTCCACCATACCGTCCGACTGTGGATGAAGCGGGGTTGTCCTTGTCTTTTTGATTCCGAGTAGTTGGAAGATCTCTTGGAAGATTCTTGACTCGAAGTTCCGCCCTTGGTCAGACTGCAATTCCAAGGGTTCACCGAATCTGCTAACCCAATTGTAGACGATCTGCTCCGCCACGAGTCTGGCTTCCTGGTTAGGGATCGGAAACGCTTCCGGCCACTTACTGAAGTAGTCCATCACTACGAGTATATACCGATTACCATTGTCGGTTTCCGGAAAGGGCCCTGCGATGTCAATGGCGATTCGTTCGAAAGGTGCTCCCACGTTGTATTGGTGCATCTTACCTCGAGTTTTGATTCTCGAACCCTTGCTAGCTGCACACACGTCGCATTTTCTGCACCAGTCTTCGATATCTTCCTTCGCTTTTAACCAATAAAAACGTTCTCGTACCTTTTCTAGCGTCTTATTCACTCCCAAGTGGCCTCCGGTCGCCCCGCCATGCATTTCCTGTAACACTCCTTGACCCTCATCCGCGGTACGACAAGCTGCATTACAAACGACTTTCCGTCGGAGGATTCCCAATTTCTTCTCAGAACACCTTCTTGGACATGGAGGGAGTCCCACTGCGCAAAATATGCCTTTAAGGTCGGGCTTCTGTGAGAGATGCCCTGATGATCCGGTTTCTCCATGTTCTCCTTCCAGGCCAGAATCGGTTCGATATCCGGGTCTTCCTTCTGAGCGTTCCGGATCTCATCTACGCTTCAGCCGGCGATAGGTTCGGCTCTCATTCTTTGGATGGAAACCAGCTCCCGTTCTTCCTGACGCGCACAATGTTTACAATCCGTTCTGCATGGTCTCCGGGACAGTGCATCCCCATTAGAGTGGAGTTTTCTTTTACGATGCTGTATTTCGTAGTCGTAGATTTGCAGCCTTTCGATCCATCTTGCGACCTGACCCTCAGGACTCTTGAATTGTAATAGCCATTTTAAGGCTGCATGGTCTGTGCGAAGAACGAACTTCCTTCCGTAGAGGTATTTGTGAAAATGCTTCGTAGCCAAGATCAAAGCTAGAAGTTCCCGCCTTGTCACGCAGTAGTTCCTTTCTGGCTTAGAGAGCACCTTGCTGAAGTACGCAACCACCTTCTCTTGGCCGTCATGCACCTGGGAGAGTACGGCTCCTACCCCGACATTACTAGCATCTGCATCCACAACGAACGTTTCCCCGGGAGTGGGGTAAGCCAGTATCGGGGCATCGCATAGCCATTGTTTAAGTGCCTTGAAGCTCTTCTCGCACTCAATTGACCATTTGAATTGTTTTCCCTTTTCCGTCAACTGGTGCAGGTTCTTCGCGATCCCGGCAAAATCCTTCACGAACCGTCTGTAGTAGGTGGCTAGGCCCAGGAAGCTCCTTAGTTGGTGTTTGTCTTTGGGGACTGGCCAGTTTTTCACCGCTTCGACCTTCTCCGGATCGGTTCTCACTCCTTTCGCTGAAATTATGTGTCCCAGGTACTTGACTTCCGCTCTAAACAGGGCGCACTTCTTGGGGTTGAGCTTCAGGTGGGCACTTCGAAGCCTTTGAAACACATCCCTTAGATTGTCTCGGTGTTGCGCAAACGTTTTTCCTACGACGATGACATCATCCAAGTATACCAAACAGGTTTTCCATGTTAACCCTTGCAGGACACATTCCAGCAATCGCTCGAAAGTCGCCGGAGCATTGCACAGCCCGAATGGCATTACCGTGAATTGCCATAGCCCATTTCCTGCGGTGAAGGCGGTTTTCTCCCGGTCTTCTGGATGGATCTGTACCTGCCAGTAGCCACTCTTCAAGTCGAGAGTGGAAAACCATCGGGCTCCTGATAGTGTGTCTAGCGTGTCGTCAATCCGTGGCAGAGGGTAGCTGTCTTTCTTGGTGACGTAATTGAGCTGCCGATAGTCCACGCAGAACCGCGTGCTGCCATCTTTCTTCTTAACCAGTACAACCGGTGATGCCCACGGACTTTTGGAACTTTCAATCAGACCTTCTTTCTCCATTGCCGACACCATCTCTGCAACTTCTGTCTGCTTTGCCAATGGAAGGCGCCTAGCAGGCTGACGAATTGGTCTAGTATCACCAGTGTCTATTCGATGTTGTACCAGGTGTGTTCGGCCGTATTCTCCGTCCTGTGAGGCAAATACATCAGCGTACTCATTGATAAGATTCTCTGCCATAGTTCGCTGCTCCTGATTCAGCTCACTGGACTGGAGAATCGTCTCTCTCGTTTCCGCTGTCCAAGGTGATGGGAGAGGTTTTGGAGCATCACGTTCAGATATTGTTGCGACGGCGGTAATCTGCGTGCATTTTCCAGTCACCTCCCCTCGCCTTAGTTTGACAGTGTGTGGTCTTGCGTTCAAAACCCTCACTGGAACCATGGTGTTCTTTGGTTCGACTAACGTCTTTCCCACGATGTAGTCTTGAGATTTCTTCTCTGGGTCTGGTTCTACTATGTAGAATCGGTGGCTCCCAAGATCACCTTCCAGCTTCGTCCAAATGATTGTCTCTGAAGACGGCGGCAAAACTTCGTCTTTGCTGATGACTGTCCTGAGAGTTACGGCATTCTCATTTCCGTACACCATCGGAATCTCCACATTTCGATACCTCAGTACTTGCATCCCGATGTCCAAGATTACTTCATTTGCTTTCATGAAGTCTACTCCGATGATGCACTCGTCGCATATATCTGCCACCAGAAACGCATGGGAGAACGTCAGTCCTGCCAGAGTAATCGTAAGACGAACTTCTCCAAATACCTTCGCCATTTCCCCTGTTGCAGTCTTCAGGCAGTAGCTGTTGGTGTTGTGCAGCCAGGAGCTTTTGACGATATCTCTTCTTACAATGGAGGCAGTGGCTACGCAGTTCTTCTTGTTGATTAGTGCCTCCACTGTCAGACTCTTGTTACCGGGTTTGGTTTGCGAAACTTGAATGGTGATCCTGGGGGCCTCGATTCCAGTAACCAACTTCTGCCCCGCGAAGTTGGTCCTTACGCATTTCCCGACTGCTGGTTTTGGGAAGTCTGACTGACAGGATGGATGTTATCACTTCCAGATGCTTCCTCTCTGCTTCTCCTACTTCCGCAATGTGGACAATTTCCTCGTCTAGGTGCACTTCTGCACTGCCGTTGTAGGTTTCCGGTTTGGTTGCAATTCCAGCAACGGATTTGAATTCCGCGAGCTTTGTTTTCATCCATGACGGCTGTTCTCTGGCATGAGCATTCCACGACAGACATTTCCCTGACACGATGTATTCCCTGGTATGCTTGGTCCGCAGCCTTCGTTGACAAAGCGAATGCCAATGCCTCGGGGAGTGTTCGCTTTTCAGCCATCCTTACGGCCATTTGCAGTTGTCTGTCCTCTATGGCCTGAATAAAAGCTTCCACCGCCATTTCGTTGATAAGTTCCTCACCGGCTTTAGGATATGAAAGATGGGCTAGTCGCTCTATATCGGTTTGCAACTGTTGGAGCGTTTCCCTCCTTTTCTGGACTCGACTACGCAGCTGAACCCTGTACACCTGCTGCATGTGTTCATCCCCAAACCGCATCTCGGTAGCCTGAACCAGAGAGTCGTAGTTCTGCTGTTTATCTTCCGGGATGGTCTGTAAGAGCTCCGCAGCTGGACCCCTCAGTGCAAGCGTGAGTGCAGTAGACTTCTCTTCATTGTCCCAGCTATTGGTCATTGCGGCCGCTTCGAATTGCCTCTTATAAATTGGCCATGATGTTTGACCATCGAAGATAGGAGGCTGCATCTCCTTTCTTCTCAAACCGTCAGTGGAATATTCCCGTGCTTTCTGTCTCTTCACGTTGCTGAGCTCCTTAGCAAGATTTTCGACTTGCTTTCCTACTATCTTGTTCTCTTTTATCCGCGATATTATCCGAGCTGTGGTGACTAATTTCAGACACGAACCTCAAATGAAAAGACACTTCGGAATTTGTTGGATGTTAGAGGGCGTAGTTATTATGCTACATTATGTTACAGTATTTAGAAACCAAATATTATTAATTTATTTTTATGTTCGAATAAATTAATATTCTTCTCATAGTGTTATGTTAGCGATATGATAGTGAAATGTAAGCTACAAAATATTATTCTCATTTGGTATCTGTTAATAAATATTATCAATTTCCTCCTTAAAAAAAACATCGCGCTAAACGTCAAAAAGGAACTCAGCTGTGCAATTACAATGGAGAAAGAGAACAACAAATCATAAGTAATTGCAACAAATAATTATTTATTTAATGTAGATACTAAAAATTTCATCTTAATTTTCTCTTCCATTCACCTATAATTCTCCAAATGAGTGAACATATAATTAAAAATACAAATATTAAAACTTTAACAAATAACAGAACAGATTGGCAAGCCTTCAAGCTGAACTTGACGAGTAAAATAGATTTAATGATACCCCTTATAACCAAAAATGATGTAGAAATAGAACTGCATAAGTTGGTCAGCGATATTCAGCAATCGGCCTGGGAAAGCACCCCTGCCCTAAAGAGAAAGAACACAAAAAGAAACTACACGAAAGAAATAAAAGATTTAGTAGCAGATAAAAGACGAGCAAGAAGAACGTGGCAGAAAACAAGAGCTCCACAACATAAAGCCAAGCTAAACAACCTCTGTCAACAACTAAGAAGAGAAATTAAAAAATTTAAGGAAGATTCAATGAAAAGGTACCTCAGAGGGTTAACAGCTGAATACGTAACTAATTACTCTCTATGGAAAGCAACAAAAGGATTAAAACAGCCTACTGTGCAAATACCTCCAATCAAAGCAACTGATGGAAACTGGGCAAGAAGCGATGAGGACAAAACCATTCTCTTCGCAGACTACCTAGAAAACATATTTAAACTACCAGTTGAAAATGGAAGTATACAACCTACGTTAATAGGTCCTTCAGAAGAAGAAAGCGAAGAAATTCTGCTCACAAGTCCTAATGAAATTTACAACTTAATTAAGCATGAAATAAATGCAAAGAAAAGTCCTGGATATGATCTAATATCTGGTGTCGTACTAAAGAACTTACCAAGGAAGGCAATAATAAAAATAACAAATTTAATAAATGCCACATTTAAGCTTAAATATGTGCCTAGTTTGTGGAAGGTTGCTGACGTCCTAATGATTCCCAAACCTGGTAAACCGCCAAATGAAGTGTCATCTTACAGACCTATCTCGTTATTGCCAATGATATCAAAAGTGTTTGAGAAAGTACTCGCAAAGCGTTTAAATAAAATAATTGAAAGGAAAAAGCTGATTCCGAACCATCAATTTGGTTTTCGAAGGCAGCACTCTACGATACATCAGGTACACAGAATTACGAATAAAATCGAAGAAGCACTAGAAAAAAGGAAAGTTTGCTCGGCTGTATTCTTAGATGTGGCGCAGGCCTTTGATAAAGTATGGCACGAAGGACTTATCTATAAACTGAGATGTATGTTGCCAAATCAATATGCTTCTATTCTGAAATCGTATCTAGATGGAAGACATTTCAGAATAAAACAACAGAGTACTTATTCAAATCTAAGAGAAATAAAGGCCGGCGTACCGCAAGGTAGTGTACTGGGCCCAATATTATACTTATTATTGTAACATGCGAGCTACGGCTCGAGTAGATAAAACGATATTCTGTGAAATTTGTTTCTTTATTTTCTAGTCTATAGAACAATTCAAGTTCACACTATACTATTCTTCGCAAATTCTTTTCTTACAAGGTCTCTTTCCTCTCAAATCACTTTATCTCCTTTCAATTAGTTAATTCACAAATCCAAACTAATTACTTTTTCTTGTTTACTCTCCACTTTCAATTTATCACCAAATTACAACTTCGCCCATTATCACTTTTCCAATCTCTTCGCCACGGTTCTAAACCAACTGTCTCTTTTTTGATCGCCATCTGTCCTTATATAGCAGAAGTTTCTGATAGCCAGAAACTTCTAGCAAATTCTTCGACCACTGGAACAAGAGAAATAATTCTTGCAGTTATAATTCCCTTTTATCCCTGATATTATTCGTCTCTTTCGTTGACATGAGCTGTGGAGACTTCGTCCCAGACACGAACCTCGAATGAAAGGACAGTTCGAACCAAAATTCTGCCAGAATGGAAAGTCACTTCGGAATTTGCTGCATAGACATAGGAGCGTAGTTATTATTATGCTACACTGCCCCCCTCTTAGACGTATTCGTCCCGAACAAGTGCATCCTCATTTCGGCCATTGTATCGACTCAGTCGGTCCACATGAACCACTTTCATTTTGGCCCTCGGTCCTCGCTGGATGCGGTAGACAACATCGTTGATGCGGGTTGCTATTCTGTAGGGACCTTCCCAGTTCCGCTGTAATTTAGGTGATTTCCCCTTTTGGCGATGGGGATTATACAGCCACACCAGATCTCCTTCCTGGAATCCTGACGTTGTTGCCTTGGCATCATACCTGGTCTTCATGCGGTCGCTCGTCATCTTAATCTGGCTTCTGGTCCTTTGGTGTATGTCCCTAAGCCTTTCCCTAAGGTCCGTCACGTACTCTTCTTCATTTCTGGGCTCATTGGTAGGAGATCCAAATTTCACCTCACTGGGTAAACGAGCTATTCCACCAAATAAGATTTCGAACGGCGTATGTCGAGTAGTGCTATGCACGGCACTTCTATAGGCCATCAAAAACAAGGGGATCTGCCGGTCCCAATCCCGTTGGTAGTCACCTACGACCTTCGAGAGATGTTCGTCCAAAGTCCTATTGAAACGCTCCACCATACCGTCTGACTGTGGATGAAGCGGGGTTGTCCTTGTCTTTTTGATTCCGAGTAGTTGACACATCTCTTGGAAGATTCTTGACTCGAAGTTCCGCCCTTGGTCAGAATGCAATTCCAAGGGCACACCGAATCTGCTAACCCAATTGTAGACGATCTGCTCCGCCACGGTTCTGGCTTCCTGGTTAGGGATCGGAAACGCTTCCGGCCACTTACTGAAGTAGTCCATCACTACGAGTATATACCGATTACCATTGTCGGTTTCCGGAAAGGGCCCTGCGATGTCAATGGCGATTCGTTCGAAAGGTGCTCCCACGTTGTATTGGTGCATCTTACCTCGAGTTTTGATTCTCGGACCCTTGCTAGCTGCACACACGTCGCATTTTCTGCACCAGTCTTCGATATCTTCCTTCGCTTTTAACCAATAAAAACGTTCTCGTACCTTTTCTAGCGTCTTATTCACTCCCAAGTGGCCTCCGGTCGCCCCGCCATGCATTTCCTGTAACACTCCTTGACCCTCATCCGCGGTACGACAAGCTGCATTACAAACGACTTTCCGTCGGAGGATTCCCAATTTCTTCTCAGAACACCTTCTTGGACATGGAGGGAGTCCCACTGCGCAAAATATGCCTTTAAGGTCGGGCTTCTGTGGGAGATGCCCTGATGATCCGGTTTCTCCATGTTCTCCTTCCAGGCCAGAATCGGTTCGATATCCGGGTCTTCCTTCTGAGCGTTCCGGATCTCATCTACGCTTCAGCCGGCGATAGGTTCGGCTCTCATTCTTTGGATGGAAACCAGCTCCCGTTCTTCCTGACGCGCACAATGTTTACAATCCGTTCTGCATGGTCTCCGGGACAGTGCATCCCCATTAGAGTGGAGTTTTCTTTTACGATGCTGTATTTCGTAGTCGTAGATTTGCAGCCTTTCGATCCATCTTGCGACCTGACCCTCAGGACTCTTGAATTGTAATAGCCATTTTAAGGCTGCATGGTCTGTGCGAAGAACGAACTTCCTTCCGTAGAGGTATTTGTGAAAATGCTTCGTAGCCAAGATCAAAGCTAGAAGTTCCCGCCTTGTCACGCAGTAGTTCCTTTCTGGCTTAGAGAGCACCTTGCTGAAGTACGCAACCACCTTCTCTTGGCCGTCATGCACCTGGGAGAGTACGGCTCCTACCCCGACATTACTAGCATCTGCATCCACAACGAACGTTTCCCCGGGAGTGGGGTAAGCCAGTATCGGGGCATCGCATAGCCATTGTTTAAGTGCCTTGAAGCTCTTCTCGCACTCAATTGACCATTTGAATTGTTTTCCCTTTTCCGTCAACTGGTGCAGGTTCTTTGCGATCCCGGCAAAATCCTTCACGAACCGTCTGTAGTAGGTGGCTAGGCCCAGGAAGCTCCTTAGTTGGTGTTTGTCTTTGGGGACTGGCCAGTTTTTCACCGCTTCGACCTTCTCCGGATCGGTTCTCACTCCTTTCGCTGAAATTATGTGTCCCAGGTACTTGACTTCCGCTCTAAACAGGGCGCACTTCTTGGGGTTGAGCTTCAGGTGGGCACTTCGAAGCCTTTGAAACACATCCCTTAGATTGTCTCGGTGTTGCGCAAACGTTTTTCCTACGACGATGACATCATCCAAGTATACCAAACAGGTTTTCCATGTTAACCCTTGCAGGACACATTCCAGCAATCGCTCGAAAGTCGCCGGAGCATTGCACAGCCCGAATGGCATTACCGTGAATTGCCATAGCCCATTTCCTGCGGTGAAGGCGGTTTTCTCCCGGTCTTCTGGATGGATCTGTACCTGCCAGTAGCCACTCTTCAAGTCGAGAGTGGAAAACCATCGGGCTCCTGATAGTGTGTCTAGCGTGCCGTCAATCCGTGGCAGAGGGTAGCTGTCTTTCTTGGTGACGTAATTGAGCTGCCGATAGTCCACGCAGAACCGCGTGCTGCCATCTTTCTTCTTAACCAGTACAACCGGTGATGCCCACGGACTTTTGGAACTTTCAATCAGACCTTCTTTCTCCATTGCCGACACCATCTCTGCAACTTCTGTCTGCTTTGCCAATGGAAGGCGCCTAGCAGGCTGACGAATTGGTCTAGTATCACCAGTGTCTATTCGATGTTGTACCAGGTGTGTTCGGCCGTATTCTCCGTCCTGTGAGGCAAATACATCAGCGTACTCATTGATAAGATTCTCTGCCATAGTTCGCTGCTCCTGATTCAGCTCACTGGACTGGAGAATCGTCTCTCTCGTTTCCGCTGTCCAAGGTGATGGGAGAGGTTTTGGAGCATCACGTTCAGATATTGTTGCGACGGCGGTAATCTGCGTGCATTTTCCAGTCACCTCCCCTCGCCTTAGTTTGACAGTGTGTGGTCTTGCGTTCAAAACCCTCACTGGAACCATGGTGTTCTTTGGTTCGACTAACGTCTTTCCCACGATGTAGTCTTGAGATTTCTTCTCTGGGTCTGGTTCTACTATGTAGAATCGGTGGCTCCCAAGATCACCTTCCAGCTTCGTCCAAATGATTGTCTCTGAAGACGGCGGCAAAACTTCGTCTTTGCTGATGACTGTCCTGAGAGTTACGGCATTCTCATTTCCGTACACCATCGGAATCTCCACATTTCGATACCTCAGTACTTGCATCCCGATGTCCAAGATTACTTCATTTGCTTTCATGAAGTCTACTCCGATGATGCACTCGTCGCATATATCTGCCACCAGAAACGCATGGGAGAACGTCAGTCCTGCCAGAGTAATCGTAAGACGAACTTCTCCAAATACCTTCGCCATTTCCCCTGTTGCAGTCTTCAGGCAGTAGCTGTTGGTGTTGTGCAGCCAGGAGCTTTTGACGATATCTCTTCTTACAATGGAGGCAGTGGCACCTGTGTCTATGGTGGCTACGCACTTCTTCTCGTTGATTAGTGCCTCCACTGTCAGGCTCTTGTTACCCCGTTTGGTTTGCGAAACTTGAATGGTGGTCCTGGGGGCCTCGATTCCAGTAACCAACTTCTGCCCCGCGAAGTTGGTCCTTACGCATTTCCCGACTGCTGGTTTTGGGAAGTCTGACTGACAGGATGGATGTTATCACCGCCAGATGCTTCCTCTCTGCTTCTCCTACTTCCGCAATGTGAACAATTTCCTCGTCTAGGTGCACTTCTGCACTGCCGTTGTAGGTGTCCGGTTTGGTTGCAATTCCAGCAACGGATTTGACTTCCGCGAGCTCTGTCTTCATCCATGACGGCTGTTCTCTGGCATGAGCATTCCACGACGGACATTTCCCTGACACGGTGTATTCCCTGGTATGCTTGGTCCGCAGCCTTCATTGACAAAGCGAATGCCAATGCCTCGGGGAGTGTTCGCTTTTCAGCCATCCTTACAGCCATTTGCAGTTGTCTGTCCTCTATGGCCTGAATAAAAGCTTCCACCGCCATTTCGTTGATAAGCTCCTCACCGGCTTTAGGGTATGAAAGATGGGCTAGTCGCTCTATATCCGCTTGCAACTGTTGGAGCGTTTCCCCCCTTTTCTGGACTCGACTACGCAGCTGAACCCTGAGCTGTGGAGACTTCGTCCCAGACACGAACCTCGAATGAAAGGACAGTTCGAACCAAAATTCTGCCAGAATGGAAAGTCACTTCGGAATTTGCTGCATAGACATAGGAGCGTAGTTATTATTATGCTACATTATATACTAGTGATATTCCTAAATTAGAAAACCACACTATGGCAACATTCGCAGATGATACTGCAATACTAGCAGTAGGAAGAACCAATGAAGAATCCACAGAAAAACTACAAATTGGCATAAACAAAATCTGTGAATGGACTAATAAGTGGAGAATCAAATTAAACGAGTCTAAGTCAGTTCATGTTGACTTTACTAATAAAAAAATTGAATATATACCAATTATTATAAACCAAAAAATAGTTCCATGCGCTAATACAGCGAAATATTTAGGTATGACTCTAGATGCAAAGTTGAGATGGAAAGAGCACGTAAAAAAGAAAAAAGAAGAGTTAGAAATCAAATATAGAAAACTGCACTGGCTGATAGGAAGAAACTCATCCGTATCAATTGGAAATAAAGTGCTTTTATATAATCAAATTCTGAAACCAACATGGACATATGGAATCCAACTATGGGGTTGTGCCAAAAAGACAAGCATGGACAAAATACAACGTTTCCAAAATAAGGTACTTAGAAATATAGTAAATGCACCTTGGTACATAAGAAATACTGACCTTCATCGAGACCTGAAGGTAGAAAGTGTATCTGCAGAAATTCTAAAACGTGCAAAAAAACACAAAGAAAAGCTAGAAGAGCATATAAACATAGATGCAAGAAAACTAATGCATAATGAAAATCAATTACGAAGGCTTAAAAGAACAAAACCTCTCGATTTAACTTAATATAAGAAAAATAAAAATGCATATACTTGCTTATTAATACATACACACTCGAAATAAATGGTCACCAGGGGGTGTAACTCATACAAAGACTAAGATGTCAGAAAAAAATTGCTTATTAGTCCAAGTGACAAGATCGCAATTATGTGGGAGGTGGTTTTAGTCGGTAAAAATCCGGCATGCTGATTACTCGGATCATTAGTATCTTTTGAAGATCTCCCCTTCCTCTAAAAAAAGAAAAAAAAAAAAAATTTTCCGTTCAAGTTCAAGAAGAAGCTGGACGCCAGAGGAAAGAAAAGCTTTTCTGGATGCATACAGCAGGAGGCCTTCGGAATTTCAAAATGCAAGGGAAAAAATTTTGCGATGGCCAATGTATTGGAAGATCTTCTCACACAGGGAGTTATGGTATTTGGACTTAGTGGTTATAAACCTTTGGCCGGTTACTGTGTAACGAAGAACACAATTCATTCGCCTAAAAAACAAAATTGTTTCTCGGCCCATAATTCGTTTATCGCTACTGTCGACATTTTTCGGTTTGTTTTTGCATTACCACCGCGCAAAAGTAGTTATCTTTGATTACAATGTCTGCTCCGAACCTTCGTTCAAGAGTGATCTCATTAAAAGGCTTGCCATCAACGCCCACACAACCCACACAATCATCTTCACCTGCAGTAAAACAGCCGAATAGTGACATTGCCCCACTTACCGCCAAAGTATTGGAAGAACATCTTTCTAAGCAGGCTGAAATAATGCGACTTGGGTTCGTAGAAGAAATCTCCAAAATGCAAAATGAATTTCTTCTCAAGATCGAGGAAATTAAAACAACTTCGAGTTAGCGTTTAAACGAAATGCACAGCATATTCGATCCGATCACAAAATTTTATTTATTTATTTATTCATTTCGTCTTGTAAGTTACAATCTTATTTTAGACTACTTCTAGTAACTTACAAAATTATTTATTAGTTATATATATTTGAATGCATACAATTAAATTAAATTATAAAGAATTCATGATTGCAGTTTTACAAAGCAATCTAGACATATTGAAATCAATAGCGTTTCTATACAAATTGTAATTGACACAAGCCGTAGTTATAGGATCATTTCGTCCATAATTCGTTCTGCGTCTAGAAATAAAGAAAAACTGTTCTCTAGGTCGTAGAATGCGAGTAGGAGCATACATATTAAACATCGATTGTAAAAGCGAATAATCAATATAAGCGGTTATTATATCGTGAGAAAAAAGTACCGAGTAATAAGTTCTTCTTTGAGTAAGCGGTTTTAAATTAATAAGCACACATCTTGCTTCATAAGAAGGCACATTATTGTTCCAATTCATTCTACGAAGAGCAAACTTCGTAAATCGTTTTTGAATTCTCTCAATGCCTAATTCATGATTGCGATAATAAGGGTTCCAAATAATACAGCAATATTCTAATATAGAACGAATTAATGAAATAAATAAGGACTTAAGGGTGTAAGGATCATAAAAGTCCTTGGAATTACGAAATAAAAAACCCAATATGCGATTTGCCTTGCCGATTATATAATCCATATGTAACGAAAAATTTAATTCGGCATCAAAAATTATTCCTAAGTCTTTATGATCAGTTACTCTCTTTGAATACTGTAATCAAAGACAATTGGAAACTTTATTCTATTGAAAGTTATAACTGAACATTTATTTATATTGAAATATAAACCATTCAAACACGAACACCAGTCATTAATACGATTAAGATCATTTTGTAATCGAAGCGCGTCAGAAATAGTATTTACGGAACTAAATATTTTTAGATCGTCTGCATATAAAAGACATTTGGATGACGGAAGGTCGTTTATAAAAAGAAGGAAAAGGAGCGGACCAATATGGCTGCCCTGAGGAACACCTGAGTAATTCAGAATCTCCTTTGAGCAAACAGAGCCAATTTTAACATATTGCTTACGATTCATCAAGTAACTGGCAATCCAACTTAAAATACTGGAATGAAATCCAAACATCTCAAGTTTTTTTTAAAAGAACATTGTGTTGGACACGGTCAAAGGCCTTAGAAAAATCTGTGTAAATACAGTCAATTTGTAGACGATTTTCCATATTATGGAGACAGTAATTCGTAAGAATTGCTAAATTTGTTGCAGTCGATCTACCACTCATGAAACCATGTTGGTATTGAGAAATTTGGTTACGCACAATAGCATATAGCCTTTTTTCTACAACAGCTTCAAAAATTTTTGGAATCAATTGCAATTTGGCTATAGGCCTATAGTTTTCAATATTTCCTTTATAACCAGATTTGTGAATAGGAGTAATAAATGAATGTTTCCAGCAATCAAGAAAATCACCCAACTTTAGAGACATATTAAAAATAATCTTAAGTGGGTAAACCAAGCTATTCTTACAAGCTTTAAAAAATAATGGCGGAAAATTGTCGGATGCAATACTTGTACTAGACTCTAGTGACGACAGTTCAATAAATATATCATCTTCTGTTAAAGACAAAGACCCCAAATTCGCAATTCGGTCACTGGTGGAAAATGAACTACAATCAATAGTCTCATTTACGAAATTAGATTGGAAAAATGTTGCAAGCATGTTACATATTTCAATTAGTTTGTCACTATTAACATCTTTATATGTCATAATAGATGGTAAACCAATAGATTTTCGCTTGGTGTTTATGAATGACCAAAAGACTTTTGGATCGCGTTTAATATTAGTTTCCATAGAAGCAACAAATTGACTATAAACAAATTTCTTTAAAAAATCATATTCTTTTTATCGCAGAAATTCATTACGCACATTAGGATCAAAATTACTTCGTTTACAAACTTTATTCATAGCATTCTTCAGCCTAGGTAAACTGTTGTTAAACCAAATGGGCTTATTAGATCGTTTTACTCGCTTAGTTGGCACAAACCTAGAAATCACGTACTCAAGTATTTTTCTAAACTCGGTGAACGCAATCTCTAAATTTTCAAAGTCTAAAATATTTTACCAATTTACCGAGCTTAAAAAATATTTATGGCATTATAGTCTGCTCTAATGAAATCGAACTTAATACTTTCGGAATCTGAGATCAGAGGTTTCAAAATAGATACATTTAGTGAAACTTCCAACGCATCGTGGAAAATACTATTATTAAGCAAAGGGAAATCAGCTGGGCTCAGGGAAGCCTCAAGCTCTTCATTTATAAAGATTAAATCTAATACATTTCCCAAAGCATTGCGAAATGTATTTAGTTGACGAAAATTGGTAGCAAACATACTATCTATTACTTGAATCTCTTTCTCTTTTAAAACATTAAATGGAAGAGCACATTTTTCATTATGAGAGAAAATCCAAGTTACGTCAGTTAAATTAAAATCACCTAACACTACGGCATATGATGAGCTATCTAAATCATTAACAATATTCATAATGTTTTTTATATGACTCCTATAAATTGCATTATCTGCATCCGGAGGAATGTATGATACAAAAAATATAAACAAATTAAGTCTGTAATTCCAGACAAATAAAAATCAACATACACGCAAATTTGTTCAATCATACCCGATGAATCAGACAATGTAATTTCTCTACTTTTAAAACATGTTCGGACAGCAAACAATACTCCACCACCCCTCTCACAGCCGGTTAGAATGGGACATCTATCGTTACGGTAGACTTCGAAGTCGTCGGTGAATAATTCAGAAGTTAGGATTCCATTATGTAACCACGTCTCCGTCAAGGCGATAACAGCATATGAACAATCAGCAGCAGCAACGAAGAAGTCCATGACTTCAGTTCTCATTCCTCCCACATTCTGATAGTACAAAGAGAGAGGACAAAATGCATTTGGCAACGGATCATTAGCAGTATTAGCAACAGCAGCAACAACAGCAGGAGAAAGAGAACGTATTATGTTTGAGCATTTAGGTTTAGAGAGCGCATTTCGTTTTTTGGAAGAAATTTAAATGAGCGCACTCTGATACCACTGAGCCACATATCAGAATTTAAAAATATGTCTATCATATCTTTTGGAACGCCAAGTTTAAAGTTGATATGATTAAGAGCATTTGTATCAGCACCATCTTTAATTAGCTTATGACATTTCAACTTCGACTCGTCCACATTAAATGCCGATGAAACGTAAGTAAGTATGGACTGACAAGTTGTAGAAGGTTTGAATGACGATAAATGCAACCATCTGAATTGGGTAATGACCTCAAGTTCTAAACCCATAGCAGAATTGCTAGTTCCATCGATTGTTCTATGTCGTTTGTTAGATTGTTTATTATTTACCATTTGCCAAACATTAGGGTTATCCTCCCGTGAATTGGTAGATGCGGAGATAGAATTGGTAGCAACAGAGTTAGAGGCAGCAGTAGCAGTGTATGTACGAGTTGAGGAAGCAGCAACAGTGATAGCAGCTGGAGCAGGAACAGCATCGACGTCATTGATGATAGAAGAAATCGATTCAGACTCGACACCAGCATAGTTGAGCGCATCGATCAACTCGAAAATACCACCAACACAACCATACAATTGCATTATGCTGAAATTGTAGCTCTTCAACGGCGATGTGATGCTCTGGTAAAAAAGGAAGCAGCATGTGACGCAGTGCTTTGGAGTACCTGCACTCCCAAATGAGAACATCAAAAGTTTATTTAACCGACTCTGCCACACCATCGACTGTAAGCCGCCTCTCCTACTTAACGCTTTTCGCACAGAAATGCGTAACAACAACAACACCGCAACATCTCCTATTGTGTTAAAGTTCAGCAACCCACAAGAGAGAAACGCCGTTCTGATGTCTGCAGCGAATTACCGCAAACAATACAATATTCAACTACGTGTTCATGATTTAGGCATTGAATCGGATAACAGCTGTTATCTCAATGAAAGTCTAACGAGACAAACACGATTTCTCTTGAACAGCGCTCTGGGGCTCAGGCGAAAGAAACATCTGTTTGCTGTGTACACAAAATATGGATCGGTGTATGTTAAGAAGTCGGCGAATGAAAAAAGCTTTCTCATTGAAAGCTCCGAAGATCTTGCCGCTGCTGCCGCGATACATCAATGATTGTTTTTAATTTTACGTAAGCCTATTAACGCGCTGTATTTCTGTCGTCTTTAGTCCTCTTTTTCTTTATTTGTAACTGCCTTTTTCTCTATAACTGTACGCAACCCCAATTCTTCCTTCTCATCTCTAGTTGGATTGCACTTTTATTTACTTTTATTTTTCTTTTTAAATGGATGGCTCAAGGTTAGGTAACCAACACAGTGTGAATGATAAACCAACGTACACTATGGTAAATGTTATCTCCAAGAGATATGAGGGGCTTAGAGTTTGCTACTTGAATGCGCGTAGTCTAAATGACAACAAATTAGATTATTTAAAGTACTTGTTTTCTTGTTCCTGTGTTGATGTTACTTGTGTAAGTGAAACCTGGTTTAACCCGATGGTACCTGATTTGTCCCATAAAATACCTAATTATGAAATTTTCAGGAACGATAGAATTACTGGTACAACGGGTGGCGGGGTAGCGATCAAATCTAAAATGTGAAATTATCTGTAAGTTTAATGGCAATGGAATCGAATACATTATCATCGAAATTCGGGATTGCAACACCAAATGTATGATTGCTTGTGCGTACAGTAACAATAGAAGCTGTTCCCCTCTGCCTTTCTATTTAGTTATCTCTGAATGCTGTGCGCTCTATCAGTACATAATTATTTGTCGTGATTTCAATACCAACTTACTGAAAAGTGACTCTCTTGCCTCTCAAATGAAGGATTTAGTTTCTTCAGTAGGAATGGAAATAATAAATACAACCTACCCAACTCGTTTTGCTATTAATCGCTTAACAAGTCTTCTAGATCTAATCGTTGTCTCTAATCCGTCTCTTGTTTTACTGTGCGACCAATTATCGTTTGATGTTTCTGATCATGATCTGCTTTTCTGTACTTATGATGTGAATTTGTTCAAAACCGTTTTCTCAGATACTTTTACGTTCAAGGATTTAGACTTAAATGCCCTCAAAATTGCTACTTATTCTGCCCCCTGGGAGCAATGCAGTCTAAGGGGTGGTCCAAATGAAAAAAAAACAATGTTGTTTCACGTTATTTCAACACATTTGTTCGATCACTGTGTACCAACAAAAACAGTAAAAATACATAACAGAGCATGCCCTTGGTTAGCCGAAGTAGTTAGTTCTATTAAAAGAAGGAACAAACTATACAGTAAATGGAGGCGCAGACCATCTGATGATAACTGGTCCTCATCTAAAGTGGCACGTAACCACACCACTTTAGTTGTACGCACTTCAAAGAAAAATTATTTTGCGTCCAAATTAAATATATTCCTCCCTGCAAAGGAACTCTGGAGTAACCTGCGTAAAATTGGTGTTTCTAGTGGCCTCAACTCCAAATGCGTTCTCGATCCTGATGAACTAAATCGTGCCTTCCTAGGGGATGATCCCAGTTTTAACGAATTTGATTTTAATCAGGTTGACAGCCCAACATCTCCTTCCGACTATAGACCGATCAGCGTTCTACCTTGCTTATCGAAGGCTTTCGAAGGCTTGCAAAACAAATCACAAAGCACCTGTCTATCAATAAGTTACTGAGTTCTCACCAATCAGGTATTAGAGCTGACCACAGCTGTTCGACAGCCATGGTCAATCTACTCGAAGAAATAAGAAAAGATTTTGATATGAGGTTATGTTTCCTTCCTTTGTCTGCTGGATTCCTCTAAGGCCTTTGTTAAAGTAAATCATAAAATTCTGTGTTGGAAACTGAAGAACAACTTCGGTTTCAGTGATAGGGCAGTGAAATTGTTAAGTAGTTTTCTTTCCGGTAGGTCGCAAAGGGTTTTTTCGGGTGAAAGTTGTTCGTCCCTAATGAAAATCAAACAAGGTGTGCCACAGGGCTCAATCTTAGGACCGATTCTCTTCGGCATGTTTATTAATGACCTTCCGTCTGTGTGCAAACATGCTTCAGTACATCTATATGCAGACGACGTTCAACTACACCTAGCAAAACCATACTCCAACCTTAATGAACTCGCTTTTCTCATCAACGATGATCGAAAACGCATCTACACTTGGTCAGTGGCAAATGGTTTACTATTAAATCCACCAAATTCGCAAGTAATTCCAATATCCCAGAACAAATTTAACCTTAATCTTCTACCTGATCTGTATCTAAACAGTAATAAAATCAAAGCTGTTGAATCAACCACTAGTCTCGGATACACAATTAATCGAAATCTGTCTAGTTACAATCACACCAACGTGGTGATTGGTCGTATTTACGGATGCCTTCGCAAGCTGTGGCTAAGTGCTTATTTTACTCCACTGGAAACACGACGAAAGCTGGTAAAAACTCTAATCTTGCCCCTCATAATATATGCTGAAGTTGTATATTGTAGTCTAGACTCGTTATCCCAGCACAAATTGCAAGTAGCCTTCAATGACGTGGTGCGTTATATCCACGGCATTCGTAGATATGACCACATATCAGCATACACTAGGGATTTACTAGGTTGTGATTTGCATCAGTATATCAACGCCAGGAACTGCATATTCTTAGATAAAATTATTATAAATCAAAGTCCGCTTTATTTGTATAACAGGTTTAATTTTACTCGGTCGTCACGCACCACCAGTCTAATACCCTACCGCTGCAATTAGATCAATTCCTCGCGCTTGTTTTTCATTCACACTGTGAGACTATGGAACTCTTTACCCTCACATATAACAGCTATATCAAATCACTCCAATTTTAAAAGTGCAATTCTCCTATATTTTTCCACACCTTAACCTTAAAACCCATATGTATCTCCTATCTATATCTCCTCAAGTTAGTTTTAAGAAATTTTTTGTATCTAGTTCTAAGTTTTCAATGAAATAATTGTTTTGAAGTTACACCTCTAAGTACTAAAAAAGATTCTATCTTAATGTATAAACCATTTAAATGAAATAAATGAAATGAATAAATAAAATGAAACGTGTTTAACTTACATTCATTATATTTTGCAGCTCTATTAGATTCAGAAAGCCGGTCTCCCTCAACATCTCAAGCTGCAAGAGGGTCGGGGTGGATATGAATTCTTTTATTTTCTACTTATTTTTTTTTTTATTTTATTTAGTTTTATTTCTTTAAGTTCCTGTTGAATTACACGTATGAATTCCAATATGAATTACAATATGTTTAGTTTTAGATAATAATAAAAATATGAATTTGATTTTATACGTTTATTATGTTTCTATTTATTAAATCGTCTAATAAACGCTGCCGCCTGGTGCTATTCGCTGTTCCTTGGTTAACTTCGGCAACTGGAAAAGTTTCAGGATCATACTCTTCCTCTACCTCATCGTTGTTCTCGGTGCACATGTATGATGATGAATGCGTCTCATTAAATTTCCGTTGCACATTCGTTATTGCTCCGTTATCCTTAAATGGTGGAATTAGCCACTCTAGACATGGATACGAATCGCCGAGCAAAAATTTATAATTTGGGAAAAGTTCATCTGTTTCTTGACAAGCTTCTCTATACAAATCAGATCTTCGTAGAACTAGGCTATCGTGCAAGCTGCCTCCACAGAAGATGTTTATAAACTTTTTCTTGGCATCCACTACAGCTTGTACAGAAATACTATAACAGCGTTTTCTGTTGAAATAACTTTCCTTGTTAGAAATTGGCGCCTTGATTCGTATCGAGCCACGATGCGATCCTCTTAACAATATTCCATGCCGTCGAACTTGGTACACCAAATAAATTGGAGATTTCTCGAAAAGTGTTTGTGTTTGCCATATAAAACAGAAATGCATATATTTCCTTCTCAGGGGAAGTTTTCGCTAGTCCTTTTTTTGGTGCGATTCGGAACCGCGCTGATAGCTTGTAGCGATCTATGAGCAACTGCAAAATACGAGTATATACTTGAGAGTATGCACAAACAATGAAGCTCTATATACCTATCAAAATCTGGGCAGTTGACCGATATAAATTACTTCCTCAAAGTCTTCGATTCTTTGGTGATTTGCAGGAACATTTTCAGTATCGAATGAGGAATCCGTGCTTTCAGCATTGAATAATGAAAAACCTGATGAGCCAGATTCTTTGCTATCATCGTCGCTTTCAAATAAGTACTATAAAATAAAGAAATTGTTCATATAGACTATAATTTTTAAATAAATATACAATTGTATTTACCTCAATTACAGCTGCTTCCAGTTTTAGATTTGCTTTTTTTGAACGTCATATTTTGAAGGAAGTAAGTGTCATACTGTTACCACAACAGAAAATAAAGTTTTTTTTGTTGATCTAGACTGTTTTATTTTTATCGTGTGATCTATATGGATCATGAGTGATAATAAAACGCAGCTAAAGTTGCATTTATCCGGCTGTAGTTTTAAGTTAGTTAGCGTAATCGGTCAAAAATTCTTATTAGTTTGGTATTATGATCTTCTAAATCGTATCCATAGACAACTACAGGGTCATCCAATAGGGACTATCGAACTTTGACAGTTGATAGCGGCCATATTGTTGGAGCTACATCTGTCAAATTGGCTGTCATTTATTCAGTCTGTTTTGCCAAATCACCGTGGATGGATATAGCGTTTAACAACACTTGCAAATAATAAAATTGATTTATCAAAATGGGCGTTTTGTTCGGGCGACGTTCCGCGCGCTTCGCCCATTTGCGGTCGCCATTATCGTCCTTCCGAGAGGACTATTCGCAGTGTGGTGGATAAATTTGAGTCCACTGGTTCAGTAAACGATCAACCAATACCCGTATGTTGACGAAACGCAAGATCTGCCGAAAACATCTTCGCTGTCCGTGAGAGTTTGGAGGCGAATCCGAGGCATTTGATTTCGCGTCGCTCACAAGAACTCAGCCTTTCGCAGACCACAACTTGGTGAATTTTGCATCGTGACTTGGGCCGGCACCCGTAAAGAATTCAACTGACCCAGGAGCTTAAGGTAAACGACCATAGACAACGATGTGTGTTAGCTGAATGACCTCTGCAGCAGTTGGAAACTGACCCTAATTTTCATCGAAAAATCGTCTAATTTGGGATGATACTAATCCACATAAGATCCAATAGCGTCCAATGCATCCCGAAAAGGTCACTGTTTGGTGTGGATTTTGGGCTGGCGGCGTCATAGGTCTATATTTGTTTGAGAACGACGTTGGCTAGGCCATCACCGTCAACGGCGAGCGCTATAGATCGATGATTACCAACTTCTTTTGGCCTAAATTGGATCATGTGGACACCAACGAAATGTGGTTTCAACAGGACGGCACTACGTGCCACACAGCTCACGCCACATTGGAAATTCTGTAAGAGCGATTCGAGGGCATGGTCTTCTCACGTGTAGGTGATGTGAACTGGCCACCGAGATCGTGCGATTTGACGTCGTTAGACTTTTTCTTGTGGGGTTTTCGGAAGTCGCAGGTCTACGGGAATAAGCCACAAAGCACAACGGCCCTCAATGCTAACATAACCCAGCCATCAGTCAAATTCGGCCTGATTTATTTTTATCCCCTAGAACTCAATTCCCCTTCGCACAAAAGTTGGTAGGTCATCCAGAAACAAGGTTCCGTTTGCGGTCCCGTTTGCGAATCAAACCAATTTGACACGTTGTGACCATCCAGTACTGCAGTTCTATTCTGCTCGTAAAGACTTTGTATAACCTTAAGTACTTTCGTTGACACTCTCGGATTACTAAGTTTATAGAATTGCGATTTTCTGACAATGGAGTCAAAAGCCGCTTTTGAGCTTTTTATATAGTTAGTCTTACTTTTTGCAAAATTTTAATTGGTTTCTATGCTTACTGTTTGGTTTGATTTTATATTTAAGTTTCACATCGTCTTGAACCTTTGTCAAATCATTAAAATTTTTGCCGGCGGATTCCTGCAAATCTCTACTTTGTTTACAATGGTGTTCATATGACACTCAGAATCCATCATAAGCACTGGGGAGACATTTCGCAAGGGAGTGATAACTTAAATGACAATTTATGAACGAACAATAAAACAACAGAATTCTTAATGACTGAAGTTTAACATATTAAAAATAATCAACGCCGGACAGAATCCAATCGCAATGCCAACGATGTGCAGTTTCATATCTACATTTTCCCACGAAGATTCAGACGAAACTACAGTTCGACGCATTTCTTTGCTCAACTCATATTTGTTTACCAAATGAAAGTGACGGGGAATGTGCCGCATCAGCACTACGACAGAATTGGATTCGTCGTTGATTACTTTTTTTGTTTTAGAAAAGGGGTACTGATGTAACTAAGGTGCTAGGACTGAGTCTTTTTGCACAATTCCTGCATTAGTTTCCCTGTTGATGTGCTCGAGATTGGGAATATTGTTTAGTACATCTTCCGAGCTACATGTTATGGCAGTAGAATGGTTACCGAGAAAATGGTAAATTTGTAAAGTGTTATTCTGGAAATTTACTTCTTCTTCTCCTTACGGCGAAGTTATGATCCGGAGTAGAAGGATCGCAAACGTCCCACTTTACTGCATCCCTACTGGTCGGCCTGTGGGCATGCCGGTTTGATCTGAGGAAGTACTGGCAGTCATCCCGGTTTCGGATCACTTCGTCACTGAGGCCTATCAAATTCTGGTGTTTTTGCATTCGTGTGATCCTGTTGTTTTTTGGTCTGCCTCTTTGCGCGATTGTGTAGGAACATTGATTGATATTGCCTTTATGACGGGGTTCGAAGGATCTTTCCTTTCAACATGACAATACCAACTGAGCCGGTCGTGCTCTATCTTGCTTGTGATGGGTTCCTTTACATGAAGGCTTCATCGAATCCTTGAACTTCCTATTCTATCAAGCTTTGTTGCTCCTGCTGTCATGGGAAGCTTCTTCATCTTAGCTGCCGTTAATTCGACCTCATACTTTTTGTACATTGTCCAGAATTGTGAACCGTATGTGAGGCCGGACGTACAACTGCAGTGTAGAGCCTTCTTTTCGCACCTGGGAAGCATTTTTCCATCCAAGTAAATTTTTGGAATAGGCCGGTGTGGATCAGAGAACGGGCGGCTAGATACTATGTCTTTTTTGAACTAATACGGTACGTATTTTCCTCCAAAACATCCACCCATACATCAAGTGCTCGTAGCAGGGACGTTTAATCTTAACTTATGATAGCTCTATCGACAGCAAAGAATGACTGATGCACTTTGGGGTACGTCACTTTTCCTTCAAGCATATAATCAAGAACTGCAATAAATAGCAAAGGACTAAGGACGCTTCCCTGGGGCACACCGACTTTGATTGGGAACTCTTCCGTGCCTCCTGCGGGAAATCTTACTCTTGTACTTGCTCCATCGTACATAAGAGTTCTCTTGGTTGTCTATCAAAAGCTTTTTCAAAATCAACCAGCACCATATGCAAATCCTTTAAGGAATCACAATGTTTTTCCATTATGATCCTTATACTTTGGATTGCATCTGTTCTTTTTCGGAATTTACTACGCATGAATATATCTTTAAGAAGTCATTTCCAACGATTCCATCAAAGTTCAGATCAGTGTTTCCATCAGAAACGTGGAGGGGGTGTTGGATTATTATGTTGTCTCCTTTACAGTCTACATATATATTCATACAACGTATTGTATTGATGAGTTTCTGTACACTCATGGTGGAAATTACTAAATTATTATACTTTTTCTACTTTGGGCGGTCGGGTTACTTAGATTTTTAATTATGCTAATTTCTGATAATTTTCCATTCCCCGTTCTCGAGAGGATTCTTATCATACTTAGATCGTTTTCTGGTACGAGTTCAATTATTATGGTGGCTACTCTATAAATGATGCGATTTTCCTCATCGCGACGATTCACGTTTCCCGTAATCGGGGCAGACGGTTGGTTTTCGGGCCCAACATGGTGAAAGTTCATCTGTCGCCGTGCACTATTTCCGATTTTGCCATTGGTCATTGCAGGGAAATTGTTGACTGGATTGTCCTTGTCTAAGATTTTTATTTTTTCAGTCGCTATATCCAGGTGAAGGGTAATTATCTAGTATGTGCGATTTTTGGAGTTTATACTCATATTCGGAGTCGTTACGTTTTTGGCATTTGGAACATACTTCCCTTGTACTTCCCTTTTTATCGGTTTAGAAAAACTCGGGAGGATGTTATTTCGATAGCATGTTTCGGACGAGCGTCCTACTTTATTGCTTATGCGACAAGTTTTTTCGGTATGGTTGGGTGAGCTACCAGGAAAATAAGAGGGGTTTTTCTCGGAGTGCCTGTTCCACAGCATAAGCTACCGCTACAAAAAGTCGCACTGTTTAAGTTTTTGGAGACCAAATAAAGCTACCCCAAAGGCACAAATTGGGGCACAATAAATACAATATTTTAAGTATAGACCGACCCAACTCTACACAAGCATGAGGTGTTGAGATCTTCATCATAAAAGAACTGCAATTTGAGGTAGTGTACAGCAGTGTAGTGCGAAGGTTGCAGGAGCTGGAATCGTGTTTCGTGTGCATTCCACTCCTTAGTGGAAAGAGGATGTACATGATCTTGAGTCGGATGAAAATTATTTCCTCATGGCCGGAGATCTAAGCTCCACACATAGAGATTGGGGAAATAAAACACTTAATCCTCGAGGGAAGGACTATCATATTTAGTTGGTGGCATTATCACAGTGTGAGGTATAGGCTCGATTTGAAAGCAACAATTAGTCCCTCATTTGCTAGAAGCGGCTCCTAACTGGATATTTTGCTGTTCGTCGTATGGTTACAACTGACCGAGATGGACCGACAAACTATAAACTGCCTACACTTTTGTGTATGACAGTTACCATTCCGAGCCGCAATAATGATTTACAACGAAATTACGGGGTTGGAGGAGTTTGTCCAAACGTAATCCTACAATTATAGCAGGACGCGTTGGACCCACTTCTCCAGAACTTTGACAAGAGCACTCTGCTGGAATTCGCTCTATCCACCGTCCAAAAGGAATCCATCAAAGGAGGAGATTGTCTTTTAAGTAACAGTATGAAAGTGGCAAAGACAAAACGAAACTTCCTTATCAAAATACTGATAACGCAGATATTTTCCGTGTCTTAAAATCTCCCAAACGTTGAACAACGGAAGAATACTGATAGCAGCATTTATGGATCCAGGTAGACGATGACAATTTCTTTGTGATTGAAGATCCGCAGAAGAATGTTGAGGCAATAGAGGCGACTTTCCAAGAACTGTGCAAGGTGAATGATAGCATTTGCCCCAACCAGGACCTGGAAAATCGCGTCCTTCTACCAACAACTTCTAACAACTTCGAAATGATATAGAGCACTGGCGATCGGCGAACATGGTTTTTACCGAGTTCCATGACGAAAACATACCAAATAATGCCATTGCCGATGAAACATCTCCAATCCGGAAAATCTCCGGTCGGTAAGTTTCCTTCCGAATATCAACAAGGTATTCAAAAAAGTGATCAATAGAGCCCTGCTTAAGTGGACTGAGAATAATAATATATTGTAGTTCCGGATAACCAATTCGGTTTTAAGGCGGGGCATGATACAACACATGCCGCGTCTTAACTGGTATCGGATATCCAATGGAACAGCAGTAAAAACCAATGCACGGGTGCCTGCCTGATTGACTTGGAGAAGGCCTCCGACACCGTATGGTTAGAGGGACTCTTCTACAAGCTGAGCAGGCTGAGCATAAGCAAACCACTGCTGTACATACTTTATAACATGCTGACCAGTAGACAGTTCATTCCGAAGAATGGCAATATGACTTCTTCTGGAACATTTGGAATTTAAAACGGTCTGCAATGAGGTGCGGTGAATTCACCGATCCTCTTCAATATTTACACGAGCGATCACATAGGATCACTTCACCATGCCATCGGAAACCATTATTTTCAGGACGCCGTTGTCTGATATCTTTAGGATTGCCAGAGAGAATTGGCGAAAGTCGAACTGTAGTGAGATACTTGGGATTCTGGCTGGATGAATATCTATATTTTAACAAACATATAGTTACTGCTCTGGCCAGAGCCAAAGGTGCGTTTGTCCCTACAAAGAGACTATTTTGTAGCAAATAACTGGAGGCAAGGGTGGAGGTAATCCATTACACGGTCCCCATCTGGCCTATGCTCGTGTTTGGATGTCCCGTGTGGTTCAATGTTGGTAGCAAGCCTGTCCAAAAAAATCGGGTATCTTGGCAGGCTTACCTTCGGGCTTGTCTTCATTTATACAGATCACCAGAGCCCCAGTACATAAAATTCTATCTCAATGAGGTCCTGTACAACAGGGTTAATTTAATAAGAGTGGATAATTTCGTGATCAACCTTGGGGGCTTATTTCCCCAATTACAGGTACCACCAGAGAATGCATCTTAACAGCTTTGTTCTCCCAGAGGCATTCCTCTATCTGGATGAGGAATGTCTGATCCATGTTAGGTAGATTTAGGTAGTTTCTAGATGTAAGAAAAAAAATTAAAATCATAGCACTCGATGTCAGAGTAAGATAGTAGTAAGAGTAAGATAGAGAAAGGTAGAACAGCTATGTTAAGATTTACTTTAAGATTATTTTAAGGTAGTTTTTAAGTTTTATATACATATATGTATATAGTTTATACTATTCAGAAATAAAACTACATTTTAGTTTCAACTTAAAACAATTAATTTTATTGAAAACTTATTTATTTTCTTCAACTTTATCTTCTCAATAAGATAACGTTGGAGAGAGAAATTAAGTTGAGCAAAGTCCCTCTCCACGCTTGATGGGTGAGAGTCACATACTTATTGGAATAATAATAACACTTCATTATGTGACACCTCCCGCGCTAAGTATTTTTGGTCTACTAAAAGTTAATAATTTACATAAGTTTAAGTTATAATATAATAGAATAAGGTTAAATAAAAGTTTATAAGTTTAAGGAAATGTTTCAATTTAATTTGAAATACGTTTCTAATATTTAAGTAAGAAATTTTGTTTATATTATTTAAATAATAATTTTTGTGTATTTCAAACAATCCTTTTTTTATGAATTTTTATTTTAAAAATTTAATTTCTTGAGCAGCAAGTTGTATAACGAAATCATAAAATGGCTACTAATTCTAAATCAATGTTAAATTAATATTTTAAAGTTTAACGCTATTCTATTTTAGAGCTATAAATTATAATGATCGTATTACCTAATGCATGATTACTTATTCATTATTAATTGCGAACGAGGGCATCTTTTTGGTATAATTTTTTTTTCTTTTTCAAAATATCTTCAGAATTTAAGCCTATAACAAGAATTCGAATCCTATTTAAACCATTTCTAGTTAGTTGCAAAATCACCACGTCTAAACAGAAATTGTCTACATTCTGAACCCCGAACGTACCCTTTATGGTCAACACAAATACCGGCTACCCTGAATGTAACCATCAAAATGACATTTTCGGTTTACGCAGCCAAAATAAGAAATAAACTCGATACTTAAATCATAATAGAAAATAGATAACGTTAGAAGTTTGAAAACTACTCAAGGTCAAGGGTGACAATTTATAAAGGGAAATTGGAGCAAAAAAAACCAAAAGAATTAAATTACAAGAAGAAAAAATGAAGCGATGTGGTTAAATTTGGTATGAATGTCTATTGTCTATATTTACATTTTGTGTAGTCTATGGATTTTGATATTTGTATCTGCGTTTATATAGTTTTTTATGATACGCTATATTCCTCTTTGTGGATTTGTCTGTAACGTAATTGCCTTGTGTCGTGAATTTGCTAAATTTTGTGTTCTTGCCATGCCACGGTAGGCATGCCCGTCGTAAAAGGCGACTAAAATGCCAACCATTTGTCTTTCTTGAAATTACGGTAATAAAAATGAAAGCATGAAAGCTGAGGAGAGCTATTTATTGCACCAAACTCTAATTAACCCATTTAGGAAAAGCTCAAGGCTACAAAGATCTCCGCCTTAAAAGACTTCTCCTAAAGCGCAAAATAAGAACCTCGCGAACCTGGATGTGTTAATGTGGGAAACGCAAACCTTGAAACAGAGTACTCTGGAAAAAGAAAACGGCGTGCTTCGAAAGAGGCTCGACGGAATGGAGCTGTTGCGTCGGGAGCTCGAAAGCAAAGTTGAGAAACTTGAATCAGAGAATAAAGTATCTTTGCTGCAAAACGACGGTTATTCATAGTAAACCTTCTACGGGTAGACATCAGCAAAGTACGGACGAAAAAGAACTCGCGCACCCAGCAACTACAGATGCGACGAAGAAAATCTACAACGTGGACTGTGCGGGGAACGAAATCAGTCGATCGGGCTCCTAAGTGGGTAGAGCGTGTTGCTAAGTAGACTAAAGCAGCTCGTAAGCCAGTTGTACAGACTCCTGAGCTGACTGAAAGGACGCTCGAATCAGCAGTGCAAACTCTTGAACCAGTCAGTCAGCCTTCTAAGCGGTTAAACGTACGTCGAAGTCGTCCACTAAAAATACTGAACGATAAATAACCTCGGATAAGCCAACGAATCCCAGTTTTCTGACGTATTCTCAGGCTGTTATCAAAGCAACCAAACGAAACGACCGGCCACCCTCTGATCCGTTGAAAGAAATTCTGAACTGCATTTACGCTAATTTCGAGGAACAATGTGAAAAGAACAAAAGAATTCTCAATGCAATCGGACTCTTACAAAAATCTAACGAATTAGAAATTTTCCTAATGAGAGAGACATATGTTTGATCTCCGAAACCCATCTAAGAAGGGAATGGCAAATAAAGATAAGAGGCTACGCTAGTTATCAAGCCTATCATCCTTCTGATAGAGCGCGGGGCGGTTCGTCCTTATTCATTAAAACTAACATCGAACACTCGGTCGATATAAACATAGAGCTGGAAAGACTTCAGTTGTGCGCAGTAAGGGTTCAAAATAAACACTTGAGGTACAATATACCGTCTGTTTACAGTCCGCCGCGGTGCTCGCTCGAAAACGACGACTACTTTCGTGTCTTTAATGCCCTTGGTTAAAATTTCCTTATTGGTTTAGATTTCAACGCGAAGCACACCTTCTGGGGTTCAAGATGTAAGATGTGGCAAATGAATTCGGTTATTGTTTTTATTCCACAGGAAAACCCACCTATTCCCGATCTTATAGATTTTTTTGTTTCAAAAGGCATTTACGAGAAGTTTATTACAGTCGAAGAAAGTTTCGATCTCTCTTCTGACCACTCTCCGGTAATTTTATTACTTGGTGAAGCGTTGATCAAGAAAGAAGGATCTCCAAGACATATTAGCAATAGAACAAACTAAGAGGGCTTTAGAAATGATTGCGAAATAAATATTGCCTTAAATGTATCAATTAAAATACTTTGTGAACTGGAGGATGAAGTTGATCATTTCGTGGAAGCAATCCAAAGAGCGGAATGGAGAAACACTCCTTTTAGAAGCTTTAAGATTAATGGCAACGAAAAGTATCACAGAGAAATCATTCAACTGATGAGGGAGAAAAGAAAAGTACGAACAAAATGGCAAATCACTTGTGTATCGCAGAATAAAAAGATCTTTAACAGACTATGCAATCGCCTTATAGACAGTATTCGAAAATTTAAAAGCAATAAGATAGCGACCTACCTTGAAAACTCTCCGCTGAAAGGTTTTTTTTTTGTTGACATTTAAAGGAAAAATAACTTCAATTGGTGGAATTGAATTGAATCAAATTGAATGAAAATTGAATTATTATAAAATTAGCGAAACACAATTCAATAGTATTAAAAAATAATTATTTTTAATACAGCTCGAAACATTCTCCCGGCCCGTGAACTACTTTCGCAATTCTTTTTTAGTGATCGGACGTATCCCTCATTCGACTATTATATGAACTGCTTTATCATCTGAATCTCTTCTTTCCAGTTCCAATTCTCACATAAGTAGAAATCAAATGCATTAATAAAAGAGAAAACACAGGCATAAATATACGACAACACGATCAACAAAGAATTGATGGAGTGACAACACTTTCTGTCAATGTTGTGCTGCAGGTACTCTATTTAGATTCTACCCTCTATCGCCTTCTTACTACAGTAGCCGTAATTCGCGCTTACGCTACCGTGTTGTTGTCCATCCATTGTAAATGGCGCAAATGTATGTACGTCGTAGACGGTGGTTCCCTTTTTTTGTTGGATATTGTTTATGTTATTTATTTTGTATATTTAAATCCAGTTAATGTGCAATAATTGCACCGGCCACCTTGGTTTTGGATATCAGTAAGTGAGTATGGCTGTTTTTATATTCATTTAAACTCCGCACGTAAATTGCAGCACCATATGCTTTCTCCGATGCGTCGCTAAACCCGTGGAGTTCCAGGTCCCTTTGTTTGTATCGTGTGTGGATCCACCGTGACAAACGAAGCTTTTCGGTCAGGAAGAGTTCTTTTCGATAGGCTTCCCATTCTCCTGGAGCTCAACATTAATCAGTTGGTCCCAGGACACTCCGCGCCACCAAAGTTGCTGCATCATCATTTTTGCCTTGACAATGCACGGCGAAATCCAGCCAAGGGGATCGAAAAGTTTTGCGATCGTAGAAAGCATTGATCTTTTTGTGACTTCCGAGGTATCTGATTGGAGTTTCCGAAAAGAAAATGAATCGAGTGGAAATCACCTTACCCCTAAAGCCTTAACATGCTCTGCAGAATCAAAAGGAAGTACAAAACCAACTCTCTCTGATCTGGTGGAATATCCTGAAAGAACTTCTCAGTGCTGCTCGTCCACTTTCAAAGCTTGAAGCCTGCAGGTGAAAACATATGTCTGATATCATCTCTCTTTTTCAGAACTTCCTCCACCCAATCGGCTCCTGTGATGTATTCTTGGATAATACTGGCCCCAATGGGATGCTGCCTTTCTCCGACTGCTGCTATCTTGTTAAGCGTTCGAATAGCAAGGTAAGGAGCGCTAGCAGTGCCGACTAGACTCTATAGGTACCTTTCCCAGCAGAATCCATCCCAATCGTGTCTTCTGAGCAATGGGTAGCACAGGATGGTCCCTTCTTATTACCTCCGGAGTAAAATTTCAGGAAAAATGTCGTTTCCTAGAAGCTGGTCGACCGGTGGGGGTTTGTAGTAAGAGGGATTAGCTAAGGTTAACTCCCTTACATGAATCCACTGCTTAGGCGACAGCTCATTGGATGGCAGTAAACCAGTTAAAGCTGATCTAACCCTGACAACAGCAGTAGCTAAAAGAACATGCACATTTGCATTTGGCTGCTGGTAAAAGTTGTTGATGGTCGAACAGCTTCCTGGTACTGCTGCATAGTTCAGAAGAAACACTGGAGTCTCTGTGTTAATTGTGGAAACCTGATATGTATGGGTTGAATTTGGAACTGTTGGTGTGCGTGAATGTGTAGGGTTATATGTGTTGTGAGCTGCTGAACTGTGCGGATTATATTGTGTGTGTGAATTTTAGTTTTGTATATTTGTATTGGGTGGAATGGTTAAATTTGTGTAGTGGAGCACAGAATGATGTGACTGCTGACAGTAGTAGCACCGCGCTCGACTCGGGCATTGATGAGTGCTGTGGCTATAAACGAAGCAGTTCTCGCAAACCCCAATCTTGTTGATCGTAGTTTTGGGAGCATCTACATCCATCTTCAGAAAATGGTTACAGGTTCTAAGTAAATGAGGACCTTTGTTGCAAACCTTGTATCCGAATTGCTCCTTTTATTTAGGCCTGATGTGGAATGTGCTCACCTTTGTTTATCAATTTTTCTGACTGCTACCCTTCTGCCCCTGCTGTTTAACTATAACTTCTAAAGCCCTAAACATTGCTTCCAGGAATTCAGAGAACTCTGTAAATGTGGGTAACTCCTTTTTTATCCCCAGCTTTTCCTGCCACAGTTGTTGAAATATTAAGGGAAGCTTCTGCAACATGGTGTAAATAAGTATAGAGTTCCAATGCTCAGCCGGAAGCCCTAGATTTGGAAGCGAAAGACGACACTCTGCAGACGTATCAAGAACCCTTTTTAAACCCATGGAATTTTCCTGATTAATTGCTCTTTGTCCAAAAAAGAGTTCTAACTGCGCGTTAGAATTAACCAAGCCCTTTCGTAATTTCGATGAATAACACCTTAATGCTGCATTAAAAGATCAGCCTCACCCGTATGGTGCTCCTGCTGATTTCGCTGGTATGGGTGCTGGTGTCGATGCCAACTTGTCTAAGGCGTCCATCATTGCACTTCGATAGTCGACGTACAGATCCATAATCTGATCGCAAAGCTTTTCGCACTCATCTTGGCCTTCAGGTTCCTTTGATGAAACTATCCTTGTTGTAGTCGCAGCTGATTTTAAGATTATTTTCAAAGATGGAAATCCTCGCAGTGAGGTAATTTTTGCTTCGATTGGCCCTCTTTTGAAATTTATGAAATTCTTTTGAATTTACGCCAGAGCGTTTTTCAAAAGTTTTTCCATTGCGCTCATTGCACCGCAGAGAAAGAAAATCCGCGTAAGATAATGAACAAATATTTATTAAACACAGACTCTACTCACTTTTTCCTTTTAGCGCTCCGTTGCGTAGCTTGTTACGGTGAACGGAATGGGTTGCTGTATATACGTCCAGTGAACAGGTCCACGATGCGTTATTGCTTGCAGTACACCGTATTTTGAAACGGTGTTGATATTATCTTAAACTGTAGATATGACAATAACTGTTGCTGGTTGTGTTGCATTTTTTATATAACCGCTGAATATGTACTGGAAAAACGAGAGTCGGGTTTTATTCTTTAAGTACTTGTTTGGCTTCTGTCATTATACATTTTTTGATGGTTTTAATTTTTAACATTTCTTTTGCTTTAAATATCGTTTGCAAGTTTTAGAGGAAGATGGGTGTTCTTCCGAACGGTTAACACATTAGCCGCATGAGCATTTGTCGGGGTGGTGGGGTAGTAAATTGCAAGTATCGCACGAAGCATTGTCTGCATCTTTTGGTAGGGTGGACTAGCAATTGACAATTGCGATAGCGCATAGGGTTGGGGAAATATTCTTCCACCTTAACATTGTACCATCTAGTATTGACATCGCTTGGGGGTTGGAATTGATAGAAGGTATAAAGAACAAAGCCAATGGCCGCTGATCCCCGTCTACAGATTTCTTAAATTTAAATACTTCTGTGATATCTTGTGACTTAATTTCCTGCTTTATTTCGTCTTCGGGTACACTTAATATTTATATTGTATAATATTGCATATACTCGTACTGTACCTTTATATGAGTTCAGGTGCAAGTGAAAAGTAAAATTTCAAATATACAACAGGTTCAGAGGATATTTGCTTCTACATAATATGTGTATGGCATGAAAGAGTCTGGCAAACAGCCATCATTTTGCTACAATTGTAGCAAATTATTTTGCTGCATTCTACAATCTTTTCCAATTCGTTTTCATCCTTACTTCCCTCCTAATTTAAAACTTCGATAGTGAAAATTGTGTATAAATTTAGAAACTTTCCATTAACTTTAAGTTCGGGAAAATCGTAAGTGTATTTAACTTTTACCAGATTACTTTAAAAATCACGATTATCTCTAGTTATTAAGTTACTTATGATTTACCTTCGTAATGTTCTATGTTTTTAAGTACCTACTTGACAATTCTTGTTCAGGTTTTATAAAGTCAGACCCAAAATGAGGAGATGGCAACAAACGAAATCAGTCTGTCTATTGGTAGAAAATCACTAGTCCGCTACGTACTAAACATACATACGTTCAGGACATGTGTGTGTCACACAACTGTTGAAATATTTTGGTCGGTAGCTAGTAAAACTATATAATAATAAAACTACGTTGGCTATCTATGTATACCATAATCAAACTGACTAACTGACAGATCAATCGGTCTGTGTGTGTACTAAGGGCATCTGGTCGGCATATCAGTTAGCGTATGAGGGCTGTCCTAGCAAACCTATAGCGTTGACCTGATAATAATTGATAAAAATTGAGAGTACGCACTAACAAAACTCATTTTTCCTTTTTTCAGAATCAAAAATTTGTTTCTTAATTCAATTTTGTCTGTAATTCATATTTAACACATTATCTTAACAATATGAGAGAGAGAAAGCAGAAAAAAAGAAATTTTATTTCATTACGAATAAACGGTTAAACATCACTTCATTTCATTACACAAATTTGAGTCTACATGCTGGTACGTGCATGCGAAAAATAGTTTTTATTGCCAATAACGATCTGGCAACGCCGTCTAGTAAGCAGAACGTCAAAAGTGAAACCAAAAATGTAAAACCTAATTCAAGTGGTATTATTAAGGAAAATAAAAGTGCGGATATAGCCAAGCGTAAAGTTTTGTTGCTGTTTTAACCGGGAATATCAAAGACTCAGTAACTGTAATACAATTGACCTTTTCTGGTGAGTACCCTAGCTGTGTATTACTGGGTGCTCCGGTGGCAGAACTGATAGCGACGAAATACGATCCACAACTAATTTCCATAATAATTCTCATAACTAGTGAAGACAACAACCACTTAACTATTTATTAAACTTTGAAAGCTTTCATAACAAAAAGAGTTACCAGCAACCCAAAATTAAATTTAATTTGGCCATTATCAACTTAATATTTACTTGTATAAACAATGGGTCTAGGTCGAACTCCTCCACCAGGTGGTGGGGATCCAGATCCATTAAACCAATCAAATCAAGAAAAAAGAAATCTACAATCTAAGGAAAACATCACATATTGGAAGAAAATAAACGATCAATTGCAGGAAAGACTTCAGAAATTGGAGTTACTTTGCATGCAGCTCAAAAACTAAGTATCTGTCCTGAAAGATGAAAATGAGAAACTAAAAGAAACACAAAAGAAAAAGGTTATAGAATCAACCAGTCAAAAACAATTCGAAGAATACTGCACTGATGAAGAAGAACTGGCTAAAGAAACAGTAGTGTCTGCAGATAAACAAAAAAATAAGAAAGAACAAAAAAAAACAAGAAAGGCCAAACAAAAAAAGAAAAATTCTGTCATCTCCTCAAATATCACCTGAGAAACCCAAGCAAATTCCAGAAACTTCTGAGACAAATACTAGAATCATAAACCATCGTCTTCCACCAATTATAATAACAAGAATCTCTAATAAACAACACCTATATTCTCTACTCAAAAAACATATTAAAGGAGAATTTTTTATTAGATTAACCGATAACAATGTTTACAAATTAAATATACACGATGTCAACGATTATCGAAACATAACACAAATTTTGCTAGAATCCAAAATATCTTGGTATTCATACGAGGATAAACATACAAGAAAAACTAAAGTAATAATAAAAAATCTTCACCATAGCTGCGATCCAGAAATGGTCGTTGCGGACTTATAACATCAGGGTTTCAAAGCAATTAGTGCTGTAAATATGCTAAAATGGAATACAGAAGAGCCACTTAATATGTTCTTACTTAGTTTTAACCCAACTGAGGACATCAAAAAAATATATGAAATTACCAAAGTTCTAAATACAATTGTAAAAATTGAACCAGTTAAATCCACGAAGCTCATCCCCCAATGTAAAAATTGTCAAAGTTTTGGACATACAAAAAACTATTGTTCTAGATTACCAAGATGTGTGAAATGTGCCGGTGATCACCAAACAGCTGAATGTACTAAAACTTCCGAAGATTTACCTAAATGCTGCAACTGTGGCAAAGAACACCCAGCTAACTATCGTGGCTGCATGGTTGCAAAGGAATTGCAGAAAATAAGAAACATTGCAACTAATGCAAAATTTAAAAACGAAAATTCACCGCCAGTAACTCGTGTGACTGAACAACAGACAGAAAATTGCCATCAGAATAACCCAGATGAAAGAAACCTTAATGTCCATGTAAATGAACACACCCTAAATTTTTCACAGGTAGTACAAGGCTCTAACAAAACAAGCAACTGCACGGAAAACGAAGATGCAAAGGTCTTAACAAAAATATTGAATAAATTGGACAAACAAGAGGAGCTCATTATATCCTTTAACAAACGATTAGATAGGATTGACGAATATTTGCAAATTAAAACTCATGATTAAGTCCTTAAAAATAATGTTGTGGAATGCAAATGGACTATTAGATCATAAAAACGAATTGCAGGCAGTGCTTGACATAGAGCAAATAGATGTGTGTTTAATTCATCATTCATCATCTTACAAATCAGTTATTTTTCAAAATCAGAAAATATGACACATATTGTACAAATCATCCATACAACAATGCACGAGGGGGAAGTGCGATTATCGTCAGGAAAACGAATGAACACTTTGAAGAAGACCAGTTATGTACTGACGAATTTCAGGCAACCACGATATTAATTAAGACAGAACAAAACATATTATCACTAACGTCGGTGTATAGTCCTCCAAAACATAAAATTAGCTCGGATCAATATAAATTCTTGATACAAAAACACAAAAACCGATTCATAATGGGTGGCGACTTTAACGCTAAACATACGCAATGGGGATCTCGTCTAATAACAACAAAAGGCCGTGAACTGCTAAAAGCGATACGAGAAGAAGGTTGTGAACCCATGTCAACTGGTAAGCCAACGTACTGGTAAACGGATAGAAAGAAAATTCCAGACTTGATCGACTTTTTTATTACAAAACAAATCTCCAGAAATGTACTTCATATCAAAGAAGGAAAAGATTTAAATTCTGATCATTCACCAATATATTTAATATATTGTAATATGCGAGCTACGGCTCGAGTAGATAAAACAATATTCTGTCAAATTATTTTTTTATTTTCTAGTCTATAGAACAACTCAGGTTCACATTATACTATTCTTCGCAATTCTTTTTGTTACAATGTCTCTTTCCTCTCGAATCACTTTATCTTCTTGCTATTACTTAATTCACAAATCCAAACTAATTACTTCTTCTTGTTAACTCTCAACTTTCAATTTATCACAAAATTACAACTTCGCCCATTATCACTTTTCTAATCTCTTTGCCACGGTTTTAAAACTACTGCACCCTCTCGATCGCCATCTGTCCTTATATGGCAGAAGTTTCTGATAGCCAGAAACTTCTAGCAAATTCTTCGGCCACTGGAACAAGAAAAATTCTGATATAATAATTCCAAGATAACAATCATTCTTGCAGTTATAATTCCCTCTCATCCGTGATATTATCCGTCTCTTTCGTGGACATAAACTGTGGAAACCGCAGACACGAACCTCGAATGAAAGGACACTTCGGACCAAAATTCTGCCAGAATGAAAAGACACTTCGAAATGGGTTGCATAGTCGTAGGAGCGTAGTTATTATTATGCTACAATATAATGACATTGTAAACATGAAAAATACAAACTCCTACCTTGTAAATAAATTTACAGATTAGAATTACTTTCAAGCACTATTAGATCAGAATTTAAACTTTAACACAGTGCTGTGTAATAAGAACCAACTAGAAGATGAAGTATTAGATTTTACGGAACAAATAAAAAAAGCTGCTTGGAAAAGTACTCCTCAGATAAAAAAGAAAGAAATCGGGTATAGTTATCCGAAACCAATACTTAACTTAATATCCGAGAAGAGGAAATTAAGGAAAAAATGGCAATAATCAAGATACCCGTTGTACAAGTCACAATTAAACAAGCTTACAGATATGATTCGCTACTAACTAACACTAACAGCCGATAAATCTACCGAATACTCATTGTGGAAAATAACCAAAAATCTTAAACGTCCTATTCAACACAACCCACCAATTAAATTAAATAATTCATGGGCCAAAAGCAACTCTGGGAAAGCAGAAGCATTCGCCGAGTATCTGACGAATGTTTTTCAACCCAATGAGAGACAACATGTAGAAATATGGCCGGAAATCGAGCAACAATCCGTGGAAATTCCTTCAGTTACACAATTGTATTTGTTTAATGTATTGTAAATATATTGTATATAATGTAATATATAACAAATGTAAACTACTCTTTAGTTTTAACTAGTTGTAGTATAAGGAAATGTTGTCAATTTTATAACACTTCAATAAAAAATAAAATAAAATGATGTTTACTGTTACATCGATGTTGGAGTCAGATATCTCGTAGATCATTTGTGCAACGATTTCTGTGCCAGAAATAATTCGGGTCCCTTTTATAAATTGATGAAATTATCGGGCGAATATAAAGTTATAATTAAATATGTTTACGAAGGTACGCTAAAGAACAGTGCTGGATGGTGCAGGAATATACACCAAGGACTTACCACAATATTTTTGAGAAAAAGTTATGTTTTTGTTAATGTCTGGCGGGAGCCTAATACGGAGTTGGGAGTGAAATACATATGCTCATCGCCGAAGCATAGATGAGGTTGTACAGTGTAGGATTCCATGGTTGCTAGTGGCACTGCAAATTTTGAATTTATTGAGACGAAATGAACTGTGGACAAAATGTACTACTTGAACATCTCAAAAAATTACAAGATTCTGTTCACAAATTAAGGCAGTCTTACAGCTTGTCATTTCAGAAGAACAACGGTCCAAAAAGTGGTAGCTCTGCTGCCAAAAGACGAGCTCAACTCATTCTTTGAGCCAGCTTAAGGGAGCGAGGAAGAGCGTAATAAAGCTGTCAATTAAGGTTCTCGGAACAGGTCTGCTGCGAGTCTAACGCTAACGGTTGGAGATTGGAATTTAGGGCGCGTTCTTATATAAAGCGAACTGCTCTTCCCTGTACCAAGAAGATGTATGATTTCCTTGGGATGGATAATTTGGTCGTTCATTTGAAACTGTGGTAGAGTAGAAGAATTCTTTCTGGAAAGGGCGGTCAATTTGGTTTTCTTAGCATTAAAGTCGACTAAGTTCCTGAGTACTTTTCGTCATTGCAAGATCAAGATATTCTGCATTTTCTGCATGCCAGAGCAAAATGAAATTAAGGTAGAAAGTCATTGCTATGGAGTAGAAACAGAGTTGTTGAAAGTATAAAACCCTGAGGCATCGACCACTATTTGAATTGATCTGACAAATTATGTTATTATGTAATAATAGGGGTTTTGGCACACTTTTATTTTTTCATATTTTTTCATTACTTTCCCAGTAAACTTCTTTAAAAATAAAGTTTTTTTTTCCGTGAAATATCATTTATTGGATAACTTCTTAGTAGTTAAGTCTCCATTTATTGAAAAATCGACATCGTTTGAATGAGTCCATAGAGTGATTTTTTTTCATAAAAATGAAATATATTATTTTTTATTGAAAACATAACAGTATATAAGATAATTTTATATTGTGTCGTGTCACGTATTAATTTTATTATGTGTTTATCTAATATATAATTATTTTAATAAATGAAGAATAAAGTTTAAAGAATAAAGTTTAAAAAATAATGTATAAAGAATTATGGATTTTTTTTGGTATTCAATGTTAAACAAAAACAAATACTGATATCAATATTATTGTTGAACTTGAAAATAAAGCAACAGAAAAAATATAACAGGTATTTGTTCAATTTGCCATTCTAAGAACTCACAATTTTATAAGGAGTCACAATTTCATAAGAAGCTAAAATTTTATACAATTTATTTCATACTTCATCAAACTTCAAAATGAATAGTTTGCACTTTACAAACATAGTTACAATCTACTCGTATCTGGAATGGATCTTATGATACCCCATCTCCCATCTTTTAACTCACCCCTAATAGCGTGCAAAGTTTCTAGCAACTTTGAGCCAGCTTAAGGGAGCGAGGAAGAGCGTAATAAAGCTGTCAATTAAGGTTCTCGGAACAGGTCTGCTGCGAGTCTAACGCTAACGGTTGGAGATTGGAATTTAGGGCGCGTTCTTATATAAAGCGAACTGCTCTTCCCTGTACCAAGAAGATGTATGATTTCCTTGGGATGGATAATTTGGTCGTTCATTTGAAACTGTGGTAGAGTAGAAGAATTCTTTCTGGAAAGGGCGGTCAATTTGGTTTTCTTAGCATTAAAGTCGACTAAGTTCCTGAGTACTTTTCGTCATTGCAAGATCAAGATATTCTGCATTTTCTGCATGCCAGAGCAAAATGAAATTAAGGTAGAAAGTCATTGCTATGGAGTAGAAACAGAGTTGTTGAAAGTATAAAACCCTGAGGCATCGACCACTATTTGAATTGATCTGACAAATTATGTTATTATGTAATAATAGGGGTTTTGGCACACTTTTATTTTTTCATATTTTTTCATTACTTTCCCAGTAAACTTCTTTAAAAATAAAGTTTTTTTTTCCGTGAAATATCATTTATTGGATAACTTCTTAGTAGTTAAGTCTCCATTTATTGAAAAATCGACATCGTTTGAATGAGTCCATAGAGTGATTTTTTTTCATAAAAATGAAATATATTATTTTTTATTGAAAACATAACAGTATATAAGATAATTTTATATTGTGTCGTGTCACGTATTAATTTTATTATGTGTTTATCTAATATATAATTATTTTAATAAATGAAGAATAAAGTTTAAAGAATAAAGTTTAAAAAATAATGTATAAAGAATTATGGATTTTTTTTGGTATTCAATGTTAAACAAAAACAAATACTGATATCAATATTATTGTTGAACTTGAAAATAAAGCAACAGAAAAAATATAACAGGTATTTGTTCAATTTGCCATTCTAAGAACTCACAATTTTATAAGGAGTCACAATTTCATAAGAAGCTAAAATTTTATACAATTTATTTCATACTTCATCAAACTTCAAAATGAATAGTTTGCACTTTACAAACATAGTTACAATCTACTCGTATCTGGAATGGATCTTATGATACCCCATCTCCCATCTTTTAACTCACCCCTAATAGCGTGCAAAGTTTCTAGCAACAATAAAGAGAAAAGCGATATTTTTTAAAAAGAGGTCTGTAGACGGATTTTTACACTTGTACTGCTTCGGATTCTAGAAAGCTTATATACCGAATTTTATGTTCCTAGCTCAAACTGTAAGGCCCAGAAAGTATATATAGTATATGGGATCATGTTGTTATTATTTGTCTATATTGCAAACTATGTCTCAGACTTAATATGCCCTGGATAAGTTATAATTAAAAGGCGGATGGTTGTTGGACAGACTCTTCCACGGATTCGCTTGAACTTCTTATAAATACTCACTTCCCAGGCTACAAAGACAGTAGCACAGAACAAGCTAGTTCTGATAGGCTACCGCTGACTGCTTGGGAAAGCATTACAAACATCATTACGGAGGATAAAATCTTCTGGGCTATAAACAGCTTCTCTCCATATAAATCACCAGGTCTTGAATGCATTATACCTATTATGCTTCAGAATGTGCAAGATATAGCTATTCCCTGGCTACTATCGATTTATAGAATCTGCTTATACTTAAACCATGTCCCCCAAACTTGGAGACTTGTTCGGGTGGTCTTTATTCCGAAGGTAGGCCGGCGAGGTCATGAAACCGCTAAGGATTTTAGGCCTATTAGCCTGTCGTCCTTTGTACTAAAGACCTTTGAACGTATCCTTGACTTTCACATCCGAAAAACTCTGGAGAGTTCTCCACTATCGAAATCCCAACACGTCTACCTCAAAGGATGATCTACAGAGACGGCTCTTCATGAGGTAGTGCGATCGATAGAAAAAACTCTTCATTGTAAAGAATACCCACTTGCTACCTTTCTAGACATAGAAGGAGCTTTCAACAACATTCATACCCAAGCTATTCAAGAGTCTCTCACCGAGTTAGGTGTAGAGTCTTTCCTTAGACACTGGATTATATACATGCTTAATACTAGAATAATCAAAGCTACACTAAGTTATAGCAGTGCAACTAAGATCGTAAATAGAGGAACCCCACAGGGTAGTGTTATCTCACCCTTGCTATGGATAATGGCAATCGACAAAATCTTGGTACGACTTAATAGGGAGGGGTTAAGGTGGTAGCGTACGCGGATGATGTGGTTCTTTTAGTCTCAGGAAAGTTCCTCTCCACGATATGTCAAATCATGGAAAGTGCTCTGTATAAGATATATTCGATGTGCCCTGAGAGTAAATCCAGACAAGACCGAAATGATGCTATTCACCACAAAAACCAAACTACAGGAATTCACTCCCCCCAAGCTAAACGGTCAACCACTCTCACTAGGTTCCAGTTCAAAATACTTAGGCACGATTCTAGATCCGAAACTTAGTTGGAAACTTAACATAGAGCAGCGGGTTAAGAAAGCAAGTGTGGCTTTCTATGCCTGCAGCAGAACATTCGGCAAAAAATGGGGTCTCCAGCCAAAGATGACCATATGGATGTACACAGCCGTTGTGCGTCCAATTCTTACCTATGACGCCATAGTATGGTGGCCCGCCTTACTTAAAAAATATAACATCAACAGAATCAAAAAGTACAAAGATCGGCGTGTATAGGCATCACAGGAGCATTGAGATCTTGCCCAACAGATGCTCTAAGCGTGATCCTGCATCTGATCCCCCTTGAACTCTACATTAAATTTTCAGCTACATGCAGTGCTGTCCGGCTCAGGGAGACTGGGTGCTGGACTTCAAGGCCATATGGCCACTGCAAGGTCCTGGAGACGATACCAAGAGAACTGGTGACATCTTCGACCGATTGCAGGACTCCCACGCTCGACTTCATCAAACCTTTTTCACTAAAGTTCCCTACCAGAGCAGAATGGAAGAAGGGAATGGTAATCAATAACTTTGATATCTGTATATATACGGATGGTTTAAAAATGGATTGCGGAGTTGGCGCAGGTATTTTCTCGGAGCAACTGAATATATCGAAATCCTTCCGTCTCCCAGACTCTGCTAGTGTCTTTCAAGCGGAGCTTCTTGCGATTCGGGAAGTCTGCCGCATGTTAAAAAATCTCCCAACGTCCAACCTAAATATAGGCATCTTTTTTGATAGCCAAGCCGCAATCAAAGCCATTGATTCGGTTACCATATCCTCAAGACTGGTAGAGCAATGCCGGTTTGAAATAAACGAACAAAGTATCCTTTCTGAAATTACCCTCATCTGCGTCCCAGGACACAGCAACTTTGAGGGAAATGACCGAGCAGACGAGCTAGCCAGGCGAGGGTCAGCCCTTAACAGATCGCTAGCGGAAGGAGTCAATATTCCGATAGGAGTCGTCAGGGGCAATTTACACCGCCACTTCCTCCAGCTCGCCAATCAAAAGATGCTGCACGAAGGTGCGATAGTAGGGCCGTCTACAGAATCACTAAAGAGCCTAGACGGTTCCTTGCTTATTTCGGATGAAGACCAGCTTAAGAGATGGAAGGAGCATTTTGCTACGGTTTTAAACTGTGTATTCGCTAGCGATAAGTTCACAAATCAGAATGAGGTGTCCGAGGTAAGAAATGCCCGAATACGCACCGCGCCTCCCAGTAAGGATGAGATCACTACCGCGATCAAAGCACTTAAAACCAACAAGGCGGTCGGACTTGACGGTATTCCCGCAGAGCTCTTACGAGCAGCGCCAACAACATCAGCTGAGCTTCTGCTTCCACTTATAGAGAGAGCTTGGGAAGCCGAGATCTTTCCTGACGAGTGGAAAAAGGGAATGATCGTCAAGCTTCCTAAGAAAGGTAGTTTAATGGAGTGCGGAAACTGGGAACATCTCGAAGACACATTCGATGCCGAACAAGCAGGTTTCCGCTCTGGATCCTCCTGTGTCGACCACATTAACACCCTGCGGATTATCATCGAACAGTGCGTTGAATACCGATCACCACTTCACCTGCTGTTCATCGATTTTGAGAAGGCGTTCTATGGTGTTAACAGGGAGTTTATTTGGCGTGCCTTACGCAGGAGAGGTATTCCTGATAAATTAATTGCTATTGTCAAAGCTACTTACGAAGGGTCCAAATGTCACTTTCTGCACAGAGGAAGGTTGACTGAGGAATTTGAGATCCAAAGTGGGGTAAGACAAGGCTGCATTCTTTCACCAATACTATTCCTATTGGTGATTAGCGATGTGCTTCGTGCAGCTTTGTCGACGGGAAACGGAGGAATTCGATGGACTCTCACATCCCAACTTAAACATCCCGAGTACGCTGACGACGTATGCTTACTCTCTCATAGAACCTCCACCAAATGATAGCAGATGTGGAGAGGGAGGCTGGCGTCGTCGGGCTGAAAATTAATACCGCAAAAACTAAAATTATCAGTCTTGGAACGAACTTATTGGCTCAAATATGCATTGCTGGACAACCGGTAGAGAGACTAGAGGATTTCCAGTATCTTGGGAGTATTGTCTCGACCGATGGTGGAACCGAACTGGATATAGCCAACAGAATTGCCAAAGCAAAGTCCGCGTTCGGGATGTTGTCCAAAATATGGTGAAGCAATGCAATCAGTTTGAACACCAAGGTAAGACTGTTCCGCTCCAACGTTGAATCCGTGCTGTTATATGGATGCAGCACGTGGAGAGTGACCACCGCTATCACCAGAAAGCTACAAACGTTCGTTAATAGGTGCCTGCGCAACATCTTAAGGATTTTCTGGAAGAAAACTAACTTGTAGTTGATGTGCTTGACAAAAGAACCTTTACTCAAACCTTTACTCTTACAACTTTGACAGTGTGCTCAACACTTGCTATGCCGTAAAATCTTAATCATTAGCTATAAAAACATTCCCAAAACACGCAAACAATTAATCATACTTACGAGACATTGACCGAAAACCTGCTTCTCCAACTACCCGACAAATTTCTCACCAGCATCCAGTTTGTAGCATTCCAATATAAGATTATTGCCAAATAATGAGCCGAAAAACGTTAAGCCTATAAAAATCGTAACCACAAACGGAATAAGACGACGCCGGACTTAATTCGGGGAAAGAAAGATACAAATTGAAAATCCGATTTGATTTGGTAAATAACTCGTTTTTATTGTCATTCTTAATTCCTCAGTATTTTTCTCTACATCCTCCATCTGATTTCTTAAATTCATGTAATAAGAAAATATGTATGTATTATTATTTCCCGGATCACAAAATAAACACACACACATACACACGCAGCCACTCTCGGATAATTTGTGTTTGGCAGACAGGTGCACAAAAGACTCTAACCTAAGAAATCAAAAAATCCCGACAGATTCATCCAATCACAAAGCTCTTCAGGATTTGTCATAATAAAATTAAACAGATTACTTTTCCTGGAAACCTTTAGCTCAAATAGAACACGATGATGACGATGACGACAATCATCAAGAAGAAGACGACGGCAAGGAAGTAGACACAGAACAAGACCAAGGGAAACAAGGAGCAGCAAAGTTGTAAAGTGATTGAGTGAATTGTATACGTGGCTGGGCTATACGAGACAACACAGTACCTTTGTATGCAGAAAATAATTCGCAAAGGTATTTTTATCGGGGTATCTGACGAAAATAATTTGATAACAAAAACGACAAATAAGATGGGATAGATTCAGATTTAAGACAAATTAGAGTAAATTCTTATCGCAGGTGTGAGAGTAAAGCTTACAGTTATATTTTTGGAATCAATCAGGTCTTCCATCAATACTGTAGCATAATAATAACTACGCCCCCTAAAAATATGACGCAACAAATTCCGAAGTGACTTTTCATTCTGGCAGAATTTTGGTTCGAACTGTCCTTTCATTCGAGGTTCGTGTCTGGGACGAAGTCTCCACAGCTCATGTCAACGAAAGAGACGAATAATATCAGGGATAAAAGGGAATTATAACTGCAAGAATTATTTCTCTTGTTCCAGTGGTCGAAGAATTTGCTAGAAGTTTCTGGCTATCAGAAACTTCTGCTATATAAGGACAGATGGCGATCAAAAAAAGACACAGTAGTTTTTAAACTGTGGCGAGGAGATTAGAAAAGTGTGCAGTGGGCGAAGTTGTAATTCTGTGATAAATTGAAAGTTGAGATTTAAGAAGAAGAAGTAATTAGTTTGGATTTGTGAATTAAGTAATTGAAAGGAGATAAAGTGATTTGAGAGGAAAGAGACCTTGTAGGAAAAGAATTTGCGAAGAATAGTATAGTGTGAACTTGAATTGTTCTATAGACTAGAAAATAAAGAAATAAATTTCACAGAATATCGTTTTATCTACTCGAGCCGTAGCCTGCATATTACATTGGTGTCAGAAGCTGGGATAAAACTTATTCTGTGAATAACTATTTCCGTGGTGTGAAATTGCACAAGAAAAAAAAAAAAAAAAAAACGATTTCTGCGTTGAGTTAATTAGTTGCGCAAAATGGGTCGCAAATTGGGAAAACTAACTATAATTCAACTAAAGGCAGAACCCAGTAAGCGGAATCTCGACGGGAAAAGATGCCCTACTGATTCGTCTGGAAGAAGCAGTAACGCAGGAAGGTGAAAATCCGCATGACATAGAGTTTGACGTGGAAGAGGAACCAGCAAGTACAGTAGCCGACCCGGGTATAACAAGTCTGCTCCTGCAACTTAAGTTAGTCATGGACGAACAAAAGAAAGCAATAGAAGATCAAAGTCATAAGCTCGATGACCAAAAGAATTCTATAGAACTTAAGCTGGATGAACAAAAGAAAGCAATGGATGAACAAAAGAAAGCGATGGACGAACAAAAGAAAGCAATGGGCGACCAAAGGAATTCTCTAGAACTTAAGTTGGATGAACAAAAGAAAGCAATGGATGAACAAAAGAAAGCAATGGACGAACAAAAGAATTCTCTAGAATTTAAGCTGGATGAACAAAAGAAAGCAATGGACGAACAAAAGAATTCTCTAGATGCTCTGGAAAGTAAACTTGATGAGCAAAACAAGAACTTGGAATCCAAATTCGAAGTGATCGAAGAGAAAATCGAGAAGGTCGAGACGCAACTCGAAAAAGTCGAAACCAGATTCGATGAAAATTTTGAGAAACATGAAACTCAGTTCGGGAAGATAGAGACTCAGTTTGAAAAAGTGGATACGCAATTCGAGATAGTAGGAAAGCAAGTCGAAAATCTTGCTAAGGAGCTCAGCAACGTGAAGAGACAGTAAGCACGGGAATATTCCACTGACGGTCTGAGAAGAAAAGAGATGCAGCCTCCTATCTTCGATGGTCAAACATCATGGCCAATTTATAAAAGGCAATTCGAAGCGGCCGCAATGACCAATAGCTGGGACGATTCTCTGGTTCAGGCTATCGAGATGCGGTTTGGGGATGAACACATGCAGCAGGTGTACAGGGTTCAGCTGCGTAGTCGAGTCCAGAAAAGGGGGGAAACGCTCCAACAGTTGCATGCGGATATAGAGCGACTAACCCATCTTTCATACCCTAAAGCCGGTGAGGAGCTTATCAACGAAATGGCGGTGGAAGCTTTTATTCAGGCCATAGAGGACAGACAACTGCAAATGGCTGTAAGGATGGCTGAAAAGCGAACACTCCCCGAGGCATTGGCATTCGCTTTGTCAATGAAGGCTGCGGACCAAGCATACCAGGATATGATACCCCATCTCCCATCTTTTAACTCACCCCTAATAGCGTGCAAAGTTTCTAGCAAAAATAAAGAGAAAAGCCATATTTTTTAAAAAGAGGTCTGTAGACGGATTTTTACACTTGTACTGCTTCGGATTCTAGAAAGCTTATATACCGAATTTTATGTTCCTAGCTCAAACTGTAAGGCCCAGAAAGTTTATATAGTATATGGGATCATGTTGTTATTATTTGTCTATATTGCAAACTATGTCTCAGACTTAATATGCCCTGGATAAGTTATAATTAAAAGGCGGATGGTTGTTGGACAGACTCTTCCACGGATTCGCTTGAACTTCTTATAAATACTCACTTCCCAGGCTACAAAGACAGTAGCACAGAACAAGCTAGTTCTGATAGGCTACCGCTGACTGCTTGGGAAAGCATTACAAACATCATTACGGAGGATAAAATCTTCTGGGCTATAAACAGCTTCTCTCCATATAAATCACCCGGCCTTGAATGCATTATACCTATTATGCTTCAGAATGTGCAAGATATAGCTATTCCCTGGCTACTATCGATTTATAGAATCTGCTTATACTTAAACCATGTCCCCCAAACTTGGAGACTTGTTCGGGTGGTCTTTATTCCGAAGGTAGGCCGGCGAGGTCATGAAACCGCTAAGGATTTTAGGCCTATTAGCCTGTCGTCCTTTGTACTAAAGACCTTTGAACGTATCCTTGACTTTCACATCCGAAAAACTCTGGAGAGTTCTCCACTATCGAAATCCCAACACGTCTACCTCAAAGGATGATCTACAGAGACGGCACTTCATGAGGTAGTGCGATCGATAGAAAAAACTCTTCATTGTAAAGTAAAGAATACCCACTTGCTACCTTTCTAGACATAGAAGGAGCTTTCAACAACATTCATACCCAAGCTATTCAAGAGTCTCTCACCGAGTTAGGTGTAGAGTCTTTCCTTAGACACTGGATTATATACATGCTTAATACTAGAATAATCAAAGCTACACTAAGTTATAGCAGTGCAACTAAGATCGTAAATAGAGGAACCCCACAGGGTAGTGTTATCTCACCCTTGCTATGGATAATGGCAATCGACAAAATCTTGGTACGACTTAATAGGGAGGGGTTAAGGTGGTAGCGTACGCGGATGATGTGGTTCTTTTAGTCTCAGGAAAGTTCCTCTCCACGATATGTCAAATCATGGAAAGTGCTCTGTATAAGATACATTCGATGTGCCCTGAGAGTAAATCCAGACAAGACCGAAATGATGCTATTCACCACAAAAACCAAACTACAGGAATTCACTCCCCCCAAGCTAAACGGTCAACCACTCTCACTAGGTTCCAGTTCAAAATACTTAGGCACGATTCTAGATCCGAAACTTAGTTGGAAACTTAACATAGAGCAGCGGGTTAAGAAAGCAAGTGTGGCTTTCTATGCCTGCAGCAGAACATTCGGCAAAAAATGGGGTCTCCAGCCAAAGATGACCATATGGATGTACACAGCCGTTGTGCGTCCAATTCTTACCTATGACGCCATAGTATGGTGGCCCGCCTTACTTAAAAAATATAACATCAACAGAATCAAAAAGTACAAAGATCGGCGTGTATAGGCATCACAGGAGCATTGAGATCTTGCCCAACAGATGCTCTAAGCGTGATCCTGCATCTGATCCCCCTTGAACTCTACATTAAATTTTCAGCTACATGCAGTGCTGTCCGGCTCAGGGAGACTGGGTGCTGGACTTCAAGGCCATATGGCCACTGCAAGGTCCTGGAGACGATACCAAGAGAACTGGTGACATCTTCGACCGATTGCAGGACTCCCACGCTCGACTTCATCAAACCTTTTTCACTAAAGTTCCCTACCAGAGCAGAATGGAAGAAGGGAATGGTAATCAATAACTTTGATATCTGTATATATACGGATGGTTTAAAAATGGATTGCGGAGTTGGCGCAGGTATTTTCTCGGAGCAACTGAATATATCGAAATCCTTCCGTCTCCCAGACTCTGCTAGTGTCTTTCAAGCGGAGCTTCTTGCGATTCGGGAAGTCTGCCGCATGTTAAAAAATCTCCCAACGTCCAACCTAAATATAGGCATCTTTTTTGATAGCCAAGCCGCAATCAAAGCCATTGATTCGGTTACCATATCCTCAAGACTGGTAGAGCAATGCCGGTTTGAAATAAACGAACAAAGTATCCTTTCTGAAATTACCCTCATCTGCGTCCCAGGACACAGCAACTTTGAGGGAAATGACCGAGCAGACGAGCTAGCCAGGCGAGGGTCAGCCCTTAACAGATCGCTAGCGGAAGGAGTCAATATTCCGATAGGAGTCGTCAGGGGCAATTTACACCGCCACTTCCTCCAGCTCGCCAATCAAAAGATGCTGCACGAAGGTGCGATAGTAGGGCCGTCTACAGAATCACTAAAGAGCCTAGACGGTTCCTTGCTTATTTCGGATGAAGACCAGCTTAAGAGATGGAAGGAGCATTTTGCTACGGTTTTAAACTGTGTATTCGCTAGCGATAAGTTCACAAATCAGAATGAGGTGTCCGAGGTAAGAAATGCCCGAATACGCACCGCGCCTCCCAGTAAGGATGAGATCACTACCGCGATCAAAGCACTTAAAACCAACAAGGCGGTCGGACTTGACGGTATTCCCGCAGAGCTCTTACGAGCAGCGCCAACAACATCAGCTGAGCTTCTGCTTCCACTTATAGAGAGAGCTTGGGAAGCCGAGATCTTTCCTGACGAGTGGAAAAAGGGAATGATCGTCAAGCTTCCTAAGAAAGGTAGTTTAATGGAGTGCGGAAACTGGAAACATCTCGAAGACACATTCGATGCCGAACAAGCAGGTTTCCGCTCTGGATCCTCCTGTGTCGACCACATTAACACCCTGCGGATTATCATCGAACAGTGCGTTGAATATCGATCACCACTTCACCTGCTGTTCATCGATTTTGAGAAGGCGTTCTATGGTGTTAACAGGGAGTTTATTTGGCGTGCCTTACGCAGGAGAGGTATTCCTGATAAATTAATTGCTATTGTCAAAGCTACTTACGAAGGGTCCAAATGTCACTTTCTGCACAGAGGAAGGTTGACTGAGGAATTTGAGATCCAAAGTGGGGTAAGACAAGGCTGCATTCTTTCACCAATACTATTCCTATTGGTGATTAGCGATGTGCTTCGTGCAGCTTTGTCGACGGGAAACGGAGGAATTCGATGGACTCTCACATCCCAACTTAAACATCCCGAGTACGCTGACGACGTATGCTTACTCTCTCATAGAACCTCCACCAAATGATAGCAGATGTGGAGAGGGAGGCTGGCGTCGTCGGGCTGAAAATTAATACCGCAAAAACTAAAATTATCAGTCTTGGAACGAACTTATTGGCTCAAATATGCATTGCTGGACAACCGGTAGAGAGACTAGAGGATTTCCAGTATCTTGGGAGTATTGTCTCGACCGATGGTGGAACCGAACTGGATATAGCCAACAGAATTGCCAAAGCAAAGTCCGCGTTCGGGATGTTGTCCAAAATATGGTGAAGCAATGCAATCAGTTTGAACACCAAGGTAAGACTGTTCCGCTCCAACGTTGAATCCGTGCTGTTATATGGATGCAGCACGTGGAGAGTGACCACCGCTATCACCAGAAAGCTACAAACGTTCGTTAATAGGTGCCTGCGCAACATCTTAAGGATTTTCTGGAAGAAAACTAACTTGTAGTTGATGTGCTTGACAAAAGAACCTTTACTCAAACCTTTACTCTTACAACTTTGACAGTGTGCTCAACACTTGCTATGCCGTAAAATCTTAATCATTAGCTATAAAAACATTCCCAAAACACGCAAACAATTAATCATACTTACGAGACATTGACCGAAAACCTGCTTCTCCAACTACCCGACAAATTTCTCACCAGCATCCAGTTTGTAGCATTCCAATATAAGATTATTGCCAAATAATGAGCCGAAAAACGTTAAGCCTATAAAAATCGTAACCACAAACGGAATAAGACGACGCCGGACTTAATTCGGGGAAAGAAAGATACAAATTGAAAATCCGATTTGATTTGGTAAATAACTCGTTTTTATTGTCATTCTTAATTCCTCAGTATTTTTCTCTACATCCTCCATCTGATTTCTTAAATTCATGTAATAAGAAAATATGTATGTATTATTATTTTCCGGATCACAAAATAAACACACACACATACACACGCAGCCACTCTCGGATAATTTGTGTTTGGCAGACAGGTGCACAAAAGACTCTAACCTAAGAAATCAAAAAATCCCGACAGATTCATCCAATCACAAAGCTCTTCAGGATTTGTCATAATAAAATTAAACAGATTACTTTTCCTGGAAACCTTTAGCTCAAATAGAACACGATGATGACGATGACGACAATCATCAAGAAGAAGACGACGGCAAGGAAGTAGACACAGAACAAGACCAAGGGAAACAAGGAGCAGCAAAGTTGTAAAGTGATTGAGTGAATTGTATACGTGGCTGGGCTATACGAGACAACACAGTACCTTTGTATGCAGAAAATAATTCGCAAAGGTATTTTTATCGGGGTATCTGACGAAAATAATTTGATAACAAAAACGACAAATAAGATGGGATAGATTCAGATTTAAGACAAATTAGAGTAAATTCTTATCGCAGGTGTGAGAGTAAAGCTTACAGTTATATTTTTGGAATCAATCAGGTCTTCCATCAATACTGTAGCATAATAATAACTACGCCCCCTAAAAATATGACGCAACAAATTCCGAAGTGACTTTTCATTCTGGCAGAATTTTGGTTCGAACTGTCCTTTCATTCGAGGTTCGTGTCTGGGACGAAGTCTCCACAGCTCATGTCAACGAAAGAGACGAATAATATCAGGGATAAAAGGGAATTATAACTGCAAGAATTATTTCTCTTGTTCCAGTGGTCGAAGAATTTGCTAGAAGTTTCTGGCTATCAGAAACTTCTGCTATATAAGGACAGATGGCGATCAAAAAAAGACACAGTAGTTTTTAAACTGTGGCGAGGAGATTAGAAAAGTGTGCAGTGGGCGAAGTTGTAATTCTGTGATAAATTGAAAGTTGAGATTTAAGAAGAAGAAGTAATTAGTTTGGATTTGTGAATTAAGTAATTGAAAGGAGATAAAGTGATTTGAGAGGAAAGAGACCTTGTAGGAAAAGAATTTGCGAAGAATAGTATAGTGTGAACTTGAATTGTTCTATAGACTAGAAAATAAAGAAATAAATTTCACAGAATATCGTTTTATCTACTCGAGCCGTAGCCTGCATATTACATTGGTGTCAGAAGCTGGGATAAAACTTATTCTGTGAATAACTATTTCCGTGGTGTGAAATTGCACAAGAAAAAAAAAAAAAAAAAAACCATTTCTGCGTTGAGTTAATTAGTTGCGCAAAATGGGTCGCAAATTGGGAAAACTAACTATAATTCAACTAAAGGCAGAACCCAGTAAGCGGAATCTCGACGGGAAAAGATGCCCTACTGATTCGTCTGGAAGAAGCAGTAACGCAGGAAGGTGAAAATCCGCATGACATAGAGTTTGACGTGGAAGAGGAACCAGCAAGTACAGTAGCCGACCCGGGTATAACAAGTCTGCTCCTGCAACTTAAGTTAGTCATGGACGAACAAAAGAAAACAATAGAAGATCAAAGTCATAAGCTCGATGACCAAAAGAATTCTATAGAACTTAAGCTGGATGAACAAAAGAAAGCAATGGATGAACAAAAGAAAGCGATGGACGAACAAAAGAAAGCAATGGGCGACCAAAGGAATTCTCTAGAACTTAAGTTGGATGAACAAAAGAAAGCAATGGATGAACAAAAGAAAGCAATGGACGAACAAAAGAATTCTCTAGAACTTAAGCTGGATGAACAAAAGAAAGCAATGGACGAACAAAAGAATTCTCTAGATGCTCTGGAAAGTAAACTTGATGAGCAAAACAAGAACTTGGAATCCAAATTCGAAGTGATCGAAGAGAAAATCGAGAAGGTCGAGACGCAACTCGAAAAAGTCGAAACCAGATTCGATGAAAATTTTGAGAAACATGAAACTCAGTTCGGGAAGATAGAGACTCAGTTTGAAAAAGTGGATACGCAATTCGAGATAGTAGGAAAGCAAGTCGAAAATCTTGCTAAGGAGCTCAGCAACGTGAAGAGACAGTAAGCACGGGAATATTCCACTGACGGTCTGAGAAGAAAAGAGATGCAGCCTCCTATCTTCGATGGTCAAACATCATGGCCAATTTATAAAAGGCAATTCGAAGCGGCCGCAATGACCAATAGCTGGGACGATTCTATGGTTCAGGCTATCGAGATGCGGTTTGGGGATGAACACATGCAGCAGGTGTACAGGGTTCAGCTGCGTAGTCGAGTCCAGAAAAGGGGGGAAACGCTCCAACAGTTGCATGCGGATATAGAGCGACTAACCCATCTTTCATACCCTAAAGCCGGTGAGGAGCTTATCAACGAAATGGCGGTGGAAGCTTTTATTCAGGCCATAGAGGACAGACAACTGCAAATGGCTGTAAGGATGGCTGAAAAGCGAACACTCCCCGAGGCATTGGCATTCGCTTTGTCAATGAAGGCTGCGGACCAAGCATACCAGGGAATACACCGTGTCAGGGAAATGTCCGTCGTGGAATACTCATGCCAGAGAACAGCCGTCATGGATGAAGACAGAGCTAGCGGAAGTCAAATCCGTTGCTGGAATTGCAACCGAACTGGACACCTACAACGGCAGTGCAGAAGTGCACCTAGACGAGGAAATTGTCCACATTGCGGAAGTAGGAGAAGCAGAGAGGAAGCATCTGGCGGTGATAACATCCATCCTGTCAGCCAGACTTCCCAAAACCAGCAGTCGGGAAATGCGTAAGGACCAACTTCGCGGGGCAGAAGTTGGTTACTGGAATCGAGGCCCCCAGGACCACCATTCAAGTTTCGCAAACCAAACGGGGTAACAAGAGCCTGACAGTGGAGGCACTAATCAACAAGAAGAAGTGCGTAGCCACCATCGACACAGGTGCCACTGCCTCCATTGTAAGAAGAGATATCGTCAGAAGCTCCTGGCTGCACAACACCAACAGCTACTGCCTGAAGACTGCAACAGGGGAAATGGCGAAGGTATTTGGAGAAGTTCGTCTTACGATTACTCTGGCAGGACTGACGTTCTCCCATGCGTTTCTGGTGGCAGATATATGCGACGAGTGCATCATCGGAATAGACTTCATGAAAGCAAATGAAGTAATCTTGGACATCGGGATGCAAGTACTGAGGTATCGAAATGTGGAGATTCCGATGGTGTACGGAAACGAGAATGCCGCAACTCTCAGGACAGTCATCAGCAAAGACGAAGTTTTGCCGCCTTCTTCAGAGACAATCATTTGGACGAAGCTGGAAGGTGATCTTGGGAGCCACCGATTCTACATAGTAGAACCAGACACAGAGAAGAATTCTCAAGACTACGTCGTGGGAAAGACGTTAGTCGAACCAAAGAACACCATGGTTCCAGTGAGAGTTTTGAACACAAGACCACACACTGTCAAACTAAGGCGAGGGGAGGTGACTGGAAAATGCACGCCGATTACCGCCGTCGGAACAATATCTGAACGTGATGCTCCAAAACCTCTCCCATCACCTTGGACAGCGGAAACGAGAGAGACGATTCTCCAGTCCAGTGAGCTGAATCAGGAGCAGCGAACTATGGCAGAGAATCTTATCAATGAGTACGCTGATGTATTTGCCTCACAGGACGGAGAATACGGCCGAACACACCTGGTACAACATCGAATAGACACTGGTGATACTAGACCAATTCGTCAGCCTGCTAGGCGCCTTCCATTGGCAAAGCAGACAGAAGTTGCAGAGATGGTGTCGGCAATGGAGAAAGAAGGTCTGATTGAAAGTTCCAAAAGTCCGTGGGCATCCCCGGTTGTACTGGTTAAGAAGAAAGATGGCAGCACGCGGTTCTGCGTGGACTATCGGCAGCTCAATTACGTCACCAAAAAGGACAGCTATCCTCTGCCACGGATTGACGACACGCTAGACACACTATCAGGAGCCCGATGGTTTTCCACTCTCGACTTGAATAGTGGCTACTGCCATGTACAGATCCATCCAGAAGACCGGGAGAAAACCGCCTTCACCACAGGAAATGGGCTATGGCAATTCACGGTAATGCCATTCGGGCTGTGCAATGCTCCGGCGACTTTCGAGCGATTGATGGAATGTGTCCTGCAAGGGTTAACATGGAAAACCTGTTTGGTATACTTGGACGATGTCATCGTCGTAGGAAAAACGTTTGCGCAACACCGAGACAATCTAAGGGATGTGTTTCAAAGGCTTCGAAGTGCCCACCTGAAGCTCAACCCCAAGAAGTGCGCCCTGTTTAGAGCGGAAGTCAAGTACCTGGGACACATAATTTCAGCGAAAGGAGTGAGAACCGATCCGGAGAAGGTCGAAGCGGTGAAAAACTGGCGAGTCCCCAAAGACAAACACCAACTAAGGAGCTTCCTGGGCCTAGCCACCTACTACAGACGGTTCGTGAAGGATTTTGCCGGGATCGCAAAGAACCTGCACCAGTTGACGGAAAAGGGAAAACAATTCAAATGGTCAATTGAGTGCGAGAAGAGCTTCAATGCACTTAAACAACGGCTATGCGATGCCCCGATACTGTCTTACCCCACTCCCGGGGAAACGTTCGTTGTGGATGCAGATGCTAGTAATGTCGGGGTAGGAGCCGTACTCTCCCAGGCGCATGACGGCCAAGAGAAGGTGGTTGTGTACTTCAGCAAGGTGCTCTCTAAGCCAGAAAGGAACTACTGCGTGACAAGGCGGGAACTTCTAGCTTTGATCTTGGCTACGAAGCATTTTCACAAATACCTCTTCGTTCTTCGCACAGACCATGCAGCCTTAAAATGGCTATTACAGTTCAAGAGTCCTGAGGGTCAGGTCGCAAGATGGATCGAAAGGCTGCAAATCTACGACTACGAAATACAGCATCGTAAAGGAAAACTCCACTCTAATGCGGATGCACTGTCCCGGAGACCATGCAAAACGGATTGTAAACATTGTGCGCGTCAGGAAGAACGGGAGCTAGTTTCCATCCAAAGAATGAGAGCCGAACCTATCGCCGGCTGGAGCGTAGATGAGATCCGGAACGCTCAGAAGGAAGACCCGGATATCGAGCCGATTCTGGCCTGGAAGGAGAACATGGAGAAACCGGATCATCAGGACATCTCTCACAGAAGCCCGACCTTAAAGGCATATTTTGCGCAGTGGGACTCCCTCCATGTCCAAGAAGGTGTTCTGAGAAGAAAATGGGAATCCTCCGACGGAAAGTCGTTTGTAATGCAGCTTGTCGTACCGCGGACGAGGGTCAAGGAGGTGTTACAGGAAATGCATGGCGGGGCGACCGGAGGCCACTTGGGAGTGAATAAGACGCTAGAAAAGGTACGAGAACGTTTTTATTGGTTAAAAGCGAAGGAAGATATCGAAGACTGGTGCAGAAAATGCGACGTGTGTGCAGCTAGCAAGGGTCCGAGAATCAAAACTCGAGGTAAGATGCACCAATACAACGTGGGAGCACCTTTCGAACGAATCGCCATTGACATCGCAGGGCCCTTTCCGGAAACCGACAATGGTAATCGGTATATACTCGTAGTGATGGACTACTTCAGTAAGTGGCCGGAAGCGTTTCCGATCCCTAACCAGGAAGCCAGAACCGTGGCGGAGCAGATCGTCTACAATTGGGTTAGCAGATTCGGTGTGCCCTTGGAATTGCATTCTGACCAAGGGCGGAACTTCGAGTCAAGAATCTTCCAAGAGATGTGTCAACTACTCGGAATCAAAAAGACAAGGACAACCCCGCTTCATCCACAGTCAGACGGTATGGTGGAGCGTTTCAATAGGACTTTGGACGAACATCTCTCGAAGGTCGTAGGTGACTACCAACGGGATTGGGACCGGCAGATTTCCTTGTTTTTGATGGCCTATAGAAGTGCCGTGCATAGCACTACTCGACATACGCCGTTCGAAATCTTATTTGGTGGAATAGCTCGTTTACCCAGTGAGGTGAAATTTGGATCTCCTACCAATGAGCCCAGAAATGAAGAAGAGTACGTGGCGGACCTTAGGGAAAGGCTTAGGGACATACACCAAAGGACCAGAAGCCAGATTAAGATGACGAGCGACCGCATGAAGACCAGGTATGATGCCAAGGCAACAACGTCAGGATTCCAGGAAGGAGATCTGGTGTGGCTGTATAATCCCCATCGCCAAAAGGGGAAATCACCTAAATTACAGCGGAACTGGGAAGGTCCCTACAGAATAGTAACCCGCATCAACGATGTTGTCTACCGCATCCAGCGAGGACCGAGGGCCAAAATGAAAGTGGTTCATGTGGACCGACTGAGTCGATACAATGGCCGAAATGAGGATGCACTTGTTCGGGACGAACACGTCTAAGAGGGGGGCAGTGTAGCATAATAATAACTACGCCCCCTAAAAATATGACGCAACAAATTCCGAAGTGACTTTTCATTCTGGCAGAATTTTGGTTCGAACTGTCCTTTCATTCGAGGTTCGTGTCTGGGACGAAGTCTCCACAGCTCATGTCAACGAAAGAGACGAATAATATCAGGGATAAAAGGGAATTATAACTGCAAGAATTATTTCTCTTGTTCCAGTGGTCGAAGAATTTGCTAGAAGTTTCTGGCTATCAGAAACTTCTGCTATATAAGGACAGATGGCGATCAAAAAAAGACACAGTAGTTTTTAAACTGTGGCGAGGAGATTAGAAAAGTGTGCAGTGGGCGAAGTTGTAATTCTGTGATAAATTGAAAGTTGAGATTTAAGAAGAAGAAGTAATTAGTTTGGATTTGTGAATTAAGTAATTGAAAGGAGATAAAGTGATTTGAGAGGAAAGAGACCTTGTAAGAAAAGAATTTGCGAAGAATAGTATAGTGTGAACTTGAATTGTTCTATAGACTAGAAAATAAAGAAATAAATTTCACAGAATATCGTTTTATCTACTCGAGCCGTAGCCTGCATATTACAATACTTTAAATCCTGAGGATCTATAGAGAATTGCGGAAGATTCTGAAATACAGTAATACCCAAATATATGCTCCCTCGCTTAGCTGCGTAACCCGCATTGTTAACCAAAAATGTTCCTTCAAATTGTCGACAATTTCACCCATTTAGGTACTTGACGCTTATCTATCAAGTCCGTTCAAGCGAGTTACGTATCCATAACAGCCCAACAAATAGTATCCATAACAGCCCAACATATCGGCTATTCACATTTTTACATTGCATTCCCATGCATGTTTATTCTAATTATCGGATTACATTAATTTCCGTTCCCACAGAATACACTATAGAGAATTGTTTACTTTCAATTCCACGTTCATCCTAATGCACCTGCAAGATATTAGATTGCCTCATCATAAAATATTTATAACTTCCGTACCCATAGAATGTACTGTCATAATATTGTCAAGTAAGCATAAAGCAGCTATAAAATCTTTGTAAAATTATTTCTAAGTTGGAGTTTTGTGAATAAAGTGGAATACAGCGTGCCGCTGCCAAATTTAGTTGTGTTTTTTTTTAGTTTAACTCGTGGTCGAACCTATAACTGCCGCAGTCATGTACGGAACCTTTTGTATTCATTAAAAGTAGTGTACTATAGTTAAACGACGTTTTATTGATTTCACGCTTAATGCAAGTGATCTTGTCAACGCTTGATTGACTAGTGAACTCAGTGTGTCCGTATATACGAAAGAACTAGAACACGAGATTAATTATTTCCACGGTTTATGGAATATATTGGTGAAGCCAAGGCTCTGGCAAAAAAAAAAGATTACTATTTCGACGGTTTATCGAATAACAGTGATTAAAATTTGAGTGAAACCAAGGCAGATACAAATCTTCGCGTGTTTTAACACCTTAGTTCCGAACCAATCAACGAGGAAAAACATCCGGACAATGAAGGCAACGCTCACCTCGACTATATGCATATAAGTCAAAGTAAATACATATATGTATATCCCTCTCCAAATCAATCTCATGTCCAATAAAACTAACACAAAAGCTAGACCAAGAAAAGTCTCTTATTATTTGCAAGCTTCCAATAAATTAAGATTAGAAAACATAAGCGAAAATTCGGAGGAAGAATTAGATTATGATAGAGTTAATAACATACAATTAAGGGACAATTCAGATAAGCAATTAACTACACTTTAATTGCTTATCTGAATTGTCCCTTAATTGTATGTTATTCACTCTGTTATAATCTAATTCTTCCTCCGAATTTTCGCTTATGTTTTCTAATCCGATAAAATGAATAAAAGAGAACACGTGAATAGTAGGTTAAGCGACCTTAATAACCCTTTTCATAATATTAGAAAAGAAAAAATTCCTTTAGAACAGGAACAACTCGTTCAAACCCCACAGCAGAATGCTGTCCATATAAACACAATTCAAACACCAAGAAATAAAGAACTATCCTTTCAAGCTCCACATGCCCGATGCCATAAAGGATGTGCCCAAATTCGACGGTAATCCTCGGCTTCTTTCTGAATTCATCCATAATGTGGAGGATATATAGAGTCTTATTCCTGTTGTGAAGAAAACTAACTTGTATTTGATGTGCTTGACAAAAAAACCTTTACTCAAACCTTTACTCTTACAACTTTGACAGTGTGCTCAACACTTGCTGTTCTTTTTAGTTATACATGACTTACATATGTGCAGTTATATATTCAATCCATACAGAGTGTGTACCAAAAGCCTGCTTACAATTTTCTTAATAGTTACAACATTTACCTTTTTCTTCAAAAGCAATTCAGATCTTAGTAAAGGACTTACTTAATACAGAATCTTAGATATTACTGAGAACTACACATTAATGGCTAACTATAGAGAATTAACATAACTAAAACTTAGGTTTACTTAGAAGTACTTTTTGTAGTCTTTATAAAGGGTGGTTAAGTTTTAAGGGCCGATGTTGATTTTGAATAAAACACAAATTATTTAGGAAATTACTGTCATTTCTTTTTATTATGATAATATTGGTATGGTTCAATTATGTATGGAACAAAATATCGGGCAAATGGCCGCCGCGACCTCGGCGGCACACCTCCATCCGATGGTCCAAATTTTCGATGACGCTGAGGCATAATTGAGGTTCTATGCCGTTAATGTGCCGAATTATCTCAACCTTTAGCTCTTGAATTGTTGCTGGCTTATCGACGTACACCTTTTCTTTCAAATAATCCCAAAGAAAGAAGTCCAACGGTGTCAAATCACATGATCTTGGCGGCCAATTGACATCGCCACCACGTGAGATAACAGGGCGATTGAATTTGTCGCGCAAAAGAGCCATTGTTTCGTTAGCTGTGTGGCAAGTGGCACCATCCTGTGGAAACCATATATCGTCCACATCCATATCTTCCAATTCGGGCCATAAAAAGTTCGTTATCATCTCACGATAGCGAACACCATTGACAGTAACTGCCTGACCGGCCTCATTTTGGAAAAAATACTGCCCGATGATGCCGCCAGCCCATAAACCGCACCAAACAGTCACTCTTTGTGGGTGCATTGGTTTTTCGACAATCACTCTTGGATTATCATTCGCCCAAATGCGGCAATTCTGTTTATTGACGAATCCACTGAGGTGAAAATGTGCCTCATCACTGAAGATGATTTTTTTCGAAAATTGATCATCCAGTGTTGCCATTTCTTGCCACCATTGTGACCATTGACGACGCTTGAAATGGTCAAGAGGCTTTAGTTCTTGAGTCAATTGCACCTTGTAAGCGCGTAAATGTAAGTCTTTATGCATAATGTTCATCAACGACGAGCGTGAGAGGTGCAATTGTTGGGCACGACGACGAGTTGAGGTGGACGGCTCTTCAGCCACACTATCGCGAACAGCAGCGATATTTTCTGCAGTACGAGCTGTACGAGCATGCACTGGTGTTTCCACATCTAATACAGACCCGGTTTGCACAAATTTTTGCACGATTTTTCCGATTGTACGCACATTTGGACGATTAAATTGACCGAAAGAATCACGAAATGCACGATATGCATTTTGATTTGAACGCCCATTTTCATAATAAGCCTGAATAACTTTAACGCGTTGCTCGATTGTGTATCTTTCCATAGTTCAAATTGAGTTAGTCTGAAATTGAGAAATGTCAAATGAAATGCAGAAAAAAACTTGACGTTTAGGTGTGGTTCACATTCAACATCGGCCCTTAAAATTTAACCATCCTTTATTTATTATTTCTGGTGGGTAATTTTCTTGAAACTAATGGATCCCCTTTGTTTTGGTTGTTATTAGAAACGTCCTAATTAGGCTCGCTTTTAATACTTCCTTCACCACTTTTACATTTCCTGGTATGGAAACTTCTTTTCCAAATTTACGAATTTGATTTCGGTGAACTTCTCTTATGTTCCCCCTACTTCAATCTCATATGTTAGATTAGGTTAGGTAACTGAGTGTCCTTGTTGACAGGGCACCAGTGCCGGCAGTCATTTTGGATCTGTCGGTAAAGTTGGCCAGTTCGTTCTCAACACAGACTCTTGCCTCATCCCATTCCTCACTGCTAGGAATTCGAATAGAGAACTTTCGGTTGCAGTTTGGAATGGGGGTGATGTAGTCCGTTTCCGTCCGGAGTCTCAATACATTCCATCGGTTTAGAATTGAGGCATGACCGTAGGGTTTAACTATCCGTAGATCGGCTTTCCTTAGCATTAGTGCAGTTTTGGCTACCGTCTTCCCGCAATATATGTCAAGTGGAAGAAGATTCAGTATTGTTTCCAGAGCTGCTGTCGGTGTTAATCTCATCGATCCTTTACCCCCAGACAGCCTGCCCGTTGAATCTTTGTAACGCTTTCAAGCTGGTATTTCTTCTCGAGCGCTTTCCATCAGACAATCGAACTATAGGTCAAAATGGGTCTTACTACCGCAGTGTACAGCCAGTATACCACTTTAGGCTTAAAACCCCAAGATTTCCCGAAGGCTCTCCTGTATGCATATAGTGCAACATATGCCTTCTTGATTCGATTATCATTGTTAGTTTTTCAGTTTAATTTGGAATCCAGTATTACCCCGAGATATTTTGCAGTTACTTGAGATATCAGCTCGACATCATTCATACGAGGGTAGTTGCATTCTGGGATGAAGTTTGACACGATGCGTCGAAAACTACTCTCAATTTTGTGGACGAACTTTGAGGATGGAGAACGCATTGATGTGGCATATAGTAGTGGGGTTCTTTATAATTAATGTATTCCATTAACGACATATGCCCTAACTCCAAATACTCATTGGCAAACGCAAAAAACCTTTTCCTGGCTATTTCCAATGAGCTTCCTAGTTGCGAGGGGCTATCCTTGAATGGCAGTCTAACTGAAAACCTACCATTTGGTAACACCCTTACATTTTTAGAAAAATGCTCTTCACACATTGTCTGTTCTGGAGTACGTATGACTTGATTCGAAATTTCTTCTATGTTCCAAAATCTTTCCACTGCTTTGTCTAAGTCAAAACAAGTGCTATCTGAATATTCTTGTACAAAATTTATGATTTTATTCTCATTGCCCTTGCACGCTCCTGAAACTATCCAACCGAAAACCGTTCTATGCAAAATCGGCAAATTTGGACCTGACTCAATGCGTCCACTTCTCAAGAGGTCGAAAAAAGGATCTGCGCCAAGCAATATATCAATCCCTTGAGGTTTATGAAACAATGGGTCCGCTAAGTATATATCTTTAGGAATTTGCCAACTACTCGTTCGTAATTCCCGTTGGGGTTGACATTCCGTAATGGAACAAGTTATCCAGAATTCAACCCTCCACATCGCGATTGAATACCCGATGAGGTTTGGTTTTAAAGTTGTGTACCAACTGCTCCGAATCCATTGACTATTATTGTTTTATACACCAACTTTAATTGAAGGATGTTTGCAAGAGCCTGAGTCATCAAATTGATCTGGGAACCGGAATCGAGTATCGTCTGCCACATTTCTCACTCTAACTACCACTGTCGCTAGGATGACGGGTGAATCTGCATTTTCATATGTTGAGCCTATCAATACCGATTGCGAGTTCTCCGCAGAAAGAGGAAGCGCGGTGTGATCCTCCTGAGTGCGAATATTGCTATATCGATGCAACAGTTGATGATGAGGGTCTGAACAGACGTCACATTTTTTGGACGAGCAATTGCTCACTTCACGACCCTTACTGAGGCAATTTATACACAAACTCAAGCGTTTTGCTTGCTTGTTACGATCGTATACACGCAAGTTCCTGAATTTATTGCAATCTACAATCAAATGATTTGGTGACTTACATAAGTTACATACTGTGTTTGTTACAGACAGCGCAGCATGTGTAGGTTTCCACGAACTTGGTTTTAATGCTTGACTATACTTTCCAGAATCTGCATGCGAACTCTTCGACTCCCTACCCTCTAAGTATTGGCACCGTTTGCTATGCAGCTCCGAGCAGACCACCCACGTCGGTACCTTTGAATAATCTAATGACTCATTCCATTTCCGGTGGGTTTCTTCATCTACCTTTGACATTGCTATGTAAATAACAATTGCGTTGCAAATATCCTCATGGCTACCTAACGACATTAACGAATCTACTAATGCGGAAACATTGTCGAGTAAGCTTCTGAGTTGTAGTGCAGAATTTCCCCTATTTTTCGGAAGCTCGAACAGAGTGGAGATATATTCCAAAAAAATTAAACACTTATTGTCGTATCTTTCTTCAAGCCGTTTGAGTGCCTTAGGGTAATTTTCCTCCGTCAGTTGAAAGGCCTTTATAGTTCTAAGCGCTTGCTAACTCAAACACGAGATTAAGTGGTTGAACTTTTCGATACCCGTAAGCGACTGATCTTTGTGTACCAGTCTCTAAAAAGTCCCAATGAAGTTTTTATAGTCCGCATATTTTCCGGAAAACTTCGGTAATTTAAGAGGTGGTAAACGAGAAGTGGGAGTTGACGCAATATCCATTGATGTGTCTTGAATACTTGGTCGTCTATTATGCCCCATTAGCGAAAGTATTTTGGATTTTGTAGTACAAAATAATTCCTCAATTTCACTTCGCCCATTATCAAGTGGAACTAGTTCCTCAATTCGAGTTTGATAATTAAGAGCCTGCTTGAAATAAGACTCGACTATTCCTAACCGACATTCTAGTACGGCGTATTCTAAACTTTTCGATTTAGTTTCGATTAGACTCTTAATTCTAGAAATACTTCCCTCTGTGGACGCTCTATTTATTTTTAAAGTTTAAAGAGACTTTTCGAGAGACTTTTCTGATTCCGTCGGCATAGTGATTTCCCTTAATCTTCTCTCTCCCAAAAAATATTATTTTATATCATGCGATTTTTGATCTCAAACGTCGGCAAATTCCTTTGAATAAGCTTCAAACACCTACTGTTGCTCAGCGATGATGATCTTAGTTCCGCTTATGAAATTTGAATTCTTAAAGCGAATAAGACACAGATAATTCCGTTGATAACACGGCGAAATTAATATTTAAAAGCATCAATAAATCGACAACGTAATGCAATGCTTTGAAGAGAATTTTCTTCCAATGCAATTTTAAAGTGCGAGAAGAGCAACGATATATGCTCACGCCCAGCAAGAGAGGACGGTGCTGAGACAACGAGTGCTCACCACCCTGATTATAGTTATTGTAGGTTAAGTAGCTAAGGTAGGTTAAGTAGCATAGGTAGCTTGTAAGAGTTTTATTGAAAACAAAATAAATATACCAAGTTTTTATTTTATTTTATAATTTATATTTTCTTGGTAAATAATAATATGTAAGATTAGTTCGTAGAATAGTTTTTAGGCCGAAAGGCAATATGTTATATGGATATAGTTAAGTTTAGAGCACCCGCATAAGGACCAGTAAGCTAGAATAAGAAACCTGTTAATTTGTTTAAGTTAGATTTAGTCATTTTTGCCTAGTATGTAAGTTTAATAAAGATAATAATAATAAAAAAAAAATTAAACCAAACAAAAAAGAACGGTGCTGAAGAAATTTTCCACAGTTAAGCTATAAGTAAGCAACAATGTATGCTTGTGCTACACAAGAGGAGGTAGCAATGTTTTCGACAGCAAAACTGTCTTAACAGCGGGAGGCGATCAAAGTTTTCAACAGCGGGCGAAATGGCTTCGTCTATACGGAAGCACAAACTAATGATTAAGTCCGTTTGGTCCAAAGTTTTCGTAGGTCATTCCATGCAAATTCACTGCTGTATGACTCAATGTATATATATATATATATATTTTTTTTTATGACTTCTAGTATAAAGGACTGAGAAGAATATCAGGAACATACGACGAATTGTATGCGAGAACTTATGTCGAAGTTATAAGTGCGATTTGCAGCGAATTGCAAGTACAAACTATTGAAATATTGTACTATTGAAGAGCGACGAATATTTATCTAGCGACTGTATTCGTACCGTTTGTACTAATGGGTAACAAAGCTACGTTTTGGTAACGAATGTGCATAAATACAAGACGTACGTATGTAATTATGTATGTATGTAGAGTGTGGGAAAGTTTCTATTTTGCGATATCGAGCGACTAACGATGGCAAGGGTATTTAGGTAATATTTAAACGTATGTATGCTTATTGATCTATTGTTGATTTTAACTAAAATTTACGATACAGACTCACCAAATTTCACTTTTCACTTTTTTAATACCTTGCAAAATGGAAAGCAAATGACGCTAAACAGATATAATTAAACAATTCTTTATTTTCTCGACTATCGAAACCAAACGTTATAATACGACTCTAGTGGCAGTTATTTTGGAATAGAGGAAAAGGTGGGTGTGGTGAATTCATTTATTGATTGGTGGTGGGGGATACAGTACTTTGAAACATAATTTAAGTTTGACGAAAGTTGTGGCGGGAATATTTAAATTTGCGCCAACAGTCTTGTTTAGGCATCTTTCTTGATCTTCCCTTCGGGTAGGGGTTAGAATATACCCGAGGTAGGCATGCCTGTCGTAAGAGGCGACTAAAATCCACCCTCCGTATACCGAGTATGGCGTATACAAAAACATGCAATGAACAAAACGAAAGATATTAATACCCTAGGTGGCAGTCCAGGTACACTTCGGAGGTTGGCTCTACGGATTCTGGGGAGAGCCATTTATTGCGTTCATCTGATCCTTTTAAAAAAGGTACTAGGATAGTTAGATCTCCAACATCAAGATCTACCATGAAAACGTGCGGAACTAGAAGTCCGGCGACATCGATAGTGTCGGCGCACGAACAACGGACTTCAGCGAAAATTCAAAGCATAACGGACGAAAATATGGAACTCCGGACCAGGCTAAGTAAAATGGAACTTCTCTGCGAAGAACTAAGAAAGGAATTAAATGTACTTAAAGCAGAAAATAAAGCATTTAATGATACATCGAAACCTCGTAATGGGTCTGCTGCGAGTTCAATCGTCCCCGATAACACGGATTATAAAATGGATGATGAAGAACTAAGTCGGGAAACCAATTGGATTCTAAAAAAACGGCCAGTCAAAAAACGAAAAGCTGGCTCTTCGCCCGAAATGTTAACGAGGCAAGAAAACACGCAAAATAAACGAGAAGGTAAAGAACAGCCTGACAAAATAAACACGCGTGCCGAAGAAAATCCACGAAATAAGGTACGACCACCGCCACCAATATACGTGATCGGAATTGCAGACTATAATAAACTGCATTCTTTTCTCAAACCTTTGTTGCTATCCGATTTTGAAGTAACATCGCTCAACAACAACAAATGGAAAGTAAACGTAAAGGACTCAGACAGTTACCGCTCAGTATCTAATAAACTGAATACTGAAAAAATCCAGTGGTATACGTATGAAAATAAATCTGAAAGACCGATACGAGTCGTAGCTAGAGGACTTCATGCCTCATGCCGAAAGGAAGACGTTGTTCACGATTTGAAGAACAAAAACTTTAAAATCGTCGATGCGGTAAACTTAATTAAACGGGAAAAGCAAAAATTGGAATGCGAGGAAACGATGGTTAAGCGCGAGCTTCCTCTTTTTATGCTAACCTTTGATAAGGCTGAGAGTTTAGAAAAGATTTACGAAATAAGAACAATTCTGAATGTCGTAGTCAAAATCGAACCCATGCGCAAGAATACAAGGTTGATACCTCAGTGCAAACGATGCCAAGGATTCAACCATACGCAAACATATTGCCGAAAAGATCCGCGATGTGTCAAATGCGCCGGTAAACATCTTAGTCAAGAGTGTGGTGTAAACAAAAAAACCCCTGCAGCGTGTATTAACTGCAATGGTAAGCATCCGGCTAATTACAGAGGCTGTGAAGTAGCCAAAGAATTACAAAAAAGAAGAGATCGACTTATGAAGCCGGAAAACCCACCCTCAAAACCGGTAAATAAGGAAAAGTCGAAAACTGCTGTAAGAAAGGTGACTAGAGACAACCGAGCCGACCCTGGCGCGCTTACGTACGCTCAAGCTGCGACATCAAACACCGATCAAATTCCACACCGGGTTAAGGTAAAAGCGCCTAAGGAAAAGCCATCAGATTCTGACATGCAAACGCGTGCTCAAGCATCAACATCAACAAAAACGAACACTGATAATTCGGAAAACCCCGTATCTCACGTCTTTTCCATTATCCTTGCGAGGCTTGAGGAGCAAACAAAAACAAACATGCTAATTGTCGAAAGGTTGGAGAAGCTTGAATATAAGCTTAACAATAGGAGCATTTCAAAACGAACATGACGAAACTTCTTAAAATTGTTGCATGGAACGCCAACGGTCTCATACAAAGACTAGAAGAGCTAAAAATATTTCTACGGGAAAATGACATTGACATATGTTTGATCTGTGAAACTCACCTGACGAAACTATTGCGTGTAAACATTACTGGATACAGTACCTATCACGCTTATCACCCGTCGGAAAGAGCCAGAGGCGGATCGTCTTTAATCATAAAATATTGCATCGAACACTCTGAAGAGATTATGATAGAGCTTGAAACAATGCAAGTGAGCACTGTACGCGTGAAAAATGGACATTACTTTTTCAATGTCTCGTCTATTTATTGTCCACTGCGTTGCAGGCTTGAAAAAAATGATTTTTCAAATATTTTCAACTCTCTTGGACCGAATTTTATTATTGGCGGTGATTTTAATGCAAAACACATCTTCTGGGGTTCAAGATGTGTCTCACAAAAAGGCAGAGCACTTTACAACGCCTGCATGCAACACAGATGCGACTTTCACTCGACTGGTAAACCAACATATTGGCCGACTGATAACAACAAAATACCCGATCTGATTGATTTCTTTGTTGTAAAAGGAATACCAGACAAATGAATTAAAAAGATGAGCGAACGTCTAATTAAAAAAGATGTACCTGCTAGACTAACTAGCAGAAAAACTGATTGGGAAGGCTTTAAAAAAGACGTTGAAGAACATATCGAACTGAGAGTATCACTTAGGACGTCTTCTGAACTCGAAATCGAAATTGATCGTTTTGTTGAAGTTCTGCAGCGCGCCGCGTGGAAAAATACTCCCTATCAAAGGAAAACGCCAATCAATCATGCCCAAAAATATCCACCGGAAATAAAAGAAATGGTAAGGGAGAAGAGAAAAGCGCGTAAAAAATGGCAACAAACTCGTGCTCCGCAACATAAATCGCATTTGAATCGCTTGTGTAACTTGCTAAAAAAGGCCATTATTGATTCTAAAAACCGGACAATACAAACCAGCATTGAAAGCTTAACAGCGGACAAAGATTCCAATTATTCGCTCTGGAAAGTTATAAAAGGCATTAAAAAACCGAAAATACAAGCGGCCCCAATCAAGAAAAATGACAACGAATGGGCCAAGAATGATAAAGACAAAGCTGAAGTCTTTGCCGCCCATTTAGAAGAAACATTTAAACCATTTGATGGACAAGCGCTTGCTGAAAATGATAATGCGTCGGATATAGCATTTCACAATTACACAGTAAGAAATGCAAGGCTGACCGAACTTCAACAAGAAATAAAGAAACTGAAACCGAATAAAGCTCCTGGATACGACCTAATCACAGGAGAGCTTCTTAAATCGTTACCTAGAAAAGCGTTAGTTAAGTTCCTTTACATTATAAACGCAGCGATAAGATTAGAATATGTTCCGAGTCAATGGAAAGTCCCGGAAGTAATAATGATTCTGAAGCCAGGAAAACCACCGAATGATAAAAAATCGTATAGACCTATTTCGCTGCTGCCGATTATGTCTAAAGTTTTCGAAAGAATAGTACTTAAGCGATCACAGCCGGTTATAGAAGAAGGATCTCTTATTCCCAATCACCAGTTTGGGTTTAGAACCAAGCACTCAACAATAGACCAAGTGCATAGAATAACTGATTTAATTGATGTTTCTCAAGCTTTTGACAAGGTCTGGCTTGAAGGCTTGAAATGTAAATTACGACAAGTTCTGCCGGAACACTTATATAATATTCTAGAAAAATACTTGACGAATCGACTTTTCCGAGTCAAACACGGAAACGAATATTCGGAATTTAAAGAAATAAGGGCTGGGGTGCCGCAGGGAAGTGTCCTTGGAACGCTTTTGTACCTATTATATACTCGCGACATACAGCAAGAAGAAGATACCGTATTAGCTACATTTGCCGACGACACTGCCACTGCGATCGAAGAATCGACTGAAAAATTGCAAGAAGCATTGAATAAAGTAAATGAATGGACAAAGATTTGGCGACTAGCTTTAAACGAAAACAAATCTGTTCATGTCAATTTTACTTATAAGAAAATAAAAGTGGAAATCGCACGTGAAGAAAAAACGTAAAGAACTCGAAACCAAATATAGAGAAATGTACTGGTTACTTGGAAAACATTCCAAGCTTAATATAGAGAACAAACTGCTTTTACACAAGCAAGTGCCAAAGCCGATATGGACATATGGAATACAACTTTGGGGTTGTACCAAAATAAGTAATGTCAACATTTTACAAACTTTTGAAAATAAAGTGCTAAGATCAATAGTTAATGCACCGTGGTTTATTAGAAATAGCGATATCCATAGAGATTTAGGAATTGCGACAGTCGAATATGAAATCAAAAACTTCGCGCGTAAGCATAAAGACAGATTACAAGGGCACGTTAACAATGAAGTCCTTCGAATTCTAGATGAGAGGAATCTACTGCGTCGTCTAGAAAGGACTAAACCTTTCGACTTAACGCGATAGCAAGAAACCGCGCCTAATTTGCGGAACAAGCAGGAACTTTCAATGGAAAGGGACCTGCCAAACGATCTCAATACGTGAAAGAAAAACTGCTGGATAAGTCAAAACTTAGTTGTAGTATGTAATCAAAGAAATTTATCACGAAGGGAGGTTTTTTTAGTGAGTAAAAATCTCACACTACTATGAGCACGCGCTATCGATCCTCATAGTGTCTTCATGAAGATTTTTTACCTACCCTCGGAAAAAAAAAAAAAAATATTTCTTTCAAGACGGAGAGTGAGTGGATGCCTTTCTGTGCTTCAGATGCACGGTTTTTTTGTACAGCTCAAGTCTCCGCATACCTTCGGAAAGGCCACTTTTCTTGGCGTTCTCCTCTTTCGCTACGTCAGTTTGGACTCTCTCTTCGGGGTCGGCAAGCAAATGCTCCTCCATCTTCTTCGAGATCTCCTCGTCCATCGTGACGGCCTTTTGCACTTGTTTTATTTTTGGGTATTTTTTTTTTATTTAAGAGTGAAATGTTGTTCCCACGAGTATGGACGGAAATAAGAGTATGCTCCGAGAGAGCCGCCGAGTATCGGAGTAAGGCTGGATATACGTAGGCTTCGCCTAGGCACCTTCGGGAGCTCGTTAGGGTTGGTTTATCCCCCAACCTTCCATCCCTGGCACGGTTTCGTTCCTGAGAGCTCACATTACCACAGGAGTTGGGATTACTATCTCTTAGTTTTCGGCCTTCACTGGAACCTATTCGAAGTGGAAGAATGCTCGATGTGATTGTTAGCATAACCTACTTAAGCTCCAACACCACGACAAGGTGGATAGTCCCGCCTCATATGTAACAAAACTTAATCTTTTTTTGACCCTTCCTGGGATCCAGTTCGCAAAGTCATTGTTAGGATTGAAAAACAAGACCCTTTCCCCTACACTTAAGTCAATACCATATATTGCATACAAATTTTTAAATTCATTTATCTTCCTTTTTTTTACATAAATTTGTTTTTGTAAGCTTTTCCTCGTCAGATTTATTCCTACTTTCTTTTTTTGTATACAAGTGAAACAAGATATAGGCTTATATCTAAAAACTAAATCTGATGGCGTAACTTGTGTGGAAGTGACTGGCATATTGCGATATTTGAACAGAAAGTTTAATATTTGTTGTTGGATGGACAAATCATTTACGTTCTTGGACAGGATAAATTTTTTCAAATTAGTTTTAATGGTGCCCACTACCCTTTTAGCTAAATCATTACTTTCTGACTGGTATACTGGGGATGGGCTATACCATCCATTTTACAAAAAGTACTGAACTCTCCACTTGAAAACTGAGGTCCATTATCGGACACAATTATTTTTGGAACACCGAAAATTGCCATGAATATCTTTAACTTTTCTATTACTTGACCCTAGGATGTTTTCGCTAATAAAAATGCATCAAGCCATTTACTGAAATCATCGACGATGATTAAAAAATCATACTTCCTAAATTGAAAGAGATCTATGTGGATACTCTCAAATAGGAAAGGCGTTGCCAGCGACGTAAAGTTCGGACAGTCACGCGTTGTCCTCTGTGTAACTTGACATTTGTCGCAATTTTTAGCAACCACGTCTTGGTTAATTCTCAACCACGAAAATATAGTTTTCATGCTTGTAATTTCGATCTTTATGTAATAATCTCAAAATTATAATTATAAAATTTTATCCTACACCTTTTGGGTGTAACTATCCGATTTCCGTAAAAAATGCAATCCTTTTCCACTTCGAATGAATGTCTTAACCGGAAGTAAGACGTAAGATCTTTTTCAGTATCTTTTCACCAACCAGAGATAATGAATTCTAGAACATTACTGAGGATATTATCCTTTGCCATTTCTGAAGCTATTTCCTCTGAATTTACAGGGAACCCATATGAATAATTGAAAAAATTCAAGCAAAAATTGAGTTCCTCTACTTTAGTAATTTCTTTCAATGGTAGCCGAGACAGCGCATCAACATGGCCTTGCTTCGATGCCTTTCTATACTTGATCGTATGTTGATAATTGGCCAAAAGTAAAATCCATCTATGAAGTCTTACCGATGACACAATTCCTAAAAATTTCTTGTCACCCAAGATGATTTCCAATGGTTTATGATCGGTGTAAACAACAAACGGATATCCATAAACATACTTATGGAACCTTTTTATAGCAAAGACTACTGCGAGCACTTCCCTATGGAATTGGGAGTAATTTTTTCCGCCGAAGTCAATGTTGAGGAGGCCATGCTACCATGCACCAACCCCAATAGCTGACGCATCACAAGCAATGATAATTGGACGTTTTGGATTAAAGTGCACTAAAAGATTATTGTTCACTGGAAGCTGTTTATTTTCGTTAAATACATGTTTACATTCCATCGACCACTTCCATTCAGCTTCTTTTCGCAACAGTTGGTGTAAAGGTGCTAACACATTAGATCTACCCGGCAGAAATCTGCAATAGTAATTTAACAGTTCCAGATACGACAGTAATTCTTTTAAACATGTGGGTTCTGGACCCTCCAGTATAGCTTTCTCGTTATTCGGTGAAGGTTTAATGCCATCAAAACTAACAACATGACCAAGCCATTCAATTTCTCTGACAAAAAACTTACATTTCTCTAAGTTTATTTTAATATTGTGGTCGTTAAGACGTGAAAGAACTAAAAGCAAGGTTTCTTTACAATCGACTAGGCTGCGACCCCTATTAAAATATCGTCAATAGGCGCAGAACAAACTCCATAAGGAAGAATGCGAATTAACCGCTAACATCGATCTAGAAATCTTCTTTACCTCTAATTGGAGATATGCCCCAGTGAGATCAAGAGAACAAAAAACTTGATTTCCATTCCCACCGATCAAGTTTAGCAAGTCTTGAGTTAAAGGTAACGGGTAAACCTCTAAATCGACATACGGATTTATGGTAATACTAACGGCGAAGCCCAGTCACTGGTTTTTATTTTTTCTATGATTGCTTCCCTTTCCACTCTGTCTAATTCGCATTCTACTTGTTCTCTCAAACTAAACGGTATAGCATATGGCTTATGAAACCGAGGAATGGCATTTTCTTTTCAAATTATTTCGGCCAAAAAGTTTTTTATATGCTTTTTCCATTTAACAAATAAATTAGGAAAGCTAAGAATAACTTCTCTCAAAAATGAATTAGCAGTACTACTAATGTTCACCTTTGCCATACTTCGACCGAAACTTTTGCTACTACTACTAGAAAATTTAGAAAGAACAAACTCATGCCAACTTGGGAATAACTTGTCCAACCAATTTCTTTCAATCACCGGGTTAAAATTAATTGTGGCAAGTCATTCACTTCCACCCAAATTTCACCTTCAACTTTTACTGTTTGACCTGTAATAATCTGTAACGAGGATGATCCAACTTTAACTAATTTAACATTTGAAAATAAGTATTAAATAAGTATTAGAAATGCGAAAAGAATGTAGTATCATACGGGCTTAACCGATACGCGCTGCTGCTTTGCTGTCCCCCTCTGCCTTTTGCACTGCCACGTTGTTTACTGTTTCGACCTCCAAATTTGTTTTGATTTCTGGACCTAGATGCTGGTAGACTGCTTCTACAGGCATTGGCTGAATGTCCTACGCTTCCGCATTTAAAGCATTACCAATTCTTAGCTGGGCAAGCTTTGAGTTCATTGCTAGACGTACATTTCGAACAATTGGTTATAGCTGGACGCCGCACAGTGGTTTGAGAGCGGAAAAAAGGTTTTTGGAGAAAGTCATATGTAGTCTTTTTAGTTTTATGTCTAAGTACTCTTAGATAACCTGAGCGTATGATTTCGAAGTATTTCTTAATATATATATTTTATGTACTTATTTACAAGCTCTCAAAGTTAAAAAAAAAATATTCAAGTCGCGAACCATATTTTCAACAAAATTTTAGATGTATTTTTCCGAAGTTCCTTAAAATAAATTCTCTATCTTTATATATCATTTTATTGGTCTATTCTTGACTATCTAAAAGTAAAAAAAAAAAGATAATTCATAAAAGAAGCCTTCTATGAGTAGCCTCAAACATAGGTACTAAAAATTGTTTTTGATGAAAACTTTTTGAGTTTTCAAATTAGCTACGCCAAGCTACGCATAATGACGTATATAAACATGTGCTCCATACTTTCAAGTTGCAGCACAGGAAAAATCAAGTGCAAAATCTTACAAATTTCGGAGTTATGTTCAAATTTGCTCACTGAATCGGGTTTCAAAAAACTCGCTCTTGACGGTGGTGTATATAAAAAAGTTATAATTTCTGCAGTACTAATTGTCAAAACGAACTAGTTAAGCCCATTGTTTTTAGAATAAATAAAATTAATACATTGAGCCAGGTCTGAGAAATTCGGCCAGGTCTGAGAAATTCGGTTTTTAGCGAAACCATTTATTTCTGCCTGCAAAATTTTTCAATTTTTCACTCAATTTTCTTGGAAAAAATATATGGAAAAATATTATTATTTTATGATAGGTTTAATTATATGATAGAGTTTAATAAAGAATAAAAAAAAGGATTAGGGTTAATCCTACGGTTTCACGTAAAAAGTAGGGATAGGTAAAAATAAAAAAAGGTATTTTTTCTAATTTTTGTCTATATATATGTATGCATAAGTTCTTTATTTCCGTCCTTTAATATTTTAACATTTCTATACTTAAGTTTAAATTGAAATTCTTAATGAAACAAAGAAAGTACGCCTATGACTTATCGTCGTCTGTCGGTAGTTTGATTTAGTTTAGATAGTTTAATTTTTGTCTTTGAATTTGTTTTTCCTTGTATACCTGTTGCGTTTTCCATATAAATGAAAAACAATCAATGTTTTTTGTTATTTTTAAAAGTTTTATTGCTTTGTTTTTGTTGTGTATTGCTTAATTTTTTATGAGCTTTAAGGATTAGTAATGCCTTATAAGAATGTTTAAGCTCTTATATTAAACAATATATATAAGGCATTAAAAAAAAATAAGTCAGTATTGAGTGATTGTGCATTTACGCAAGGTTTGTAAGAAACATAATAACTCTTTGATCAACCAATAAGTGAAGTGAAATATAAATACAAGCAGATAGTGAGTTCAATGGATTCAATCGCAATTACTTATTCGGTGTTGTGTAGCGAACTTAGTAGACTTAGAATGGTCATAATGTACAAAATCTATGTCCATATTTTGAAAGGGAATAGTCCAACTTAACTTCTAGGCAAATAGAAACCGTGATATCAGATGTACAAATAAGAGGCAAATTCAATTTTACTTATTGAGTTTATTCTCTGCACCAGCTTTAGCTGAGAGTAGTTTAAGTGATCCGAGTCCAATTAACAACTAACTCTACTTCTTAGACCTAAAACCCTACGATCCGTTGCACATCCGTCGCACCACCCGAACGAAATGCCGATCTTGCAGCTCGTGCAAGATAATGCGTTACGGGCGCACAACTTTGTCGCTCAACTTCCGTTGGTCTCATTAAAGGTGATGACCCTAAAGCAATAATAACGATTATTGCTGGGTCATCGGCATGTGGGCTCTATAATAATGCTGGGTCAGCGATATGCGGCCGCTGTGAACACATTTTGTTAACTCCTCCCTCGCTTAAGTGAAGGCCGTCCCCGGTCTTTCCCAGGGCCTTGATGGCATTCTGCAGATCGTGTTGTTGGCGCTTTTTCTTCCGATGTTCCTTCATTTTGAGGATGGCATAACAGACCGCAATAAATGCGAAAGTCACGCAGCAGGCCAGCACCGGTACTGTTGTTATTTTCGTCTTCATCTCGTCAATGTAGCACAGGTTTTCCACATTCATTTTGTGCAAAAATGGCAAGCTCAGTATTTCCTGGTGACCTGTGATATTTAGTCGCGATAATATTGTGGTACCCGGCCTTCTCTTCTGGATGTTGTTGGGATTCACATATTTGGATCCATTGACATAGACCTCATCGTCGAAAGTGATTAAGTATGTGCCGGTGATAGTTTTCTCGACTTCGTTCGCCTCCCTCACCTCGGCTGGTCCGTCATTGGTTATAATAATGCCATCATCGACCACCACTACAGGATCCATGTGGTTAGGTTGAGTGTTGCACTGAGCTATGCCCCCAGAGTACAATTGTTGGGCGCATGTCTCATTAGGTACCTCTTTGCAGAATGTCGATGTAGTCGTTGGCCGGCAATCTCCAACCGCCAGCACTCGGTTATTGCATTTTGCTACTATGTTGTTGTCGGTGAGGTGGAGTATCGTTCCGCCATGCGAGACGGGAAAAATACTAACTTTCTTACATATTAACTTAGGTCTAGGGTATTTTATAAGAAAATGTAGGACATTATCATTTTGTAAAATTTTAACACTAGCTAATTCCATTACTTATGTTACACTGACATTTGTGAAATGCTCATTAATTATTGACTTTAAGTCATTGTCATCAAGAATCGTCGGATTTATTACATCAATTTTTGCAAGTGTTATTGACAGCACTAAATTTTCTATTTCATTGATCATGACTCTATTTCTTGCTAACAAAATTTCATAAAGGTGAGCAGTATCAACATAATCCTTTTTAGATATTGCCAGAATACTATATACGGTGTCTGTTAACTTATTAATTTGTTCCTGTGTTCTTGTATTTGCCTGTTGTTTGATTCGGTGAGATGTGCCTGCGTGAATTTTATCCGCTCAAAGTCATCGAAGTCGGGGGTACGGGCAACTACCTTTAAAACCGTGCCCAGGAAGTTTAAACTTCTGGCGTGCCTATGATGTATGGTTATAGCCTTAAAGAGTGCCCCCAAATATCTGGCGTCTATTTCCACAATTTTTCTCATATATGATTGCGGGAAAAGGTCGGTCATGTTGATAGTTTCGTCCATAATTTCGTTGTACGCAGTCAAGTTAGTTGTGTGTCTGAGATAGCCATGGTCCTGCCAGAGGATGACGTCTCCGTTCAAGATTGGAATGTAGTCCGAATGAGTGTAGTCCGTAAGCTTTGCAATTACTGTTGTCATGACTGAAAGCAGCGTGAACAGAATCCTGAAAAAAAATGTTTTGTTTCTCTTAATGCGATCTAAAAAAAAGGTTGAGACACCCAAAGATTAAAAAATGTATACCTAATCTATTGTTCTTTTTGCGATCTTAGGTTGTCCTTATGGACTACCCTCCCTTTAATGAGAACTGTTGTCCCCAGGTTTGCTTCTACTTTTTCTTCCACATACAGTGGTGTAAGTTTGTTGCCTAATCTTCTATTGGTCTTTACTAATACCCTTTCTCCTACTCGAAAGCTCCTATTTTGCCTTGATTCATTGTGTTTTTGCAATAACACTTCCTGTGCCTTTTGAACCTTGTTTTTTATTTCCTCCCTAAACTCGACTGGGGTAGAGTGAATTATATAAAGTGGTTTTAGGTTAGTGACTGAATGGATGGTTCTATTGTACTCTATGGTAGCTTGTAGTATTAGGTCGACTGATTCCTCGATTTTTCTTCCGAGTTTGAGATATCTTGCAATTTCTAGTAGAGTGTTATGTAACCTTTCTACTTGGCCATTAGACGTGCTGTGTAAAGGTGGGGCGTTAACTATGTGAACGTTAAAATGATTTAGCAAAATTGACTTTATGGTCCCGGAGACAGAAAATTGTTTTTGTTTTTGTATCTACCACGAATCCCTTAGAATACCAAAACTTTGTTGCTGAGAATAACTCGATGAGCCTGTGCTGAATGAGGGCCAAAATCGGTAGTGCCCACATCTGGTTTTACCATATCTTTCACTGTGTCTATACGTGTGTCCCTACTTGCACCTGCTCTATAAGTATTTGATTTCTAAAGCAGTTTATTGGTTTTTCTGTTGTCTCGATCGTGTAGCTCAGGGATAGTTCACTGTGAATTGTGACGACGTCAGAAACTGCTTGGTCTTCCAGAGCGTGAATATTTTGTCGCGACAGTGAGTCAGCAACGTGATTTTCTTTTCCTGATTTGTAGAATATGTGAGCATTATGCTCGTCAATAAATGATTTTCAGCGCTTTATCTTTGCATTTGGGTTTCGGTCTGAAATAGCAAATGTAAGGGGTTGGTGATCAGTAAAGATGTTAAGAGTTTTTACTCCATAGAGGTAGTTACGCAGATTTTTCAAGGCCCATACAATGGCCAAAATTTCCCTTTCATTGGTTGCAAAGTCCAATTCCCTGTCCTTGAGTGTCCTCGAAATCATTGTTATTGGTTTCCCGTCTTGGGACAAAACCGCTCCCAGCCCATGTGAGGAAGCATCTGTCGTTAGATCGAAAGGCTTCCTAAAGGCTCCCTCAATTTGTTAAAGGCTTGTAATTGTTTGTCATTCAATTTGATCCTAATTTTTTTGATTGGTGGGCACTTACCTTGCCGTTTTCCCAGCGCAAGATGTCAGTCAGAGGTTTAGCTATGGATGCGAAATCTTTAATAAAGCATCTGTAGTAGCTGGTTAGACCCAAAAAGGATCTTACCCCAAACAATGTCGAAGGCTCGGTATACCTCTACTTTGGAGGGACTCGTTCTGATACCCCCTCTTGACACTGTGAAACCGAGGTACTCCACACTTCCTTTAAAAAAGTTGGATTTTTCCCGTGAGACGCTCATGTAGGCCTCGTACAAATTTCGTAGAACCCAATCAATGTGCTTAACATGGTGCGCTTCAGTTTCAGAGAAGATAATTACGTCATCGACGTAAACATAGCAAGTTTTTCCAATTTGCTAGCGAAGGACATCATCTATAGCCCTTTCAAAAATACTGGGCGCATTTTTTAGACCGAAAGGGAGTCGGCAGAATTCATATTTTCCGCTGCTTACAGTTCTTTCTCGATCTCGCTCTGCGAGCTCTATTTGGTGAAATCCTGACTTTAGGTCAAGAGTTGTAAAGTACTTCGCTTTACCTAAATTTGATATTGCCATAACGTTAGGAATAGGGTATTTGTCGTTTATAACAATATCTAACCTGGAATTGTTTTTGTTAAGTATTTCATTAACAACCTGCCACTCTTTTTTAGAGTTCCCCATACTTCCAGCCAATTTATTGCTAAAATAACTATTTCTGCAAATAGGTATTTCAGCTTTTACCTCGCGACAGATCCTATTATAGTATTTCTTAAGCCTATCATTATTAGGATGTCTCTTAACTAATAAACCGAGTTGTTTTTTCTTTTTAATTTTCCTTAATAATGAGATAGACATCCACTGTTTCAGGCATTTTAATTTGTTATTTTTCTTATTTTGCCTCTTACAACAGATCGATATATAAAATTGTAATTTTGTTAGAAACAAATCAAAAGCAATAGATGGACAAAGAGCACTATATACTTCACCCCAAAATTCAAAATTCAAATGTGTTCTTAAAGCAAAAAAATCGATTTTGATAGATTCTCTGACTTCGGACTGATTGGTTCTGGTAATTTTACAATTAAATTGAATACCTCTTAAACTATGGTCAGATATAATTTTACAATTAAATTGAATGCCTGTTAAATTATGGTCAGTTATCTTAAGGTCATGAGCCATTGTTTTGTAGACAATGATACTGCTTCTGTGAAGCCTTATAAATATGTGGTCCAGACAAGAATTGAGACGAGTTGGTTGATTAAGCACAGATTCAAAACCAAGCGCAGACAGTACAGACACAAAACTATCGACATCAAGAGAATCACAGAGGATATTAATATTAAAATCACCCAACAGTACCATATTTTTAGATTTTCGGGGTACCAAAAAACCCGAAAACTCATCCAAAAAGGTTTTGACTGCACACTTATGTAGTCTGTAAATACAGATGAAACAGTAGTGAACACCAGAAACTTCGCAATTAACGCTGATTATATCAGCGCTTTCCAAATTATACTTATTAATTACACATCCTATGATATTACTTCTATAAAATACCGCGACACCGCCAGCTGCATAAGATTCATTACAAGTTGCATCGAATGAAAAGTTTGGGATTATATCAAATTCAGACTTCTCTTCTTCGAAAATCCAAATTTCGGAAAGGAAAATTAAATCTGGTAAATGATCCAAAGGTGCAAGGTGAGAGAAAAAATATTAAAATTAGTTCTCATACTACGAATATTCTGGTGAACAATTGAAAAACCAGAAGATTGCTCATTATTTGGATGGTCAATACAAAAGCAGTTGAAATTATCTGAATTTAATGAGGAAAAGCTGTAATTATTACTTGAAACATTTTGAGGATATATAATTGAATTATTATTTAAGTTAATAGTACTCATTATATTAAAAACAAATTAAGCAACAAGTTTAGAAATATCCTCAAAAGAATTAATTTTAATTACTCTGTCGCCTTCCCTTTTCCTGATAAGTACAGATGAATCTCTAACCCACACGTATTTACATTTGTTATTGTGCTTGGGTTCATTAGCCTTTTTCAGTAGTGACCTCGTGTAGTTAGTTAGACAGTCATTGATGTAAATCTTGCTGCTACTGATGTTATTGCTGCTACCACTACCAGTGTTGTTGTTGTTGAATTGAGCACCAAAAATATTCGTAGAGATTTTGTTTTTATTTTCTCGCATCTTTGTCATTATAGCTTTCTTCCGTAGAACGGTTGAAAACTTAACGCACACGATGGGAGAAGAATTTTTTTTGTTGTTGCTATGAGTTTTGACACTCTTTACGTAACACAAATCAATTTCGCTGGCATTGATCTCTTCACCGAAAACAGCAGTTAGTAATTCATTTACTCTGGCCTTCGCGTTCGCATTGCTTACATACATCGGGAATACCAATTATGTCAACTGAACACTTGTTTGTCTTTTTGCTCCAATAAGTTCAGCTTCATCTCCAATAGTTTAACTATTTAGAGAAGCATTGCTCTCTTCAGGAGTTTTAATTTTTGTTAGCGCCTCTGTGTTTACTTGTTTGATCTAAATAATTTCGCTGTATAGCATTTGCAAAGTAATTGTATGCTGACCCGAATTATTGACATCATGGGAAGCAAGCGTTTGAGTTAAAGTTGCAGAGCTGCTAGTTGTTGTTGTACTAGCAGAACCTTTGTTGTAGTCAAGACTACCACTAGTATGAGTATTCGGGGTAGTACTCTTAGAAGAGACAATGTTTGGCTGTGAATATATGGGAGCATCCACCAGTATTGATTTTCTACGTTGAGTGACACAACTACCGCATTTAAAGCCTTGGTTATTTTTCTCGTAAAATTCAATTTCCCTTTTTCTAATTTCGCGCACTTTGCATGGTAATATTCTTTGCAATTGATGCACTGAATTTTAAGTTCATGTCTATCAATTTTTGAATTATATAAACCGCAATTCATTATTTCACTATTTCAATTATGTGACTTATAGTAGTATGAAAGAAGCGCAATAAAAGAAAAACTTGTTATTTTTATTTAAAAAAAAAGAAATAAAAAATAAAAAAATTGACTTATGAGAGGAGTAAAATTCTCTATGCGTGTACCCCCATCAACAGTGTAACACTTAGTCCTGAGATAGATAACGTCTTAAATGTACTATATAATATTCGTAGGTTAAGAAGAACCAAACCCCATGAACTTTTTTGACAATTATGAGAGCCCGTTTTTAAATTATAATACCTTCTCAAAACCGACTTAACGTTGAAAATAAAATCTTTTGTTAGGTTAGAGTCCCACACTACTTTGGGTTTTGAACCCCACTGTGTCTTTCGAGATTTTTAACTTCATTAACAAACAAAAAAATAAAATAAAAAATAAGTTCGCCATCTGAAAAAAAACAATTTACAGGAAACCATCAGAACAAACACAAAGACGACAACCACACTATTCCAGCTTTCCACTTAATGCGTATGGGTCAGAGCACTCTGGATCAATTTCCCGCCGGGGTAAGACCGGAGTGTCTTTTACTTCAATCACACACTCGATGAATAATGCAGAGGAAAATGGTGTTACAGTACATGAACCGATTTTCATTGCAGTGTAATTTCTGAGTATTTCACCCATCGAAATGGACAACTTATGTGTGTATTGGTTATCCCCCGATGTTCAACCACTTCATCGCTGGATAAACATTTTACCCGGTTTCTTACTTAATACTTCATCTCCCTCTTCTATAAAGTCAGTTTTACCCCGGGAGGAATTACTCCCAACAACAATTTCGGCTACAACAACCAACTTTCCAACAACATTTCCGGCAACAGGAACCAATATTCCAACACCGTTTCCGACAGCAACAACGGATTTTCCAGCCACAATTCCAACAGCGTCAACAGCAACTTCCATAAACTCAGCAAATAAATCTACCACCAGTGGAACGAATGGAACTTGGTTAAGGGAACATCGGACAGACTCGAAGAAGCCAGGAAATTTTCATTTATTTCTTTAGAACTACTACCAGGAACTACATAGCATAATTACCCCATACAATACAGACAACTCCAGAGACAATGTAGGCCAACTAACAGGAACAAACAACTACCAATAGTTAGACTCATTTTATGACTATGACCATCTCGATGAAAAAGATCTTGATTTACTCGAACAACGAACAATAGACGAATCCTGATAACAGCAGGTATAGATCCAGACAGGATGACAACTTCTTTGTGATCGAAGATCCGCAGGAGAAGGTAGAGGCTATAGAATCGACTTTCCGGTAAGTGTAAAAGGTGAATGGTACAATTTGCCCTAACCACGACCTGGAAAAAAGCGTCCTTGTACACAACTTCTACCTTCGAAATGATACGGAGCGCTGGCGATCCGAGAACATAGGTTCTACCGAGTTCAATGACGATATTATGGCAAATAATGTCATCGCCGATGAAAGGGTACATACCCCTGTACATGTCGAAGGTGGAGCTCCAAGCGATCTTCGACTCATTGAGGAGGAAGAAATCTATGGGAATCGACAGAGCATCGTACATTGTGCTTCGACATTTCGCTAACACACCGCAACTACATGCAAGCAAACATCACCGACGTACAAGAAGAGAAATGAGAACTAGTAAACATGGCAACGGGATCATGTGTAGCACATCTGCTCCGTTCATATTTAATTGTTTATATCTGTCATCATTCCCGTTCGTTCCATTTTATTGTTGTCCAATGCATGTTTGATAAATTTCTGAATGTGTTCTCTCTTTGCATGATTGAGACATCTGCTAAGAACAGGTTGCAGGGGAATGTTTGGAACACAATGACGTCACCAGACAAGAAGGCTCCTCGTCTTAACAATACCTTCGTTATCAAATAACAAATGTCAACTATAAAGATGAACCGATATACATACACATAAAACAAATCATAAAATTGTATATAAAAAATCTGTCTAACATAAAATAAATACATTTTGTTTCATAACGTGGAAAAAGTGACTTTATTTCCTTCCATCATTTTACAGCCTTCTTTTGCAGTTTAATACATTTGCGTTAGGTTAAAATAACCTTAATTTTTTCCAACAGTTTAATTTTTATTTCTGAAATCCTTTCTTGTTGCACAGACGCAAACAGCAAGGTATTCGAAAAAGTGATCAGTAAAGCCCTGCTTAAGTGGACTGAGAACAATAATATAATTCCGGGTAACCAATTCAGTTGGGACATGATTTGATTTGATTTGATTTCTTTATTTTGCCTTAAGCTATTTTTTGTATAATTGTTCTTAAAAACTAAATAACTAACTAAACATTTAATTGTAGTTTAATTTAATATAATGAACTAACATACATTTGAAAGTTTTAATGTTGCGTTCGTTTTTTAATTTATTTTATTAAATAATTTTAATCCATTATACTGTAATATGCAAGCTACGGCTCGAGTAGATAAAACGATATTCTGTGAAATTTATTTCTTTATTTTCTAGTCTATATAACAATTCAAGTTCACACTATACTATTCTTCGCAAATTCTTTTCTTACAAGGTCTCTTTCCTCTCAAATCACTTTATCTCCTTTCAATTACTTAATTCACAAATCCAAACTAATTACTTTTTCTTGTTCACTCTCAACTTTCAATTTATCACCAAATTACAACTTCGCCCATTATCACTTTTCCAATCTCTTCGCCACGGTTCTAAACCAACTGTGTCTTTTTTGATCGCCATCTGTCCTTATATAGCAGAAGTTTCTGATAGCCAGAAACTTCTAGCAAATTCTTCGACCACTGGAACAAGAGAAATAATTCTTGCAGTTATAATTCCCTTTTATCCCTAATATTATTCGTCTCTTTCGTTGACATGAGCTGTGGAGACTTCGTCCCAGACACGAACCTCGAATGAAAGGACAGTTTGAACCAAAATTCTGCCAGAATGGAAAGTCACTTCGGAATTTGCTGCATAGACATAGGAGCGTGGTTATTATTATGCTACACTGCCCCCCTCTTAGACGTGTTCGTCCCGAACAAGTGCATCCTCATTTCGGCCATTGTATCGACTCAGTCGGTCCACATGAACCACTTTCATTTTGGCCCTTGGTCCTCGCTGGATGCGGTAGACAACATCGTTAATGCGGGTTACTATTCTGTAGGGACCTTCCCAGTTCCGCTGTAATTTAGGTGATTTCCCCTTTTGGCGATGGGGATTATACAGCCACACCAGATCTCCTTCCTGGAATCCTGACGTTGTTGCCTTGGCATCATACCTGGTCTTCATGCGGTCGCTCGTCATCTTAATGTGGCTTCTGGTCCTTTGGTGTATGTCCCTAAGCCTTTCCCTAAGGTCCGCCACGTACTCTTCTTCATTTCTGGGCTCATTGGTAGGAGATCCAAATTTCACCTCACTGGGTAAACGAGCTATTCCACCAAATAAGATTTCGAACGGCGTATGTCGAGTAGTGCTATGCACGGCACTTCTATAGGCCATCAAAAACAAGGGAATCTGCCGGTCCCAATCACGTTGGTAGTCACCTACGACCTTCGAGAGATGTTCGTCCAAAGTCCTATTGAAACGCTCCACCATACCGTCCGACTGTGGATGAAGCGGGGTTGTCCTTGTCTTTTTGATTCCGAGTAGTTGACACATCTCTTGGAAGATTCTTGACTCGAAGTTCCGCCCTTGGTCAGAATGCAATTCCAAGGGCACACCGAATCTGCTAACCCAATTGTAGAGGAACTGCTCCGCCACGGTTCTGGCTTTCTGGTTAGGGATCGGAAACGCTTCCGGCCACTTACTGAAGTAGTCCATCACTACGAGTATATACCGATTACCATTGTCGGTTTCCGGAAAGGGCCCTGCGATGTCAATGGCGATTCGTTCGAAAGGTGCTCCCACGTTGTATTGGTGCATCTTACCTCGAGTTTTGACTCTCGGACCCTTGCTAGCTGCACACACGTCGCATTTTCTGCACCAGTCTTCGATATCTTCCTTCGCTTTTAACCAATAAAAACGTTCTCGTACCTTTTCTAGCGTCTTATTCACTCCCAAGTGGCCTCCGGTCGCCCCGCCATGCATTTCCTGTAACACCTCCTTGACCCTCGTCCGCGGTACGACAAGCTGCATTACAAACGACTTTCCGTCGGAGGATTCCCATTTTCTTCTCAGAACACCTTCTTGGACATGGAGGGAGTCCCACTGCGCAAAATATGCCTTTAAGGTCGGGCTTCTGTGAGAGATGTCCTGATGATCCGGTTTCTCCATGTTCTCCTTCCAGGCCAGAATCGGCTCGATATCCGGGTCTTCCTTCCTTCTCCAGCCGGCGATAGGTTCGGCTCTCATTCTTTGGATGGAAACCAGCTCCCGTTCTTCCTGACGCGCACAATGTTTACAATCCGTTCTGCATGGTCTCCGGGACAGTGCATCCGCATTAGAGTGGAGTTTTCCTTTACGATGCTGTATTTCGTAGTCGTAGATTTGCAGCCTTTCGATCCATCTTGCGACCTGACCCTCAGGACTCTTGAACTGTAATAGCCATTTTAAGGCTGCATGGTCTGTGCGAAGAACGAACTTCCTCCCGTAAAGGTATTTGTGAAAATGCTTCGTAGCCAAGATCAAAGCTAGAAGTTCCCGCCTTGTCACGCAGTAGTTCCTTTCTGGCTTAGAGAGCACCTTGCTGAAGTACGCAACCACCTTCTCTTGGCCGTCATGCACCTGGGAGAGTACGGCTCCTACCCCGACATTACTAGCATCTGCATCCACAACGAACGTTTCCCCGGGAGTGGGGTAAGCCAGTATCGGGGCATCGCATAGCCGTTGTTTAAGTGCCTTGAAGCTCTTCTCGCACTCAATTGACCATTTGAATTGTTTTCCCTTTTCCGTCAACTGGTGCAGGTTCTTTGCGATTACGGCAAAATCCTTCACGAACCGTCTGTAGTAGGTGGCTAGGCCCAGGAAGCTCCTTAGTTGGTGTTTGTCTTTGGGGACTGGCCAGTTTTTCACCGCTTCGACCTTCTCCGGATCGGTTCTCACTCCTTTCGCTGAAATTATGTGTCCCAGGTACTTGACTTCCGCTCTAAACAGGGCGCACTTCTTGGGGTTGAGCTTCAGGTGGGCACTTCGAAGCCTTTGAAACACATCCCTTAGATTGTCTCGGTGTTGCGCAAACGTTTTTCCTACGACGATGACATCATCCAAGTATACCAAACAGGTTTTCCATGTTAACCCTTGCAGGACACATTCCATCAATCGCTCGAAAGTCGCCGGAGCATTGCACAGCCCGAATGGCATTACCGTGAATTGCCATAGCCCATTTCCTGCGGTGAAGGCGGTTTTCTCCCGGTCTTCTGGATGGATCTGTACCTGCCAGTAGCCACTCTTCAAGTCGAGAGTGGAAAACCATCGGGCTCCTGATAGTGTGTCTAGCGTGTCGTCAATCCGTGGCAGAGGGTAGCTGTCTTTCTTGGTGACGTAATTGAGCTGCCGATAGTCCACGCAGAACCGCGTGCTGCCATCTTTCTTCTTAACCAGTACAACCGGTGATGCCCACGGACTTTTGGAACTTTCAATCAGACCTTCTTTCTCCATTGCCGACACCATCTCTGCAGCTTCTGTCTGCTTTGCCAATGGAAGGCGCCTAGCAGGCTGACGAATTGGTCTAGTATCACCAGTGTCTATTCGATGTTGTACCAGGTGTGTTCGGCCGTATTCTCCGTCCTGTGAGGCAAATACATCAGCGTACTCATTGATAAGATTCTCTGCCATAGTTCGCTGCTCCTGATTCAGCTCACTGGACTGGAGAATCGTCTCTCTCGCTTCCGCTATCCAAGGTGATGGGAGAAGTTTTGGAGCATCACGTTCAGATATTGTTGCGACGGCGGTAATCGGCGTGCATTTTCCAGTCACCTCCCCTCGCCTTAGTTTGACAGTGTGTGGTCTTGCGTTCAAAACCCTCACTGGAACCATGGTGTTCTTTGGTTCGACTAACGTCTTTCCCACGATGTAGTCTTGAGAATTCTTCTCTGGGTCTGGTTCTACTATGTAGAATCGGTGGCTCCCAAGATCACCTTCCAGCTTCGTCCAAATGAGTGTCTCTGAAGACGGCGGCAAAACTTCGTCTTTGCTGATGACTGTCCTGAGAGTTGCGGCATTCTCATTTCCGTACACCATCGGAATCTCCACATTTCGATACCTCAGTACTTGCATCCCGATGTCCAAGATTACTTCATTTGCTTTCATGAAGTCTACTCCGATGATGCACTCGTCGCATATATCTGCCACCAGAAACGCATGGGAGAACGTCAGTCCTGCCAGAGTAATCGTAAGACGAACTTCTCCAAATACCTTCGCCATTTCCCCTGTTGCAGTCTTCAGGCAGTAGCTGTTGGTGTTGTGCAGCCAGGAGCTTTTGACGATATCTCTTCTTACAATGGAGGCAGTGGCACCTGTGTCGATGGTGGCTACGCACTTCTTCTCGTTGATTAGTGCCTCCACTGTCAGGCTCTTGTTACCCCGTTTGGTTTGCGAAACTTGAATGGTGGTCCTGGGGGCCTCGATTCCAGTAACCAACTTCTGCCCCGCGAAGTTGGTCCTTACGCATTTCCCGACTGCTGGTTTTGGGAAGTCTGACTGACAGGATGGATGTTATCACCGCCAGATGCTTCCTCTCTGCTTCTCCTACTTCCGCAATGTGAACAATTTCCTCGTCTAGGTGCACTTCTGCACTGCCGTTGTAGGTGTCCCGTTTGGTTGCAATTCCAGCAACGGATTTGACTTCCGCGAGCTCTGTCTTCATCCATGACGGCTGTTCTCTGGCATGAGCATTCCACGACGGACATTTCCCTGACACGGTGTATTCCCTGGTATGCTTGGTCCGCAGCCTTCATTGACAAAGCGAATGCCAATGCCTCGGGGAGTGTTCGCTTTTCAGCCATCCTTACAGCCATTTGCAGTTGTCTGTCCTCTATGGCCTGAATAAAAGCTTCCACCGCCATTTCGTTGATAAGCTCCTCACCGGCTTTAGGGTATGAAAGATGGGCTAGTCGCTCTATATCCGCTTGCAACTGTTGGAGCGTTTCCCCCCTTTTCTGGACTCGACTACGCAGCTGAACCCTGTACACCTGCTGCATGTGTTCATCCCCAAACCGCATCTCGATAGCCTGAACCAGAGAGTCGTAGTTCTGCTGTTTATCTTCCGGGATGGTCTGCAAGAGTTCCGCAGCTGGACCCCTCAGTGCAAGTGTGAGTGCAATGGACTTCTCTTCATCGTTCCAGCTATTGGTCATTGCGGCCGCTTCGAATTGCCTTTTATAAATTGGCCATGATGTTTGACCATCGAAGATAGGAGGCTGCATCTCCTTTCTTCTCAGACCGTCAGTGGAATATTCCCGTGCTTTCTGTCTCTTCACGTTGCTGAGCTCCTTAGCAAGATTTTCGACTTGCTTTCCTACTATCTCGAATTGCGTATCCACTTTTTCAAACTGAGTCTCTATCTTCCCGAACTGAGTTTCATGTTTCTCAAAATTTTCATCGAATCTGGTTTCGACTTTTTCGAGTTGCGTCTCGACCTTCTCGATTTTCTCTTCGATCACTTCGAATTTGGATTCCAAGTTCTTGTTTTGCTCATCAAGTTTACTTTCCAGAGCATCTAGAGAATTCTTTTGTTCGTCCATTGCTTTCTTTTGTTCGTCCATAGCTTTCTTTTGTTCATCCATTGCTTTCTTTTGTTCATCCAGCTTAAGTTCTAGAGAATTCTTCTGGTCGTCCATTGCTTTCTTTTGTTCGTCCAGCTTAAGTTCTATAGAATTCTTTTGGTCGTCCATTGCTTTCTTTTGTTCGTCCAGCTTAAGTTCTATAGAATTCTTTTGGTCATCGAGCTTATGACTTTGATCTTCTATTGCTTTCTTTTGTTCGTCCATGACTAACTTAAGTTGCAGGAGCAGACTTGTTATACCCGGGTCGGCTACTGTACTTGCTGGTTCCTCTTCCACGTCAAACTCTATGTCATGCGGATTTTCACCTTCCTGCGTTACTGCTTCTTCCAGACGAATCAGTAGGGCATCTTTTCCCCCAGTTGTGTCGAGATTCCGCTTACTGAGTTCTGCCTTTAGTTGACTTATAGTTAGTTTTCCCAATTTGCGACCCATTTTGCGCAACTAATTAACTCAACACAGAAATGGTTTTTTTTTTTCCTTGTGCAATTTCACACCACGGAAATAGTTATTCACAGAATAAGTTTTATCCCAGCTTCTGACACCAATGTAATATGCAAGCTACGGCTCGAGTAGATAAAACGATATTCTGTGAAATTTATTTCTTTATTTTCTAGTCTATATAACAATTCAAGTTCACACTATACTATTCTTCGCAAATTCTTTTCTTACAAGGTCTCTTTCCTCTCAAATCACTTTATCTCCTTTCAATTACTTAATTCACAAATCCAAACTAATTACTTTTTCTTGTTCACTCTTAACTTTCAATTTATCACCAAATTACAACTTCGCCCATTATCACTTTTCCAATCTCTTCGCCACGGTTCTAAACCAACTGTGTCTTTTTTGATCGCCATCTGTCCTTATATAGCAGAAGTTTCTGATAGCCAGAAACTTCTAGCAAATTCTTCGACCACTGGAACAAGAGAAATAATTCTTGCAGTTATAATTCCCTTTTATCCCTAATATTATTCGTCTCTTTCGTTGACATGAGCTGTGGAGACTTCGTTTCAGACAAGAAACTCGAATGAAATTACAGTTTGAACCAAAATTCTGCCAGAATGGAAAGTCACTTCGGAATTTGCTGCATAGACATAGGAGCGTGGTTATTATTATGCTACAATACAATAAAATATTGTAATATGCGAGCTACGTCTCGAGTAGATAAAACAATGTTCTGTGAAATTATTTCTTTATTTTCTAGTCTATAGAACAATTCAGGTTCACACTATACTATTCTTCGCAATTCTTTTCTTACAAGGTCTCTGTCCTCTCAAATCACTTTATCTCCTTTCCATTACTTAATTCACAAATCCAAACTAATTACTTCTTCTTGTTAAATCTCAACTTTCAATTTATCACAAAATTACAACTTCGCCCATTATCACTTTTCTAATCTCTTCGCCACAGTTTAAAAACTACTGCTGCTTTCTCAATCGCCATCTGTCCTTATATAGCAGAAGTTTCTGATAGCCAGAAACTTCTAGCAAATTCTTCGACCACTGGAACAAGAGAAATAATTCTTGCAGTTATAATTCCCTTTTATCCCTGATATTATTCGTCTCTTTCGTTGACATGACAACATCATTTTAACCGATAAAAGGTTAAAATCTTTCTTATTGTTCATGCTCTTCATCGTGTCTTTTAGCTCACTGATTCCTATTAATTCAAATTTAAAACTGCTTTCGTGAATATTTTCTATTTGGTTGACATATGATTTAAAAGGAATATTGTCGGTAATTTCTTTTACGCTAGTGATAAAGAATTCGTTTAGTGTATTTACTATAATTTGTTTGTTTGTTATAATTTTTCCATTATAATTGATTTTTTTTTATTTCACTTTTTTCTTCATGTAACACAAGCGATTTTATTGTCCTCCACATTGTTCTTTGGTCACTGGCTCCATCCACCTTCTTTGCAATATAATTATTTTTTGCTAACGTTAGTTCTTGTGTATATTTATTTCTAAGGCTTTTATATTGTAGCATAATAATAACTACGCTCCTACGACTATGCAGCAAATTCTGAAGTGACTTTTCATTCTGGCAGAATTTTGGTTCGAACTGTCCTTTCATTCGAGGTTCGTGTCTGGGACGAAGTCTCCACAGCTCATGTCAACGAAAGAGACGAATAATATTAGGGATAAAAGGGAATTATAACTGCAAGAATTATTTCTCTGGTTCCAGTGGTCGAAGAATTTGCTAGAAGTTTCTGGCTATCAGAAACTTCTGCTATATAAGGACAGATGGCGATCAAAAAAAGACACAGTTGGTTTAGAACCGTGGCGAAGAGATTGGAAAAGTGATAATGGGCGAAGTGGTAATTTGGTGATAAATTGAAAGTTGAGAGTGAACAAGAAAAAGCAATTAGTTTGGATTTGTGAATTAAGTAATTGAAAGGAGATAAAGTGATTTGAGAGGAAAGAGACCTTGTAAGAAAAGAATTTGCGAAGAATAGTATAGTGTGAACTTGAATTGTTCTATAGAGTAGAAAATAAAGAAATAATTTCACAGAATAATTGTTTTATCTACTCGAGCCGTAGCTCGCATATTACATTGGTGTCAGAAGCGGGATAAAACTTATTCTGTGAATAACTATTTCCGTGGTGTGAAATTGCACAAAAAAAAAAAAAAAACGATTTCTGTGTTGAGTTAATTAGTTGCGCAAAATGGGTCGCAAATTGGGAAAACTAACTATAACTCAACTAAAGGCAGAACTCAGTAAGCGGAACCTCGACACAACTGGGGGAAAAGATGCCCTGCTGATTCGTCTGGAAGAAGCAGTAACGCAGGAAGGTGAAAATCCTCACGACGTAGAGTTTGACGTGGAAGAGGAACCAGCAAGTACAGCAGCCGACCCGGGTATAACAAGTCTGCTCCTGCAACTTAAGTTAGTCATGGACGAACAAAAGAAAGCAATAGAAGACCAAAGGAATTCTATAGAACTTAAGCTGGACGACCAAAAGAAAGCAATGGACGACCAAAAGAACTCTCTAGAATTTAAGATGGACAAACAAAAGAAAGCAATGGACGACCAGAGGAATTCTCTAGAACTTAAGCTGGACGAACAAAAGAAAGCAATGGACGAACAAAAGAAAGCAATAGACGAACAAAAGAATTCTCTAGATGCTCTGGAAAGTAAACTTGATGAGCAAAACAAGAACTTGGAATCCAAATTCGAAGTGATCGAAGAGCAAATCGAGAAGGTAGAGACGCAACTCGAAAAAGTCGAAACTAGATTCGATGAAAATTTTGAGAAACATGAAACTCAGTTCGGGAAGATAGAGACTCAGTTTGAAAAAGTAGAAAAGCAAGTCGAAAATCTTGCTAAGGAGCTCAGCAACGTGAAGAGACAGAAAGCACGGGAATATTCCACTGACGGTCTGAGAAGAAAGGAGATGCAGCCTCCTATCTTCGATGGTCAAACATCATGGCCAATTTATAAGAGGCAATTCGAAGCGGCCGCAATGACCAATAGCTGGGACGATGAAGAGATGTCTATTGCACTCACGCTTGCACTGAGGGGTCCAGCTGCGGAGCTCTTGCAGACCATCCCGGAAGATAAACAGCAGAACTACGACTCTCTGGTTCAGGCTATCGAGATGCGGTTTGGGGATGAACACATGCAGCAGGTGTACAGGGTTCAGCTGCGTAGTCGAGTCCAGAAAAGGGGGGAAACGCTCCAACAGTTGCAAGCGGATGTAGAGCGACTAGCCCATCTTTCATACCCTAAAGCCGGTGAGGAGCTTATCAACGAAATGGCGGTGGAAGCTTTTATTCAGGCCATAGAGGACAGACAACTGCAAATGGCTGTAAGGATGGCTGAAAAGCGAACACTCCCCGAGGCATTGGCATTCACTTTGTCAATGAAGGCTGCGGACCAAGCATACCAGGGAATACACCGTGTCAGGGAAATGTCCGTCGTGGAATGCTCATGCCAGAGAACAGCCGTCATGGATGAAGACAGAGCTCGCGGAAGTCAAATCCGTTGCTGGAATTGCAACCAAACCGGACACCTACAACGGCAGTGCAGAAGTGCACCTAGACGAGGAAATTGTTCACATTGCGGAAGTAGGAGAAGCAGAGAGGAAGCATCTGGCGGTGATAACATCCATCCTGTCAGTCAGACTTCCCAAAACCAGCAGTCGGGAAATGCGTAAGGACCAACTTCGCGGGGCAGAAGTTGGTTACTGGAATCGAGGCCCCCAGGACCACCATTCAAGTTTCGCAAACCAAACGGGGTAACAAGAGCCTGACAGTGGAGGCACTAATCAACGAGAAGAAGTGCGTAGCCACCATCGACACAGGTGCCACTGCCTCCATTGTAAGAAGAGATATCGTCAAAAGCTCCTGGCTACACAACACCAACAGCTACTGCCTGAAGACTGCAACAGGGGAAATGGCGAAGGTATTTGGAGAAGTTCGTCTTACGATTACTCTGGCAGGACTGACGTTCTCCCATGCGTTTCTGGTGGCAGATATATGCGACGAGTGCATCATCGGAGTAGACTTCATGAAAGCAAATGAAGTAATCTTGGACATCGGGATGCAAGTACTGAGGTATCGAAATGTGGATATTCTGATGGTGTACGGAAATGAGAATGCCGTAACTCTCAGGACAGTCATCAGCAAAGACGAAGTTTTGCCGCCGTCTTCAGAGACAATCATTTGGACGAAGCTGGAAGGTGATCTTGGGAGCCACCGATTCTACATAGTAGAACCAGACCCAGAGAAGAATTCTCAAGACTACATCGTGGGAAAGACGTTAGTCGAACCAAAGAACACCATGGTTCCAGTGAGGGTTTTGAACGCAAGACCACACACTGTCAAACTAAGTCCTCCAGTCCAGTGAGCTGAATCAGTGAGCTGAACCAGTGAGCTGAATCAGGAGCAGCGAACTATGGCAGAGAATCTTATCAATGAGTACGCTGATGTATTTGCCTCACAGGACGGAGAATACGGCCGAACACACCTGGTACAACATCGAATAGACACTGGTGATACTAGACCAATTCGTCAGCCTGCTAGGCGCCTTCCATTGGCAAAGCAGACAGAAGTTGCAGAGATGGTGTCGGCAATGGAGAAAGAAGGTCTGATTGAAAGTTCCAAAAGTCCGTGGGCATCACCGGTTGTACTGGTTAAGAAGAAAGATGGCAGCACGCGGTTCTGCGTGGACTATCGGCGGCTCAATTACGTCAACAAGAAAGACAGCTACCCTCTGCCACGGATTGACGACACGCTAGACACACTATCAGGAGCCCGATGGTTTTCCACTCTCGACTTGAAGAGTGGCTACTGGCAGGTACAGATCCATCCAGAAGATCGGGAGAAAACCGCCTTCACCGCAGGAAATGGGCTATGGCAATTCACGGTAATGCCATTCGGGCTGTGCAATGCTCCGGCGACTTTCGAGCGATTGATGGAATGTGTCCTGCAAGGGTTAACATGGAAAACCTGTTTGGTATACTTGGATGATGTCATCGTCGTAGGAAAAACGTTTGCGCAACACCGAGACAATCTAAGGGATGTGTTTCAAAGGCTTCGAAGTGCCCACCTGAAGCTCAACCCCAAGAAGTGCGCCCTGTTTAGAGCGGAAGTCAAGTACCTGGGACACATAATTTCAGCGAAAGGAGTGAGAACCGATCCGGAGAAGGTCGAAGCGGTGAAAAACTGGCCAGTCCCCAAAGACAAACACCAACTAAGGAGCTTCCTGGGCCTAGCCACCTACTACAGACGGTTCGTGAAGGATTTTGCCGGGATCGCAAAGAACCTGTACCAGTTGACGGAAAAGGGAAAACAATTCAAATGGTCAATTGAGTGCGAGAAGAGCTTCAAGGCACTTAAACAATGGCTATGCGATGCCCCGATACTGGCTTACCCCACTCCCGGGGAAACGTTCGTTGTGGATGCAGATGCTAGTAATGTCGGGGTAGGAGCCGTACTCTCCCAGGTGCATGACGGCCAAGAGAAGGTGGTTGCGTACTTCAGCAAGGTGCTCTCTAAGCCAGAAAGGAACTACTGCGTGACAAGGCGGGAAATTCTAGCTTTGATCTTGGCTACGAAGCATTTTCACAAATACCTCTACGGGAGGAAGTTCGTTCTTCGCACAGACCATGCAGCCTTAGAATGGCTATTACAGTTCAAGAGTCCTGAGGGTCAGGTCGCAAGATGGATCGAAAGGCTGCAAATCTACGACTACGAAATACAGCATCGTAAAGGAAAACTCCACTCTAATGCGGATGCACTGTCCCGGAGACCATGCAGAACGGATTGTAAACATTGTGCGCGTCAGGAAGAACGGGAGCTGGTTTCTATCCAAAGAATGAGAGCCGAACCTATCGCCGGCTGGAGCGTAGATGAGATCCGGAACGCTCAGAAGGAAGACCCGGATATCGAGCCGATTCTGGCCTGGAAGGAGAACATGGAGAAACCGGATCATCAGGACATCTCTCACAGAAGCCCGACCTTAAAGGCATATTTTGCGCAGTGGGACTCCCTCCATGTCCAAGAAGGTGTTCTGAGAAGAAAATGGGAATCCTCCGACGGAAAGTCGTTTGTAATGCAGCTTGTCGTACCGCGGACGAGGGTCAAGGAGGTGTTACAGGAAATGCATGGCGGGGCGACCGGAGGCCACTTGGGAGTGAATAAGACGCTAGAAAAGGTACGAGAACGTTTTTATTGGTTAAAAGCGAAGGAAGATATCGAAGACTGGTGCAGAAAATGCGACGTGTGTGCAGCTAGCAAGGGTCCGAGAATCAAAACTCGAGGTAAGATGCACCAATACAACGTGGGAGCACCTTTCGAACGAATTGCCATTGACATCGCAGGGGCCTTTCCGGAAACCGACAATGGTAATCGGTATATACTCGTAGTGATGGACTACTTCAGTAAGTGGCCGGAAGCGTTTCCGATCCCTAACCAGGAAGCCAGAACCGTGGCGGGGCAGATCGTCTACAATTGGGTTAGCAGATTCGGTGTGCCCTTGGAATTGCATTCTGACCAAGGGCGGAACTTCGAGTCAAGAATCTTCCAAGAGATGTGTCAACTACTCGGAATCAAAAAGACAAGGACAACCCCGCTTCATCCACAGTCGGACGGTATGGTGGAGCGTTTCAATAGGACTTTGGACGAACATCTCTCGAAGGTCGTAGGTGACTACCAACGTGATTGGGACCGGCAGATTCCCTTGTTTTTGATGGCCTATAGAAGTGCCGTGCATAGCACTACTCGACATACGCCGTTCGAAATCTTATTTGGTGGAATAGCTCGTTTACCCAGTGAGGTGAAATTTGGATCTCCTACCAATGAGCCCAGAAATGAAGAAGAGTACGTGGCGGACCTTAGGGAAAGGCTTAGGGACATACACCAAAGGACCAGAAGCCAGATTAAGATGACGAGCGACCGCATGAAGACCAGGTATGATGCCAAGGCAACAACGTCAGGATTCCAGGAAGGAGATCTGGTGTGGCTGTATAATCCCCATCGCCAAAAGGGGAAATCACCTAAATTACAGCGGAACTGGGAAGGTCCCTACAGAATAGTAACCCGCATCAACGATGTTGTCTACCGCATCCAGCGAGGACCAAGGGCCAAAATGAAAGTGGTTCATGTGGACCGACTGAGTCGATACAATGGCCGAAATGAGGATGCACTTGTTCGGGACGAACACGTCTAAGAGGGGGGCAGTGTAGCATAATAATAACTACGCTCCTATGTCTATGCAGCAAATTCCGAAGTGACTTTCCATTTTGGCAGAATTTTGGTTCAAACTGTCCTTTCATTCGAGGTTCGTGTCTGGGACGAAGTCTCCACAGCTCATGTCAACGAAAGAGACGAATAATATTAGGGATAAAAGGGAATTATAACTGCAAGAATTATTTCCCTTGTTCCAGTGGTCGAAGAATTTGCTAGAAGTTTCTGGCTATCAGAAACTTCTGCTATATAAGGACAGATGGCGATCAAAAAAAGACACAGTTGGTTTAGAACCGTGGCGAAGAGATTGGAAAAGTGATAATGGGCGAAGTGGTAATTTGGTGATAAATTTAAAGTTGAGAGTGAACAAGAAAAAGCAATTAGTTTGGATTTGTGAATTAAGTAATTGAAAGGAGATAAAGTGATTTGAGAGGAAAGAGACCTTGTAAGAAAAGAATTTGCGAAGAATAGTATAGTGTGAACTTGAATTGTTCTATAGAGTAGAAAATAAAGAAATAATTTCACAGAATAATTGTTTTATCTACTCGAGCCGTAGCTCGCATATTACAACATATATTCCAGGCATCTCTTGTATTTGTCCAAACAGCAATCCGATAGCATTGAATTTTGCTTTGTTTCAAGTTGTATAAATATTGATTGAACCATCCGCTGCACTCATTATTGCCTCTGCATATTCTTCTTACTACCATCTTTTGCACAGCTTTGTTTAGTGAATGACAAAAACATCTTGTTACTTGGTATAAATTATAATTAGTATTTGTCGTAAGGATTCCATTATTTCGTAGCTCGTTGCGAAAGGTCTCTTCATTAAACACCATAGTTTTATATATTTTCTGACTATTTTCCTGATTAATTGACTTCATTTAAATTCCAATTTCAAGTGATTCGTGGTCACTTATTTTAAAGTCCGTTTTCACTATGGCGTTAACACCCCTAAAGTTTGTCACAACGTAGTCAACTAAGGTCGATGAAGTATTTGTTATTCTTGTTGGTTCTACAACAATTTGTTGAAATGAATTGTCAATTATGGTTTGTTAAATTTTTCTCTTGTAAGTGTCATTTTCAAACCAATCAATATTGAAATCACCCATTATCACCACGTCCTTGAATAAGCAGGACAATTCCTCTATTATAGACTTAAAAAAATCGCAGTATACGTTCTCCGGGGATTGCCTATTGTCTGGAGATCTGTAGATCCCAACCAGAATCACATTTTTATTATTTAAAGTGACTTATAGCCAAATACCAAATCATTTTACCGATTGCTAATTCATTCAAAATTTCTACCTCCCATTCCGGTTTGATGTAGAAGGTTACTCCACCAGTATGATTGGAGATACTATTGCACCTCACTATTTGGTAGTCTTTCAACGTGATTTCGCAATTTTTTATATTTTTTGTTAAATGTGTTTCAGTTAAGCAGATAAAATCAAATTCCTCTTCTAGGGTCAAAACTTCTAATTTAATTATGTTGCATTTTCGTCCAATGTTTAAATAAAGACACCTTAAATGTTGCTTTAATTGTTAATATTCGATTCTTTCAGTTTCAATCCGTAATTTTCGCTGAAGTGTGCGACAGAAAGTGTCTCTGCAGTCGTGGTCTACAGTGATATCTGCTAGTCGTAGATTTTCTTTTGCCCTTGAGCAATTGATACATTTAAGAATGGCCCTTTGGCATTCCTTGTATGTATGCCCTACTTCGCTGCATTTAGCAAAAAACTTGGTTGACTTCTTTGCAGTGACTTGATTTGTGGTTAAAACCCCAGCATTTATAGCACCGCAGCACATTTAAGCTCTCATATACTGGACATCTATCCCATTCGATATTTATCTTTTTCTCCTTTATTACGTTTTCAAACCCTCTTCCGTCAATTTCTATTAATGCGTTAAAAGTTCGTGGGTTTTTAAATGACCTATACACCTTAATACATTTGATATCGGTGCATTCTACATTGTTTTGGCTTTTTATTGCATTGATAATTCGTTCTCCTTCCATATTTTCAGTCATACCAGTTATCAATACTTTTGGTTTACGTCATTTTAGCTACCAAAACATCACGATCTTTGTTGTTTTTGCAGCGAATTGCAACTGCTCCATTACGTCTGTCAGAAATGCTATTCACTCCTACACTCAAAGATGATGGTTTAATGCTCTCTTTAACTTCAATTTTTGTTATTTCACTTTGTTGTTTTGTTTTTGGCCGTAGTATGACTGGTGCACTTGCACTTGCTCCCACAGGTTTCGTTACTTGTGCTGCCGCTGCGGCTGCATATGTCAGTACATTGCTCTCATGTTTTTTTTTTCCTTCAATATATCTGTTTTTATCTCTTTCACACTTTCAATAACCATATCATTAATTTTGACAAAAGCATTCGCCGAATTCACTAATTTTTTTCATTTCTACTACACTTCTTTCACAAGTCTCTTGAGCGGTTTTCATGGCTCTCAGCCTGTCTGTATACTGTGCCTCTATTGCTTCGAGTAAATTTTTAATTTCTGTTTCGTTTTTTTTTAGTGATTCTTCGAATTCCATTTTATATTCTTTGAGATAATTTCCATTTTTTCCTACAACCTCTTGCATTTCCTTTAATACCATATCGACGTTGTGAATGTACAACATACAATCTTCACATATGAATTTAATCCTCTCATTCGTGCCTAATACATTACTAGTGCTGTGATCAAGACCGCTACATTTTACGGCGTTGTGATAAATTCTACCGCATACACCCGCACATCTTACCCCAGATTCTCCACGAATGGAGCCTTTGCATTTAATAGATAAAATAGTTCATCTACTTATTCCAGTTTAATTACAATAACTTTTGTTTACTGTTCTCCCAAAGGGTACAATGTTTTTGATGAAGTTACTTTATTGTTTTTAAGCTCTATTTTTTAGCAGAAATTTCAAATACGTCTATCACTCTCAAAACTCACTCACTTAATGATACAACGCATGCCGCGTCTAAACTGGTATCAGATATCTAATGGAACAAAAGCAGGAACCAATGCACGGGTGCCTGCCTGATTGACTTGGAAAAGGCCTTCGACACCGTGTGATTAGAGGGACTCTTCAACAAGCTGAGCAGGATGGGTATAAGCAAACCACTGCGGTACATACTTCATAACAAGCTCACCAGTAGACAGTTCATTGTCCAAAATGGCAATGTGAATTCTGCTGGAACATTTCTAATTAAAAACGGTCTGCAACAAGGTGCGGTTAATTCACCGATCCTTTTCAACATTTACACGAGCGATCTCATAGGATCATTTCACCATGCCATAGCGTACGCAGACGACTTCATCGCGTACAGATCAAGACCAAAAATCGAGGTTATTGCAATTCTCTTGCAACATGACTTCGATAAAATTAAGATTCCACTTTCATGTCGAAGTGTAGTCAGATACCTGAGGCTCTGTTTATACCAATATTTATATTTTAACAAACATATAGATGCTGCTCTGGCCAGAGCCAAAGGTGTTTTTGCCCTTACGAAAAGACTTTTTTATTGGGGTGGCCGTGGTGTAGTGGAAACATCATCGCTTGTCACGCTCTTGATTCACGGTTCGAATCCTGATGTCAAGAATCATCTATTTATTTCGCATGAAATAAATAAAAATGTCGATCACTTGCGAAAGCTAAGACAACTCTACTGTGAAGGCATAACACTGGCAGTAGGGTGGTCATATGGCCAAAATGAAACTTGATCGTGATGATGACATCAGGTGGACGGAAAGAAATACAGTGAATCATAAGCAACGACAATAATAGCGAAAAACAAAAACAAAATACTCCCCAGTTATCTGGACAGCCACCCTTGGAGTTTACAGAAACTTAATACCACCTGAGTTTCAAAGTACACCACTCTGTCTTTCTCTCTGTCTCTTCCTTTCCACAAAAATGCACGTGTTCTAAAAATTAGTATAAGGGTATTCATATCCCCTTTAACACGTGCAAATTATAACAAAAAAAAAAAAAAAAAAAAATAGTAAACAACTCGATGCAAAGGTAAAGGTAATCTGCTACACGGCCCTCATTCGGCCTATGCTTGTATATGGATGCCCCGTGTGGTTCAACGTGCAAGCAAGCTTGTTGGAAAAGATTCGCGTGTTTGAGAGGGCTTGCCTTCATTTACACAGAACACTAGAGTCTCAGTACATAAAATTCTATCCCAATGAGGTCCTATACAATCTTAATTTTTGCAGGTTTTTAATCAACGACTTCGGCGTCCTGACCTCCGAGTTTTGTCTGTCAGTAAACTGTCTGTACAAGGTTTTTAGTCTCGACAGCAGTCTACTTTTGTGTTGGTGTAGTGCGTCAATTGTTGCATTACGGAATATGTCTGCGTTGTCAGTATGTTGATACCGTCCATTTGTTTTAGGTACCAGTCAATCTCCTCGTTTGACAGATTCCTATTGGACGGTGGGTAGAGCGAATTCGAGGAGAGGGCTCTTGTCAAAACTCTAGAGAAGAGAGTCCAACGTGTCCTACTGTAATTGTAGGAGTACGTTTAGACAAACTACTCTAACTCCGCAATTTCGTTGGGAATCGTTATTACGGCACTGAGTCCGCAATGGTCACTGTCATACACAAATGTGTGCAGACGGTTTATAGTTTGTCGGTCTATGTCGGTTAGTTGTAACCGTACGTCGAACAGCATAAGATCCAGATATTAGCCGCTTCTAGGAAACGACGGACTATCTGTAGCTTTCAAATCGACCCCACCAATTGAATAGTAGGTTCCCTCTAGGATTAGGTGTGTTATTTCCCCAATCTCTATGTTTGGCATTTAGATCTCCGGCCATGATGAAATAATTCTCCTCCGACTCCAGCCTTAGGTATCAAAAAACTGTCTCGAGCTCTGAAATAAATAAAGTAGATTAAGTAGCTTTAGGTGCATAGAGTGCGACCAAGTACATCCTCTTTCCACTACGGAGAGGGATGCACACGATACATGCTTCCAGCTCCTGGAACCTTCGCACTTCACCGCTGTACATAACTTTAAATTGCAGTTGTTTGCGTATGAAGGTCGCAACACCTCCTCCTTGTGTGGAGTTGGGTCGGTCTCTTCTGACAATATTGTATTTATTGTGCCCCAATTTGTGCTTCTGGGGTAGCTTTGTTTCGCTAATCATAAGTACATCAGGGGTTTGGTCTTCTAGCAACTTAAACAATACGGCTCTTCGCTCGATCCTAATCAGTGAATTCACATTCACCGCAAGGATCTTCAAGGATTGCTCCTCCATGTTCGTACCCATTACGACTGAAGGTGCGTTAAGCCCGGCAGAAGTGCGTAGATCTGGTCCACCCGCTTCGCCTGCTCCTGTACCTGACGTTGAAGCTGCTCCATCTGCCCTTGGATAGAGAGCAAGATGGCCAGCAAGTCAGTTTGAGCCTCCGGTGCTCTAGGCGCTGGGGCCTGAGAAGCAACCTTCGGTCTTTTCTGTTCCGCGTTTCCCCGACCTGCCGCCATTTGGGCGTAGGTCACTTGGGGAGTCACGGATGGTGTTTGAATTGGAGCAGGTGGACGTTTCACTACAACCTTCTCCTGACGAACCAGATTTACTTTCTTAATATACTGGAACTTAGGACAACCCCGATAGTTTGCGGTGTGTCCCGAGTTCCTGCATAAAGCACACGAGAGCTGGCTCTTACTTGCCACTCCATCCTTACCTAGAGTGCATTCTTCTGTTTTGTGGTTCTTTCCACACTTGTCACATCGAGGCTGCATTTCGCAGTTCGACGCGGCGTGACCGAACCTTTGGCAGCGAACACATTGTAAAATGTTTTCGCTCCTTCTTAATTTTTCCCAGGCGACAACCTGGTAGTCTAGGACTTTAATACTCCTTAGACCATCCAGCTTGCTATTGGGTGAAAGCTGAACTAGGAAGAACGGCAGTTTCCGCTTCTCCCTTTTTGCCTTTAAGCAGCGTAAGGAGCGTCTCCGGATCAGTAGACGGGTCTATCCCCCTCAGCAGCATTGTTTGCCGCTTTTCCCCCTTCGGGGTGAAGGAGAAGAACTCCGTCGTCGTGTCCTTTAACAGATCTTTGATTTTTTTATATTGTTCCACTGTATTGCAGTGGATAGCGTGCCTGTCTTCATTTAAGCGTTGCCTATGGCCGACTTACATAGTTTAATGGTGTCCATAAGCTCAATCTTGTACGTGTTCATTGGCGGTACCCTCGCTTTTGTCGTCGTCTTCGGTTGTGGTTGTTGTTGCTGTTGGTTCTGCTGCGGTTGTTGTTGTCTGTCCTGCTGCTGTTTTTTCAGCTGTTGTTGTTGCTGCTGCTTCTGCTGCAGTATTTGCGGCTGAACTTGGCTTTGCCGCTGGCTTTCTGGCGGCTGCTTCTGTAGTTGTTGTTGTTGTTGAGCGCGCTGTAGCTCTAGCTGCCGCCCCCTCTCTCGCCTGGCCATTTGTTTGGCCTTTATGGCACGCACCCTCTTTTCTAGCTGTCCGATGCTTGTTGTCAGACTCTCCACTTCTTCTTCTATATCATCCGATTCGGAGGCCGCCAGAACTGCGAAGCTGTTGTTTTTGTCTTCAACGTAGTGGCCTTCCCCACCGTCGGAGATGTATGCTAATTCGACAGAGTCATCTGACCTCTGCCGCTTTTTCTCTGCTGCTACTGTTGTTGCTGTGGTCGGCGCCCCTTCCCTCACTCCACCTGGCAGCTGTACAGCTGAAGCTGATGTGGAGGGGCGCTTTACCAAATTGGGAGACGGTTTCAACTTCCTTCTCCGCTTCGATGTACCATATGCAGCCACTGTTACTGGGTTTGGTTTTGACTGACTCATCGGCTGATGCTTTGTTATCAGCTGGTCCCGCTAATGGGAGCGTGGACCGCTCACTTTCCATCGCCTGATTCTTCTTTGTTTTTAACTTCGTGTACACTATTGTATTTAATTATAAAAAAAAAAATTTTTTTCCTGGCTGGGAATTGAACCCAAGCCCCCGGGTTGACGGTTCACTACCACTCCAACTAGGCTAACTCGCCACTTGAGATCTTACTGTCTAACTTTCTACTTTAAAAACACCACGATTTTAAATGAGAAGCCGAAACACGTGCGCACTCTTTGAAAGTCTGTGAACGACTGGTAGCCTGTTTGATGTTCAAGGTTGACTGTACGTTGACCATGGCCGACTTACATAGCTTAGGTTTAGGTAGATTGTAGATAGTAATGATAAAAAAAATATTTAAAGATTTTTTCAAACAATATAATATGGACTATCACACCACATCTTTCCAACAAACAAGCAGTAATTCCCCCGTAGAACGCATGCACTCTACATTTACCGAGATCTATAGAATTATAAATAAACAATTTTAAATTGAATGAATGAATTTATATAATAAACAGAAAGAAAGAGACCATGACGAAGTGAAACCGTAATCATTTATAATAACGCCATATACTCTGCTACGAAACTTACACCTTAAGAATTATTTTATGATAAGACCTATAAGTTTAATAAGGAAATACAATTTATCAATGAACACGAGTATATTAAGAAATTAAACGAATTTCAAGAAAAATTACACCCACTTATAGAAGACAAATTGAAAAATTAGTATCTAGGAATATCGAAACTAAATGAAAATAGGAAAGATCCAAAAGAATACAAAGAGAATTCCATCATATTAAGAAAGGAATTTAGAAGAAATATGTTCACACCTAAGTTTAGCAAACTTAGAATTAAGTCAAATGGGAAAGTTACAGTTATTACTACAGACAATAAAAAATTTCATAAATTTAAAATAAAAAGTAAACGAAACTTTCAGGTTATTGATGCTAGAAACGATGACGACCATAATCAACGGACAGAAGATGGAAATACAAAACCTTAATAACAATATGGGAATACTTCCTATGAGATTAGGAGTTGGCAGAACTATAAGAAATTCCAACAACCTAGGACATGTAGTAAAATTAGAAGCATACAAATTGAACAATTGATACAAAGCCAATCAATAGTAACGGACGAAGTACATAAACTTACCCAAATTAACAACCAAATGACACAGAGATTTAGTAACATTACTAGCCATATTAACAGACAACAAGAGATTATTAAAGGTTACTTAAGGCTTTCGCGAAACCAAATAAACAATAGAATCAAATCAGATGAAGTCGCAATCAGGTGCATACAGTACCTAAATCAAATGATAGACTTGCTGAATATTAACTTATCAAACATAGCAGAAGCTTTAGTGCTCGCTAGACTCAATGTTATATCAAAACAAATTTTAAATTCCAAAGAACTTAATGCAACATATGAATTTTTTAAAAACAGAACTATAGGAAGTAAATCGGATGAACATGTTTACGAACTCCGTGATCTACAAGCCTATTACAACTATAATAACATTATATTAAATATCAAAATCCCATAAATCTCATCCGAAACCTTTTCATTCTTCCACATTATACCCCTCCCCATTAACAATACTAAGATGATTATCATTAAACCCTATATTATGATCACAAAAATATATTTTATTTTGACGAAAAATGCCAACAAATCGAGGGAATATACTACTGCAGAGAAGAAATACAGACCTACGAGGGCAAGGTGAAAACTACTCGTACATCGCCAATTTACTAAGCAACTCACCAGCCGAATGCAACCTGAGCGAAGAACCAGATAAAGTTTAAATATGGCAACTAGAACATAACTACATACTAGTAATCAACATCCCAGGGACAGTCATCCAGACAACTTGCGGACCTTATTATAACAAATTAAAAGGAACACACCTCATACACTTCGATAACTGCGAGATCGAGATAAATCAAATTCTCTATGAAAGCAACGAAAAAAACATACTGGGAAGACATCCACATTTTTCCGTCATTATTCAGATCAACGCTACTCATCGATACTCAAGACACCTAATCTTCAGAAACTACAAGCATATCAGTTCAAAAACATGGAGCTCATTGACACATTACGCGCAAGAACTACCCGGACTAACATATTGATGCTCAAGACCATAACTATCTTCAGCCTCATCTTCATCATCATCCTGATCTACCTAGTGGAACATCATCAAACCCAATCCCAATAGTTCAACAAGCAGAAGCCATACCTACTAAGATATTGTAACATAATAATAACTACGCTCCTCCAGCCCATTCCAAAGTGTCTTTTCATTCGGGGTTCGTGTCTGCGGTTAGTCTCCACAGTTCATGTCTATGATAAGAGACGGATAATATCGCGGATAAGAGAGAATTATAACTGCACGAAATGATTGTCGTCTTGGAATTATTACATCATAATTTTTACGTATTTTGTTTTTAGGTATTTTTGATTTTGGTCGAAGAATTTGCTAGAAGTTTCTGGCTATCAGAAACTTCTGCTATATAAGGACAGATGGCGATCGAGAGCGGGCAGTTGGTTTAGAACCGTGGCGAAGAGATTGGAAAAGTGATAATGGCCGAAGTTGTAATTTTGTGATAAATTGAAAGTTGAGAGTTAACAAGAACAAGTAATTAGTTTGGATTTGTGAATTAAGCAACTGAAATGAGATAAAGTGATTTGAGGGGAAAGAGACCTTGTAAGAAAAAAATTCGGGAAGAATAGTATAGTGTGAACTTGAATTGTTTTATAGACTAGAAAATAAAGAAATAATTTTCACAGAATATCGTTTTATCTACACGAGCCGTAGCTCGCATAGTACATTGGTGTCAGAAGTGGGATAAAACTTATTCTGTAAATAACAATTTCCGTGGTGTGAAATAACACAATAAAAAAAAAAAACGATTTCTGTGTTGAGTTAATTAGTTGCGCAAAATGGGTCGCAAATTGGGAAAACTAACAATAATTCAACTAAAGGCAGAACTCAGTAAGCGGAACCTCGACACAACTGGGGGAAAAGATGCCCTACTGATTCGTCTGGAAGAAGCAGTAACGCAGGAAGGTGAAATCCGCATGACGTAGAGTTTGACGTGGAAGAGGAACCAGCAAGTACAGCAGCCGACCCGGGTATAACAAGTCTGCTCCTGCAACTTAAGTTAGTCATGGACGAACAAAAGAAAGCAATAGAAGACCAAAGGAATTCTCTAGAACTTAAGCTGGACGAACAAAAGAATTCTCTAGATCTGGAAAGCAAACTTGATGAGCAAAACAAGAACTTAGAATCCAAATTCGAAGCGATCGAAGAGAAAATCGAGAAGGTCGAGACGCAACTCGAAAAAGTCGAAACTAGATTCGATGAAAACTTTGAGAAGCATGAAACTCAGTTCGGGAACTCAGTTCGGACTCAGTTTGAAAAATTAGAAAAGCAAGTCGAAAATCTTGCTAAGGAACTCAGCAACGTGAAGAGACAGAGAGCACGGGAATATTCCACTGACGGTCTGAGTAGAAAAGAGATGCAGCCTCCTATCTTGGATGGTCAAACATCATGGCCAATTTATAAGAGGCAATTTGAAGCGGCCGCAATGGCCAATAACTGGGACGATGAAGAGAAGTCTGTTGCACTCACGCTTGCACTGAGGGGTCCAGCTGCGGAGCTCTTGCAGACCATCCCGGAAGATAAACAGCAGAACTACGACTCTCTGGTTCAGGCTATCGAGATGCGGTTTGGAGATGAACACATGCAGCAGGTGTACAGTGTTCAGCTGCGTAGTCGAGTCCAGAAAAGGGGGAAACGCTCCAACAGTTGCAAGCGGATCTAGAGCGACTAGCCCATCTTTCATACCCTAAAGCCGGTGAGGAGCTTATCAACGAAATGGCGGTGGAAGCTTTTATTCAGGCCATAGAGGACAGACAACTGCAAATGGCTGTAAGGATGGCTGAAAAGCGAACACTCCCCGAGGCATTGGCATTCGCTTTGTCAATGAAGGCTGCGGACCAAGCATACCAGGGAATACACCGTGTCAGGGAAATGTCCGTCGTGGAATGCTCATGCCAGAGAACAGCCGTCATGGATGAAGACAAAGCTCGCGGAAGTCAAATCCGTTGCTGGAATTGCAACCAAACCGGACACCTACAACGGCAGTGCAGAAGTGCACCTAGACGAGGAAATTGTCTACATTGCGGAAGTAGGAGAAGCAAAGAGGAGGCATCTGGCGGTGATTACATCCATCCTGTCAGTCAGACTTCCCAATCCAGAGAAGGTCGAAGCGGTGAAAAACTGGCCAGTCCCCAAAGATAAACACCAACTAAGGAGCTTCCTGGGCCTAGCCACCTACTACAGACGGTTCGTGAAGGATTTTGCCGGGATCGCAAAGAGCCTGCACCAGTTGACGGAAAAGGGAAAACAATTCAAATGGTCAATTGAGTGCGAGAAGAGCTTCAAGGCACTTAAACGACGGCTATGCGATGCCCCGATACTAGCTTACCCCACTCCCGGGGAAACGTTCATTGTGGATGCAGATGCTAGTAATGTCGGGGTAGGAGCCGTACTCTCCCAGGTGCATGATGGCCAAGAGAAGGTGGTTGCGTACTTCAGCAAGGTGCTCTTTAAGCCAGAAAGGAACTACTGCGTGACAAGGCGGTAACTTCTAGCTTTGATCTTGGCTACGAAGCATTTTCACAAATACCTCTACGGGAGGAAGTTCGTTCTTCGCACAGACCATGCAGCCTTAAAATGGCTATTACAGTTCAAGAGTCCTGAGGGTCAGGTCGCAAGATGGATCGAAAGGCTGCAAATCTACGACTACGAAATACAGCATCGTAAAGGAAAACTCCACTCTAATGCGGCTGCACTGTCCCGGAGACCATGCAGAACGGATTGTAAACATTGTGCGCGTCAGGAAGAACGGGAGCTGGTTTCCATCCAAAGAATGAGAGCCGAACCTATCGCCGGCTGGAGCGTAGATGAGATCCGGGACGCTCAGAAGGAAGACCCGGATATCGAGCCGATTCTGGCCTGGAAGGAGAACATGAAGAAACCGGATCATCAGGACATCTCTCACAGAAGCCCGATCTTAAAGGCATATTTTGCGCAGTGGGACTCCCTCCATGTCCAAGAAGATGTTCTGAGAAGAAAATGGGAATCCTCCGACGGAAAGTCGTTTGTAATGCAGCTTGTCGTACCGCGGACGAGGGTCAAGGAGGTGTTACAGGAAATGCATGGCGGGGCGACCGGAGGCCACTTGGGAGTGAATAAGACGCTAGAAAAGGTACGAGAACGTTTTTATTGGTTAAAAATCGAAGACTGGTGCAGAAAATGCGACGTGTGTGCAGCTAGCAAAGGTCCGAGAATCAAAACTCGAGGTAAGATGCACCAATACAACGTGGGAGCACCTTTCGAACGAATCGCCATTGACATCGCAGGGCCCTTTCCGGAAACCGACAATGGTAATCGGTATATACTCGTAGTGATGGACTACTTCAGTAAGTGGCCGGAAGCGTTTCCGATCCCTAACCAGAAAGCCAGAACCGTGGCGGAGCAGTTCCTCTACAATTGGGTTAGCAGATTCGGTGTACCCTTGGAATTGCAGTCTGACCAAGGGCGGAACTTCGAGTCAAGAATCTTCCAAGAGATGTGTCAACTACTCGGAATCAAAAAGACAAGGACAACCCCGCTTCATCCACAGTCGGACGGTATGGTGGAGCGTTTCAATAGGACTTTGGACGAACATCTCTCGAAGGTCGTAGGTGACTACCAACGGGATTGGGACCGGCAGATTCCCTTGTTTTTGATGGCCTATAGAAGTGCCGTGCATAGCACTTCTCGACATACGCCGTTCGAAATCTTATTTGGTGGAATAGCTCGTTTACCCAGTGAGGTGAAATTTGGATCTCCTACCAATGAGCCCAGAAATGAAGAAGAGTACGTGGCAAACCTTAGGGAAAGGCTAAGGGACATACACCAAAGGACCAGAAGCCAGATTAAGATGACGAGCGACCGCATGAAGACCAGGTATGATGCCAAGGCAACAACGTCAGGATTCCAGGAAGGAGATCTAGTGTGGCTGTATAATCCCCATCGCCAAAAGGGGAAATCACCTAAATTGCAGCAGAACTGGGAGGGTCCCTACAGAATAGTAACCCGCATCAACGATGTTGTCTATCGCATCCAGCGAGGACCAAGGGCCAAAATGAAAGTGGTTCATGTGGACCGACTGAGTCGATACAATGGCCGAAATGAGGATGCACTTGTTCGGGACGAACACGTCTAAGAGGGGGGCAGTGTCGCATAATAATAACTACGCTCCTACGACTATGCAACCCATTTCGAAGTGTCTTTTCATTCTGGCAGAATTTTGGTCCGAAGTGTCCTTTCATTCGGGGTTCGTGTCTGCGGTTTCCACAGTTCATGTCTACGAAAGAGACGGATAATATCACGGATGAGAGGGAATTATAACTGCAAGAATTTTTCAGAATTTTACATCAGAATTTTTCTTGTTCCAGTGGTCGAAGAATTTGCTAGAAGTTTCTGGCTATCAGAAACTTCTGCTATATAATTACAGATGGCGATCGAGAGGAGGCAGTAGTTTTTAAACCGTGGCGAAGAGATTAGAAAAGTGATAATGGGCGAAGTTGTAATTTTGTGATAAATTGAAAGTTGAGAGTTAACAAGAAGAAGTAATTAGTTTGGATTTGTGAATTAAGTAATTGAAAGGAGATAAAGTGATTTGAGAGGAAAAAGACATTGTAAGAAAAAAATTTGCGAAGAATAGTATAGTGTGAACTTGAATTATTTTATAGACTAGAAAATAAAGAAATAAATTTCAGAGAATAACGTTTTATCTACTCGAGCCGTAGCTCGCATATTACAATATCGAGATCGGACCATGTTATTCGGAATTTTTTACAAGACCTGTGGTCTTATGGCACAGCAATCCGACCTGGCTGTCCACAGTGGCTTACAAGTCGCGATCAAAGGCGAATAATAAAGGCTTCGTCCAATTCGGTGCGTTCATTGTCATAAATTCGGAGTGAATTAGATTTAGATAGAAAATCTTTGGGAAATAATTACCCAGTTTATGCCCATAATCGGCAATTCACGAACATTGCTGAGTTCCGAGCATCAATTATGGATGCATGGAACGCCTTGGATGATTCCATACTAAGAAAACTAATTGAGAGTATGCCCAATAGAATTTTTAGTATCAGTGGAAAAAGGTGTAATAAAATCCCATACTAACATCTGTAGAAACAGTTAGTCAAAATAAAAAGAAATTGAGGAAAATTTAATGCGGTTATACTTTTGCAAGCTAGACGAAACAGTTTTTTATTGCTGGAAATTCCAAAAGAAAATGTCGGGTATTTTTTTTTTTGCTCTAATTACTTGTTAATTGATGCCATAAAATAAAAAAATAATAAAGGTCCGTTTAGAGTTTCCGGGAAAATGCTTTTTTCAGGGTGCGGTTATACTTTTGCAAAGCGCGTCAAAAGTGCCTTGACCAAATGGTTAGACCAAGCAAGAGAGCAAATTGCTGTCGAATCAAGTCTTAATTAAAGCTAAAGAATTGGCAATGAAATTGAACTCCGATTTCGAACCAAACAATATTTGGTTGTGGCGCTGGCAAAAAAGAGAGAACATTAAATTAAAGAAAAATTCAAGGTGAAAATGCTGCCGAAGATATTCCGAAAATATTTTGAATGCGATGAAAGTGGATTGTACGGGAGTTGGAGGAAATAACGCCGAAGACGATATTTCCTCCAACTCCCGATAGAGGCCTCCCATCCTTTTTGCTTGAAATTTCGCGAAGAAGAAGTGCGCCCAATTTCAAGCAAAACGTATGGAAGGCCTCTATCGTGAGTTGGAGGATATATCGTCTTCGGCGTCTGATAGCAACCAGGCTATCCAGGAGCTTCGACAAAACAACTTGAATAAGGGAGCAACTATCTTCAAAATAGCCGCCCAGAGAAGAAGAAATGCTCAGGACATTCGTTCCCCAAAGTTCATTAACAATGCTTGAGGCCAGTTTCTTGTGGAAGACGACAAAATACTAAACAGATGGCGACAGTATTGTGAAAGACTTTTGAACGAACAGTTTCTCCGGGTATACTTTCCAAGAGCCGCTCCTATCCATGATGAAATATCCGACATTACTGTCGAAGAAGTTAGGAATGCCGTCAAATACTCCAAAAAAAGAAAAGCTGTTGGGCGAGACGAGAGTTCTGGAAAAAGATGGGAGACATCGGGTCCAGATGGATCATGATTCTTATCTCTAAACTTATGAGCTGTGATCCAATGCCTAATCAGTGGAGGGAAAATTATCTTCTTCCTTTGCACTAAGGGAAGGGTGATACGCGAAACTGCGATAACTACCGTTGTTTCAAGCTGATGTCACACACCATGAAGATCGTTGAGCGGGTATTAAATGGCCGACTGCGGAAAATAATACGGCTATCTGATAACCAGTGCGGGTTTATCTAGGGTAAATCAACAACAGATACAATCCAAAGTATGAGGATCATAATGGAAAAACATCGTGATTCCTTAAAGGACTTACATATGGTGTTGGTTGATTTTGAAAAAGCCTTTGATAGACCACCAAGAGATCTCTTATGGGTGGCGCTAAGACAAAAAGGAGTTCCAGAAACCTACGTGCACATGATCATGGACATGTAAGAGGGAACAAGAACAAGAGTAAGATGTCCCGCAGGAGTCACCGAAGAGTTCCCAATCAAAATCAGTGTACACCAGGGAAGCGTCCTCAGTCCTTTGCTATTTATGGCGGGAAAACTCCGCTGCCTTCTGTTATCGAAAAATGCCCCCTAAGCTGAAAGGAAGGCTCTACACCACACGTATATGTCCGGCGCTCACATACGGTTCACAATACTGGACAATGTACAAAAAGTATGAGGGCAAATTAACGGCAGCTGAGATGAAGATGCTTGATAGAATAAGAAGTTCAAAGATTCGATGAAGCCTTCATGTGAAAGAACCCATCACAAGCAAGATAGAGCACGACCGGCTCAGTTGGTGTTGTCATGTTCAAAGGAGAGATCCTTCGAACTCCGTCAAAAAGGCAATATCAATCAACGTTCCTACGCAATCGCGCAAAAAAGGCAGACCAAAAAACAACTGGATCACACAAATGCAAAAACACCAGCATTCGATTGGCCTCAGTGACGAAGTTATCCGGAACCGGGAAGGCTGCCGGTACTTCTTGAAGTCAAACTGGCAAAACCCACAAGCGGGCCAGTATTTACAAAAAAATTTTTCCAATGGGAAATGCACGAAGGCCTAGATTATTAAAGAATACAATGCTTCCTCTTCCATACTTTGCTAACCGAAATGCTTGGAACACTATTCTAAAAACACTGAATGGAGAAATGATTAAAGTTAATAGAAGAGCAATTCTACTTGTAGATAACGCTGCATGCCTCAAAATGTCGGACGATTTGCAAAATATAAATGTTAAATTTTTGCCACCGCATACTTCTGCACTTATTCAGCCGTTGGATTAAGGCATTATACAAAGCTTTAAAGCACATTACCGACAAATTTTAGTACGAAAACAGGTCCTTGCTTTAGAAAATAAGATGACTTTGAAGGTGTTCTTGAAAGAAATTTCTCTGCTAGATGCACTCTACTACGTTATTCTAAGCGAGCTCGTTGGTTTGTCTCCAAAGAGACAATTGAGGAATGCTTTCGAAAGGTAAACAATCATTGTTATGGCATGTATAACATATTTTTTTACAGGCGTATGGACAGATAAGTGTTTAATGAATATGTGCTATGTGATGTAGATCTAGAATATTATGGACAGCTATCTGATGCAGAAATTTTGTTGGAAAATGTTGAAAACAATCCAGAGAATGGGGATCGGGATGAGGAAAATAAAGAAGAAGAAATTGCAGAAAGCGAAACCTCAATTTTTGGCAATGTAATTAATGCCTTGGGTATTCTTCGCAAATTACCGATAAGGAAAGATGTTGGTCCAGAAGAGCTTGAACACTTCGAGGAAAAAGTATTTCAAGTCGAAGCAAAAACATTCGCCAAATAAAAACCACTTTTTGTGCTAGGGAATACTTTCGGAAATATTTTATTGTGGTGCAATAGGCAATATTTAATGTTTTTTTTAATCTTGGGTACAGATATGCAAATAATACTTATTTGTAAATATGACACATATGAATTTGATTTTAGCTGCACAGCTCATTTAATTAATTTTTATGTTTTTTTTTTTTTTTTTCTGCAAAACTTTATATTTTTATTTTAAATGGAATAAAATAAATGCATTAGATGTGCAAAGAACTTCAGTTTGGATTCACTTAGCTGTCCAATAAGGCCTATAACCGGGTTCGCTTAGTAACCTCAATGAGGCACGTTAGCAGGTACGGATAGGTAACTTCCCTGCTAAGTGCCCAAATAAATCAGATAAATCAGAAAAATGCTCAAGGCATCTATCCGAGGAGCATTGTATTCGCTATTCAACAGATGGGCAGATATAATACGACTATGGAATGTATAGGTAAATACAAAGGGGAAGAGAAACAGAGTATTAGCCTATGCACGTTGGTTTTAAATGTTTGAAGGTTTTAGTGATGGGGAAATATAAAGCCTGGTAGGTCATTCCACATTCTTGTCGTTCGGCTTATAAGCGCATCCCTATATTTGACAGTATAACCGAAATTGTGCTAAAGGGTGAACTGATGTGCATTCGAAGGGTGACGCGCATTGCGTGTGGAACTTTGAAGTGGAGGAATGCACCTAGCTATTTCGTTGAAGCGAAAGTGACATTTCTCCGATGTTCAAGTGATGTATAAGTTTTAACGCCTGATTCTGTACGTGCACGTCGGTCTTGGGTGCACCATATGCACCGTTATATTCCAGCTTTGGTGAATGATTGAATCAATTAGGCCAGATCAGATAGCGTAAAATATTTCTTGCAACATTTAAGGAATTCTAGACATTATGCAGAATTTTTGGTGACTTCGAATAATACACATACCGACAATAGGAAGTCTTTCTGTTTCAACGGATAATGGGTTTTGGTTAGCCTTGGAATACAGGAGACATCATTTTGATTGACTGTACTACACTGATTTTGATCTTGCGCTAGCGATCAATTATTATTATTTTTATTATTACAAATTTTAAATAAAATTTTAATTCTCGTTTTTCTTTCTTTTCCCTTTTTTATTGGCGCAAAAGCTTGAAGTATCGTAGACGTTTACGTTTGCGTGCACGACGACAGACGGCAGGTTTTAAGCACATTAGCTTTTTATGATTATATAATTCTAATCGATCTATATCACCTTAAGTTATTTTATAATTTGATCTAAGTCCTTTTGCTCTATGTGGATCCCCATCTATCCATACCAACGGTTCACTCCTGCTTTACACCCTCTTGATACCGAAAGTAAGAAATGGGGAGTTTAATCTTCTTTTAAAGAGACCATCGATTATCAACGTAGTCCAGATCGACTTAGAGTTCCGCAGGCTGCTAGTGAATTTTACAGAAACCTTTGACATTGTATGAGATTTCTCTTCGAGTTCAATGATATGCGACGAGAAATCATTGAAAAAACTTGACGAGAATGACTACATAGCAAAACTGTTAAAGGGAGGCTGCACGGCATGTACCTTTCGCACAAAAAGTGAGGAGGTAAGCGAACTCATCAACGGAGACACGATTTTTCTAACAAATTTTGCAGGACTATTGATTTCCAAGAATTTCTCAACACATCTCAATGGTACCTGACTGAGCATCGAGACTATACAGCTTAAAAATAAAACATACTCCAGTTTTTCTCCGACTTCGCTTAAACCAAATCTGGTCCCCCAGTTCTGACGTCGTCAGCGATCTACGGGACGTAGACCTTTGAGGGGGAAGATTTAACATGCCATATATGGCGAATCGTCGTAAGTTGCTGATTCAATACAGTTAATTTGCACAGGTGCGAACCTGTTCCCACAGTGGAAATACGGAGGAATCGCATTTAAAATGCACTGAACCGGATACTCGTGTGTGACCGAAGATAAATGTGATGACCTTGCAACTTGAATGCCTGGAGCAGCGGTTTCCCAATGGAGCAGAATGTACTGTTAAGTTAGTTCTAAGGTAGCTCTAGAATCAGATAGTCGTAATATTGTATAAACGTAATATTTTAAATAATTTTTTACTTTCAGAGCAAGTTGGTTTAGTTCGATTTTTTTTTTAATCGTCCAAGTAAGGAATCTTTTGCTTTCGCCAGAGCAGGGGCAGGCCTAAAAACTCGGTCCATTTCTTTCATTGGTCAATTTGTTACGAGTCCTTTCATATAGTGTATGGAATAAGTACGCTCTATCTTAGTGCACTTCTCTGTACCCATGGGAACACAGTTGACTACTCTAACTTCCATAGTAACGCATTCCGGCATACCCTTGGGAACATACTCGGAGATAGACTAGATAATTGGATCGAGAGTGGAGTAATTCGTGCTGTGAGTAGGTGGCCTACATTCGCAACGTTGGCGACTAAAAGGGAAAAACAGGAACCTTCCAAGGCCTGTGCCCAATAAGGGATTCGGTCAATACGTTTCTATAGATTTTTTTTTTTGATTACAGATCCCTGTAATCAACTCCTAATTGTCGTCGAAAGAATCCATAAAATTGGAACAAATAAATAAATTGGAATAAAATAAAATATAAATAGAGCATCTGTGAAGAAGTTGTGCTAAATTGTGCTGGTAATTGTGCTCCCTGATAGAATAAAACAAGAATAAAAAAGCAAGTAATTTAAGCAAATGCTTAAGCTAATGTTTTGTGAGTTATCGTGTTAAATTGTGCCAAGAATATCTATGAAATTGTGCATAACTGTGCCCCCTGAAAGTGTGTGCTAAGTTATAAGGATAAGTTGAAAATAAATCACGCATACCAATTCTGGTGAGAGTTTTTCGGTTTATATATTAAAGAAATAAGAAAAAAGGTGGGAGCAATGTTAAAGTCGATAACTGAGTTGACAGATACTGTAAGTACAATCATAGCTTAATTAAGAGGGTCTCAAGTCCCTCGAAGACAGGCAAGCGCAAGCTGTTGGGTCTGCATCCAGTGAAACTCATGTCGTACTTGTTCCACCACAGAATGAGGCAGAGTTGAGAGATATCAGTAGGTTGCCCGATTGTGTGAAGGAGTTGCAAGTTTTCGATGGCAACCCTATGCAGTATGTTTCATGGGTACATGCTGTGGAAGGAATTCTAAAAGATATAGAACAATCCTTCAACATATTCGCGGTAAGGTCCAGGGTTCCGCAGACGCTGCTCTCGTATCCTATAATTTATTTGATAACGAGTGGCTGGAAATAAAACAGTACCTTTCTTTACACTACGCGGACTAGTGCGACATACGGACATTGAAGCATCAGCTAAATCAGCTGGCTCAAAAGAATAACAAATTAGACGAATTTTACGTCACAGTCAACCACCAGCTGTCTCCAATGATTAAAAAAACTCAAGACCGAATCCTTTGGACAGGAAACAGTTAATGCCCTGGTAAGAACTTATAGAAACAGGACTCCCGGCGTGTTTATTCGAGTCCTCAACGGCTACTTATCGAAAATGTTGATCGTACAAAAACCCAAAACTCTACCGGAAGCTTATTTTGCATGTTTAGAGATCCAAAATCTTAACTATCGTAACCATTCGATACACGCCACTACGGGATCAAATATGATAACTGCTCCAATCAATCAAACGTTTAAAACCGAAACAAGGCCAGCCCTGCCACTCAAGAGATTTGTGCCTATTTATTTAAACAAATTTGGGCACTAACCATGCTACTCTCCCCCTCGAGATGATGGTCCTCCACCAAGGCTTGGACCAAAACCTAGAGCGAGAATGGAGATAGATAGGTAATTTCGACAGGTAAACTGTATGAACCGTCCCAGAGGCAGCAACAAGTTCAAACGACGGGGAAGATCCGATGTCTACTCCAGTAAGCAACAGAGGTTGTAAAATGTGGAGGTGGTGGTTCACAATATTACACATGATGCTACTGGGGATGAGGTCAATTTGATGATGCATGCCTGCCCAGCGTATCATACATAGAGCACGTAATGAAAGACGGGCCTATACTAAGATTCCTGGTCGACACAGCGACCAACAAGAATTTTATTAGTTCTTCCATAAAACAACCCAAATCCCATCTGACCAAACCATTTCGTGTTCAATTTGCTGCTGGGAAGGTCGAAATTTCAGAGTTTGTCAGGGGGAAGTTTTCCAAAAAGGTTGGTAACGATGCACTTTTAACGTTTTATGTCTTACCTGGCCTCGAACTGTGATTGATAGGAAAGAAAATATATTAAGACTTAAACCAGATATCAGAATAGCTCTGAAAGATAAAGTATCCAAATACGTCAATATAATCCTCGAGGAAAACCTCCAACAGAGTGTCAAAAAGGAATTACACGCACTAATTAAGAAATACCAACCACTTTTCAGCCCATAAACGCTAGAGAAGTAATCGACACTTCCATTCTGGCCGAAATCAAAACAAATACCAGAGAACCAATTTACACTAACAGATACCCCTATGCAGCGTGCATTAGGGAAGTGGTACAAATGGAAATTGAAAGGCTTTTGGAGAAAGGTATCATTCGTGCTTCCAAAAGTCCATACAATTCACCTATCTGGATCGTGCCGAAAAAACTCAAGCCCAATGGTGAAAAACAATACCGCATGGTAATTGATTATAAGCGGGTAAACAACGTGACAATAGCGAATGCGTATCCAATCCCTGATATAAACTCGACCCTCGCCAGTCTGGGTAAGGCAGAATATTTTACAACTCTCGACTTGATTTCGAGATTCCAACAAATCCCAATGAAACACTCGGACATACCAAAGATGACATTCTCAACTATGAAGGGATTCAATTTGGATTGAAAAACGCTCCAGCGATCTTTCAACGTATTATAGACGATATATTGAAGCCATACATAGGCAAGATCGCTTATGTCTACATAGATGACATAATCGTCTTTGGGGACAGCCAAAAGGGTCACTTGAGAAATCTCGATACCAGATTTGACCAAGGTAAATTGAAAGTCAACTTGGAAGAAACTCATTTCATGAGGACCGAAGTCGAGTTTCTCGGGTATATAATTACTCCTAATGGGATACGACCTGATTCGAAGAAGGTCGATGTTATCTGAAATGTGAAACCCCCAAGGAATCTAAAAGAGCTAAATTCTTTTTTGTGTCTGACGTCTTACTACAGGAAGTTCATCCGCGATTACGCAAAAGTAGCTAAGGCCCTGACCAATCTCACTAGAGAGGAAAACGCTCAAGTAAAGGCCAACCAATCTAAACATATCCGTATCGTGCTCGACGAAGGTGCGATGAAGGCCTTTAATGACCTAAAAATACTATTAACTTCCGCTGAAGTTTTGGCTTTCCTTGATTTTGATATGCCCTTTAATCTCACGACAGACGCTTAAAACGCAGCTATAGGGGCATGTCTCTCCTAAGGCGAATTAGGGAGAGAAAAGTCCATCGCATATGTCTCTCGTTCTCTCAATAAAACCGAGGAAAACTATGTAAAGAACGGGAAGGAAATGTTGGCGATTGTTTGGGCCCTGGATAATCTTTGTTCCTACTTACATATATGGCATGAAGAAAATTCGGGTATACACAGATCACCAGCCCCTCACATTTACTGTACGCAATCGCAACTATAAAGCTAAACTGAAACGGTAAGACAACAATAGAAGAATACAGCTGTGAATTGATTTACAGGCCAGGTAAATCCAATATCGTAGGTGATGTTCTCTCTAGGCCAAAAAATGAGGGGAATCACTTGACCAACTCAGCGTGTGGTGAGGCGGAAAGCCAAGTGAATATACTAAGGAACAATTCCTCGACGGAAACAGCTACTGAGCGCAGATCCTCAACGGATACAGCCCACTCGGTGACAGATGCATCCACAGAGCATGGATCCTCTACGGAAATAGCCAAGAAAGATGACGGTTCCACTGATATAGCAAATAAGACTGTTCACAGTGCAATGCAGGACGCTTATGATCTCATCCCGCACATTGACACCCCTCTTAACGTCTCCCGGATTCAGATCATCATCAAGCTGGGAAAAGGTCTAGACATATATGGAGAATATTTTAGGCATTATTATGAGCCCCTGTGGGTTAGGGGACAGAATATACCCACGGTAGGCATGCCTGTCGTAAAAGGCGACTAAAATTCCAACCCGCCAACTTTCTTGAGATTACGGCAAAAAAATTAATGCAATGAACAAAACGAACGGTATTAATACCCAGGTGGCAGCCCAGTTCAACTGGAAAATCCACCCTCGCAAGAGGCATGCTCTACGGATTCTGGGGATAGCTATTTATTGCATCAACCTTTGATTAGCCCATTTAGGAAAAGTGCAAGGCTACAAAAATGTCCGCCTCAAAAGACTTCTCCTAAAGGGCAAAATAAGAGTCTCGCGAACCCGGATGTGTTAATTCGGGAAACGCAAACCTTAAATCAGAGTACTCTAGAAAAAGAAAACATCGTGCTTCGAAAGAGGCTCGACGAAATGGAGCTGTTGTGTCAGGAGCTCGCTGCCGGTAGATAGCCCGAGGTTGTTCCGCAATACGAACCTAATCGCGAAGCGCACCGAAAAGCAGAAAAGCAAATTGAAAACAAACGCGCCCCTACTCCAATAAATATTACAGGCGTTGCAGACTATAATTCTCTGCGAAAAATCTTAAAAACAACGATCGCTACTGAATTTAAAGTAACTTCCTTGCGAAACGATGCATGGAAAATCAAGGGCTATCGGGCTGTATCTCAAAAGCTTAACAATGAACAAATTCAATGGCATACTTATGAAGACAAGTCTGAGAGACCTTTGAGGGTCGTAGCTAGGGGACTTCATCCATCATGCGCTAAAGAAGACGTTATAGGTGGTTTACACGATAGAGGTTATAACATTCTTGACGCTGTGAGCTTTTAAAAAAAGAGAGAAAACGACCCGACCGTGAAGAAGAAGCTATAGTGAAACGTAAACTTCCGCTTTTTGTGCTATCGTTCGATAAAACGGAAAGCCAGGAAAAGATATACAATATTCGTACAATCATGAGTATGGTCGTTAAAATCGAGCCGCTACGTGTCAACACGATGACAATCCCTCAATGCAAGCGTTGATAAGAGTTTAATAATACGCAGGCGTACTGTCGGCGCTGCGTTAAGTGCACTGGAACACACTCTTCTGAAAATTACAGTTTAATCAAAATTTAAAAAGCAACTGGCGTTAAGTACAAAGGAAGGCACCCAGCAAATTATCGCGTTTGCGAGGTCGCAAAGGAACTACAGATGCGACGGAGAAAATCTACAACGCTGACTGTGCGGGGAACGAAATCAGTCGATCGGGCTCCTAAGTCGGTAGAGCGCATTGCTTAGCAAACTGAGCGGGCTCGTAAGCCAGTTGTACAAACTTCTAAGCCGACTGAAAGGACGCTCGAATCAGCAGTGCAGACTCTTGACCCAGTCAATCAGCCCTCTAAGCCGATTAAAAGTACGTCGAAGTTATCCACTAAAAAGACTGAACGAATTTCTGACGTATTCTCAGTCAAAGCAACCAGACGAAACGACGGACCACCGTCTGATCCATTGAAAGAAATCCTGAACTGCATTTACGCTAAGTTCGAGGAGCAATGTAAAAAGAACAAACGAATTCTCGAACGTCTCAGTAACGTCGAAAGTTTTGTATGGCTAACCTTATATCTAAATCTAAGTAGATATGGACTTTTTTGCTTAAAATTGTAAAATGGAATGCAAACGGACTCTTACAAAAATCTAACGAATTAGAAATTTTTCTAATGAGAGAAAATATCGACTATAATATGTTTGATCTCCGAAACCCATCTAAAATGAGAATCGCAAATGAAGATAAGAGGCTACGCTGGTTATCACGCCTATCATCCTTCTGATAAAGCGCGGGGCGGTTCGTCCTTATTCATTAAAACTAACATCGAACACTCAGTCGATATAAACGTAGAGCTGGAAAAACTTCAGTTGTGCGCGGTAAGGGTTAAAAATAAACACTTGAGGTACAATACAGCGTCTGTTTACTGTCCGCCGCGATGCTCGCTCGAAAAAGACGACTACTTTCGTGCCTTCAATGCCCTTAGTTCAAATTTCCTTAATGGTTGAGATTTCAACGCAAAGCACACCTTCTGGGGTTCAAGATGTACATCTTCTAAAGGAAAAATTATCTACGAATTGGCAATTGAATTCGGTTGTTGTTTTTATTCGACAGGAAAACTCACCTATTGGCCAACCGACTCAGAAAAAATTCCCGATCTTATCGATGTTTTCGTTTCAAAAGGTATTTACGATAAGTTTATTACAGTCGAAGAAAGTTTTGATCTCTCTTCTGACCACTCACCGGTAATTTTATTACTTGGTGAAGCGTTGATCAAGAAACAAGGACCTCCAAGACTTACTAGCAATAGAACAAACTAAGAGGGCTTTAGAAATGATTGCGAAAGAAATATCGCCTCGCAAATGACTCGTGCACCGCAACATAAAAAGGTCCTTAGCAGACTATGCAATCGCCTCAGACATAGTATTCGGGAATTTAAAAGCAATAAGATAGCGACCTACCTTGAAAATCTCTCCGCTGAAAGAGAATCAACTTATTCACTTTGGAAAGCGCTAAAAGGCATTCGGAAACCTCAAATGCAAGCGCCACGAATTCGGGAAATCGATGGAAATTGGGTCAAGAGCGACAAAGAAAAGGCAGAACTATTTGCTTTTCATTTAGAAGAAACGTTTAAGCCATTCAACGACCCTTTAATAACGGCCAACTCCCCAGTCACGACATCTGACAACTTTAAAGTAAAAAAAGTTGCATTGATTAAACTGAGGGAAGTGGTCAAAAATCTAAAGACGAAAAAAGCACTGGGTTACGACTTCATAACAGCGCAGGTGGTCAAGGAATTACCGAATAAAGCTCTTATTAAACTGCTATATTTGATTAATGCTTCGTTCAGATTGCTCTACGTTCTGAGACAATGGAAAGTCGCCGAGATTATAATGGTCCCGAAACCAGGCAAACTTCTGAATGAGAAGAAATCATATTGCCGGTTATCTCTAAAATATTCGAAAAATTACTCTCTAAACGACTACAACCCGTAATCGACGAAAGGCGTCTGATTCCTGACCATCAGTTTGGACTTAAAATCAGGCATTCTATAATCGACCAAGTCCACAAAATAACTGACGTGATTGAGAAAACTCTTGAAGAAAAAAATATTTGTTGTGGTGTATTTCTTGACGTCTCACAAGCTTTCGATAAGGTTTGTCACTAAGGCTTGGAGTATAAATTGCAACTTCTACTGCCACGGCAACTCTTTCTAATCTTACGATCGTACCTCACTGAAGGACTTTTTCATGTTAAACACGGAAATGATTACTCTGAGTTCAAGGAGATTGCTGTCGGAGTCCTACAAGGAAGTGTCCTTGGCCCGCTTCTATATGTACTATACACGCGTGATATCTCGCAGGAAAGAAACTTCGTCATCGCCACGTTTCCGGACGATACGGCGATACTGACAACGGGCGATATAATTGAAGCAGCAACTGAAAAGCTCCAACATGCTGTTAATAAAGTCCACGCTTGGACGAATTCTAGGCGTATTGTGCTGAACGAAAGCAAATCTACCGATGTCAACTTAACGTACAAAAAAGTGGATAGATTACCCGTATATTTAAACTCGGCTCAAATACCGTACGCGAATGAAGTAAAATATCCAGGAATGACTCTAGATATTAAGCTTAAATTGAAATCGCAATCGAAAAAAACGCGACGAGCTCAAAAACAAATACCGACAAATATATTGGCTACTCGGAAAACATTCGAAGTTGAGCCTACAGGTGGCAGTCTAGCTTTACTGGAAAATCCACCCTCTTCGGAGGTCGGCTCTACGGATTCTGGGGCGAGCCGCCATTGCAATCCAATGACCCTTTTTCAAAAAGTTCAAGGGTATCTCGATCTCCTCCACCAAGAAAAGAAGTTCACCGGAATCGCCAGCGCGCCAAATTCAGGACTCAGCGAAATATAACTGCTTTGAGGAAGAAAATAAAATACTCCGTAGGAAGCTTAACGAAATGGATCTACTGTATCACGAGCTCAAGAAAGAAATAGACTTATTAAAAGAAGAAAATAAGGTCCTAAAGAGCTCACGTATAGAGGAAGAACGCGAATGTACTCCAGCACGCTTAGCTAGTCGGGAATATCACACCGCCGAAAGTAGTAAGTAAGAAACGGAGAGGCGGCTCTTCGCCCGAAGTCGAGTCCCTAAAAGAAAAAGAGAAAGAAGAGCACAAAGAACCGCAAGAAAAGCAACCTCGAGCGCAATCTCGTCCACCCCCACCAATTAACATCGTCGGGTTAATGGAATTTAATAAGTTGCAAAGCCTTCTTAAAGGAACTTTAACATCGAAATATAAGGTCACGTCTTTGAGGTATAATGCGTGGAAAATTAACGTCGATGAATACGACGACTACCAAGCAGTGTCTCAAAAGTTAAGTACCGAAAAAATTGAGTGGTATACTTTCGAAATCAAGTCAGAAAGGCCACATCGTGGGGAATCCACCCCCCATGCACCAAAGAAGAGATTATGACTGACCTTCAAGACAAAGGCTTTAAAATTCTTGATGCCATTAATTTCATCAAAAAGGAGAAGCAACAAACGGAAATAATTAAAGACATCTTGGTAAGGCGTGGAGTTCCGCTCTTTATGCTTACCTTCGATAAGTCCGACAATATCGACGATATCTACCGAATTAGAACCATACTATATATCGTAGTCAAAATCGAGCCAATGCGTCGAAATATAAGAATGATTCCGCAGTGCAAACGTTGCCAAGGATTCAATCATACGCAAATGTACTGGAAAAAAGAACCGTTATGTGTGAAATGCGCTGGAAATAACCTCTCCCAAGTATGTGGAGTAAACAGATAAACCTCCACAACCTGTGCTGATTGTAAGGGAAAGCACCCGGCAAATTATAGAGGCTGGGAAGAAGGTAAAGAGTTACAAAAACGAAGAGATGCGCTCCTTAAGCCCCTAAATGCAAAATCAAAACCGCAAACTAAGCCAAAGCGTAAGGTCGCGGAGGAGAAAGAGTTCAAATTAAAACTACCGGGTTCAGAGCGCAAAAAGGTGAGGGAAAGAATGGCGAAAGAAAAGCCCTCGACCTCTGTTCCTAAAAGAAACGGTACAGAAAAGTTACCATTGGAAAAGCGACCGGGTAATGACCTTCGAACAGCAGGAGTGCAGACTTACGCTCAGGCCGCGGCATCTGAAATACCAAAAAATATTGAAATTTCGAAGGACCCTTTTTCTCATGTTTTTTTTTAAGTTATTCTAGCGAAACTTGAAGAACAAAGCAAAATAAATAAAATTATTCCCGATAGGCTGGTCAAGCTCGAAAGTAATTCAGTAACGCGTACTCCAACTAGATTATGAATGAAAAACGAATGTTAAAAATATGTACTTGGAATGCAAACGGACTTTTGCAAAAACTTGACGAATTGGAATTATTCTTGCGTGAAAAAGATATCGATATTTGCTTGATTTCTGAAACCCACGTAAAAAACGAATCGTATTTAAAAATAAAAGGCTATAATGATTACCACGCTTGTCACCCTTCTGGAAAAGTGAGAGGCGGATCATCATTGTTTATTAAAGACTGCATCGAACAATCCGAAGACCTAAAGATCGAGCTTGAAACTTTGCAACTGTGCACGATTCGAGTAAAAAATAGTCAGCGTACTCTTAAAATCTCATCTATCTACGTGCCGCACTTGAAAAAAGTGATTTTACTAACTTGTTTAAATTGCTGAAACATAATTTCATTATTGGCGGCGATTTAAATGCGAAACATACATTCTGGGGCTCAAGACACAGCTCGCAAAAAGGCAGAATGCTCTATGAGGCAGGTATGGAGTACAGTTGTGATTTCCATTCGACGGGTAAACCGACCTACTGGCCAACTGATACTTCAAAAATACCTGACCTGATCGACTTTTTCGTCGTGAAAGGAATTTCTACCAACCACATTAAAGTTGAAGAGAGCTTTGATCTGTCGTCTGACCATTCCACAGTTGTTTTGACATTGAGCGAAAAACTAGTCTATACCCTAGAGCCGGCGAGATTAACCGGTAGAACAACTAACTGGGAATTCTTTAGGAACGAAATTGAAGATAATGTTGAACTGAGCGTTCCACTTACGACACCCTATGAACTTGAGGTTGAAGTTGATCGCTTCGTTGAGATCGTACAGCTCGCCTCTTGGAATAATACTCCCAATCCAAGGAAAACTCCGGACAAATACGGTATACGATATCCTACGGAAATAAAAGAATTAATCAAGGAAAAAAGAAAAGCGCGTAAGAAATGGCAACAGAGTCGTGCTCCGCAACATAAAGCTCACTTGAATCACCTGTGCAATTCGTTGAAGAAGACTATAAAGGATTTTAAGAATCGTGCGATAGGCTCTTACCTTGAAAGTTTAACAGCGAAAAAAGATTCCAATTATTCACTTTGGAAAGCTGTAAAAGGCACCAAAAGGCCCAAGGTCTCCGCGCCGCCTATTAAATAAATCACAATGAATGGGCAAGGCAAGATAAAGAAAAAGCGGACGTTTTTGGGGCCAACCTGGAAGATACCTTTAAACCGTACGTGTGTGTTTTACGACAATATCAATAGGCCGGATTTACCATCTGACGATTTAGCACTTACAAGTGCAACGCTAAGGGAACTTAAACATGAGATCGAGAATCTAAAACCTAAGAAAGCTCCTGGTTATGACTTGATCACCGGAGAAATTCTCAAAGCTTTACCTAGAAAAGCATTGATTAAGCTTCTTTATATTGTAAATGCTGCGCTCAGATTAAAACACGTGCCTAACCAATGGAAAGTTGCGGAAGTTATAATGATTTTAAAACCAGGAAAGCCGCCAAATGAGGTAAAATCTTATAGACCAATTTCGCTACTTCCAGTCATATCCAAAATTTTCGAGAGGATATTGCTAAGGCGCCTCTAACCGGTTATAGAAGGAAATAATCTTATCCCTGACCACCAGTTTGGGTTCAGAAGTAAGCATTCGACGATTGACCAGGTGCAAGAATTACTGATGTAATCGAGAAAACACTTGAAGAGAAAAAGATATGCTCAAGCGTATTTCTTGACGTCTCGCAAGCCTTTGATAAGGTGTGGCATGATGGCTTGAATTGTAAATTACGACAAGTTCTCCCTGTATGCATATACGACATTCTAGAATCATATCTCGGGAATAGACTCTTCCGTGTTAGACATGGAAATGAATACTCGGAGCTCAAAGAAATATCGGCCGGTGTACCGAAAGGAAGCGTTCTTGGGCCACTTCTCTATCTGTTATATACTCGAGATATACCGAAAGAAGATGGCTACGTTTGCCGATGACACCGCTATCCTAGCCGTAGGTAGAACAATCGAAGAAACGACCGCAAAACTGCAAAACGCACTGAATAAAGTAAATGAATGGACGAGGGACTGGCGGATCGCCCTCAACGAATCTAAATCTGTTCACGTGAATTTCACTTATAAGAAAACTAATGTCTTGCCAATTTTCCTAAACTTGGCCAGAATACCTTTTGCAAACGAGGCCAAATACCTTGGAATGACACTCGACGCAAAACTGAAATGGAATTCTCACGTGAAAATGAAACGTAAAGAACTCGAAATCAAATATAGAGAAATGAACTGGTTGCTCGGAAAACACTCCCAGGTCAGTACAGAGAACAAACTGCTTTTATACAAGCAAGTGCTAACGCCGGTGTGGACTTACGATATACAACTTTGGGGCTGTACCAAGAAAACAAACGCCAATATTTTACAAACTTTTCAAAATAAAGTGCTAAGAGAAATTGTTCACGCACCGTGGTATACTAGAAACGATGATATCCACAGGGATCTCGGAATTCCGACAATCGAAGCTGAAATTAGAAGTTTCGCGAGAAATCATAGAAACCGACTAATCGGACATGTCAACAATACAATCCAACAAATTCTGGATGAAAGCAATTTATTGCGCCGACTACAAAGGACGAAACCTTTCGACTTGGCGAGATATGAATCAACCGCGCCTAGATTGCGGAACATGCAGGATCTTTCAGTGGAAGGTAACCTGCCAAACGTGTTATTTTTTCATGATAGAAAAATTGCTTGATAAGGTCGTTCTTAATTGCAATATATAACAAATTAAATCGCAGGGTGGTTTTTTTTTAGTCAGTAAGAATCTGACACTACTATGAGCACGCGCTTGCTATCCTCATAGTATCTATGGAAGATTTTTTCACCAACCCTCGGGAAAAAAAAAAAAAAAAATTTACTTTATATTTTTGCTATTCCACTAAACTTATTTTCCACTTTTACTTGCTCCTAAAGGGCAAGCATTCTTTTCGTAAAAATGTTCGAGCTTAAAATTTTGAACCGATACGAGATATTAAAGAGAAACTCAATAGTAATATTCTCATAAACTTCTCTAACGACTTCGATAAGAACTTTTACCTGAAGTAATATGATCATTACTCAACTTAACTGAAATAGAAAAATACACGAATCTGTTTTAAGCTACCATGATTTTTTTTTGACTGGCTGAAGAATTGCAATTGTGTTTAGGTAAGTGTATGGTTATCTTTTCTTCCGATATTCCGTGAGAAACCAGTTATTTTATATTCACCCGCCGATCTCCAGTTGAAGCCTGAAATTCCCTCACTTTTGCATTCTTTTATTTGTTTTTATTGTTCAGTTTTTTTTTTATTAATTTTCCATTAAATTGAAAATGAAAATAAATTATTTGACTGAAAACTATTTATTTATTGAAGCTTATTACAAGCCATAACTTACAAGATAACTTAACCTATATTTACTTTAACCTATTTTTTTTTTATGCTCATTAACCGGGCCCTAGGGTCCACACAATTATTCTTAAACTAAAACTATTCTTAAAATAAAATTAATATTTAAGGGAAGAATGGGGACTTGTTAAGAGGATTACTGGAGGTTAGGCATGATCGAATTGGAGAAGGGCATTACAGAGTGTGCTTTTGCTGCTATTAAAGTCAAAAATGTGTGTCGCATCATTTGATTTCCGCAGCATTCTTGACATTGGTTCGTAATAACCATAATTAGTTCGATGAGGTGGTATACGGAATAGGGGAACAGACCTAAGATTGCGGGGTTTGCAGGGCAGGACAATCAATGTTACCAGAGAACAACTGATGGATGAAAAGTATGTCGGCGACATCCCAACGTTTTTCCAATGATTGAAGATTAATCAATCTAAGACGATCGGCATAGGGTGGAAGGTTGACGTTGTCAGCCCAACCGAGACCGCGTAAGGCGAAGCGCATGAACCTGCGCTGCACTGCCTCAATTCTCATGGTATGGGCAGCATAATGGGGCTACCATACTTGGCTGGCATACTCGAGGAGGGGCTGACGAAGGTAATATAGAGGGATTTAGTTACATATGGGTCAGAAAACTCCTTTGACCAGCGTTTCACAAAGAATGTGCTGAGTTAGCTCTATTAATGATACTGTCGATGTGTGAAAGAAAGTTGAGTTCACTATCACAGATGACACCTAAGTCGCGTGCTGATGTGACTAAGGGTACAGGCTCGCCGCGAATAAAGTAGGCCCTAGGAGGTGGTGGCAGACGTTTGCGTGAGTAGGTAATGGAATGACATTTATCGAGATTAAGCTCTAAGAAATTCAACAATTAAATACGTCATAGGATTAGTGATATTAATTTTTCTTATGATGAATATTTCCTGTGACAAATTGGGTGCCTATCCTTTTGTAAAAGCATCTTTGAACTTACTTATTCGAACTTTATCAGAAACTTAAAATTTTATCTTAGGAGCGATTTTAATGTGATTGTAAATCGATGATAGTACGAGCATTTGCGTCTAGTCAAAAGACTAGCGTCCGGCGACGTAATATGAACCAGCCATACTTTCGCGATGTCTAAACCATCAATATCCCCAACTCAGATCCCAAGGTTGCCAAGCGTGGCGAACTCGAAAGTAAAAAAATATCTGGTATGCAGCTCAAGAAAAAGTATATGACAGCTCTTTTCATATTAGGTAAGGCTGCCAACTGTTATTGAGCGGGATTTAGCAGATAAAGTTAAGTACCAAGCGATTGTTGAAGACTACAACAAACATCTTGTATCAAAAAAATTTAATGAAACCTCCAAGCGCAATGGATCCTAGATGATACCATCTCTGAAGAAAAGAGAAGTACAATTTACGAAAAACAACTTCTACAAATATTCCATCAGCCAGGGGGAACTAGGCTTCGCGGATCATCAGTGAGATAGTCAGAGACTACCTTCAAGTTGAGTTTGTGGACGAGTGGTCTACCAGTGGCGAAAAGGTCTTGGTAGGGATGCCATTGAAGCCAAACTATAAGATATGGTGATGGGTCGCAAACTAAGTTTCTGTGGGGAACAAATACCTTGCTTCGATTCCGCTGAAGTTGTGAGGCGATATAGGGTTATCAAATGTGACGACCAATTCTCAAAGGATTTCCTTAGTTTTTGTGTCTCTAATGTTAGCGGCGCTTGGGGTGGCTTGAAGCTAAAACTTATCCTGGCTAAGGATATCCCCAGGGGACTAATATCCATAATATGAATTTGAACGAAGAAAAACTTCTCAAGTGCTTAAAGCTTCACAACCTACCAATCTACATGGGTGGCTGTCGCGATTACTATGGATCTATTGGAAATACCAAAGACTATGCTGGGCTATTTAGTCGAAAGAACATTCCAATCCATCACTGCTGCGAATATCAGACAGAATCTGGACAAATTTTACAACAAAATCCCTAGATCTACTATTTCAAACTTACTGGACTTACTTACGGCAGAAATAGTAGCGAGGAGCTACTAAATTCTACTAGAACGCAGCCTACATAGTGGGATGATATTAAAAAAAATAATTATTACAAAAACCTGGAGGGAATATTACCAATCATGCTACAAAAACTGCATGACAACGATTCTCTGACTAGTAGCGGTATTCAGAAACTATGTCCTTCTCAACCATGTACCACAGTCATGGAGACGGGTTAAAGTAACTTTTATCTCGATAATAGGTAGGCATGGCCATGAGACCGAGAATGATTTCAGACCACTTACCCTATCTTCTTTCGTGCTTAAGACGCTAGAATGCATTTTAGACATACATATCCGACACATTCTTGATAGAATGCCATTATCCAAAACTCAGCATGCTTACCTCAAACGAAGATCAACTGACATGGCTCTTCGTGAGGTAGTGCGCACGATTGCAAAATTAATCCACTATAAGCAATATACTTTAGATACTATCTTATACATAGATGGTGCATTTAGCAGTGTACACACCATCAGCCATTCAAGAATCCCTAACTATAGAAGAATATCTAGGTTAGGTAAGGTTAGGTAGATGGGTGCCTTGTGACAACTAGAGTCACTGCTCACTTAGACCAACAATTCGTGTCCATTTTGCCCAATCATGTAACCCTGGAAACGTTATAAATTCCGCTGTTAGAACCACCCAGATAGTGATATAAATCTCAGTAGGTCCGTAGGCTCTACATTACCTAAGTCCTCCAATTTGGAGAAAAAGTAACTTCCGAGAGTCCTCATTCTTTTAACGGATAGGGCAGGACAATCAACTTCTACAATAATCGTTATGTAGCACACCGAGTCATTCCGCGTGAACGCCAATGGCACCATAACCAGTAATTATTCCAGAAACGACTAAGTTTCACCAGAGAAGTTGATCTCTTCTTGCTGAAGGCTGCCATAGCGCCCTGGCCGTTGCGCATGTTTCCAGATGAAATCATTGTCTGTTCTTCTATTTTCTTCTGTAGGGAACTGATTGGGGTTACTGCAAAGGGAGGGCCCGCGATAAGAGCAGCCGACCCTTTTCTAGCAAGCTCATCAGCCCTATCATTTCCTTCGATATGCATATGCCCTGGTACTCAGCAGAGGATCACCGCATTGGCTCTGAATACTCCATTTAATACTGATTTGCAGGTCCTCACAACCCTTGATCTGATTACAGCAGAGTCCAGAGCCTTAATGGCTGCCTGGCTGTCTATATAGACAGTTATCGTTTTACCAACGATATTACTCTCGCGTATAATTTCCGCAGCCTGTATGATGGCTGTGATTTCGGCCTGAAAGACGCTGCAGTCATCGCATATTCTAAAGGAGTTGTTTATTCCTAGAGCCACACAATAAACTTCGGCTCCCGTGCCAACACGTCCATCTTATAACCGTTGGTATAGAACGCCAGTTCCTTTTTCTTCATGGTTCTTAGGTTCCTCCAGTACTTTCTGTCAGATATTCGTATATTGAATCTCCTTTCAAATGCTAGCGTAGGAGTCATGAAATCAGTTTCCGCCGATCTGCTGACCACAATCGGCCTTCTCTCAGACTTACAGCGGTTTTAGCCGCCAGACTGCTACAGTATATACTCGTATCAAGCGGAATGATATATACCCCACGTGTTTCTGAATGCCTTTTTGCAATAATAGAAAGCTACGCTAGCTTTTTTGATTCGTTCGACAGTGTTATCTTTCCAGTTCATAATTACGCCCACGTATCGAGCTGAATGTGAAATATTTAGTTCAATACCACCGATGTTTGGGGGTCTGAAGGTGAAAAGAACTACCTCCGTCTTTGATGGATTCACTCCCAACCCTTTGTTGCTGACCCAATTATTCACTAGGTGTAGTGCGAGATTGATTCTTTCGCTTATGGCTGGAGGTAATTTTCGCGAAACCAGGATGACCACATCATAGGCCGTCGCATTGAAGCCGATTTCCTTCAGCAAGTTACCAAGATCTCATCCACTACGAGGAGCCATATTAAAGGAGATAGAACTCCGCCTTGAGGGGTTCCTTTGCATACTCTCATCCGGATGGTTACATCTTCTAGCGTTGAAAATATAACCCTCGATTGAAGCACCTATGCAATCCAATTGCAGAGGCCCATGCATGAGCTCTGTGTAGGCTGTACAGGATCGCGTCAGTGTTTACGTTATTAAAAGCCCCTTGAATGTCTATGAACGGTCTATATGGGTATTGTGATTTAGATGGGTAATTATCGCCGATCACGTTTCTTATGTATTTATCTATTAAACGTTCCAGTGTTTTTAGCACAAAAGACGACAGACTGATAGATCTCAGGTCTTTTGCAAAATGCGCTTGAGCCATGGAATAGCAATATCCTCTGACTCTTGCAGCATCACAGGTCGAATGTTATCCATTCCTGGTGCCTTATATGGAGCAAATGATTTAATTGCCCTGGCTATCTTGTCATCATCTATTATATACCTCACATCTTCCGTGCTTATTCCCGGTGTCGTCTATGGAGTGTGTAGATCATCTTCGGATATCGATGTACATCCAGGAAAGTGAGTGCTCAATAGTATATCCAGCGTTTCCTCTTGCGACTCTGCCCAGGTACCATCACATATCCTAATATTGGCAGCCGGCATTGGTGTTTGGCCAGAATCTTCCGTAAGCGGGACGCTTCGTTTGCTGATTCTATAGATGCGCAAAAGGGCCTCCAAGAGTTCTTCTTTGCGAACCTAATCCCTTTCTTGAGCAACTTTACGCTTTCTTTATAGGTGGACCACTCAACGAACCCCTCTTTTGCGAGATTTCATCCTACTCTTGAAATGCGAACGAGTTCCGCTATTTTATCTCTCCACCATGGTGGACGCTTTTTACCGCTATGCCTACTAATGGGGCGGAATTTCTCGAAAGATTGCGTAAGAGAGTCGGTCAGTGCATCGACTGCATTGTCAACTGCTTCTATAGAGTTGAGGTCCTTAATTTTCTCTTGAATTTTAAGTTCTCTCTTGAATATTTCTAAAAGTCCCTTTCTCACAAGTAGTTAGTTGTAGTTTGAAGAGTATCCAATAATGATCGGATAGTAATGCCTTGTCGGTAACTCTAAAGTCGACAAATTCAACAGATCTCTGTTTAAAAACAAACACAATATCCAAGACTTCCTTTCTAGTAGACATTATAAAGGTGGGGTCATTGCCTCTATTACATATAATAAGATTGGATTCTAGAATATAGTTAAACAAAACCTTGCCACTGACATTGATATCTGTGCTACCCCACAAAGTGTGGTGCGCGTTAGCATCACATCCCAAGACTAAGTTTTTCTTACCTTTTTGAACGCTGATATGAGCTATCCCAAGTCGAGGGGTAGTTGATGCCGTCATCTTTAGGTAGGTATGCAAACGCCACCGTGCAGTTCCCGTTCACCTCTCACACATTCACTACTGTCAAATCGCCGGAGCTGAATTTTTATTTTATTTTTTATAATTTGTGCGCGCCAAAGAGGTTATGAATACTCATACTTACAGGACACGGGCGTTCTGAAGAAGAGAGAGAGAGTGAAAGAAAGATTTAGTGTGCTTTTTTGAAACTCAGATGGTATTAAGTTTCTGAAAAACTCCAAGGGTAACGTCCAGATAACTGGGGAGCTTGTTTGTTTTGGTTTTTGTCGTTGCTCATGATTCACAGTATTTTTTTTTTCGTCCTCCTGATGTCATCATCACGATCAAGTTGCATTTTCAGCCATATGACCACTCTACTGCCAGTGTTATGCCTTCGCAGTAGAGTTGACTTAGTTTTCGCAATTGATCGACTATTTTATTTATTTCATGTGAAATAAATAGATGATTCTTGAACCAACAGCGTGACTAGCGAAGATATTACCACTACACCAGCATTAACATCTTGCCAGCGTCGCTTCTATAATATATATTATAGTCTTTTGACCCTAATCCCATCATGTGATTGTTGGCAATCCATGGTTCCTGGATTATTGCCAGATCCAGCTGCTCCTTCATGAGAAGCAGCCTCAAGTTGTCGGAGACGACTGTACTATGATGAAGGTTGATTTGCACTACCTTCATTAGTTGTCGCAATTTCGACTTCCATAGCATCAGTCACCCCATCGTCTTCCGCCAGTTGAGTCCGCTTTAGGAGTTTCAGAGTTACATATCTCTTCCGCTCCATAAAACAGCTTCAACTGCTTGTCTGGTAAGGTGGGAATTTAATCGGGAGGTACCGCTCGCAGTGCAGCCCCTTTCCATAGTTTAAGACCGCGAATCGTAGCTTTCGCCAATTCAACCGGTATCTGATCCTTACAGTCTATCAGAATGACCTTCTCAATCATTTGACCGCGTTCTTGGGAGTATTTGCCACTAGGTTTTCTGAAGTAAACAACAGCTAGTTGTAGTGAACTACGAATCGCCCCGCTGAAAGGCATCTCCGTATCAGCCTTCGACCTTTTGGGGGGATTTTTAGTGTCCTCCGAGGATCTCAACCTCTTTGACACAAAATACTGCCTCTTGGTCTTGGCCATCCTAAGAGAATGTTCAGCAGCCCTCGAGATTTCTTTCTGACCAGTAGGACCTGCCTTAGTGACAGCGGTCTTGTTGGTTTTGGTGTTAGCTACTCACTTCCTTTTGATGTCTGCCTTAGGGGCATCTACCTTACTGTTGGCCTTGGTTTTTCCAGCAGTCTGTTTACGCGCAGGCCTCGTCAGAGCGTCCTTTTCTATTACATTAACAGCCCAGGCCAGGGAGTTTTGTTCTTTCTCGGAGGAGGGAAGATGGGTCCTTTGTGGTCCAGGATCGATTTGATGTGCGTCGCTCTACGGAACAACCGCCTTCTTATCTGAACTGGAGAGACTTTCTTCTTTATCTCCGATTTCCGGATACTCCTCCATCTCCATAGAGATCTCCTCATCCGGGTTGGCTGCCAATAGCGGCTGCCGTTTGAATAGGGAGGCTATCTCTTAGTTTTCGGACCTCCAGGAGTCGAGGAATCATTAGCATTCGCCCACCCATTCTACAGCCCTACTTAAGTCCCAGCACCACGACAAGGTGGATAGCCATCGCTGGGGGAGTGTCTGGGTCAGTCGATATATGGTAAAGACCAGAAATATTCAGTTAATTTTATCCTAGGTTGCATCCATCAATCCAAGTTAGTGAATAGAGGAACTCCTCAGGGGGGGTGTAATCTCAGTAATGCTCTGGCTGATGGTCATTAATCAAATACTGGATAAACTAGATGGAGATAGGATTAAGGTGGTCGCGAACTCAGACGATGTGATGATCCTAGTGTCAAGGATGTTTCATTCAGTCAGTGAGATCATGAAGGGGGCAATGAAAAAGCTGAGGACCTGGACCACTTGCTGTGGAGCTCCAGTAAGTCAGAACTGATGGTTTTCACCAGGAAGACTAAAATACCCGATTTCATTTTACCACGTCTGAACAGTAAAACATTCACATTATCGTCAAGTACCTCCGCATTATCCTTGATCCAAAGATAAACTATAAAACAATCATAGAATAAAACCATTGATAAGGAGTGTTAGGCTTAAAATCACCTTTTGGATGTACACAGCTGTAGTTATGGAGTGATAACATTACCAATAGCTTCTTCTTTCCAAACTGGACTTCAGGGAAGTTTCTGAATAGAAAAAACGGAAAAGCGTTGAAATATTATCATATAATACCTCAATATTTACCGACAGCCCAAAATTAGATTGTGGGGTGGGCGGAGGTATCTTTCCGAAAACTTTAAAGATCTCTAGTTGTTATATATATATATATATATATATATATATAACATGTACACAAATATTCAATAAAACAAACAAAATGAAGGGTGAAGATAAATCGTCAGCCGGTGTATCAAACAAAAATGTAAAAGATTTCGCAACAATAATGACGTCAACGTTCACACCGGCTATTTTACAATTGGATTTAAGGTCAACAAATATGCCATTAGCATGGAAAAACTGGTATGCACAGTTCCAAATATATCTTCGCGCTTCCAGCTTGGATTCTCAGCCGGATCAGAGAAAGGTGGCTCTACTTCTACATCACATGGGGCCTGAATCACTAGAAATTTTTAATTCATTCAACCTAGATCTGGATACAGTCACATTTGACGAGCTTGTGAAAAAATTAAAATCATATTTCTTGCCAAAGGTCAACATTGCTATGGAAAGGCATAAGTTTTTTACGAGGACACAGCAAATGGGCGAATCAATCGACGTGTATGTAACGGCACTTAAGAATTTAAGACTTTCCTGTGATTTCAACACCATACGAGAAGATTTGGTAAGGGACATTTTCGTGTGTGGGTTAAACAATAATTGGTCAAACATAAAGGAACGTCTTTTAAATGAAGGGGTAATAAAACTTGAAAAGGCGCTAGAAATTACAAAGTCAATAGAAATAACAAAAGACCACACAAAGCAGTTACAGCAAGGCGATTCAAGCAATGTAATTAATGCCATGAATCGCTATGCCGCCAATAACCGTGCTAATTATCAGGCAAAAAATAGTCACACGTATAACAGTCGCACACACAATACACAGAAATCGAAGCCTCTTGCCCAATACAATCAAAAACCAAACAGTCATTCTTCTAACTCAACATATAAAATTTGTTCCCGTTGCGGAGAAGTCCACCGCTATAAATGCCCTGCAGTGGGAGTTACATGCAATACATGCAAAAAAAAAAAAAAAACATTTTTCTAAGATGTGTCGTTATAATAAAACAACTAATTCTAAAAGTGTCTATGTGCGCAACGTCGATGCTGATGATGATGACGATGATTCAAACGCATTGTTTTTGGGTTCTTTGGAGCAAAGCATACCAAAACCAAAGAACAGTTGGATAATATCACTTAAGACAATGGGCCACGACATCGTCTGCCAAATCGATACTGGGGCACAAGCGAATGTAATGTCATTGTACCAGTTTAATCAAATACGATGCTCTTCTACACAGTTAACATCATCGTCAACACGGATTATGACGTTCAGTGGAGAACGTCTACCTGTTATCGGCTGCACCACATTGGAATGTTACTACAATGATCAACAATATTGGATTCAATTTCATATTTTGGACTTACACTGTCATGCAGTTCTTGGACTATCATCATGCATTAAACTTAAGTTAATTAATAAGGTAGATGAAATTAAACTTGCATGCGATAATAAAACTTATTCTAAAATTTCAGCTCATTCTAAAAGTAAAAGTTTAGTAAATCAAGATTCTACCCAGAGTGTAAAAAGTAGCAAATCAATTTTAGTGCATTATAGTGACGTATTTCAAGGCCTCGGGCTATTAAAAAATAAGTGTCATTTAAAGATTCTCTCTGATGTGTCTCCTACTATAGATTGTCCCCGCAAAATCCCGTTTGCATTGCAAAATTTATTAAAAGAAGAGTTAGATCGAATGGAAAATATGAAAGTAATACTTAAAGTTGAGGAACCTACTGAGTGGGTCAATTCAATAGTGTTGGTCAAAAAAGCAAACGGAAAATTAAGAATTTGTCTTGATCCAAGAAACTTAAATAAAGCCATTATCAGAGCGCATTATTTTTTCCCAACTATTGACGAAATTAAATCAAAATTAAGTGGTTCTAAATTCTTCAGTACATTAGAAGCGAACTCTGGTTTCTGGGTTATCCCATTAGACGACGAGTCTTCCAAACTATGTACATTTATCACACCATTTGGAAGATATCGTTTTCTGCGTCTTCCTTTTGGAATCAATGCAGCCCCCGAAATTTTTCATGCTGAAATGGTCAAACATTTTAGTGATATAGAAGGTGTGGAAATTTATATCGAACATAATTCTATTTTAGAAAAAGTATTACGAAGAGCTCGTGAGATTGGTCTTAAATTTAATAAGGAAAAATCAAAAATATGTCTAATATGGCTACGTTTTCAATCAGAATGGAGTCCGTCCAGATGACTCGAAAGTCAAGGCAATTTGTGAAATGCCCCGTCCTACGTCCGTTAGTGAAGTACAAAGATTTCTAGGCATGGTCAACTATTTAGGTAGTTTTGTTAAAGACTTATCAGTTCAAAACAGTAATCTTCGCCAACTCTTAAAGAAAGAGGTAGCATGGCATTGGAATGATGTTCATGAAAAAGAATTTACCAAGTTAAAGTCTCTCATATCAAATGCTCCAATTTTAACGTTTTACGATCCTAACAAAATTATAACCCTTTCAGTCGATGCGTCCAAGGGAGCAGTAGGTGCTGTTATATTACACGATAATAGTCCCATTGCTTATGCTTCTGCAACTTAAATTGAGAAAGAGTTGTTCGCCATTCTCTTTGAGTATATCAAATTTCATCAATATGTCTATGGAAAACGTGTCATTGTTGAGACAGATCATAAACCGCTTATTCCATTGTTTACGAAAGCACTGTATAAAGTTCCCGCTCGACTTCAAAGATTTATGCTTCGCTTGCAGTGTTATGATCTACAGGTAGTTTATAAGCCTGGCAAGTATATGTATACAGCCGACACGCTTTCCAGAGCACCATTACCAGAAAAGACATTAGCTGAATTTGACAAGGATTTGACACTTCACTGCAACTTATTAATTGCAATATTGTCTGTTCCACCAGAAAGATTACAAAGAATCAAAGCAGCGAGTAATAGTGACGAAGTTCTGTCAAAAGTCAAAAAATATATTAAGACCGGTTGGCCAAATGATAAAAAATTTTTTATGAAAAATTGCATGCCATATTATAAAGTCAAAGATGAGTTGCATGTGATAGATGATATTTTGTTGTATTGTTATTCCTTCTGGCATGACATTTTAAACCTTATTCATGAAGGACACTTGGGTATTCAAAGATGTCAAAGTCTTGCAAAGGACATAGTCTTTTGGCCTAATATTAACAATGATATTAAGAATATAGTCACCGACTGTGAAACTTGCATGCGTCATCGTTCATCACAGCCCAATGAACCTTTACAGCCGCATGAAATTCATCCAATTCCGTGGTATAAGGTTGGTACAGATTTGTTTGAATTTAATAAACAAATGTATTTGCTAGTGGTTGACTATTGGTCAAAATACATAGAAATAGAGCATTTAAGCTCTGGTTATAGCGGTCAGCTCGTTGTAAACAAGCTTAAAGCTATTTTTGCTCGTCATGGGATTCCACAAATAATGATTTCCGACAATGGGCCCCCATATAACCCTGAAGTTTTTAAAAAGTTCTGCCAAGATTGGCAGATTGACCATATAACCTCAAGTCCTTACCTTCCCCGTTCTAATGGTTTAGCAGAACGATCAGTATAAATGTTAAAAAATTATTGATTAAGAGTAAAGAATCAGGATCAGATCCATATGTGTCACTGTTACACTATAGGACAATTTCAAAAGGTAATCTAACATCACCTTCGGAGCTTCTTATGTCAAGAAAGCTTCGAACAAAAATACCTGCCATGTCAAAAAATTACCTTTCAAAACCAATAGACTCTGGAAAAGTAGAAAAAGAAGTACAAAACAGAAACAAAAAGTCTACTACGATAAAACAGCTAAATCTCTAAAACCTTTAAATAGTGGTCAAAAAATACACTACAAGAAGAATCCTACATCATATTGGTCTCCTGGTATAGTAACAGAAAAATGCCAAGAGCCTAAGTCATATATTATTGAAGACGAAGACGGCAACACTTACAGACGAAATAGACAACACATACTGGACACCCACTCTGAAAAAATATCAACTCCGACTCAGCGTACTCCAATTTTGAACGATGTTGATGAGACCTCACCTAGGGTTGAAAATCACACTTCCTCAAGCAGAAGTAGGTTCGGGAGGAAAATAGTTCAACCTAAACAATTTACATATCCGAGAGATCACATAAAATAATTGAAGTTATAACTGAAATTGATTTGCCGCTACTCTTGCGATTTAAATAAAGGAATATTTTTTAAAACTTATGAATTTCTAAAACTTTATATTTGAAAATTTGTTAAGTTTATTCATTGCAATGGATAAGTTAGTTAGTAAGCTTATATTTAGCTTTAAGTTCTTTTGTAATACAACGCTAAAGATAATATGATTTTTATTTTGAATTTTATAATTTGATTTAGACTTCTGAAGGGGAGATGTTGTATGAAGTTTGTGTCTCTCTCACTCTCTTCTAGTTTTTAAGTTAGTTTTAAGCAGTCAGTCATGTTTTGTCATTCGACCTATGAAGACCAATAAAGTTCTCTGTGACTACAGGTTGTGTTCTCATCTTCGACTCACAAATACCGCAATACTCTTCTTAAAGTCCACGGGATGGATGTAGGACCCGCAGTTAAGTCGACCCCTTGAACGACAAACACCCGTTTATACTCACCCAAATCTACAGGTAATAACAAAAGAGCCGTGACAACAAAACGGCGCTAATTGGCATGCAGGTATGAAGCTCTATACCTGCACTTCTACCTACCTACCTGTATGTGTATTTACAATTTTCCTCGGAGTGAATCTTTTGGTTGACATGCAAATTATATTGCTATGGTGCGAATGTCAATTTTTTTTTGCTCTCCAAAGGCTTTGATAGGCAACCAATCTCTAAGAACCAAATATTCCTTGTTCCCATAGCTGCTTTGGTTACATAAATATTTATCTATTGATGGGATGTGAAACTCGGTTGGGCCTATTCGCACTTACGCCCACTTGCATCAAACTAGCGGATAAGATATAAATGAAAAATAACTATCCAGGGATAACAGTGCGCCATTTGAGCTCTACTAGCTCGACTGAATCAAAAGCACTTTTTTTTTGTTACGCTGGTAGGTGGAATCCTTCAAAGGACGAAACTGAGCCCGTATTCAGTAACAGTGTGGGATTTTTACCCACTCGTCCCTTCTCCCTTCTTCCCGTTTTCCCTACGGTACCGTCGGCGAAACGGGATTGGCATTTCATCGCAGGGCGGGGAGGAGCCAGCCTTCCACTTATTGCACCTAGTCGTCAGACCAATCAGCAATTTGTCTTTCATATCTTAAGGTGATTATGATAAGTGTGGCGACCTGCTACATCGCAAGCTGAGAAAAGCACTTCTCAGCAGCACATTAGTGAGAGCACTTAGTGAGAAGCAGAACAAGCTTAGACATGCAGTGTGCATGCGTGTAGGAGCTTAAGTTAGTTGTTTGTTATCAGCCGACTAATAAAGAGTCTTGAAGCGAAAACCGGATTGTGTTGTTTGATTATTAGTGGAGTCATTACATTGGCGACGAGGATAAAATAAAATAAAAAGTTAATACCGAGTAAATTTAATTAATTGTAAAAAAAAAATAAAGAAAAACACGTGAACCATTACATTAAATTGTAAGAATACAGAAATATATTCCAATTGTGTTGAAACTGAATTACATTAAATTGTAAATAAATGGAATGACATATGCAGGGGAAGAAGGAGAGAAAAGAGACATTCAACTGTCAAGAAAAAAAAAAGAAAGGAGAGGAACACGGATCGTTACATTAAATTGTAAAGTCTAAGAAGAAGGAGACATTAATTTGTCAAGGAAAAAAAAGGGAAAAAACGGATCATTACATTAAATTGTAAGTACACAGAAAGATATTCCCAAAGGTGTTCAAATTAAATTACATTAAATTGTAAATAAAAGAAAGGAAAAGAAACACTATCGAAATGTATGACATCGGGATTAAACCATTCTTGTGTGAGACGATGGACAAGGCGGTGATCCGATCGGAATGGGAGAGGTGGTTCCGATCGTTCCGGCTGTATCTCGAAGCAAAGGGTATCACCGATAGACCTAAAAAGAAAAGTAAATTACTCCACCTAGGGGGACCCCAATTACAGGATGTAATTTTTAACCTCACCGGATCGCTGGTGGAGGAGGGAGATGTTTTTTGGGATTTTGACTGAGAAGCTAGGTGAATACTTTTCGCCAAAAAGGAATTCCACTTTTGAGAGACACCTATTTCGTACACTGCAACCGAAGGGTGGTGAGAGCTTTCAAAAATTTGTCATTCGATTGAGAAATCAGGCATCCAAATGTTCATTTGGAAAAAACTGAAGAGTAGAGCCGCGACATCTACTTGAAAGACAAACTTATAGACGCTTGGGTACCAAAGGACCTTAAACGCCGGCTACTGGAAAAAGAGCACACGTTATAGGAAATAATCGAAATGTGTCATGTCCATGAACACATAAGCAACCAGACGGAGGCAATGGGTCCGACCACGTCAAACATAAATAGTATTAGCCTGAAAAAAAAAACCGGACTGTAGCTAAAGACCGGAAATGTCTGAGCTGCGGGCGGTTTGGTCATGTGGGGAATATGGAGACTTACCCAGCTAAGAGTAAGAAATGCAACAGATGCTGTTTTCTCGGGCACTTTGCGGTTAAATGCAAAAAAAAACGATCTAGAAGCAACAGCTGTCAGGATCTGAGTTCTGATACTAAACGACGAAAAATTACACCATCGAATATGCGCTATGTGAAAAACGAGTCTGAGGAACCGAGTACCAGAGACCATGATTTTTTTCGGGTAGATGATGACGCTGAGGGAACCATGGACGGGAAGATAGACTGCTGTGTTGGTGGCTCGAGGGTAGTGATGGTTATAGACTCAGGATCGCGACTCAATCTGTTAGGAGAAGAGGACTGGGAGCAGCTTCAGAAAAATTCTTTAATGCTGTGAAATATGCGAAAAGAATGACAAAATCAATTAAGGGCATATGCAGGTAAAGAACTTCTTCAAATTGTATGCGTTTTTGAATCTCCAATCAGCGTAAAAGCCGGCAAGGAAATTATTACTACTTTTTACGTTATTAAATACGGGAGACAGTCGCTGCTCGGTCGGGAAACAGCAATCAAATTAGGCGTACTAAAGATGGGCCTGGATGTAAACAGTGTTCTAGAGGAACAGGCCTTTCCTAAAATTAAAGGCATTAAGATACATCTTGCGATAGATAAGTCCATCAAACCCATTCAACAACCGTTACGACGTATTCCATCCGCACTTGAGGAAAAGGTTGAAACTAAAATCAATGAAGCGGTCGAACAGGATATTGTAGAACCAGTGTTCGAGTCAAGTGCGTGGATCTCGCCAATTGTGATCGTCTTCAAGGAATCCGGTGATATTCGCCTATGCATTGATATACGGCGTGCAAATATGCCCATCTTAAGAGAAAATTTTCTTCTGCCAACATTTGATTCATTGATGACTAAGTTAAAATGGTCCCAATACTTTTCTAGATTAGACCTCAAAAACGCATACCATTAATTAGAGTTGGACGACGTCAGTCGTTATAAACAGCCTTTAAAACGCATAAAGGAATCTTCCGCTACAAGAGATTACTCTTTGGGGTCAACTCGGCACCAGAAATTTTCCAGCGGACTATAGAAAATATTTTGGCATCGTGTGAAAATACCTTAAATTACTTGGACGATGTTATCGTATTCGGACGGACGGAAGACGAACACAATTGTGAATTAAAGAAAGTATTAAATATCTTTAAAGAAATGAACGTAACACTGAACGAGGGGAAATGCCACTGGAAGACGAGCGAGCTCAGGTTTTTGGGCCATGAATTAACTCCAACGGGCATTAGAGTAGATCCGGAGAAGGTTAAGGCCGTTGTGGAGTTCCGATCCCCAAACAATAAAGAAGAGACGAGGAGTTTCTTAGGACTCGTAACATATCTGTGGGTAAGTTTATACCTGATTTAGCGGACACAACAGAACCACTTCGAACACTAATAAAAAAGGATGTAAAATTCATCTGGGGTGAAAGTCAGGAACGGGCATTCCAGCGATTGAAACAGGAGCTGGTGAAGATCCCGCCACTATCATATTTTGACTTAAAGAAGAAAACACGTTTGGTAGCTGATGCGAGCCCGGTAGCTCTTGGAGAAGTACTACTACAATTTAACCAAGATACCCCTGACGTAATCTCATTCGCAAGCAAGAGTTTGTCTGAAGTGGAACGGCGCTATTCACAAACGGAAAAGGAGAGTCTGGCTTTAGTCTGGGCAGTGGAAAGATTTCATTATTATCTTGCTGGCATCGAATTTGAATTAGTTACTGACCATAAGCCATTAGAGGCAATTTTCAAGCCGACCTCTAAACCACCCGCTCGAAGCGAGAGGTGGGTGTTACGGCTTCAGGCGTTTAAATTCAAAATTATTTATAGACCAGGCAAATTCAACATTCCAGACTCCCTGTCCCGAATGGGAAAAATAGAGGCCTCGGAATCGTTCGACAGGCAGTGCGAATACAATATTTGCGGAATAGTTTAGAAAATGACCCTACAGGCACTGGAAATTAGCGAAATTGTTAAAAATAATGAAGCGGACCAAGAATTGAAGGAAGTGGTGGCAGCAGTAAAGAAAAATGCTTGGGACTCGTTGTCACAAAGCAAATACTTTCCATTTCGGCATGGGATATGCACATTGGGGAACATTTTATTGCGCGGCACCAAGTTGGTGATACCGGAAGGGCTACGATCACGGGTTCTGGACTTGGCACATGAGGGTCACCCAGGCGGAACTGTCATGAAGGGTTCGTTCAAAAATCTGGTGGCCATTAGTAGACAGATGTGTCGAGATGTACGTAAAAAATTGCAGGCAATGTCTGTTAGTATCTCAACCCAGCCAACCACCTCCAATGCATCGACATGCATTTCCAAAGGGACCATGATAATGCATCGCGATGGATTTGCTTGGACCTCTGCCAAATCATGATTTTGTGTTTGTTATAATTGATTATTATTCGAGATACTACGAATCAAAACTCATAAAGAGAATTTCTTCAAGAGAAATAATTTATATTTTGTCGGAGGTATTCAGCAGACTAGGGTACCCAAAACCGATAACAGCCGATAATGGTCGCCAATTTATAAGCCAGGAATTCAAAACCTTCTGCCAAGAAAACAAAGTCGAAATTGTGACTTCACCACCCTATTGGCCTCAGGCCAATGGAAAAGAGAACATGAATCCTTCAATTTCAAGGAGGCTTAAAATAGCAAATGCTGAAGGCCTTGATTACAAGAAAGAGCTTGAAAAATTCACACTGATGTACAACGTAACACCTCATGGTTCGACTGGATTTGCGCCATCAGAACTCATGTTTAGCAGGAGAATTCGGGATAAGATACCTTCTGTTCAAGATATTGAGGAAGATATCTTAGATTCAGAAGCGCGAGATTTGAATACAATTGCCAAACAAAAAGGGAAGGAAAGACAGGGCTCGTGGAGCAAAAGAAAGCGACATTCAAGTGGGGGATAGGGTGTTATTTTGCAACACTAGATCGCAAAACAAATTGACAACAACCTTTCATCCAACCGAATTCGAAGTTATCGAACGGAACCGGAATGAAGTCACAGTACAAGCAGAGGGGAAAATGTTTAGACGAAATGTGAACCATGTCAAAAAAATCCCAGTCACCCCGGAGCAGGATATCGAGACACCAACAAATACTATGGAGCTAGATCCAGCAGTCAGCTATGGAACTTCAAACATCAAAGAGACAACAAGACCACCGTTAAAGCTGAAGCTTGAAAATATCGGAGGGATGTGGCGACCTGCTACATCGCAAGCTGAGAAAAGGTCTTCTCAGCAGCACATTAGCGAGAGCACTTAGTGAGAAGCGGAACAAGCTTAGACATGCAGTGTGCATGCGTGTAGGAGTTTAAGTTAGTTGTTTATTTATTTATTATTATTATTTATTTAAAACTATAAGGCTTACACGTAAGACACAAATCTTTTAAGCTGTGAAGCTACTTTAAATGGTTGATAATAATTATTTATAAAAAAATTAAAAAGATAAGAAAACATATATTATAAAAAAGAAAGAAAATAAGGAAACGAAGAAATATTTATATATACATATTGGGTCAATAACCTAATTCGTGCGGTTTGCTAAGAGATGGCGTAACTTGTATTATGCCATTGTTATTATTCCATTGGAACATGCGTTGGAAAGCTACTGTCATTGTACGTCATTAAGGCATGCCAAAATCAAGGTTTTCCGCCCCTCTGGTCCTGACGATGAGACAGGCGAAATTGATGGCACCGGCATGTTGTCGGAGGACATGGTTGTCGACGCCATTACCAACTCCACCATTCCGAATGTTGAAGATCGCACAGATTAATCTGCGCCACTCGAAGAGTGCGTCAGATAATCTGCTTGTTTTCCTAGGCGAGGAAGACATCGACATTTGCCTTATTCAGGAGCCCTGGGTGAAAGGTTCAGTCGTTAAAGGGCTGAAGGACAACCGGTACAACATCTTCTACAATACCGTTAACCAGGTTAGTAATAAACCTAGGACCTGCATCCTAGCTAAAAAACATGTAAATGTATTTCTATGCCCTAATTTTAACTCTGCCGATTTAACTGTAGTTAAATTGGAGGTTGCAACTGACACTCTTTTAATTTCCTCAGCTTACATGGATCGAGACAGTCCATCACCGCCTGAGGAGGTACGACAGCTGACATCAGCGATCGCGGAGAAAAATTGTAAATTGATTTTAGGCTGCGATGCGAATGCCAGACATACGCTATGGGGCAGCTCGGAAATCAACAAACGCGGTGAGTCTTTATTCGATTTCCTTGTGATGTCCAACATTTCTGTCTCTAATGTGGGTAACAAACCAACTTTTGTCTTTCCGAGTTCGGATAATTTCAGAGGTTGGGAGGAAGTCTTGGACATTACACTCAAGACCAATATTGACAACCTTAGAGTAACTAATTGGTGGGTATCCGATCGTCCATCTTTGTCTGATCACAAATGGATAATCTTCAATGTTAGCTTCGAGGTCGAGGCACCTAAGCCATGTAAAAATCCTAAGAGAATTGACTGGTGCAAATTTGGTCAGGTTATTAAATCTAAACTTCACAGTACACCCGGCGCGAAAATCGAATCAGTCAAGGAGCTTGACGATAAGATCACAACCCTAGAAAAAGCCATGGGTACGGCTTTTAAGATTTCGTGCCCTATTAAATTCAGTAAGAAAAAATTTCCCTCATGGTGGAACGAAGATCTTTCTAATCTTAGGAAGATTACCAGAGAAATCTTCAATGTCTGCTATAGACACAAGCTTTGGCAACCATATAAGGATTGCCTAAAAGAATATAAGAAATCCATTAAAAGGGCCAAGTCTCTGGCTTGGAGGGACTATTGTCAGTCCATTGAAACCATTAAGGACTCTGCCAGACTGAGTAAGATCCTATCCAAAGAACACTCCAATCCGTCCTTTATCAAAAGACCGGACGAGACTTGGACGGAATCCTCTAGCGAGTCTCTGGAGCTTTTAATGCAAACTCGCTTTCCAGGGTGCAAAAATGAGTTTACTCAAATTGTCCTCAAGATGTGCAATCCTCATCTTGGAATGACATTAAGACAACAATTACAGAGGTTAATACCTCTTGGGCCATTTCCAGCTTCTCTCCCTATAAATCGGCTGGACTTGACGGCATGCTCCCGGTAATGCTGCAAAAAACACTGGATCAGGTGGTCCCTCGGCTAGTTCCGATCTATAGAAGCTGTATTCTTCTAAACCACGTCCCCCTGAGTTGGAGGCGTGTTCGTGTTGTGTTTATCCCGAAAGCGGGGAAGCGGGGGCATGAATCTGCAAAGGATTTCAGACCCATAAGCTTGTCATCTTTCCTCCTTAAGACGTAGAAACGTATATTAAATACGCACATCCGTAATACAATAGATACATCCCTTCTATCAAAATCTCAGCATGCGTACACTAAGAGGCGATCGACTGAGACGGCGCTCCATGAAGTTGTGCGTACGATAGAAAAGACAATACACTACAAACAATTTACTCTTGCCACCTTTTTAGATGTTGAAGGTGTTTTCAATAACGTTAGTACTGAATCGATTCAGGAAGCTCTATCCCAACTGGGTGTAGGGGAGTTTATTAGCAAGTAGATAGTGACTATGCTAAAAACCAGAATCATGCAATTGACACTCGGGAACTCCTCAGAGTGGGGTTATCTCTCCTCTTCTTTGGCTTATGGTAATCAACAAAATTCTGTGTAGGCTTGATCGAGACGAAGTCAAGGTTGTCGCGTATGCGGATGATGTGGTAGTGTTGGTATCGGGGATGTTTCCTTCTGTGATCAGTGAGATTATGGAAGGTGCCTTGGATAAGATTAGCACATGGGCCACTGGATGTGGACTTAGCGTCAATCCGAGCAAAACTGAACTGATGCTATTTACCACAAAAACCAAAATACCGGCTTTCATGCCTCCACGGCTTAATAACCAATTACTCTCGTTATCATCTAGTGCTAAGTTCCTAGGTGAGGTACTTGACCCTAAATTAAGCTGGAGCTTAACATTGAACAGCGAGTAAAGAAAGCCTGTGTGGCTTTTTATGCTTGTAGCAAAACATTCGGTAAGAAATGGGGACTCCGTCCGAAGATGGTCATTTGGATGTATACTGCGGTGGTGCGCCCTATTCTTTCCTATGGATCGCTAGTTTGGTGACCGGCGGTTAATAAAGCATACATTACAAAACTCATCAACAAAGTACAAAGGACTGCGGCTCTAGGTGCTACAGGGGCGATGAGAACATGTCCAACTGAGGCCTTGAACGTAATCCTTCACCTTATACCACTCGACCTTCATATAAAGTACATATCAGCATGTAGTGCGGTTAGATTAAGAGAAACAAGTAACTGGTGCGATAGTCTCTACGGCCACAACAGCATCCTTAATCTGCTACCTCGGGAGTTGGCGGCAAATCTGACCGACTACATAATTCCCAGGGTGAACTTTCGAAATGATGTCACTGTGAGATTCCCTTCCATGGCGGAATGGAAATGTGGCACGGTGACTAACGAGTTCAAAATAACCATTTTCACTGACGGGTCGAAAATGGACTGCGGGGTAGGGGCGGGAATCTTTTCTGAATCCCTCAATATCTCTAGTTCATTCCGTCTTCCCAATTCATGCAGCCTATTCCAGGCGAAAGTTCTTGCTGTACGAGAGGCGTGCCGTCTCCTCAAACATACATCGATACAACTTAACACCATAGCCATTTTCATTGATAGCCAGGCCTCTATCAAAGCCATCGTATCTGTGGCTTCCTCCTCCAAACTTGTGGAACAATGCAAGGAGGAGCTTGCCGCACTCGGTCATCGGTCTAGGATCAGCCTCATCTGGGTGCCTGGTCATAGTAACATTGATGGAAACGAAAGGGCTGATGAATTGGCAAGGCAGGGATCTGCCCTTGACTGCTCCCGTGCGGAGGATGTCAACATTCCGTTAGGGGCCCTTAAGGGTAGAATCTTTGCTCATTTCCTAACAGATGCTGGTAATATATGGCGAGGGTTGCATAACTGTGTCATATCCAGGCAGACGTGGCCCAAGTATAACTGGCGCAGAACACAAGAGCTATTAACCAGAAGCCGGGCAGATATTGCTAGAGTTCTGGCAATTAGCACTGGCCATTGGCGCATAGGGGTCCACGCAGCCAGACTGGGCATTACTTTCAATGCACATTGTTGTAGCTGCAATGTGGCCAACGAGCCTGAAACAATCCTTCACTTTCTTTGTAAGTGTCCGGCCCTTAGTAGGGTCAGGCACCGTATACTTGGCAGACACCTTTTTGATAATATTAGTGAGTTAGCGGAGACAAGCATCGGGGACATCATCAGTTTCCTCAATGCCACGGGGTGGCTTTAAATAATCTTTTCTCTCCTTTCCCACAAGTCCAACGTCAGTTTCTACAACAATTTAGGTCATTTGAGTTGTGGTACTAAAACGACGCTCTGCGCTAATTATGTTTCAGCATACCATGCTGTCACAACCACACCTACCTACCTACCTTAATACTCAGAAAGAATCTATATAAATACATGTAACAATTTAACAAATACATGTAACAATTTGAAGTACCAATTTTCAAAGAATAACTTAAAACATTTGAATAACTGTAAAGTTAAAATAAACGAAACATTGTATACTAATGAAGAAATTACTATTAAACAGAATATTCTAATTCCAAATTATAATAAACCAGAAACTTTAGACACTAATATGGAACTAGAGGAGATAAGTTTAAAACAAATTCAAAACCGAAATATAATGGAAGAACTTAAATACGAAGGCAATGTAAAACATTGCCATAATTTTAATTATTTTAATTACAATTGTAATTTTTAAAATCAAAACAAAAAAAAAGACTATAATAATTAAAAAGGAAGCTAAAGATACTCAGGAGAGCATCAATCTTGAGGAAGGGCGAGTGGCATATAATACACCCCATGCTCCGTACCGTTTATCTGTACCGAAGCGCATTTACTGAGATCGTCAAAGACATCAGCAACAAGATCTGCACACGAAGCCCGATATCTGGAGCAGTTCAGAATTCCTGCACTTACTTTAGATGTCTGTTCATGTACGCGAAGTATACGATGTTTTCACCCTTCAAGTTTTTCCAGTTTGCCGTTTCGGTTCAACTTCAGCAGTACACTTAATAACAATAAAGTTGTTTCAAATAAAAATTATTGTTTTCATTTTGATTGTATTCAAAAAAAGACGTGCAACTTAGCATCCAACTATATCCCAGTAATAATGAAGAAGAATACGCAAATCCAGCCAAATATCTAGGCATGACACTACGAGTAGATGCAAAACTGCGCTTGATAGCGCATGTAAAGTAAAAAAGAGAAAAACTGAACATGCGCTACGATAAAATGTTTTGGCTTACAGGTAAATTCTCTTGTTTGATCAATTACAGCAAATTATTGCTTTATAAGCAAACTCTAAAACCAGTATGGACCTACGGGCTCCAGCTATGAGCATGCACATGCAAAACCAATTTTCAGAAAATACAAACATTTCAAAATGAAATACTATGGAATATAGTAAATGCACCATGGTACATAAGAAACACTGGTCTGCAAAGAGATCTACAAATTGAAATGATTGAAGATGAATTCAAAAAAGTTGCTAATAGACACAAACTTACACTTCTCAATCACGTCAACTCAGAAATGCCGGAACTATTAAATACTAGCAATCTGACTAGGGGATTAAGAAGAGTAAAACCTTTTGAACTAGCTAGATAGGTAGGAAAACAAAATAAATAAAAATAAGTAAAATACAAAAAGCTAAAACAATATTTAATCGTCCACAGATGAATACTATTGTAATGACTCCACTAATAATCAAGCAACACAATCCGGTTTACGCTTCAAGTACTTTTATTAGTCGGCTGATAACAAACAATGACCCAGATAGCAATAGCTCACGTAAACTCACAGTTGCTTTCAATAGTACTGTACGATATGTCTATAACATCCATAGATATGAACATATTTCGGAATATGCGCGTGAATTTCTTGGGATGGAGTTCAAAAAATATTTCCTTTCCTTTTTAATCTTAAAGAATCAAAAGCTCCGTCATATCTTTTTCATTTTCTTCAATTTGCCTCATCCACGAGAAGTAAAGCATTTATTATTCCGCGCTTCAAATATTATACGACTCAGAAACAGTTCTTTATTTACGCTGTAAGACTCTGGAATTCACTCCCAGCCAGTTTAAAGAGATCTAATAACAACGGTGACTTTAAAAGGCGACTTAACGATCATCTAAGCATATAAATGTGCAGACATTGAACTTTTATTTCTTATTTTTCTTTCTTTCTCTGATTTTTTGAAGCTGTTTTGATTTGACAAAAGGATACTAAAATTGTAATTAATTATTAAATTTTTAAATTTTAATTTTCTCACATGTATGTATATATAAATATTTCTTTGTTTCCTTATTTTCTTTCTTTTTTATAATATATGTTTTTTTATCTTTCTTAATTTTTTTAAAAATAATTATTATCAACCATTTAAAGTAGCTTCACAGCTTAAAAGATTTGTATCTTACGTGTAAGCCTTATAGTTTTAAATAAATAATAATAATAAATAAATAAACAACTAACTTAAACTCCTACACGCATGCACACTGCATGTCTAAGCTTGTTCCGCTTCTCAATAAGTGCTCTCACTAATGTGCTGCTGAGAAGACCTTTTCTCAGCTTGCGATGTAGCAGGTCGCCACATCCCTCCGATATTTTCAAGCTTCAGCTTTAACGGTGGTCTTGTTGTCTCTTTGATTTTTGAAGTTCCACAGCTGACTGTTGGATCTAGCTCCATAGTATTTGTTGGTGTCTCGATATCCTGCTCCGGGGTGACTGGGATTTTTTTGACATGGTTCACATTTCGTCTAAACATTTTCCCCTCTGCTTGTACTGTGACTTCATTCCGGTTCCGTTCGATAACTTCGAATTCGGTTGGATGAAAGGTTGTTGTCAATTTGTTTTGCGATCCAGTGTTGCAAAATAACACCCTATCCCCCACTTGAATGTCGCTTTCTTTTGCTCCACGAGCCCTGTCTTTCCTTCCCTTTTTGTTTGGCAATTGTATTCAAATCTCGCGCTTCTGAATCTAAGATATCTTCCTCAATATCTTGAACAGAAGGTATCTTATCCCGAATTCTCCTGCTAAACATGAGTTCTGATGGCGCAAATCCAGTCGAACCATGAGGTGTTACGTTGTACATCAGTGTGAATTTTTCAAGCTCTTTCTTGTAATCAAGGCTTTCAGCATTTGCTATTTTAAGTCTCCTTGAAATTGAAGGATTCATGTTCTCTTTTCCATTGGCCTGAGGCCAATAGGGTGGTGAAGTCACAATTTCGACTTTGTTTTCTTGGCAGAAGGTTTTGAATTCCTGGCTTATAAATTGGCGACCATTATCGGCTGTTATCGGTTTTGGGTACCCTAGTCTGCTGAATACCTCCGACAAAATATAAATTATTTCTCTTGAAGAAATTCTCTTTATGAGTTTTGATTCGTAGTATCTCGAATAATAATCAATTATAACAAACACAAAATCATGATTTGGCAGAGGTCCAAGCAAATCCATCGCGATGCATTATCATGGTCCCTTTGGAAATGCATGTCGATGCATTGGAGGTGGTTGGCTGGGTTGAGATACTAACAGACATTGCCTGCAATTTTTTACGTACATCTCGACACATCTGTCTACTAATGGCCACCAGATTTTTGAACGAACCCTTCATGACAGTTCCGCCTTGGTGACCCTCATGTGCCAAGTCCAGAACCCGTGATCGTAGCCCTTCCGGTATCACCAACTTGGTGCCGCGCAATAAAATGTTCCCCAATGTGCATAGCCCATGCCGAAATGGAAAGTATTTGCTTTGTGACAACGAGTCCCAAGCATTTTTCTTTACTGCTGCCACCACTTCCTTCAATTCTTGGTCCGCTTCATTATTTTTAACAATTTCGCTAATTTCCAGTGCCTGTAGGGTCATTTTCTAAACTATTCCGCAAATATTGTATTCGCACTGCCTGTCGAACGATTCCGAGGCCTCTATTTTTCCCATTCGGGACAGGGAGTCTGCAATGTTGAATTTGCCTGGTCTATAAATAAATTTGAATTTAAACGCCTGAAGCCGTAACACCCACCTCTCGATTCGAGCGGGTGGTTTAGAGGTCGGCTTGAAAATTGCCTCTAATGGCTTATGGTCAGTAACTAATTCAAATTCGATGCCAGCAAGATAATAATGAAATCTTTCCACTGCCCAGACTAAAGCCAGACTCTCCTTTTCCGTTTGTGAATAGCGCCGTTCCACTTCGGACAAACTCTTGCTTGCGAATGAGATTACGTCAGGGGTATCTTGGTTAAATTGTAGTAGTACTTCTCCAAGAGCTACCGGGCTCGCATCAGCTACCAAACGTGTTTTCTTCTTTAAGTCAAAATATGATAGTGGCGGGATCTTCACCAGCTCCTGTTTCAATCGCTGGAATGCCCGTTCCTGACTTTCACCCCAGATGAATTTTACATCCTTTTTTATTAGTGTTCGAAGTGGTTCTGTTGTGTCCGCTAAATCAGGTATAAACTTACCCACAGATATGTTACGAGTCCTAAGAAACTCCTCGTCTCTTCTTTATTGTTTGGGGATCGGAACTCCACAACGGCCTTAACCTTCTCCGGATCTACTCTAATGCCCGTTGGAGTTAATTCATGGCCCAAAAACCTGAGCTCGCTCGTCTTCCAGTGGCATTTCCCCTCGTTCAGTGTTACGTTCATTTCTTTAAAGATATTTAATACTTTCTTTAATTCACAATTGTGTTCGTCTTCCGTCCGTCCGAATACGATAACATCGTCCAAGTAATTTAAGGTATTTTCACACGATGCCAAAATATTTTCTATAGTCCGCTGGAAAATTTCTGGTGCCGAGTTGACCCCAAAGAGTAATCTCTTGTAGCGGAAGATTCCTTTATGGGTTTTAAAGGCTGTTTATAACGACTGACGTCGTCCAACTCTAATTAATGGTATGCGTTTTTGAGGTCTAATCTAGAAAAGTATTGGGACCATTTTAACTTAGTCATCAATGAATCAAATGTTGGCAGAAGAAAATTTTCTCTTAAGATGGGCATATTTGCACGCCGTATATCAATGCATAGGCGAATATCACCGGATTCCTTGAAGACGATCACAATTGGCGAGATCCACGCACTTGACTCGAACACTGGTTCTACAATATCCTGTTCGACCGCTTCATTGATTTTAGTTTCAACCTTTTCCTCAAGTGCGGATGGAATACGTCGTAACGGTTGTTGAATGGGTTTGATGGACTTATCTATCGCAAGATGTATCTTAATGCCTTTAATTTTAGGAAAGGCCTGTTCCTCTAGAACACTGTTTACATCCAGGCCCATCTTTAGTACGCCTAATTTGATTGCTGTTTCCCGACTGAGCAGCGACTGTCTCCCGTATTTAATAACGTAAAAAGTAGTAATAATTTCCTTGCCGGCTTTTACGCTGATTGGAGATTCAAAAACGCATACAATTTGAAGAAGTTCTTTACCTGCATATGCCCTTAATTGATTTTGTCATTCTTTTCGCATATTTCACAGCATTAAAGAATTTTTCTGAAGCTGCTCCCAGTCCTCTTCTCCTAACAGATTGAGTCGCGATCCTGAGTCTATAACCATAACTACCCTCGAGCCACAAACACAGCAGTCTATCTTCCCGTCCATGGTTCCCTCAGCGTCATCATCTACCCGAAAAAAATCATGGTCTCTGGTACTCGGTTCCTCAGACTCGTTTTTCACATAGCGCATATTCGATGGTGTAATTTTTCGTCGTTTAGTATCAGAACTCAGATCCTGACAGCTGTTGCTTCTAGATCGTTTTTTTTTTGCATTTAACCGCAAAGTGCCCGAGAAAACCGCATCTGTTGCATTTCTTACTCTTAGCTGGGTAAGTCTCCATATTCCCCACATGACCAAACCGCCCGCAGCTCAGACATTCCCGGTCTTTAGCTACAGTCCGGTTTTTTTTTTCAGGCTAATACTATTTATGTTTGACGTGGTCGGACCCATTGCCTCCGTCTGGTTGCTTATGTGTTCATGGACATGACACATTTCGATTATTTCCTATAACGTGTGCTCTTTTTTCAGTAGCCGGCGTTTAAGGTCCTTTGGTACCCAAGCGTCTATAAGTTTGTCTTTCAAGTAGATGTCGCGGCTCTACTCTTCAGTTTTTTCCAAATGAATATTTGGATGCCTGATTTCTCAATCGAATGACAAATTTTTGAAAGCTCTCACCACCCTTCGGTTGCAGTGAACGAAATAGGTGTCTCTCAAAAGTGGAATTCCTTTTTGGCGAAAAGTATTCACCTAGCTTCTCAGTCAAAATCCCAAAAACATCTCCCTCCTCCACCAGCGATCCGGTGAGGTTAAAAATTACATCCTGTAATTGGGGTCCCCCTAGGTGGAGTAATTTACTTTTCTTTTTAGGTCTATCGGTGATACCCTCTGCTTCGAGATACAGCCGGAACGATCGGAACCACCTCTCCCATTCCGATCGGATCACCGCCTTGTCCATCGTCTCACACAAGAATGGTTTAATCCCGATGTCATACATTTCGATAGTGTTTCTTTTCCTTTCTTTTATTTACAATTTAATGTAATATAATTTCAACACCTTTGGGAATATCTTTCTGTGTACTTACAATTTAATGTAATGATCCGTTTTTTCCCTTTTTTTTCCTTGACAAATTAATGTCTCCTTCTTCTTAGACTTTACAATTTAATGTAACGATCCGTGTTCCTCTCCTTTCTTTTTTTTTTCTTGACAGTTGAATGTCTCTTTTCTCTCCTTCTTCCCCTGCATATGTCATTCCATTTATTTACAATTTAATGTAATTCAGTTTCAACACAATTGGAATATATTTCTGTATTCTTACAATTTAATGTAATGGTTCACGTGTTTTTCTTTATTTTTTTTTCACAATTAATTAAATTTACTCGGTATTAACTTTTTATTTTATTTTATCCTCGTCGCCAATGTAATGACTCCACTAATAATCAAACAACACAATCCGGTTTACGCTTCAAGACTCTTTATTAGTCGGCTGGTAACAAACAACTAACTTAAGCTCCTACACGCATGCACACTGCATGTCTAAGCTTGTTCTGCTTCTCACTAAGTGCTCTCACTAATGTGCTGCTGAGAAGTGCTTTTCTCAGCTTGCGATGTAGCAGGTCGCCACACTTATCATAATCACCTTAAGATATGAAAGACAAATTGCTGATTGGTCTGACGACTAGGTGCAATAAGTGGAAGGCTGGCTCCTCCCCGCCCTGCGATGAAATGCCAAGACGGCGCCGACGGTACCGTAGGGAAAACGGGAAGTAGGGAGAAGGGACGAGTGGGTAAAAATCCCACACTGTTACTGAATACAGGCTCAGTTTCGTCCTTTGAAGGATTCCACCTACCAGCGTAACAAAAAAAAAGTGCTTTTGATTCAGTCGAGCTAGTAGAGCTCAAATGGCGCACTGTTATCCCTGGATAGTTATTTTTCATTTATATCTTATCCGCTAGTTTGATGCAAGTGGGCGTAAGTGCGAATAGGCCCAACCGAGTTTCACATCCCATCAATAGATAAATATTTATGTAACCAAAGCAGCTATGGGAACAAGGAATATTTGGTTCTTAGAGGTTGGTTGCCTATCAAAGCCTTTGGAGAGCAAAAAAAAATTGACATTCGTACCATAGCAATATAATTTGCATGTCAACCAAAAGATTCACTCCGAGGAAAATTGTAAATACACATACAGGTAGGCAGGTAGAAGTGCAGGTATAGAGCTTCATACCTGCCACCCAATTAGCGCCGTTTTGTTGTCACGGCTCTTTTGTTATTACCTGTAGATTTGGGTGAGTATAAACGGGTGTTTGACGTTCAAGGGGTCGACTTCACTGCGGGTCCTACATCCATCCCGTGGACTTTAAGAAGAGTAGTGCGGTATTTGTGAGTCGAAGATGAGAACACAACCTGTAGTCACAGAGAACTTTATTGGTCTTCATAGGTCGAATGACAAAACATGACTGACTGCTTAAAACTAACTTAAAAACTAGAAGAGAGTGAGAGAGACACAAACTTCATACAACATCTCCCCTTCAGAAGTCTAAATCAAATTATAAAATTCAAAATAAAAATCATCTTATCTTTAGCGTTGTATTACAAAAGAACTTAAAGCTAAATATAAGCTTACTAACTAACTTATCCATTGTAATGAATAAACTTAACAAATTCTCAAATATAAAGTTTTAGAAATTCATAAGTTTTAAAAAATATTCCTTTATTTAAATTGCAAGAGTAGCGGCAAATCAATTTCAGTTATAACTCCAATTATTTTATGTGATCTCTCGGATATGTAAATTGTTTAGGTTGAACTATTTTCCTCCCGAACCTACTTCTGCTTGAGGAAGTGTGATTTTCAACTCTAGGTGAGGTCTCATCAACATCGTTCAAAATTGGAGTACTCTGAGTCGGAGTTGATATTTTTTCAGAGTGGGTGTCCAGTATGTGTTGTCTATTTCGTCTGTAAGTGTTGCCGTCTTCGTCTTCAATAATATATGACTTAGGCTCTTGGCATTTTTCTGTTACTATACCAGGAGACCAATATGATGTAGGATTCTTCTTGTAGTGTATTTTTTGACCATTATTTAAAGGTAGTAGACTTTTTGTTTCTGTTTTGTACTTCTTTTTCTACTTTTCCAGAGTCTATTGGTTTTGAAAGGTAATTTTTTGACATGGCAGGTATTTTTGTTCGAAGCTTTCTTGACATAAGAAGCTCCGAAGGTGATGGTAGATTACCTTTTGAAATTGTCCTATAGTGTAACAGTGACACATATGGATCTGATCCTGATTCTTTACTCTTAATCAATAATTTTTTAACATTTATACTGATCGTTCTGCTAAACCATTAGAACGGGGAAGGTAAGGACTTGAGGTTATATGGTCAATCTGCCAATCTTGGCAGAACTTTTTAAAAACTTCAGGGTTATATGGGGGCCCATTGTCGGAAATCATTATTTGTGGAATCCCATGACGAGCAAAAATAGCTTTGAGCTTGTTTACAACGAGCTGACCGCTATAACCAGAGCTTAAATGCTCTATTTCTATGTATTTTGACCAATAGTCAACCACTAGCAAATACATTTGTTTATTAAATTCAAACAAATCTGTACCAACCTTATACCACGGAATTGGATGAATTTCATGCGGCTGTAAAGGTTCATTGGGCTGTGATGAACGATGACGCATGCAAGTTTCACAGTCGGTGACTATATTCTTAATATCATTGTTAATATTAGGCCAAAAGACTATGTCCTTTGCAAGACTTTGACATCTTTGAATACCCAAGTGTCCTTCATGAATAAGGTTTAAAATGTCATGCCTCATGGAAGAAGGAATAACAATACAACAAAATATCATCTATCACATGCAACTCATCTTTGACTTTATAATATGGCATGCAATTTTTCATAACAGATTTTTTATCATTTGGCCAACCGGTCTTAATATATTTTTTGACTTTTGACAGAACTTCGTCACTATTACTCGCTGCTTTGATTCTTTGTAATCTTTCTGGTGGAACAGACAATATTGCAATTAATAAGTTGCAGTGAAGTGTCAAATCCTTGTCAAATTCAGCTAATGTCTTTTCTGGTAATGGTGCTCTGGAAAGCGTGTCGGCTGTATACATATACTTGCCAGGCTTATAAACTACCTGTAGATCATAACACTGCAAGCGAAGCATAAATCTTTGAAGTCGAGCGGGAACTTTATACAGTGCTTTCGTAAACAATGGAATAAGCGGTTTATGATCTGTCTCAACAATGACACGTTTTCCATAAACATATTGATGAAATTTGATATACTCAAAGAGAATGGCGAACAAATCTTTCTCAATTTGAGCATAATTTTGCTGGCTCGAAGTCAAAGTTGCAGAAGCATAAGCAATGGGACTATTATCGTGTAATATAACAGCACCTACTGCTCCCTTGGACGCATCGACTGAAAGGGTTATAATTTTGTTAGGATCGTAAAACGTTAAAATTGGAGCATTTGATATGAGAGACTTTAACTTGGTAAATTCTTTTTCATGAACATCATTCCAATGCCATGCTACCTCTTTCTTTAAGAGTTGGCGAAGATTACTGTTTTGAACTGATAAGTCTTTAACAAAACTACCTAAATAGTTGACCATGCCTAGAAATCTTTGTACTTCACTAACGGACGTAGGACGGGGCATTTCACAAATTGCCTTGACTTTCGAGTCATCTGGACGGACTCCATTCTGATTGAAAACGTAGCCATATTAGACATATTTTTGATTTTTCCTTATTAAATTTAAGACCAATCTCACGAGCTCTTCGTAATACTTTTTCTAAAATAGAATTATGTTCGATATAAATTTCCACACCTTCTATATCACTAAAATGTTTGACCATTTCAGCATGAAAAATTTCGGGGGCTGCATTGATTCCAAAAGGAAGACGCAGAAAACGATATCTTCCAAATGGTGTGATAAATGTACATAGTTTGGAAGACTCGTCGTCTAATGGGATAACCCAGAAACCAGAGTTCGCTTCTAATGTACTGAAGAATTTAGAACCACTTAATTTTGATTTAATTTCGTCAATAGTTGGGAAAAAATAATGCGCTCTGATAATGGCTTTATTTAAGTTTCTTGGATCAAGACAAATTCTTAATTTTCCGTTTGCTTTTTTGACCAACACTATTGAATTGACCCACTCAGTAGGTTCCTCAACTTTAAGTATTACTTTCATATTTTCCATTCGATCTAACTCTTCTTTTAACAAATTTTGCAATGCAAACGGGATTTTGCGGGGACAATCTATAGTAGGAGACACATCAGAGAGAATCTTTAAATGACACTTATTTTTTAATAGCCCGAGGCCTTGAAGTACGTCACTATAATGCACTAAAATTGATTTGCTACTTTTTACACTCTGGGTAGAATCTTGATTTACTAAACTTTTACTTTTAGAATGAGCTGAAATTTTAGAATAAGTTTTATTATCGCATGCAAGTTTAATTTCATCTACCTTATTAATTAACTTAAGTTTAATGCATGATGATAGTCCAAGAACTGCATGACAGTGTAAGTCCAAAATATGAAATTGAATCCAATATTGTTGATCATTGTAGTAACATTCCAATGTGGTGCAGCCGATAACAGGTAGACGTTCTCCACTGAACGTCATAATCCGTGTTGACGATGATGTTAACTGTGTAGAAGAGCAGCGTATTTGATTAAACTAGTACAATGACATTACATTCGCTTGTGCCCCAGTATCGATTTGGCAGACGATGTCGTGGCCCATTGTCTTAAGTGATATTATCCAACTGTTCTTTGGTTTTGGTATGCTTTGCTCCAAAGAACCCAAAAACAATGCGTTTGAATCATCGTCATCATCATCAGCATCGACGTTGCGCACATAGACACTTTTAGAATTAGTTGTTTTATTATAACGACACATCTTAGAAAAATGTTTTTTTTTTTTTGCATGTATTGCATGTAACTCCCACTGCAGGGCATTTATAGCGGTGGACTTCTCCGCAACGGGAACAAATTTTATATGTTGAGTTAGAAGAATGACTGTTTGGTTTTTGATTGTATTGGGCAAGAGGCTTCGATTTCTGTGTATTGTGTGTGCGACTGTTATACGTGTTACTATTTTTTGCCTGATAATTAGCACGGTTATTGGCGGCATAGCGATTCATGGCATTAATTACATTGCTTGAATCGCCTTGCTGTAACTGCTTTGTGTGGTCTTTTGTTATTTCTATTGACTTTGTAATTTCTAGCGCCTTTTCAAGTTTTATTGCCCCTTCATTTAAAAGACGTTCCTTTATGTTTGACCAATTATTGTTTAACCCACACACGAAAATGTCTCTTACCAAATCTTCTCGTATGGTGTTGAAATCACAGGGAAGACTTAAATTCTTAAGTGCCGTTACATACACGTCGATTGATTCGCCCATTTGCTGTGTCCTCGTAAAAAACTTATGCCTTTCCATAGCAATGTTGACCTTTGGCAAGAAATATGATTTAAATTTTTTCACAAGCTCGTCAAATGTGACTGTATCCAGATCTAGGTTGAATGAATTAAAAATTTCTAGTGATTCAGGCCCCATGTGATGTAGAAGTAGAGCCACTTTTCTCTGATCCGGCTGAGAATCCAAGCTGGAAGCGCGAAGATATATTTGGAACTGTGCATACCAGTTTTTCCATGCTAATGGCATATTTATTGACCTTAAATCCAATTGTAAAATAGCCGGTGTGAACGTTGACGTCATTATTTTTGCGAAATCTTTTACATTTTTGTTTGATACACCGGCTGACGATTTATCTTCACCCGCCATTTTGTTTGTTTTATTGAATATTTGTGTATATGTTATATATATATATATATATATATATATATATATATATATAAATATATATATATAACAACTAGAGATCTTTAAAGTTTTCGGAAAGATACCTCCGCCCACCCCACAATCTAATTTTGGGCTGTCGGTAAATATTGAGGTATTATATGATAATATTTCAACGCTTTTCCGTTTTTTCTATTCAGAAACTTCCCTGAAGTCCAGTTTGGAAAGAAGAAGCTATTGGTAATGTTATCACTCCATAACTACAGCTGTGTACATCCAAAAGGTGATTTTAAGCCTAACACTCCTTATCAATGGTTTTATTCTATGATTGTTTTATAGTTTATCTTTGGATCAAGGATAATGCGGAGGTACTTGACGATAATGTGAATGTTTTACTGTTCAGACGTGGTAAAATGAAATCGGGTATTTTAGTCTTCCTGGTGAAAACCATCAGTTCTGACTTACTGGAGCTCCACAGCAAGTGGTCCAGGTCCTCAGCTTTTTCATTGCCCCCTTCATGATCTCACTGACTGAATGAAACATCCTTGACACTAGGATCATCACATCGTCTGAGTTCGCGACCACCTTAATCCTATCTCCATCTAGTTTATCCAGTATTTGATTAATGACCATCAGCCAGAGCATTACTGAGATTACACCCCCCCTGAGGAGTTCCTCTATTCACTAACTTGGATTGATGGATGCAACCTAGGATAAAATTAACTGAATATTTCTGGTCTTTAGCATATATCGACTGACCCAGACACTCCCCCAGCGATGGCTATCCACCTTGTCGTGGTGCTGGGACTTAAGTAGGGCTGTAGAATGGGTGGGCGAATGCTAATGATTCCTCGACTCCTGGAGGTCCGAAAACTAAGAGATAGCCTCCCTATTCAAACGGCAGCCGCTATTGGCAGCCAACCCGGATGAGGAGATCTCTATGGAGATGGAGGAGTATCCGGAAATTGGAGATAAAGAAGAAAGTCTCTCCAGTTCAGATAAGAAGGCGGTTGTTCCGTAGAGCGACGCACATCAAATCGATCCTGGACCACAAAGGACCCATCTTCCCTCCTCCGAGAAAGAACAAAACTCCCTGGCCTGGGCTGTTAATGTAATAGAAAAGGACGCTCTGACGAGGCCTGCGCGTAAACAGACTGCTGGAAAAACCAAGGCCAACAGTAAGGTAGATGCCCCTAAGGCAGACATCAGAAGGAAGTGAGTAGCTAACACCAAAACCAACAAGACCGCTGTCACTAAGGCAGGTCCTACTGGTCAGAAAGAAATCTCGAGGGCTGCTGAACATTCTCTTAGGATGGCCAAGACCAAGAGGCAGTATTTTGTGTCAAAGAGGTTGAGATCCTCGGAGGACACTAAAAATCCCCCCAAAAGGTCGAAGGCTGATACGGAGATGCCTTTCAGCGGGGCGATTCGTAGTTCACTACAACTAGCTGTTGTTTACTTCAGAAAACCTAGTGGCAAATACTCCCAAGAACGCGGTCAAATGATTGAGAAGGTCATTCTGATAGACTGTAAGGATCAGATACCGGTTGAATTGGCGAAAGCTACGGTTCGCGGTCTTAAACTATGGAAAGGGGCTGCACTGCGAGCGGTACCTCCCGATGAAATTCCCACCTTACCCAGCTCCCTACTGGGGAGTGGACAAAACAGAGATCCTCAGCTTCCTAAAAGCCCAGAACCCTTCTACTAACATGAAGAGCTGGGACGTCGTTGTGGAGGAAGAATCGAAGAATGGGATCAAGGGATTCATCATCTTCATGAATGAACCTCCGGCCTCTCTTCTGGAAGACAAGCAGTTGAAGCTGTTTTATGGAGCGGAAGAGATATGTAACTCTGAAACTCCTAAAGCGGACTCAACTGGCGGAAGACGATGGAGTGACTGATGCTATGGAAGTCGAAATTGCGACAACTAATGAAGGTAGTGCAAATCAACCTTCATCATAGTACAGTCGTCTCCGACAACTTGAGGCTGCTTCTCATGAAGGAGCAGCTGGATCTGGCAATAATCCAGGAACCATGGATTGCCAACAATCACATGATGGGATTAGGGTCAAAAGACTATAATATATATTATAGAAGCGACGCTGGCAAGATGTTAATGCTGGTGTAGTGGTAATATCTTCGCTAGTCACGCTGTTGGTTCAAGAATCATCTATTTATTTCACATGAAATAAATAAAATAGTCGATCAATTGCGAAAACTAAGTCAACTCTACTGCGAAGGCATAACACTGGCAGTAGAGTGGTCATATGGCTGAAAATGCAACTTGATCGTGATGATGACATCAGGAGGACGAAAAAAAAAATACTGTGAATCATGAGCAACGACAAAAACCAAAACAAACAAGCTCCCCAGTTATCTGGACGTTACCCTTGGAGTTTTTCAGAAACTTAATACCATCTGAGTTTCAAAAAAGCACACTAAATCTTTCTTTCACTCTCTCTCTCTTCTTCAGAACGCCCGTGTCCTGTAAGTATGAGTATTCATAACCTCTTTGGCGCGCACAAATTATAAAAAATAAAATAAAAATTCAGCTCCGGCGATTTGACAGTAGTGAATGTGTGAGAGGTGAACGGGAACTGCACGGTGGCGTTTGCATACCTACCTAACGATGACGGCATCAACTACCCCTCGACTTGGGATAGCTCATATCAACGTTCAAAAAGGTAAGAAAAACTTAGTCTTGGGATGTGATGCTAACGCGCACCACACTTTGTGGGGTAGCACAGATATCAATGTCAGTGGCAAGGTTTTGTTTAACTATATTCTAGAATCCAATCTTATTATATGTAATAGAGGCAATGACCCCACCTTTATAATGTCTACTAGAAAGGAAGTCTTGGATATTGTGTTTGTTTTTAAACAGAGATCTGTTGAATTTGTCGACTTTAGAGTTACTGACAAGGCATTACTATCCGATCATTATTGGATACTCTTCAAACTACAACTAACTACTTGTGAGAAAGGGACTTTTAGAAATATTCAAGAGAGAACTTAAAATTCAAGAGAAAATTAAGGACCTCAACTCTATAGAAGCAGTTGACAATGCAGTCGATGCACTGACCGACTCTCTTACGCAATCTTTCGAGAAATTCCGCCCCATTAGTAGGCATAGCGGTAAAAAGCGTCCACCATGGTGGAGAGATAAAATAGCGGAACTCGTTCGCATTTCAAGAGTAGGATGAAATCTCGCAAAAGAGGGGTTCGTTGAGTGGTCCACCTATAAAGAAAGCATAAAGTTGCTCAAGAAAGGGATTAGGTTCGCAAAGAAGAACTCTTGGAGGCCCTTTTGCGCATCTATAGAATCAGCAAACGAAGCGTCCCGCTTACGGAAGATTCTGGCCAAACACCAATGCCGGCTGCCAATATTAGGATATGTGATGGTACCTGGGCAGAGTCGCAAGAGGAAACGCTGGATATACTATTGAGCACTCACTTTCCTGGATGTACATCGATATCCGAAGATGATCTACACACTCCATAGACGACACCGGGAATAAGCACGGAAGATGTGAGGTATATAATAGATGATGACAAGATAGCCAGGGCAATTAAATCATTTGCTCCATATAAGGCACCAGGAATGGATAACATTCGACCTGTGATGCTGCAAGAGTCAGAGGATATTGCTATTCCATGGCTCAAGCGCATTTTGCAAAAGACCTGAGATCTATCAGTCTGTCGTCTTTTGTGCTAAAAACACTGGAACGTTTAATAGATAAATACATAAGAAACGTGATCGGCGATAATTACCCATCTAAATCACAATACCCATACATCTGCGGCAGATCGCTAGATACTGCGTTACACAGGGTCGTATCAAGCACAGAAAGATCCTTCCACTTTAAAGGGTTCACTCTCGGGGCGTTCATAGACATTCAAGGGGCTTTTAATAACGTAAACACTGACGCGATCCTGTACAGCCTACACAGAGCTCATGCATGGGCCTCTGCAATTGGATTGCATAGGTGCTTCAATCGAGGGTTATATTTTCAACGCTAGAAGATGTAACCATCCGGATGAGAGTATGCAAAGGAACCCCTCAAGGCGGAGTTCTATCTCCTTTAATATGGCTCCTCGTAGTGGATGAGATCTTGGTAACTTGCTGAAGGAAATCGGCTTCAATGCGACGGCCTATGATGTGGTCATCCTGGTTTCGCGAAAATTACCTCCAGCCATAAGCGAAAGAATCAATCTCGCACTACACCTAGTGAATAATTGGGTCAGCAACAAAGGGTTGGGAGTGAATCCATCAAAGACGGAGGTAGTTCTTTTCACCTTCAGACCCCCAAACATCAGTGGTATTGAACTAAATATTTCACATTCAGCTCGATACGTGGGCGTAATTATGAACTGGAAAGATAACACTGTCGAACGAATCAAAAAAGCTAGCGTAGCTTTCTATTATTGCAAAAAGGCATTCAGAAACACGTGGGGTATATATCATTCCGCTTGATACGAGTATATACTGTAGCAGACTGGCGGCTAAAACCGCTGTAAGTCTGAGAGAAGGCCGATTGTGGTCAGCAGATCGGCGGAAACTGATTTCACGACTCCTACGCTAGCATTTGAAAGGAGATTCAATATACGAATATCTGACAGAAAGTACTGGAGGAACCTAAGAACCATGAAGAAAAAGGAACTGGCGTTCTATACCAACGGTTATAAGATGGACGTGTTGGCACGGGAGCCGAAGTTTATTGTGTGGCTCTAGGAATAAACAACTCCTTTAGAATATGCGATGACTGCAGCGTCTTTCAGGCCGAAATCACAGCCATCATACAGGCTGCGGAAATTATACGCGAGAGTAATATCGTTGGTAAAACGATAACTGTCTATATAGACAGCCAGGCAGCCATTAAGGCTCTGGACTCTGCTGTAATCAGATCAAGGGTTGTGAGGACCTGCAAATCAGTATTAAATGGAGTATTCAGAGCCAATGCGGTGATCCTCTGCTGAGTACCAGGGCATATGCATATCGAAGGAAATGATAGGGCTGATGAGCTTGCTAGAAAAGGGTCGGCTGCTCTTATCGCGGGCCCTCCCTTTGCAGTAACCCCAATCAGTTCCCTACAGAAGAAAATAGAAGAACAGACAATGATTTCATCTGGAAACATGCGCAACGGCCAGGGCGCTATGGCAGCCTTCAGCAAGAAGAGATCAACTTCTCTGGTGAAACTTAGTCGTTTCTGGAATAATTACTGGTTATGGTGCCATTGGCGTTCACGCGGAATGACTCGGTGTGCTACATAACGATTATTGTAGAAGTTGATTGTCCTGCCCTATCCGTTACAAGAATGAGGACTCTCGGAAGTTACTTTTTCTCCAAATTGGAGGACTTAGGTAATGTAGAGCCTACGGACCTACTGAGATTTATATCACTATCTGGGTGGTTCTAACAGCGGAATTTATAACGTTTCCAGGGTTACATGATTGGGCAAAATGGACACGAATTGTTGGTCTAAGTGAGCAGTGACTCTAGTTGTCACAAGGCACCCATCTACCTAACCTAACCTAACCTAGATATTCTTCTATAGTTAGGGATTCTTGAATGGCTGATGGTGTGTACACTGCTAAATGCACCATCTATGTATAAGATAGTATCTAAAGTATATTGCTTATAGTGGATTAATTTTGCAATCGTGCGCACTACCTCACGAAGAGCCATGTCAGTTGATCTTCGTTTGAGGTAAGCATGCTGAGTTTTGGATAATGGCATTCTATCAAGAATGTGTCGGATATGTATGTCTAAAATGCATTCTAGCGTCTTAAGCACGAAAGAAGATAGGGTAAGTGGTCTGAAATCATTCTCGGTCTCATGGCCATGCCTACCTATTATCGAGATAAAAGTTACTTTAACCCGTCTCCATGACTGTGGTACATGGTTGAGAAGGACATAGTTTCTGAATACCGCTACTAGTCAGAGAATCGTTGTCATGCAGTTTTTGTAGCATGATTGGTAATATTCCCTCCAGGTTTTTGTAATAATTATTTTTTTTAATATCATCCCACTATGTAGGCTGCGTTCTAGTAGAATTTAGTAGCTCCTCGCTACTATTTCTGCCGTAAGTAAGTCCAGTAAGTTTGAAATAGTAAATCTAGGGATTTTGTTGTGATAGTCCCCTGGGGATATCCTTAGCCAGGATAAGTTTTAGCTTCAAGCCACCCCAAGCGCCGCTAACATTAGAGACACAAAAACTAAGGAAATCCTTTGAGAATTGGTCGTCACATTTGATAACCCTATATCGCCTCACAACTTCAGCGGAATCGAAGCAAGGTATTTGTTCCCCACAGAAACTTAGTTTGCGACCCATCACCATATCTTATAGTTTGGCTTCAATGGCATCCCTACCAAGACCTTTTCGCCACTGGTAGACCACTCGTCCACAAACTCAACTTGAAGGTAGTCTCTGACTATCTCACTGATGATCCGCGAAGTCTAGTTCCCCCTGGCTGATGGAATATTTATAGAAGTTGTTTTTCGTAAATTGTACTTCTCTTTTCTTCAGAGATGGTATCATCTAGGACCCATTGCGCTTGGAGGTTTCATTAAATTTTTTTGATGTTTGTTGTAGTCTTCAACAATCGCTTGGTACTTAACTTTATCTGCTAAATCCCGCTCAATAACAGTATCAGCATTCTAATTTTTGGCAGCCTTGCCTAATAAGAAAAGAGCTGTCATATACTTTTTCTTGAGCTGCATACCAGATATTTTTTTACTTTCAAGTTCGCCACGCTTGGCAACCTTGGGATCTGAGTTGGGGATATTGATGGTTTAGACATCGCTGGTACATATTACGTCGCCGGACGCTAGTCTTTTGACTAGACGCAAATGCTCGTACTATCATCGATTTACAATCACATTAAAATCGCTCCTAAGAGAAAATTTTAAGTTTCTGATAAAGTTCGAATAAGATGCTTTTACAAAAGGTCACAGGAAATATTCATCATAAGAAAAGTTAACATCACTAATACTATGACATATTTACTTGTTGATTTTCTATGAAACGGAATTACAGAAAACAAAACACCCCGACGTAAACAAATTTTTCCAGTTTGGAAACAGATGGAAGTCTGAGGGTGCCAAATCAGGTGAATAGAGGGGGTGGCCGAGCAAGGTCTCCTCTCGCGAATTTTGGCATCCAGCTGGTCAAGAACGTTGGAGTAATTTTCGCCTGGAATAGTTCTGCCTTTCTCAAAGTAATCAATTATTCATGACCTTTCCGGCAGATGCGATCGACTTCCCTTTCTCTGGCGCTGAACCGCCGGCTTCCACCCACTGCTTCGACTGCTGTTTTGTTTCTGGCATGTAGTGGTAGACCCATGTTTCATCCATGATGACAAATCGCCGCACAAAATTGGTCGGATCCCTATTGAATCGGTCCAAAGATTGCCGCGAAAATCGTTTACGCATTTGCTTTTGATCGGCATTCAGCAAATGCGGCACCCATCTTGCGCATAGCTTTCGTATCCCCAACTTTTTTGCAAGATGTTTCGCGCCCTCTCTTCCGATATATACACAGCCTCAGCTATCTCACTCACCTTCACTCGCTTATCGTCCAACACGATAGCATGCACTTTTTCGATGGTTTCGGTTGTGGTTGCTGTTTTTGGCCGTTCTTCACGTGGGTCATCTTCGAGGGACGTGCGACCACGTTCAAATTCAGCTGGCTACTTTTTAACAGTTGACATGGAAGGAACAGTCTCCCCGTAAACTTTTGTCAACTTTGGATCAATTTCCTTAGGGGTTGAACCATCCAAAACGAAGAATTTTATCACCGCACGATAGTCAAGTTTATCCCTTTTAACGAAAAACACGTAAGGGGTCTACTGCAAAAATTCGTGTAAAGATACTACTTGAGAGAACAAGTTGAAACTTGTCATACGAACTAATGAGAAGTTGTATATATTTATATATTTAAATTGATATTTGGGTCCCACGAGTAATTCGGAAGGGAAAGCCTTACCGACAGGCCATTTTATAGGAATAAGCCGTAGATACGACAGACCCTGCCTGTGTATCTGAAGGAGTTCATTGATGTTTGGTTTAATCCCCAACCTTGCGTTCCTGGGCACAGTTCTGTCTGAGTGCGCTCACACCACCGCGGAAAACAGGTACCTGAAATGAATTCGATTAAACTATTAAAAAGATAGGGAACCCCTGCTGTATTTCCTGACCTTAGCTAACCACCATCTCGATATCGTACAAGGCCGCTGTAGTGATTAATACCGACTTGCACCCACTTGGAGCATTAGGGTGAGCATTTTTGGAGGCCATACTATCTCATAAACATCTCAGAAACTACAGCTTTATTTATCTCTACTTATTTTGAATTAACATTCCATGCACGATGAATGAAGGCAAATGTGGCGAACTTTTAGAAAAGTGTATGAAAAAATATGTTTTTAAAAGAAAATTAAAAAAAAAAAAAAAAATTACCCATCTCCATTTGAGAAAATGAAAGTCTGATTTGGTGATATTCTAGGTTATCCAACAGCTTCCCCTACGACCTACACAACTTTGCAATTTTATATTTTTTTTGGATGACTAACCATTTTCGATATATTGAGATATCTCGATTTAAAAAAAAAACTCACTTTGTATATAAAGGGTATCTACAAAATGATGTGTACCTACACTCCATTTATGTAAATTTATAAAAGAAGTCCGACCGAACAATCTAAAAAAAATACATTATTATTTAGTACAATTTTTTTCTTTATAAAACAATTAACGAAATTTTTAATTATTTTTGCTTTTCCACTAAATTTGTTTTCCACTTTTACTTGCTCCTAAAGGGCAAGCATTCTTTTCGTAAAAATGTTCGAGCTTAAAATTTTGATCAGATATGAGATATTAAAGAGTAACTCAATAGTAATATTCTCACAAACTGCTCTAACGACTTCGATAAGAACTTTTACCTGAAGTAATATGATTATTACTCAACTTAACTGAAATAGGAAAATACACGAATCTGTTTTAAGCTAACATGATTTTTTTTTGACTGGCTGAAGATTTGCAATTGTGTTTAGGTAAGTGTATGGTCATCTTTTCTCCCGATATTCCGTGAGAAACCAGTTTTTTATATTCATCCGCCGATCTCCAGTTGAAGCCTGAAATTCCCTCACTTTTGCATTCTTTTATTTGTTTTTATTGTTCAGTTTTTTTATTAGTTTTCCATTAAATTGAAAATGAAAATAAATTATTTGACTAAAAACTATTTATTTACTGAAGCTTAATACAAGCCATAACTTACAAGATAACTTAACCTATATTTACTGTAACCAATTTTTTTTTTTTGCTCATTGACCGGTCCCTAGGGTCCACACAATTATTCTTAAACTAAAACTATTCTTAAACTAAAACTAATATTTAAGGGAAGAATGGGGACGTGCTAAGAGGATTACTGGAAGTTAAGCATGATCGAATAGGAGAAGGGCATTACAGAGTGTGCTTTTGCTGCTATTAAAGTCAAAAATGTGTGTCGCATCATTTGATTTCCGCAGCATTCTTGACATTGGTTCGTAATAACCATAATTAGTTCGATGAGGAGGTATACGGAATAGGGGAACAGACCTAAGATTGCGGGGTTTGGTATTGAGAGAGATCGCTTGAAGCAGGGCAGGTTGTACCAGAGTACAACTGATGGATGAAAAGTATGTCGGCGACATCCCAACGTTTTTCCAATGATTGAAGATTAATCAATCTAAGACGATCGGCATAGGGTGGAAGGTTGACGTTATCAGCCCAACCGAGACCGCGTAAGGCGAAGCGCATGAACCTGCGCTGCACTGCCTCAATTCTCATGGTATGGGCAGCATAATGGGGCTACCATACTTGGCTGGCATACTCGAGGAGGGGCTGACGAAGGTAATATATAGGGATTCAGTTACATATGGGTCAGAAAACTCCTTTGACCAGCGTTTCACAAAGCCTGTGCTGAGTTAGCTCTATTAATGATACTGTCGATGTGTGAAAGAAAGTTGAGTTCACTATCACAGATGACACCTAAGTCGCATGCTGATGTGACTAAGGGTACAGGCTCGCCGCGAATAAAGTAGGCCCTAGGAGGTGGTGGCAGACGTTTGCGTGAGTAGGTAATGGAATGACATTTACCGACATTAAGCTCTAAGAAATTTTTGTTACACCAGATGAAGAAACTATTCAGGTCATCCTGTAGAAGGCGAGAATCTGCGGGAGATGAAAGATTTTCATATCAACAGCGTAGATCAGCAGGTTGGAGTTCTGAATGATATATTCGGAATCGTTTATCGTAAGGACAGAGATCAGAGGTCCAAGATGGCTACCATTAGGAACCCCCGAAGTTGCTATAATAGGGTCCGATATTAACGATCTAAAACGGACTTTGTATTGGCGATCCACTAGGAATGATTTGATCCATGATATGAACCGCCATTGGAAACCAAAGACTTCTAATTTAAAGAGAATTAGTTGGTCAGAAATTTTGTCAAAGGCCTTACTAAAATCAGTGGCTACAACATCAACTTCATTGCTATCTTCCAAAGCGTTCAGTGTATCGGACACGAATTTGGTTAAGTTGGTAGTTGTTGACCTACCTTTAACAAAACCGGGTTGCTTTGTGGAGAAGATTGGCTTACAGTGAAAGAACATCGCATCATACACAATGCCCTAGAAGAGTTTAGGTATACATGAGAGCTTATCAATAGGCCGATAATTAGAAATTTCACTTCTGCAACCTTTTTTGTGGATGGGTGCAATATAAGCGTGGATAAAAGGGAGGTTTGAGCAGAGTTGTTCAAGAAGCGGAAATAATCAAGGTCAGGTTCGAGAAGTGAGCGAATAAGTTGGCAATTGTTTTAGGTTCTGCTGAGGAAGAATCCGAGAAGGTGAAAGTTGAAGGATAGCCGTCAGATTTACTTACGTTTGACATTAATAAATTGAAAAAAAGCGCTTGGGGTCAGAAATCGGGTTGGATTGCATATGGTCAAGGTATTCGAGATAAAGCCGTTCGAAGAGCTCAGAGAAATGGGTGTATGCGCGAAAGTACTCAAAAAAGTCGAAGTCAGGTTTGGTTTTAAGATAAGATTGCCACAGTTTGTTTCTTTTGTTGCGAAGTGAGCATAACTCCTTGTTATACCAAGGTGGAGAAGACGTGCAATTTTTATTAGGAAGGTATGGTACCGATTGGACCAAACAGGCAAAAATATCAGAGTAGAAGATCGCGAGGGCATTGTCGATGGGTAAGAGTGTAGAGACGGGACTTATGTTAAGAAGTAAGCTATTGAGTTTGTGAAAATCGGCTTTACGTAAATTAAAGCAATAAGAATGTTCCAAAACTGGGTTAGAATTAGCGTTGTAAGAAAAGGTTAGAAACAGGGGAGGATGAATGCGGTTCAAAGTCGAGAGAAGGTGATTGCTGTCAGAGACCGCGGAATTATAGGCGTCTGAAGAGAAAATTAGGTCAAGTTGCCTATTCAAGTTATTTCGAATACCACTTACTTGGAAAGGTCCAGAGTCAGAGAGACAATCGGTTAGTAAGATTTCCTTATCAGATGTGGCCCCAGGGATGTAATGGGACTCGTCATCAGATTGGGACCATTGAAGATGGGGAAGATTAAAGTCCCCTAAAATAAAACTATGATTGTGATGGAATCATTTTTATATTTTTAAGTTAAAGCATTTTAAACTAATTTTTATTTGAAAATGTGCAAAACGTTGTGAAAATACAGAAGTCATAAGATTCTGATATTTCGTATGAAGTTAATGTCGTTCGAAATAATAAATAATAAATAGGAAATATGCTGTTGATTTCAACTGTTGAAAGTAGTATTAGAATCGCTAATGCACAATATTTGCTGTAAAATATTAAAAAACAACCATCTTTTGCTTTCAACTAATTTAAATTTAAAATTTCCAGTTTCAAATGCCTTAGGTAAGGTTAGGTAGAAGTGGCTGCCAGCTAGTCGGTGTAGACCAATAATAGGTATAGGATATAATACAGTTAAATTACCATCAAATAACTAACTACAAAGCTGGGAGAAAAATTGCTCTAAATGTCGTATATTTTCAGAAGCTCTCATTTGATTAACTCCAACATGAATAGGTCTTGACTGCTCTCTAAAGCAAATATTTTGCAGGAAGATCCATATCGATGTTGTTTGCCTAAAGCAAAGAATTAAACTAAAAATTAACATTATATAATTGCGAATATGGCAAAACAAAATACGGCAATTTGAACGTAAGAAAATTGGCAACAGTAAATTGAATTGGGTTAGGGAGATTATACCCCGTAATTTAGCTTTGTCAAAGTCACTTTCTCGTGTTGTTTCTCTCCAAAGCTTCTTGCGTTCATTTTGAAATAAACTTGAATTTGATTTCTCAAATCGTTTGCAATAATAAAACTGGAAGCTTTTAAAACACTAAGTCTTGTTTGTTTTTTATATTTGTACATAATATGACATACATAAATATATACATATGTAGGTCTAATATAAGTACCTATGTATATTCCGATTACTGTGTGAGGATTGAAACATAGCAGTACATACATAATGTATGTATGTATGTGCAAAGTCCTGAAAGCTTTAATAAATTAGAAAAGCTAGACTTTGTTGAACTTGCCTCTTTGTTACTGTGTATCTTTCAACTTAATGTATTTAACCACAATAATAATAAAAGAAAACAGCGAAAAATGATAAGCAAAATATTAAATTTTTAAATATCGTACCTGGTAAATCAGTGAACGAAGTTATGCATGAAATAAGTTTCTTTTGTTGTGTGAAGTATTTCACAATAATTTTCTCTTGTTTGTATTGGGTATGTACATATCAATTTTTTTTGTTTACATAAATAATTTTAATGTGAAGAACTTTGTATAACATATTCGTAAACGCATACTAATTACTTTAATATACGAGTATGTAATGTAAAATGTTGACTAAATACATATTTGGTGTGAATTTGGCAAAATGAGTGCCAGCGAAAAATAAATAAAAAGTATAGATTTTTTTAGTTACTGCGTACCAGTGTTACCAAACTGTGAATTTTCGGCCATTTGGTCTGATGCGCTATAAATCGGGGATTTTTTCGATTAAAATATAGCTGAAACAAATTAATAAATGTCATTTCATTATGGTTTAAAAAATTGTAAAAGTATAAAAACTTATCATCTTCTCAAAAATCAAATTTTTAAGTAAATCTTCCTTTAAAAGATAACATTTTCAGTTTAAAGAAAAAATCGGTGTTGGGGGACGTGGCTTTAATATTAGAAAATGTTACTTCTATAATTATGCAGGGTTTTCAATAAAAAAAATCCATTTTATTAGATTTTATCCTTGTAAAATACGTTATACCAGTTGTATACTTATTTACTTATTCATTGCATCGCGTGCTTGAATGACTAGTGTAGCTTTTGACCACCTATGAACAACACAGGCGTAGCCAAGTTGGCTAATTCTTGTGTTGACTATTCAGACTTGCGTCGGGAGGCTCATGTTTAAATGTCGTCGACACTTATGGTTTTTAATTTTAATTTTTTTAATTAATTTTAATTAATTTAAATTTTGTATATTTTTTAATAATAATCATACCAACAAATCAGCCATACAAGCAATTTTTTCCAGTGAGTTAATGTCAATGTAAAGAACGAAACTTTGTTGGAAAATTGCACAAAGAAGAAATCATTTGACGAGGGTAGGGAACGATCTTGCTATAGATTTAATAAATAATCATAATGAAATGACATTGAATGCACCAGCGTACGAATCGCAAGCTAGATACAATCCGTATAGTACGGGATAGTTAAGGCAGTGAATTGTAATGTTATAGAATTGATGCTTAAACCAAATTAGAACCGCTACATGCTCTTGGGTTAAATGATTCCTTCCTGCAATTTTCTAAAAATATTTCATTATTTAAATTGACATGAACTCATTGAAAATAATGACTTATGTGTCTGATTTGTTAATATGAAAATTAATAAAAAATTAAATTAATAAATATATCAAAAAAATCATCCGCGCCGAAGGGATTTGAACTTGAGACTCAACGGCGCAAGTTTGAATAGTTAACATAAGCATTAGCCCACTTGGCTACGCCAGTGTTGTCCATGGCATAATCAACAGTTATACAAGTTATTAAGCGACACGCTTAATTGATCAGAGAAAAATTCATCCAGGTATAGCTCACTTGGTATAGCGTTAGTTATATCTATCATTACTTGCCCTTGGCTCAAATATAGAAAACCTTTCCTCGTAGTTTTGCTTGCTGTCATCGATGCAAAATTGAACGATCCCGTGTTATGCCAAAATATTAATAGTAATAGTAATAGGTTCACTCGCATACCAACAGTATTGTTCTTATGTACAGGAACTTGTTCAATCAACCTCACAAATATCATTCGCGCACATGAAAAATAGGAGACAGCCGGAGAGTAAGACATTTTTTCACCCAGAACAGCTCTTCACATTTTTTAACTACTAATTTGGTAGTGAACTTACTTGTTATGCTATACATATGTCAAATCGGTGTACTTTGAGAATTGTTTGGGTGATTTTGCTTGTAAAGAGACTAGAGATAATAACAAGTAAAATGCACGACTGTGTCGTACGAAAATTTCTAATTATTTACGAGTGACACTAATTTGAATTTTTTTTCCTTCAAACTTTCCCTATAGGTTTCTGTGTAATGTTTAACAAAATATCAGATATCGAATTTATCCAATGTGGAAAACGGCAAACATTTTTAATTTCCGAAAGATGCCTTAAAAGGATAAAAAAAAGTTGTATTCTTATTTTCAAAATTTAAATGCCATGTCTTTACGTACTTCTGTAATCAAATACATTCCGTACCAAAAACAAAACGCCGTACCCTTGCATCTTTTCTAAAACATGTTGTATTTTACTGAAATTTAAATATATCTATAATTTTTCTATGAGGCTCTGTCCTTCCTAACACTAACTACCTATTTGTGACCAAATTTCTCACAAATGCGACAAAACTGCAAGAACAGGTAAACGCTAGCATAAAGCATTTTTGAAAATTTAATAACACTAATTAGTCATTATTACCGGGAACTAATTTTTATTTTTCCTTAGTACATTGTAGCACCGCCTTTAGCCTTTATGACCGCTTGGACCCTTCGTGGCGTAGATTCATAAAGTTTTTGGATTTCCTCTGTTATTATATCTTTGGTCCACACTTCCTCTATGAATGTTTTGAGGTTTTCAAATGTTTTAGGTGCCTTATTGCGTACTTTCTGACCCATAATCGACCACAAGTTCTCTATTATATTGTAACATAATAATAACTACGCCCCCTAAAATATGACGCAACAAATTCCGAAGTGACTTCATTCTGGCAGAATTTTGGTTCGTACTGTCCTTTCATTCGAGGTTCGTGTCTGGGACGAAGTCTCCACAGCTCATGTCAACGAAAGAGACGAATAATATCAGGGATAAAAGGGAATTGAAACTGCAAGAATTATTTCTCTTGTTCCAGTGGTCGAAGAATTTGCTAGAAGTTTCTGGCTATCAGAAACTTCTGCTATATAAGGACAGATGGCGATCAAAAAAGACACAGTTGGTTTTAGAACCGTGGCGAAGAGATTGGAAAAGTGATAACGGGCGAAGTTGTAATTTGGTGATAAATTGAAAGTTGAGAGTAAACAAGAAAAAGTAATTAGTTTGAATTTGTGAATTAAGTAATTGAAAGGAGATAAAGTGATTTGAGAGGAAAGAGACATTGTAAGAAAAGAATTTGCGAAGAATAGTATAGTGTGAACTTGAATTGTTCTATAGAGTAGAAAATAAAGAAATAATTTCACAGAATAATTGTTTTATCTACTCGAGCCGTAGCTCGCATATTACATTGGTGTCAGAAGCGGGATAAAACTTATTCTGTGAATAACTATTTCCGTGGTGTGAAATTGCACAAAAAAAAAAAAAAAAAAAAAAAAAAAAAACGATTTCTGTGTTGAGTTAATTAGTTGCGCAAAATGGGTCGCAAATTGGGAAAACTAACTATAACTCAACTAAAGGCAGAACTCAGTAAGCGGAACCTCGACACAACTGGGGGAAAAGATGCCCTACTGATTCGTCTGGAAGAAGCAGTAACGCAGGAAGGTGAAAATCCGCATGACATAGAGTTTGACGTGGAAGAGGAACCAGCAAGTACAGTAGCCGACCCGGGTATAACAAGTCTGCTCCTGCAACTTAAGTTAGTCATGGACGAACAAAAGAAAGCAATAGAAGATCAAAGTCATAAGCTCGATGACCAAAGGAATTCTCTAGAACTTAAGCTGGACGAACAAAAGAAAGCAATGGACGAACAAAAGAATTCTCTAGAACTTAAGCTGGATGAACAAAAGAAAGCGATGGACGAACAAAAGAAAGCAATGGGCGACCAAAGGAATTCTCTAGAACTTAAGCTGGACGAACAAAAGAAAGCAATGGACGAACAAAAGAATTCTCTAGATGCTCTGGAAAGTAAACTTGATGAGCAAAACAAGAACTTGGAATCCAAATTCGAAGTGATCGAAGAAAAAATCGAGAAGGTCGAGACGCAACTCGAAAAAGTCGAAATTAGATTCGATGAAAATTTTGAGAAACATGAAACTCAGTTCGGGAAGATAGAGACTCAGTTTGAAAAAGTGGATACGCAATTCGAGATAGTAGGAAAGCAAGTCGAAAATCTTGCTAAGGAGCTCAGCAACGTGAAGAGACAGAAAGCACGGGAATATTCCACTGACGGTCTGAGAAGAAAGGAGATGCAGCCTCCTATCTTCGATGGTCAAACATCATGGCCAATTTATAAAAGGCAATTCGAAGCGGCCGCAATGACCAATAGCTGGGACGATGAAGAGAAGTCCATTGCACTCACACTTGCACTGAGGGGTCCAGCTGCGGAGCTCTTGCAGACCATCCCGGAAGATAAACAGCAGAACTACGACTCTCTGGTTCAGGCTATCGAGATGCGGTTTGGGGATGAACACATGCAGCAGGTGTACAGGGTTCAGCTGCGTAGTCGAGTCCAGAAAAGGGGGGAAACGCTCCAACAGTTGCAAGCGGATATAGAGCGACTAGCCCATCTTTCATACCCTAAAGCCGGTGAGGAGCTTATCAACGAAATGGCGGTGGAAGCTTTTATTCAGGCCATAGAGGACAGACAACTGCAAATGGCTGTAAGGATGGCTGAAAAACGAACACTCCCCGAGGCATTGGCATTCGCTTTGTCAATGAAGGCTGCGGACCAAGCATACCAGGGAATACACCGTGTCAGGGAAATGTCCGTCGTGGAATGCTCATGCCAGAGAACAGCCGTCATGGATGAAGACAGAGCTCGCGGAAGTCAAATCCGTTGCTGGAATTGCAACCAAACGGGACACCTACAACGGCAGTGCAGAAGTGCACCTAGACGAGGAAATTGTTCACATTGCGGAAGTAGGAGAAGCAGAGAGGAAGCATCTGGCGGTGATAACATCCATCCTGTCAGTCAGACTTCGCAAAACCAGCAGTCGGGAAATGCGTAAGGACCAACTTCGCGGGGCAGAAGTTGGTTACTGGAATCGAGGCCCCCAGGACCACCATTCAAGTTTCGCAAACCAAACGGGGTAACAAGAGCCTGACAGTGGAGGCACTAATCAACGAGAAGAAGTGCGTAGCCACCATCGACACAGGTGCCACTGCCTCCATTGTAAGAAGAGATATCGTCAAAAGCTCCTGGCTGCACAACACCAACAGCTACTGCCTGAAGACTGCAACAGGGGAAATGGCGAAGGTATTTGGAGAAGTTCGTCTTACGATTACTCTGGCAGGACTGACGTTCTCCCATGCGTTTCTGGTGGCAGATATATGCGACGAGTGCATCATCGGAGTAGACTTCATGAAAGCAAATGAAGTAATCTTGGACATCGGGATGCAAGTACTGAGGTATCGAAATGTGGAGATTCCGATGGTGTACGGAAATGAGAATGCCGTAACTCTCAGGACAGTCATCAGCAAAGACGAAGTTTTGCCGCCGTCTTCAGAGACAATCATTTGGACGAAGCTGGAAGGTGATCTTGGGAGCCACCGATTCTACATAGTAGAACCAGACCCAGAGAAGAATTCTCAAGACTACATCGTGGGAAAGACGTTAGTCGAACCAAAGAACACCATGGTTCCAGTGAGGGTTTTGAACGCAAGACCACACACTGTCAAACTAAGGCGAGGGGAGGTGACTGGAAAATGCACGCCGATTACCGCCGTCGCAACAATATCTGAACGTGATGCTCCAAAACTTCTCCCATCACCTTGGACAGCGGAAGCGAGAGAGACGATTCTCCAGTCCAGTGAGCTGAATCAGGAGCAGCGAACTATGGCAGAGAATCTTATCAATGAGTACGCTGATGTATTTGCCTCACAGGACGGAGAATACGGCCGAACACACCTGGTACAACATCGAATAGACACTGGTGATACTAGACCAATTCGTCAGCCTGCTAGGCGCCTTCCATTGGCAAAGCAGACAGAAGTTGCAGAGATGGTGTCGGCAATGGAGAAAGAAGGTCTGATTGAAAGTTCCAAAAGTCCGTGGGCATCACCGGTTGTACTGGTTAAGAAGAAAGATGGCAGCACGCGGTTCTGCGTGGACTATCGGCAGCTCAATTACGTCACCAAGAAAGACAGCTACCCTCTGCCACGGATTGACGACACGCTAGACACACTATCAGGAGCCCGATGGTTTTCCACTCTCGACTTGAAGAGTGGCTACTGGCAGGTACAGATCCATCCAGAAGACCGGGAGAAAACCGCCTTCACCGCAGGAAATGGGCTATGGCAATTCACGGTAATGCCATTCGGGCTGTGCAATGCTCCGGCGACTTTCGAGCGATTGATGGAATGTGTCCTGCAAGGGTTAACATGGAAAACCTGTTTGGTATACTTGGATGATGTCATCGTCGTAGGAAAAACGTTTGCGCAACACCGAGACAATCTAAGGGATGTGTTTCAAAGGCTTCGAAGTGCCCACCTGAAGCTCAACCCCAAGAAGTGCGCCCTGTTTAGAGCGGAAGTCAAGTACCTGGGACACATAATTTCAGCGAAAGGAGTGAGAACCGATCCGGAGAAGGTCGAAGCGGTGAAAAACTGGCCAGTCCCCAAAGACAAACACCAACTAAGGAGCTTCCTGGGCCTAGCCACCTACTACAGACGGTTCGTGAAGGATTTTGCCGGGATCGCAAAGAACCTGCACCAGTTGACGGAAAAGGGAAAACAATTCAAATGGTCAATTGAGTGCGAGAAGAGCTTCAAGGCACTTAAACAACGGCTATGCGATGCCCCGATACTGGCTTACCCCACTCCCGGGGAAACGTTCGTTGTGGATGCAGATGCTAGTAATGTCGGGGTAGGAGCCGTACTCTCCCAGGTGCATGACGGCCAAGAGAAGGTGGTTGCGTACTTCAGCAAGGTGCTCTCTAAGCCAGAAAGGAACTACTGCGTGACAAGGCGGGAACTTCTAGCTTTGATCTTGGCTACGAAGCATTTTCACAAATACCTCTACGGGAGGAAGTTCGTTCTTCGCACAGACCATGCAGCATTAAAATGGCTATTACAGTTCAAGAGTCCTGAGGGTCAGGTCGCAAGATGGATCGAAAGGCTGCAAATCTACGACTACGAAATACAGCATCGTAAAGGAAAACTCCACTCTAATGCGGATGCACTGTCCCGGAGACCATGCAGAACGGATTGTAAACATTGTGCGCGTCAGGAAGAACGGGAGCTGGTTTCCATCCAAAGAATGAGAGCCGAACCTATCGCCGGCTGGAGCGTAGATGAGATCCGGAACGCTCAGAAGGAAGACCCCGATATCGAGCCGATTCTGGCCTGGAAGGAGAACATGGAGAAACCGGATCATCAGGACATCTCTCACAGAAGCCCGACCTTAAAGGCATATTTTGCGCAGTGGGACTCCCTCCATGTCCAAGAAGGTGTTCTGAGAAGAAAATGGGAATCCTCCGACGGAAAATCGTTTGTAATGCAGCTTGTAGTACCGCGGACGAGGGTCAAGGAGGTGTTACAGGAAATGCATGGCGGGGCGACCGGAGGCCACTTGGGAGTGAATAAGACGCTAGAAAGGGTACGAGAACGTTTTTATTGGTTAAAAGCGAAGGAAGATATCGAAGACTGGTGCAGAAAATGCGACGTGTGTGCAGCTAGCAAGGGTCCGAGAATCAAAACTCGAGGTAAGATGCACCAATACAACGTGGGAGCACCTTTCGAACGAATCGCCATTGACATCGCAGGGCCCTTTCCGGAAACCGACAATGGTAATCGGTATATACTCGTAGTGATGGACTACTTCAGTAAGTGGCCGGAAGCGTTTCCGATCCCTAACCAGGAAGCCAGAACCGTGGCGGAGCAGATCGTCTACAATTGGGTTAGCAGATTCGGTGTGCCCTTGGAATTGCATTCTGACCAAGGGCGGAACTTCGAGTCAAGAATCTTCCAAGAGATGTGTCAACTACTCGGAATCAAAAAGACAAGGACAACCCCGCTTCATCCACAGTCGGACGGTATGGTGGAGCGTTTCAATAGGACTTTGGACGAACATCTCTCGAAGGTCGTAGGTGACTACCAACGGGATTGGGACCGGCAGATTCCCTTGTTTTTGATGGCCTATAGAAGTGCCGTGCATAGCACTACTCGACATACGCCGTTCGAAATCTTATTTGGTGGAATAGCTCGTTTACCCAGTGAGGTGAAATTTGGATCTCCTACCAATGAGCCCAGAAATGAAGAAGAGTACGTGGCGGACCTTAGGGAAAGGCTTAGGGACATACACCAAAGGACCAGAAGCCAGATTAAGATGACGAGCGACCGCATGAAGACCAGGTATGATGCCAAGGCAACAACGTCAGGATTCCAGGAAGGAGATCTGGTGTGGCTGTATAATCCCCATCGCCAAAAGGGGAAATCACCTAAGTTACAGCGGAACTGGGAAGGTCCCTACAGAATAGTAACCCGCATCAACGATGTTGTCTACCGCATCCAGCGAGGACCAAGGGCCAAAATGAAAGTGGTTCATGTGGACCGACTGAGTCGATACAATGGCCGAAATGAGGATGCACTTGTTCGGGACGAACACGTCTAAGAGGGGGGCAGTGTAACATAATAATAACTACGCCCCCTAAAATATGACGCAACAAATTCCGAAGTGACTTCATTCTGGCAGAATTTTGGTTCGTACTGTCCTTTCATTCGAGGTTCGTGTCTGGGACGAAGTCTCCACAGCTCATGTCAACGAAAGAGACGAATAATATCAGGGATAAAAGGGAATTGAAACTGCAAGAATTATTTCTCTTGTTCCAGTGGTCGAAGAATTTGCTAGAAGTTTCTGGCTATCAGAAACTTCTGCTATATAAGGACAGATGGCGATCAAAAAAGACACAGTTGGTTTTAGAACCGTGGCGAAGAGATTGGAAAAGTGATAACGGGCGAAGTTGTAATTTGGTGATAAATTGAAAGTTGAGAGTAAACAAGAAAAAGTAATTAGTTTGAATTTGTGAATTAAGTAATTGAAAGGAGATAAAGTGATTTGAGAGGAAAGAGACATTGTAAGAAAAGAATTTGCGAAGAATAGTATAGTGTGAACTTGAATTGTTCTATAGAGTAGAAAATAAAGAAATAATTTCACAGAATAATTGTTTTATCTACTCGAGCCGTAGCTCGCATATTACAATATTAAGGTCAGGTCTATTTCCTGGCCAATATCTGTCCTGCATTGCATTATCTGTTGAAAGAATCAATATTTAGACGTAGTTTTGAGTTAAAATTTTAGGTCGAAATTTGTTTTTGCTTACGGAATGAGCGCGATGACAGGGAGCGGAATCATCCTGAAATATGGAATTTGGAATGTAGCAGCATAACTCCTCTATTGTAGGAACAACAATATCAGCAATGATTTCCTTGTATTTCGGTGCATTTACGGTACCATCCGAAAAGCAAAATACGGCCAAGACCCAACTTTGTGAGTGAATGCTTAACGAGGGGAAGCAAATATTCGTCTAAATATCGCTCCTTAGCTCTCCTTCGCACTTTTTTATTTCCGTCAGGTCCAATCAAATTAAATTTGGATTCGTTAGAAAATATGAGCCTCTTCTAATCATTAGCTGTCCATGGTGCTGTTTGGTCCACATCAATCTTTTTTTCTTCATTACTGCAGAAAGAAGCGGTAGTTGCAGGTCTAGGGGGTTATATCACCTAGCCTCCACTCCGCGCGCTGTTGTTAATAGAACATTTCTCGTTCAAGTCTTTTCTCAATTCCGGAAGTCATAAAATTATACAATTTTCATAGTTTTTTGGGCACAGAGTGTAGATATCAAATTTAAATTAAATCATCTGAGCAGTAACCGAGTTAAGCCAAATTTATGTAAATCCACTAATAAGTAAAGTACTACTTTTTAGCGAAAAACTGACTACGTTGCCTGATTGCAAAAGTCCGTATTAATTTCACTTTTGTAAAACTGGCCTTAAATAATGTACCTTTATTTTGAGGTTGGAATGAAAATTCCGATTTCTCCTCTAGGCATTAGCCCACAGACCCCAGATAAAATTTCTCAAGGTAATCCGTCCGGCCATTTAGACGGCACTCTAATATACAGACGGATAGAATTGTGAGACCCACTTTTTCGAGTTTCTATATTACAGTAATATCACGATCGATTAAAATCTCGCGTTCGAAATTTTTTTTTCTAAATTTTCGAGTTACCTGCAGTCTGAGGGAAAGAAAACAAATTTGGGAGATATAATCTTCTATTTACTTTTTCATTGTAAGCCTCTTGTCGCTGAGACGTGTACTCAGTCTCAAAACTACAGATAGCCGCATCATTCTCACCATTTGTTAAAAATTGTGATCTGAGCAATATTTACTATACTACTAATATAATATATTATGGCAAATGAATTCCACAATATTCCGATTTTGACTAATATTTGAATGTCTTCAAGGTCCTGTTTTGTGGATAGATTTTTTGGCTTAATCTCTAGAAGAGTCGCCATTGTATTTTCCATCATTACCATGGGGTCTTCAATTTTCAATGCTCCCGTCAGAGTTCATTTCTGCCTTTTTATTTCCTATTGATATTTCCACCAGGTCCCTCTTTGATTTGTGCACTATTGATGTTTCGCTGGATTTGACTTACGATTGTTATATACTTTTAAAATCATTCACAATCTTCAAACCATTGCATCTCAAGCTTGTGTAGTGTGATTGTGAATGGTGTTTGAACTACGAGTAATTGGTTGATGTAGGAACTTCGAAACAGATAACGTGAGCTGGTTATTGTGTCAGGTAGAGGTGAATTTTTATTGAATAAGAAAAGCTACGGTACTAAATAAACTGTACAGCAAGTGATGGGAAAGTGGTTTCAGGTAAAGAGATTTCGATGCGTGTATGCGTACATAGAGCCATTGTAATTGTTTTAAGTCAGAATTGTGTAGGTGTTTCCCGCTTTTGTTGATGGGAAAGTAATTCGCAAGCAGCTGGTTTCGTTGTGAATATTAATAGCCCAGAGCTGTTCGATACTTACATATATTCTTTTCATCAAATTATTTTGTTGGTTATGTGCGAAAATTGTATGTTTCTTCCTCCAATACTCGTATGAATGTGGAAAACGAAGGTGCACGTGCTAAAAGTGCTGCTCACCCAAAAGTGGGTCATACAAAAACAAAGGTATGAAAAACCATACATGACTTCTATGTTACAAAATACCTCTGCAAAATATTGTTTGATGTATTTAAAATTTCGGTAGAATTTATCAGAAATTCACTGGCTAGGTGATCTGGTTATTATTATAGGTACCAACAATTTTATAAATATGTGTTTGTAAGGTGCACAGCATGAGTAATATAGCAGAGTTAACTCTTCAAACTCACCATAACCGTCGTAGTAATAATGTAATAAGGGACGCGTGAAACATCCAATTTCGATGTTGCAAAATTTACCTTATAAACAGCATCCAGAGAAACCATATTTCTCTCAGGATCGTCCTCTGCCTTTTCTACATGTTTTCTTGCTTGTAAAATATTCCAACAATGTTTCATTTTCTATGTGTGCGAAAGGGGTCAGTTACTACTTATCGCAAGAGACCTGACCGAAGTACCACTGAACACAAGACAAGTGATCGTAAGGGACACCTGACAGCAAAATAAATTAACTTAATTTGAGGATGTGAATTGTGGGTTGACAGAAGCTAAAGACTGTTTTCATGCCTGCATATTGTGCAATTTGAGAAGTTTGTTGTTTGCTTAGTTTGAATATACGTAGATGGTATGATTCGTTTAGTAAATTTTTTTTTCGTTTTATCGAAATTAAGTTACAATGGAGTAACTGATAAATAGTTTGGGAGATGAATATTATTTGAGTGAGAAAGAATGAATATTGATGACTTGGACGATGAGTCGAATGTTTGCTTAAGCTCTACTCGAGTATGCATTGAACAAGCATTTGGAATGCTAAAAATCAAATTTCGGGAGTTGAAATCTTTGCAAGTATTAAAACTACTAGAGGCGAAGTATTTTGTTAGAAGCTGCGTAGCTCTGCATTATCATATTATTTATTGTGAACATGCGCCTGATGTGCATAATCAGGAGATTGATAGCGACAATCACATTGGTACTCCTCTTGAACATCTAGAAGAAGTAACTGTTCAAACTCCAAGTGTCTTTTCATTCTGGCATAATTTTGTTCCGAAGTGTCTTTTCATTCGAGGTTCGTGTCTGCGGTTAGTCTCCACAGTTCGTGCCCATGATAAGAGATGGATGATGTCTAAGACGACGTCACGGATAAGAGAGAATTATAACTGCAAGAAATCATTGTCATCTTGGAATTACTACATCAGAATTTTCTTGTTCCAGTGGTCGAAGAATTTGCTAGAAGTTTCTGGCTATCAGAAACTTCTGCTATATAAGGACAGATGGCGATTGAGACCAGGCAGTTGGTTTTGAACCGCACGAAGAGATTGGAAAAGTGATAATGGGCGAAGTTGTAATTTTGTGATAAATTGAAAGTTGAGAGTTAACAAGAAGAAGTAATTAGTTTGCATTTGTGAATTAAGTAATTGAAAGGAGATAAAGTGATTTGAGAAGAAAGAGACCTTGTAAGGAAGGAGTTTGCGAAGAATAGTATAGCGTGAACTTGAATTGTTCTATAGACTAGAAAATAAAGAAATAATTTCACAGAATATCGTTTTATCTACTCGAGCCGTAGCTCGCATATTACAATATGTAATTAAAGACAAAAATGCCTTTTTTTCTGTTTATTTATTCAAAAAAAAGAACTAATAAGTGCAACACAATGCACTTCTTAATTCATATAAATTCGCTTACTTAATATTGCGCCTTTAGTCGTTATTTGGAAAAAAATCAGACAATTCGGTCTAATGTTATTTTAATATCTTTTAGTATATTAATCCGTCCCCTTTCAATTTGCATCTGCTCTTCATGGGGACTACGTTCCTCACCAGTCTCTTTTTTTAGGAATTCCATGATTTCGTTGTTCCTCGTTGTTCTTTTTAAGCGCTAGCCTTTCCTAATGGCTGCGATGTAGAGGCTGGCGAATCCACACCATCTTCAGTCTCAGGGTTATCTGCATACTTATCTTCCATAATCGAAATCAACAAACTTCTAGGTGGATCTATGTGCGGTTTTTTCCCGTTAGCTTCATGGAAAAGCTCGAAATACTAACACATTGTTGCATCCCGTCCCGTTTTTGAATTTCAATATTTTATTCGCTTGTCCGTCAATAGCAGATTGTTCCATTTACGAAAAATTTCTTCTTTTGTATAACGGCGTAAATTTTTTTTTCTTCCCGAGATATGTAAAATCCGTTTCAAATTTCAATCGAATTGAAGTAAGGAGTTTTATCTTCGGATGCGTCCAAGATCTAGCATTTCTTAAAATACAGAAATTAAATTAATTAGTTTTTTTTTGTTTGTTCTAACTTTTACCTTACTTCTTCTTCGCACATTTTTTTTCTCCGAATCAAACACCGTCCGCAAACTTAACAAATGAATTTGCTTAATTTTGCATATATTTGCAAAAAATATTTGCGCTACTGCGTTTTAGAATTGTTTGCTTTATCGTATATGCATTTCCGAATGATATACTTTGCATAATTTGCGCAAAGTTTGCGTTTCCGAATAGGCCCGATGTAAAGGTAATATGCCGAACTTTGTGTTTATTGTTAGTTTATATTTTTTCACTTACACCTATTTTCAGATTTTACGATTTATGATAAATTTTACCTATACGGCAACGTGAAATGTACGTCTGAAAGTGCTGTCAGTTTGTCTGACTATACGTAAGACTACAGAGTAAACAACGGTTTGGATCCACTTTAAACCGCAAATATAGGGCATATAAAGTCACAATAGGAGGCTAATTTGAAATATTTATTCTACTCGTATTATTTGAACAAAATCATTATATGGGTTAGTTTAGACATATGTACGTCCAAAATACCTAAGGTTTATTTTCAATTATAGACCAAGCCCTCTGGTTTCTTTAAGCTCGTTGAAATTTGTTCTGTTAATCAAGATGTGTTTCTAAAGGGTAAATCTACAAGTATTACAGATAACTGAATTTGTCGGATTGACTTCAAACCTCAAATCTAGAGTCTGGAAGTTACAATTAGAGGCTAATTTGGAACCCGTATTCTTACTAAGAAATTAACGGTATTTTATTGATGTCCGCTTTTGAACAAAATTATAATTAATTATTATTTGGCTTAGGTTAGACATATTTTACTAGATAGCGTGTAAGTTATTGGAAAAAGTCAAGCAAGCACATGGCACATGTTAAGATAAGGTTTATTTTCAAATATGGTTTCATCCCTAAAGTCTCCTGTATGTCTAAACGCGCTGAAAGCATTACATAACTTCACTATAAATAAATATGTTCTACTAAGCAACATTGTTTTCTAAAGGGTGTATCTACAAGTTATGTATTTTGGAGAATGAATGGGGATGCTTGAGCTCTGCCGGAGATCCCTCGATCTTTAGCATCGGAGATTAAAAGGATATTGTTACAATTTTCCCAGTCAGATAGTGGCTCTCTGTTGACATAATACGCAATTTATTTCCACGAGTTATGATAGGTGGCCGTACATGTGTATATTTCAGCCCTCTTTCGTCCGATTTCGATGAAATGCATATATACTAGAAAATCCAAACCTTGATCTAAACCCCCCAACATTTTGTGAAATTCTGTTCACGTTTATGTGTTTTGACTTGTTTCGGTAAATTTATAAGACCCTGTTTCATATTTGAGATCCCTTCGTCCGATTCCGATGAAATAATTATTGGCCGTCTCGCAAAATTTTATGAAATTTTATTAACGGTTCTGGATTCTGGCCAGCTTCAGTAGATTGTGCAACCTTTTCGGAATAATTATTGGACCATCTAAGCCTTTTGTTGCATATTTCTCGAAATCTGATGAAGTCCGTTTTTAGAATCAGGGTATCGATCGTTACGTTTCATATTGCATTTAAAAAAAAATAATTAATTCATTCTAGCCTCCAACAAATTATTCTTCAAAACGTATTTGAGTGCAAAACCATGAAAACCGACCAACCATATATCTAATAGTAATCCACAAATGAGAGAGCATTTCACATTTCTCATTTCTTCTTATACATGTATCAGGCACGTATTAACAAAAAATGAATTTTCATATGAAACAGATACAAAGCTATAGCGAATAGGAACATGAAAAATAGAATTTATTTCGATCATCATGACTGAATATATGTGCCCTCCAATGGCCATTAATATAATATAGTGCATTTACCAAACTTAATTTACTCTCCATTTTCATTAATTCTCCAAATGTCTTCTTCTTCGTTCTCATTCATTATTCCATCTGCCCTCTTCTAGCCATTCAAGCAAAGTCTATATATGATATACGAGTACATATAATATATAAATAAAAATGTTTACACTTGTACAGCTTCGGGCAATAAGGTTATGCACCAAATTTCATTTTATTAGCTCAAAATTTGAGGCCCAAATAGTGGTGACGTATGTACGGACGGACTGTTGGACACTATGACGTCACCATGCATTTTATTTATTGACGTAGATTTTGGTACAGCCAATGCCCATAAATGCAAGAATGTACTTTACACTCTACACACCTATTAATAACCATCTTTTATTAATTGCAATGGAAAGAAAGGCTTTATAATATTTACATATTCAAAGAGTTTGGTGGTTTAATTTTGCATACAGTATATAGTTTTTTTTTTCGCTCTGAGGTGGCAATCTTCAAAGGACGAAACTGGGCCCTTACCCACTTATCTAACTTAACTGTCATTTGGATTTGTGTTCTGGTTGTACTCTTTTCTCTCACGTTCTAGTTCTCTCAATGTGTTCATGATAACCTTTGTATTTACAGCAAAAGTTACTTACCTGTTCTACCCCTTTCAGCAACTTGGCAATTACAATAATTGCGTTGTCGTTGACGAAACCTATACTGCTTGTCTCCTCAGGTATTGGGAGGTGTAAGACCCCATCGTACTTAATGCCCCAGAGTAGAGGACCCCACTATGCCCTGTGCGGAGTGCCACTCCGCTGGTGATTTTGTACTCTTTGGATCCACTATCTGTATTGTGGATTAAGACTTTACGCCTGAAGTAACTACTTGCAAGTCTCTGAGAGCCTGTAGCGAGTTGCGACAGTTTGCAGTGTTGAATGCGTTCTTCGTACCGAGGATTATCACTGTCGTATTCTCTAAAGTTGTTGAACAATACTGCACAATAACTCTGGATTATACACAGTTTATTTTATATACTAGTTTTATTATTATAATTACAATTCAGTTTCTTCGCAGTTCGACTCCATTTTTTCTGTTCTCCAAAAAACGTGTCTTCTCACCGCTGTCAATCCACGACGTATAGGTAACTGCTCTACCTACTAGCCGCAGATGGCTCCATCTATGACTTTCCCCCCTTTTTTAATTCGTTCCAAATCTTTTTGGTACTTTTACCACTCTTCCATATAGAGTGTCATTACTGGCAACTGGATTCGCGACGGAAGCCTTGTTGTTGGCCGTCAAGTTGTATGCATAGTTTCGGTTGTGGGTGGAGGAGGCTAGGTAGCAGGTGGCAAGTGGATACTAGGAGGTGACCTCACTTATTTTTGGCGACCTCTCAAGTTGTCGCTTAATGCAGGAATCTCTATTGATTTAAGCTGGTCTTCGCTTATTCGTCGTTTAATTTGATCAACGGTGGCCTATCTTATTATCTAATGACTGGACCGCATACGATATGGTTACGGAAATAAATCGGATCTCCAATTTCGAAACATCTTACTTGGGGAATCGATTCTGGACTTATAGAATCGGCTTTTCCATCATCTTGGTGTATGAGATCTAATGCCGCACGCACCCAGCGGCCCATCAGGAGCTCCGCAGGGGTTTTGCCAGTAGGAGTAGTGTGCTGCTTAAACAAAATGCGCTGTAATGTGGTGTGCATGCCTCCCTCAGCCATACATAGTTTATATATATTGAAACATGCGTTCCGCTTGGCCATTGTGAGATGGGTGATAAGGTGCTGTTGAATTAAATTTGATACTATTTGCAATATAAAATTGTTGCATTTCCGCTGATGATTTGGATAGAGCAATCACTCCACTAACTCATAGTAAACAGCCCTTGTGAGCGAATAATTCCGTTTTTCTCCGGAGAAATGGAATGAATTCTTTAGTGCATTCAGTGACTTGTGGCAAACTATGTAATAACCATCTCATAACACGTTATATTACAGGGTCCTTAGCTGTTTCTTTAGCAATCTGGTCCGCTTTTACTGGGGGGTTGCTTGGCATCTTAAGCATTAGTATATCAGCCGGGCCGTTTTCTGAGGCGTCAATTTTAGATCTTAGAGGCAATCGACTCATAAAATCCGCATTTATATTTCTTGAGCCTGGGCGGTATTCCATCTTATAGTCATACACTGACAACAACAAGCATCAAAGTAGCATACGGGGGGACACCATCTGCGGGATCTGTTTTGCCCTATTGAAAATACCCAGCAAAGGGTTATGATCAGTGACGATGATTACTTCCCTTCCGGCAACATACTGGTGAAAATGTTTCATCCCAAAAATAATGACCAAGGCTTCCTTGTCAATGTTTGCATAGTTCCGTTCATGGACTCCAAGGGTGCGAGAAGTAAACGCTATTGGCCGCTCCACTCCATTGCATATATTTCGATGTGCTAATATAGCCCCAACACCATACGGGGAAGCATCATAGGCGCGAACAAGCGGTTTGGTGACATCATAATGTACTAACAAGGTGTCCGAATCGATCAACGCCTTAAGCTCATTGAAAACAGCTTGGTGTTCATCCGTCCTTATCCATTTTGTATTTTGTCTAGCAGCCTATGTAATTTTTCGAAAATCGACGCCTTATGGGGTAGAAATTAATTACAAAAATTTAAAAACCCTAGGGACGATTGTAAAATCTCCTTACTTTTAGAGGTAGCAGCCTATTATATCGCCCGTACTTTCTCTTTATTAGACGAAATTCCTTCTCAAGTGATGTGTAATCCTAAAAAGTTTAATTCCCTTTGTGCAAATAACCACTTATGCTTATTTACAGTCAAATTCACTTGCGATAGTTTTTGGAACACTGATCCTAAATTTTTGAGATTCTCTTCTTCATCTTTTCCAGAAACTCTAATATCATCCAGATATGCTTTGACGCCCTTTATATTAGCCAATATGCTGTCCATAAATTATTGAAATAGTCACGGGGCGGCAGAAACCCCAAAAGGTAACCTGCGTACCCTATACAATCCTTTTTGCGTGTTTAGAGTTAATAGCTCAGCCGACAAATTATCCACCACCTGCTGATAAGCCTGTTGTAAATCCAGCTTTGTAAATAACTCCCCCCTGCGATTGCAGGTATTACCTTCGAGAACAACGGTAGAGGGTACGAATTTGATTTAATAACAGCATTCATAGTGCTACGGTAATCCCCGCAGATCCGTACAGACCCATCTAACTTTGGCACAGGCACAAATGGCGTTGCCCACCGTGAAAACATGACCTGTTCCAAGATTTTTTGTTGGCCAAGTTTCTCAATCTCTATTTCAACCGCCGGTTTCCAAGCAATGGGACATTGATGGTGTTTCAGAGAAATGGGAGCTAATCCTGGTAGTACTTCGAGGAAAATAGGTGGTCCTTAGTGAGCGCCCAATTTCTCGCTGAAAATCGTATGGTATTTATTTTCTAAATTCACCCCAGCTGCCGTCACCTCCAATGCACACACACCTTGCACCGTAATTCCCAAAACGGGAAACCAATCTCTATCCAACAAACATCTTTCTCCCCCTGCGACAACAACAACTGGCAAGTAAAAGTCTTAATTGTTATATTTTATATTCACCATGGATGATAAAAGCACCTCCAATTTCTCCTTGGGCCAGGTTTGCTGCGTTATTATCGACGGCGTGAGACGTCTTTTATCGTGGTTTATGCTATTTCGCGTAACTTTTGAGAATACAGTGCAGGCTGCCCCCAAGTTCACTTCAAATGATTCCTTGACACCGCTGAGATACACATTTGTCAAAATCTTATGTGCAGTTGAAGTCTGAATAGTATTCAACTGAAAGAAATAATTTGATTCCTCCTCCCGAGGTTTTGAATAATTTTCCTCTTCCCTTTCTTCTACCGGACAGCTATGGACAGCTTGCTGTTGATGAGTGGCCGCTCTCTTCTTAAAACATGCCTTGCTTGCATGACCCTTAATGTGGCAAAAATCGTAGTTATTTGCTTTAAAAAACATTTGTCCGCAAAATGATTTCCATTACAACGAAAGCATCACACAACTTCTGTTCGTTGAAATTTTTTTTTGGTCGACATAGCCAACATCTCGCTGGTTTTTCGTATTTTTATCACATTTCGGTGAGCGGCCTCATGTGCAATTGCCAGCTCGTACACCCGCTTAAAATCCAATTTCGGTTCACTAAATAGACGTTTCTGTAAAGATTCATCTGCACACAATTTGGTCTCTCAGCACGTTATCTAATTCCATGAAATCGCCGTGTTCAGATAACTTTCTCAAATCCTTAATGAATCCCGCAATCGTTTTGCCACTCTTTTGGCAACGTTTATAGAACGTAAAATGCTGTACGATTTCATTGGGTTTTGGATTTCAATTTCATAGAAGGACACATCTTTCGGAGACAGCGGCGTCAGTAGGGAGCGGATTAATTCATATGTCCTTTCCCCCACACATGATAGGAATATGGCTCTCATGGAAACCTCATTAGTTATTCCGTTTACCTCAAAATAGTTATTCCACGCCATTGTAGGTTGGAATTGCTGCAAACTCTGTCTGTGTCGATGAATGGTTGACATTCGCCATTACACTTTCATTTATCTCGTTTGCCATATTTTCGCTCGTCGCCAAAATGTTGTATTCCGTTAAAGTTGTTGAATAATACTACACAATAACTCTGGATTGTACACAGTTTATTTTATAGTAGATAAAACGTTATTCTGTGAGATTATTTCTTTATTTTTCTTCACAAATTCCTTCCTTACAAGGTCTCTTTCTTCTCAAATCACTTTATCTCATTTCAATTACTTAATTCACAAATCCAAACTAATTACTTCTTCTTGTTCACTCTTAACTTTCAATTTATCACAAAATTGCAACTCCGCCGATTATCACTTTTCCAATCTCTTCGTGCGGTTCGAAAACCAACTACTCTGCCTCGATCGCCATCTGTCCTTATATAGTCGCATTTCTGATAGCCAGAAACTTCTAGCAAATTCTTCGACCACTGGAACAAGAAAATTCTGATGTAATAATTCCAAGATGACAGCTGCAGCCAATAATCTCTTGTGGTTATAATTCTCTCTTAATTCCGCGACGTCGTCTTAGACATAATCCTTCTCTATCCGTGGACACGAACCTCGAATGTGTTCCGAAAAGACACTTCGGAATGTGTTGCTTACTTTTGGGGCGTAGTTATTATGCTACATTGTGTTACACTGCCCCCCTCTTAGACTTGTTCGTCCCGAAAAAGTGCGTCCTCACTTCGGCCATTGTATAGACTCAGTCGGTCCACATGAACCACTTTCATTTTGGCCCTTGGTCCTCGCTGGATGCGGTAGACAACATCGTTGATGCGGGTTACTATTCTGTAGGGACCCTCCCAGTTCTGCTGCAATTTAGGTGATTTCCCCTTTTGGCGATGGGGATTATACAGCCACACTAGATCTCCTTCCTGGAATCCTGACGTTGTTGCCTTGGCATCATACCTGGTCTTCATGCGGTCGCTCGTTATCTTAATCTGGATTCTGGTCCTTTGGTGTATGTTCCTAAGCCTTTCCCTAAGGTCCGCCACGTACTCTTCTTCATTTCTGGGCTCGTCGGTAGGAGATCCAAATATCACCTCACTGGGTAACCGAGCTATTCCACCAAACAAGATTTCGTACGGCGTATGTCGAGTAGTGCTATGCACGGCACTTCTATAGGCCATCAAAAACAAGGGAATCTACCGGTCCCAATCCCGTTGGTAGTCACTTACGACCTTCTAGAGATGTTAGTCCAAAGTCCTATTGAAACGCTCCACCATACTGTCCGACTGTGGATGAAGCGGGGTTGTCCGTGTCTTTTTGATTCCGAGTAGTTGACACATCTCTTGGAAGATTTTTGACTCGAAATTCCGCCCTTGGTCAGAATGCAATTCCAAGGGCACACCGAATCTGCTCACCCAATTGTAGACGATCTGCTCCGCCACGGTTCTGGCTTCCTGGTTAGGGATCGGAAACGCTTCCTGCCACTTACTGAAGTAGTCCATTACTACGAGTATATACCGATTACCATTGTCGGTTTCCGGAAAGGGCCCTGCGATGTCAATGGCGATTCGTTCGAAAGGTGCTCCCACGTTGTATTGGTGCATCTTACCTCAAGTTTTGATTCTCGGACCCTTGCTAGCTGCACACACGTCGCATTTTCTGCATAAGTCTTCGACATCTTCCTTCGCTTTTAACCAATAAATACGTTCTCGTACCTTTTCTAGCGTCTTATTCACTCCCAAGTGGCCTCCGGACGCCCCGCCATGTATTTCCTGTAACACCTCCTTGACCCTCGTCCGCGGCACGACAAGCTGCATTACAAATGGCTTTCCGTCGGAGGACATGGAGGGAGTCCCATTGCGCAAAATATGCCTTTAAGGTCGGGCTTCTGTGAGAGATGTTCTGGTGATCCGGTTTCTCCATGTTCTCCTTCCAGGCCAGAATCGGCTCGATATCCGGATCTTCCTTCTGAGCGTTCCGGATCTCATCTACGCTCCAGCCGGCGATAGGTTCGGCTCTCAGTCTTTGGATGGAAACCAGCTCCCGTTCTTCCTGACGCGCACAATGTTTACAATCCGTTCTGCATGGTCGCCGGGACAGTGCATCCGCATTAGAGTGGAGTTTTGCTTTACGATGCTGTATTTCGTAGTCGTATATTTGCAGCCTTTCGATCCATCTTGCGGCCTGACCCTCAGGACTCTTGAACTGTAATAGCCATTTTAAGGCTGCATGGTCTTTGCGAAGAACGAACTTCCTCCCATAGAGGTATTTGTGAAAATGCTTCGTAGCCAAGATCAAAGCTAGAAGTTCCCGCCTTGTCACGCAGTAGTTCCTTTCTAGCTTAGAGAGCACCTTGCTGAAGTACGCAACCACCTTCTCTTGGCCATCATGCACCTGGGAGAGTACGGCTCCTACCCCGACATTACTAGCATCTGCATCCACAATGAACGTTTCCCCGGGAGTGGGGTAAGCTAGTATCGGGGCATCGCATAGCCGTTGTTTAAGTGCCTTGAAGCTCTTCTTGCACTCAATTGACCATTTGAATTGTTTTCCCTTTTCCGCCAACTGGTGCAGGCTCTTTGCGATCCCGGCAAAATCCTTCACGAACCGTCTGTAGTAGGTGGCTAGGCCCAGGAAGCTCCATAGTTGGTGTTTATCTTTGGGGACTGGCCAGTTTTTCACCGCTTCGACCTTCTCTGGATCGGTTCTCACTCCTTTTGCTGAAATTATGTGCCCCAGGTACTTGACTTCCGCTCTAAACAGGGCGCTTTCAATCAGACCTTCTTTCTCCAATGCCGACACCGTCTCTGGAACTTCTGTCTGCTTCTGGCTGACGAATTGGTCTAGTATCACCAGTGTCTATTCGATGTTGTACCAGGTGTGTTCGGCAGTATTCTCCATCCTGTGAGGCAAATACATCAGCGTACTCATTGATAAGATTCTCTGCCATAGTTCGCTGCTCCTGATTCAGCTCACTGGACTGGAGAATCGTATCTCTCGTTTCCGCCATCCAAGGTGATGGGAGAGGTTTTGGAGCATCACGTTCAGAAATTGTTGCGACGGCAGTAATCGGCGTGCATTTTCCAGTCACCTCCCCTCGCCTTAGTTTGACAGTGTGTGGCCCCGCGTTCAAAACTCTCACTGGAACCATGGTGTTCTTTGGTTCAACTAAAGTCTTTCCCACGATGTAGTTTTGAGAATGCTTCTCTGGGTCTGGTTCTACTATGTAGAATCGGTGACTCCCAAGATCACCTTCCAGCTTCGTTCAAATGATTGTCTTTGAAGACGGCGGCAAAACTTCGTCTTTGCTGATGACTGTCCTGAGAGTTACGGCATTCTTGTTTCCGCACACCATCGGAATCTCCACATTTCGATACCCCAGTGCTTGCATCCCGATGTCCAAGATTACTTCATTTGCTTTCATGAAGTCTATTCCGATGATGCACTCGTAGCATATATCTGCCACCAGAAATGCATGGGAGAACGTCAGTCCCGCCAGAGTAATCGTAAGACGAACTTCTCCAAACACCTTCGCCATTTCCGCTGTTGCAGTCTTCAGGCAGTAGCTGTTGGTGTTGGCAGCCATGAGCTTCTGACGATATCTCTTCTTACAATGGAGGCAGTGGCGCCTATGTCGATGGTGGCTACGCACTTCTTCTTGTTGATTAGTGCCTCCACTGTCAGGCTCTTGTTACCCCGTTTGGTTTGCGAAACTTGAATGGTGGTCCTGGGGGCCTCGATTGCAGTAACCAACTTCTGCCCCGCGAAGTTGGTCCTTACGCATTTCCCGACTGCTGGTTTTGGGAAGTCTGACCGACAGGATGGATGTTATCACCGCCGGATGCTTCCTCTCTGCTTCTAATACTTCCGCAATGTGAACAATTTCCTCATCTAGTTGCACTTCTGCACTGCCGTTGTAGGTGTCCGGTTTGGTTGCAATTCCAGCAACGGATTTGACTTCCGCGAGCTTTGTCTTCATCCATGACGGCTGTTCTTGGTTACACGGTGTATTCCCTGGTATGCTTGGTCCGCAGCCTTCATTGACAAAGCGAATGCCAATGCCTCGGGGAGCGTTCGCTTTTCAGTCATCCTTACAGCCATTTGCAGTTGTCTGTCCTCTATGGCCTGAATAAAAGCTTTCACCGCCATTTCGTTGATAAGCTCCTCACTGGCTTTAGGGTATGAAAGTTGGGCTAGTCGCTCTATATCCACTTGCAGCTGTTGGAGCGTTTCCCCCCTTTTCTGGACTTGACTACGCAACTGAACCCTGTACACCTGCTGCATGTGTTCATCCCCAAACCGCATTTCGATAGCCTGAACCAGAGAGTCGTAGTTCTGCTGTTTATCTTCCGGGATGGTCTGCAAGAGCTCCGCAGCTGGACCCCTTAGTGCAAGCGTGAGTGCAAGAGACTTCTCTTCATCGTCCCAGCTATTGGTCATTGCGGCCGCTTCGAATTGCCTCTTATAAATTGGCCATGATGTTTGACCATCGAAGATAGGAGGCTGCATCTCCTTTCTTCTCAGACCGTCAGTGGAATATTCCCGTGCTTTCTGTCTCTTCACGTTGCTGAGTTCCTTAGCATAATTTTCGACTTGCTTTCCTACTCTCTCGAATTGCGTATCCACTTTTCGAACTGAACTCTATCTTCCCGAAGTGAGTTTCATGTTTCTCAAAGTTTTCATCGAAACTAGTTTCGACTTTTTCGAGTTGCGTCTCGACCTTCTCGATTTTCTCTTCTATCGCTTCGAATTTGGATTCCAAGTTCTTGTTTTGCTCATCAAGTTTGCTTTCCAGAGCATCTAGAGAATTATTTTGTTCGTCCATTACTTTCTTTTGTTCGTCCATTGCTTTCTTTTGTTCTTCCACTGCTTTCTTTTGTTCGTCCAGCTTAAGTTCCAGAGAATTCTTTTGGTGGTCTATTGCTTTCTTTTGGTCATCGAGCTTAAGTTCCAGAGACTCCTTTTGGTCTTCTATTGCTTTCCTTTGTTCGTCCATGACTAACTTAAAAGTTGCAGGAGCAGACTTGTTATACCCGGGTCGGCTACTGTACTTGCTGGTTCCTCTACCACGTCAAACTCTACGTCATGCGGATTTTCACCTTCCTGCTTTACTACTTCTTCCAGACGAATCAGTAGGGCATCTTTTCCCCCAGTTGTGTCGAGATTCCGCTTACTGAGTTCTGCCTTTAGTTGAATTATAGTTAGTTTTCCCGATTTGCGATCCATTTTGCGCAACTAATTAACTCAACACAGAAATCGTTTTTTTTTTTTTATTGTGCAATTTCACACCACGGAAACAGTTATTCACAAAATAAGTTTTATCCCACTACTGACACCAATGTATTATGCGAGCTACGGCTCGAGTAGATAAAACGTTATTCTGTGAGATTATTTCTTTATTTTCTAATCTATAAATCAATTCAAGTTCACACTATACTGTTCTTCTCAAATTCTTTCCTTACAAGGTCTCTTTCTTCTCAAATCACTTTATCTCATTTCAATTACTTAATTCACAAATCCAAACTAATTACTTCTTCTTGTTAACTCTCAACTTTCAGTTTATCACAAAATTACAACTTGGCCTATTATCACTTTTCCAATCTCTTCGTGCGGTTCAAAACCCAACTGTCTTGCCTCGATCGCCATCTGTCCTTATATAGTCGCATTTCTGATAGCCAGAAACTTCTAGCAAATTCTTCGACCACTGGAACAAGAAAATTCTGATGTAGTAATTCCAAGATGACAGTCGCAGCCAATAATCTCTTGCGTTTATAATTCTCTTGCGGTTATAATTCTCTCTTAATTCCGCGACGTCGTCTTAGACATAATCCGTACACGAACCTCAAATGAAAAGACACTTCGGAATGTGTTGCATACTTTTGGAGCGTAGTTATTATGCTACATTATGTTACAATATAATAGTGTATTTGTGCTACTAAAACTATGCAACATTTTGTTATTGCAAACAATTTTAATACCCATAACTATGCAAACTAAATTCTGTTCCACGTGCAAATAAGTTAATATTCTAAGAGAAATCCCACAGGAAAAAACAAATTTTTAAACCTCGATATCTCTTAAACTATTTTGTTATTAATCTACAAAACTGCGTTTTCAAAACATGTTACCACGGAAATCGTAATATCCCCTATCATTCCAATTACAATTCAGTTTCTTCGCAGTTCTCCTCTCCAAAAAACGTGTTTTCTCCCAGCTGTCAATCCACGACGTATAGGTTTTATCGAGAATGAGTTACAATGGAGTAGCAGATAAATAGTTTGGTGGATTAATATTATTTGAGTGGGAAAGAAAAGATATTGATGATTTGGACGATGAATCGACAAATGGTAGAAGGCTGTATATGAGTATACCAATGGTTTTGTGAGTTTGAGTTGGATTGACAGGAAATCAGAGGATGGGCCTATTCGGAAACGCAAACTTTGCAAAGCAATCGTTTTGCAAAGCAAGAGCAACAACAGCATACTTTCGACGTTAACGAACAAAATATCTGCTTTTTTGCTTTAAAAAATAACAATGAACATTTTGAATGTAACTCTTAACACTTTATTGGATGGTTGCAATAATAATATTAAAAAAAGGAAAAAATGTGTTTCAAGAAAACTATTCCTTGTTTATATGAATTTGCAACGGCGTATACCTAAAAATCTGGCCTTTTTTGAGATTATAAAAAGTTTTCTGGATGACATCTTTTATAGCCATTTTAGAATGAAAAGAACAACCTTTCAGGTAGGGATAACTTGTATATCCTTTTGTTTTCTTACCTTTAAATTTTTCCGTAATCTATTTCTAAGAACTTGAGTTTATTTTAGAGCCCGGACTAAATTTGTGTTCAGCGCTCTACATTACGTTATGTAAAATAGCTAACGGTTGCATATATCGCGACTTATCGGATCGATTTAATATTGGTCAAGGAACTTCGCATTCTATTGTTATCAAGATTATAAAAATAGTATAACTAGACATCGAAATAGGTTCATAAAGTGGCCAAGAACTGAAGTAGATTTGAACAAGAAGAATTCAATGTTCTAAGAAATTATCCATTCCCATATGTTGTTGGATGTATTGATGGCACGCACATTCAAATTTTCAAGCCTTCACGAAACGGTGATAGCTATTATAACCGACATGGAACGCATTCCGTAATATTGCAAGTAAATTTGTACAAAATAATTTCTTTCTTCTATGCAATGATATTCTGTTACTTCTACAGGTTGTGTAGATAAATTTATCTTCACAGACATATACTTTGGCTGGCCAGGGAGGACGCATGATGCTGTTGTATGGCGAAATAGCCCACTAGGGGTAGCACTAGAAAATCGTACAATTCAATTACCCCAGGGAGCACATCTCTTAGGAGATTCAGCGTATCCATTGGCATCTTACTTAATGGTACCATTTCGTGAGAACTGGTTCCTAAATGATCACCCCGATAATACATATGTAATTAAAGGCAAAAATCCCTTTTTTTCTATTTATTTATTAAAAAAAAAAAGAACTAATAAATGCAACACAATGCACTTCTTAATTCATATAAATTCGCTTACATAATAATGCGCCTTTAGTCGTTATTTGGAAAAAAATCAGACAATTCGGTCTAATGTTATTTTAATATCCTTTAGTAAATTAATCCGTTCCCTTTCAATTTCCATCTGCTCCTCATGGCGACTACGTTCCTCACCAGTCTCTTTTTTTAGGAATTCCATGATTTCGTTGTTCCTCGTTGTTCTTTTTAAGCGCTAGCCTTTCCTAATGGCTGCGATGTAGAGGCTGGCGAATCCACACCATCTTCGGTCTCAGGGTTATCTGCATACTTATCTTCCAAAGTCGAAATCAACAAACTTCTGGGTGGATCTATGTGTGGTTTTTTCCCGTAAGCTTCATGGAAAAGCTCGAAATACTAACACATTTTTGCATCCCGTCCCGTTTTTGAATTCCATTCTTTAATTCGCTTGTCCGTCAATAGCAGATTGTTCCATTTACGAAAAATTTAATTTTTTGTATAACGGAACTCCGGATTGATTTCAAGAGCTTCTTCGCGTACTTTTCCCCAAGGCGTAAATTTTTTTTTCTTCCCGAGATATGTAAAATCCGTTTCAAATTTCAATCGAATTGAAATAAGGAGTTTTATCTTCTGATGCGTCCAAGATCTAGCATTTCTTAAAATACGGAAATTAAATTAATTAGTTTTTTTTTTGTTTGTTCTAACTTTTACCTTACTTCTTCTTCGCACATTTTTTGTCTCCGAATCAAACACCGTCCGCAAACTTAACAAATGAGTTTGCTTAATTTTGCATATATTTGCAAAAAATATTTGCGCTACTGCGTTTTAGAATTGTTTGCTTTATCGTATATGCATTTCCGAATGATATACTTTGCATAATTTGCGCAAAGTTTGCGTTTCCGAATAGGCCCGATGTAAAGGTAATATGCCGAACTTTGTGTTTATTGTTAGTTTATATTTTTTCACTTACACCTATTTTCAGATTTTACGATTTATGATAAATTTTACCTATACGGCAACGTGAAATGTACGTCTGAAAGTGCTGTCAGTTTGTCTGACTATACGTAAGACTACAGAGTAAACAACGGTTTGGATACACTTTAAACCGCAAATATACGGCATATAAAGTCACAATGGGAGGCTAATTTGAAATATTTATTCTACTCGTATTATTTGAACAAAATCATTATATGGGTTAGTTTAGACATATGTACGTCCAAAATACCTAAGGTTTATTTTCAATTATAGACCAAGCCCTCTGGTTTCTTTAAGCTCGTTGAAATTTGTTCTGTTAATCAAGATGTGTTTCTAAAGGGTAAATCTACAAGTATTACAGATAACTGAATTTGTCGGATTGACTTCAAACCTCAAATCTAGAGTCTGGAAGTTACAATTAGAGGCTAATTTGGAACCCGTATTCTTACTAAGAAATTAACGGTATTTTATTGATGTCCGCTTTTGAACAAAATTATAATTAATTATTATTTGGCTTAGGTTAGACATATTTTACTAGATAGCGTGTAAGTTATTGGAAAAAGTCAAGCAAGCACATGGCACATGTTAAGATAAGGTTTATTTTCAAATATGGTTTCATCCCTAAAGTCTCCTGTATGTCTAAACGCGCTGAAAGCATTACATAACTTCACTATAAATAAATATGTTCTACTAAGCAACATTGTTTTCTAAAGGGTGTATCTACAAGTTATGTATTTTGGAGAATGAATGGGGATGCTTGAGCTCTGCCGGAGATCCCTCGATCTTTAGCATCGGAGATTAAAAGGATATTGTTACAATTTTCCCAGTCAGATAGTGGCTCTCTGTTGACATAATACGCAATTTATTTCCACGAGTTATGATAGGTGGCCGTACATGTGTATATTTCAGCCCTCTTTCGTCCGATTTCGATGAAATGCATATATACTAGAAAATCCAAACCTTGATCTAAACCCCCCAACATTTTGTGAAATTCTGTTCACGTTTATGTGTTTTGACTTGTTTCGGTAAATTTATAAGACCCTGTTTCATATTTGAGATCCCTTCGTCCGATTCCGGTGAAATAATTATTGGCCGTCTCGCAAAATTTTATGAAATTTTATTAGCGGTTCTGGATTCTGGCCAGCTTCAGTAGATTGTGCAACCTTTTCGGAATAATTATTGGACCATCTAAGCCTTTTGTTGCATATTTCTCGAAATCTGATGAAGTCCGTTTTTAGAATCAGGGTATCGATCGTTACGTTTCATATTGCATTTAAAAAAAAATAATTAATTCATTCTAGCCTCCAACAAATTATTCTTCAAAACGTATTTGAGTGCAAAACCATGAAAACCGACCAACCATATATCTAATAGTAATCCACAAATGAGAGAGCATTTCACATTTCTCATTTCTTCTTATACATGTATCAGGCACGTATTAACAAAAAATGAATTTTCATATGAAACAGATACAAAGCTATAGGGAATAGGAACATGAAAAATAGAATTTATTTCGATCATCATGACTGAATATATGTGCCCTCCAATGGCCATTAATATAATATAGTGCATTTACCAAACTTAATTTACTCTCCATTTTCACTCATTCTCCAAATGTCTTCTTCTTCATTCTCATTCATTATTCCATCTGCCCTCTTCTAGCCATTCAAGCAAAGTCTATATATGATATACGAGTACATATAATATATAAATAAAAATGTTTACACTTGTACAGCTTCGGGCAATAAGAAGGTTATGCACCAAATTTCATTTTATTAGCTCAAAATTTGAGGCCCAAATAGTGGTGACGTATGTACGGACGGACTGCTGGACACTATGACGTCACCATGCATGTTTTTTATTGACGTTGATTTTGGGTACAGCCAATGCCCATAAATGCAAGAATGTACTTCACACTCTACACACCTATTAATAACCACCTTTTATTAATTGCAATGGAAAGAAAGGCTTTATAATATTTACATATTCAAAGAGTCTGAGAGAGTTTGGTGGTTTAATTTTGCATACAGTATATAGTTTTTTTTTTCGCTCTGAGGTGGCAATCTTCAAAGGACGAAACTGGGCCCTTACCCAGTGGTGAGGGACTTTTACCCACTTATCTAACTTAACTGTCATTTGGATTTGTGTTCTGGTTGTACTCTTTTCTCTCACGTTCTAGTGCTCTCAATGTGTTCATGATAACCTTTGTATTTACAGCAAAAGTTACTTACCTGTTCTACCCCTTTCAGCAACTTGGCAATTACAATAATTGCGTTGTCGTTGACGAAACCTATACTGCTTGTCTCCTCAGGTATTGGGAGGTGTAAGACCCCATCGTACTTAATGCCCCAGAGTAGAGGACCCCACTATGCCCTGTGCGGAGTGCCACTCCGCTGGTGATTTTGTACTCTTTGGATCCACTATCTGTATTGTGGATTAAGACTTTACGCCTGAAGTAACTACTCGCAAGTCTCTGAGAGCCTGTAGCGAGTTGCGACAGTTTGCAGTGTTGAATGCGTTCTTCATACCGAGGATTATCACTGTCGTATTCTGTTAAAGTTGTTGAACAATACTGCACAATAACTCTGGATTATACACAGTTTATTTTATATACTAGTTTTATTATTATAATTACAATTCTGTTTCTTCGCAGTTCGACTCCATTTTTTCTGTTCTCCAAAAAACGTGTCTTCTCACCGCTGTCAATCCACGACGTATAGGTAACTGCTCTACCTACTAGCCGCAGATGGCTCCATCTATGACTTTCCTCCCTTTTTTAATTCGTTCCAAATCTTTTTGGTACTTTTACCACTCTTCCACTGGCAACTGGATTCGCGACGGAAGCCTTGTTGTTGGCCGTCAAGTTGTATGCATAGTTTCGGTTGTGGGTGGAGGAGGCTAGGTAGCAGGTGGCAAGTGGATACTAGGAGGTGACCTCACTTATTTTTGGCGATCTCTCAAGTTGTCGCTTAATGCAGGAATTTCTATTGATTTAAGCCGGTCTTCGCTTATTCGTCGTTTAATTTGATCAACGGTGGCCTATCTTATTATCTAATGACTGGACCGCATACGATATGGTTACGGAAATAAATCGGATCTCCAATTTCGAAACATCTTACTTGGGGAATCGATTCTGGACTTATAGAATCGGCTTTTCCATCATCTTGGTGTATGAGAACTAATGCCGCACGCACCCAGCGGCCCATCAGGAGCTCCGCAGGGGTTTTGCCAGTAGGAGTAGTGTGCTGCTTAAACAAAATGCGCTGTAATGTGGTGTGCATGCCTCCCTCAGCCATACATAGTTTATATATATTGAAACATGCGTTCCGCTTGGCCATTGTGAGATGGGTGATAAGGTGCTGTTGAATTAAATTTGATACTATTTGCAATATAAAATTGTTGCATTTCCGCTGATGATTTTGATAGAGCAATCACTCCACTAACTCATAGTAAACAGCCCTTGTGAGCGAATAATTCCGTTTTTCTCCGGAAAAATGGAATGAATTCTTTAGTGCATTCAGTGACTTGTGGCAAACTATGTAATAACCATCTCATAACACGTTATATTACAGGGTCCTTAGCTGTTTCTTTAGCAATCTGGTCCGCTTTTACTGGGGGGTTGCTTGGCATCTTAAGCATTAGTATATCAGACGGGCCGTTTTCTGAGGCGTCAATTTTAGATCTTAGAGGCAATCGACTCATAAGATCCGCATTTATATTTCTTGAGCCTGGGCGGTATTCCATCTTATAGTCATACACTGACAACAACAAGCATCAAAGTAGCATACGGGGGGACACCATCTGCGGGATTTGTTTTGCCCTATTGAAAATACCCAGCAAAGGGTTATGATCAGTGACGATGATTACTTCCCTTCCGGCAACATACTGGTGAAAATGTTTCATCCCAAAAATAATGACCAAGGCTTCCTTGTCAATGTTTGCATAGTTCCGTTCATGGACTCCAAGGGTGCGAGAAGTAAACGCTATTGGCCGCTCCACTCCATTGCATATATTTCACAGCATCACAGGCGCGAACAAGCGGTTTGGTGACATCATAATGTACTAACAAGGTGTCCGAATCGATCAACGCCTTTAGCTCATTGAAAACAGCTTGGTGTTCATCCGTCCTTATCCATTTTGTATTTTTGTCTAGCAGCCTATGTAATTTTTCGAAAATCGACGCCTTATGGGGTAGAAATTAATTACAAAAATTTAAAAACCCTAGGGACGGTTGTAAAATCTCCTTACTTTTAGAGGTAGCAGCCTATTGTATCGCCCGTACTTTCTCTTTATTAGACGAAATTCCTTCTCAAGTGATGTGTAATCCTAAAAAGTTTAATTCCCTTTGTGCAAATAACCACTTATGCTTATTTACAGTCAAATTCACTTGCGATAGTTTTTGGAACACTGATCCTAAATTTTTGAGATGCTCTTCTTCATCTTTTCCAGAAACTCTAATATCATCCAGATATGCTTTGACGCCCTTTATATTAGCCAATATGCTGTCCATAAATTATTGAAATAGTCACGGGGCGGCAGAAACCCCAAAAGGTAACCTGCGTACCCTATACAATCCTTTATGCGTGTTTAGAGTTAATAACTCAGCCGACAAATTATCCACCACCTGCTGATAAGCCTGTTGTAAATCCAGCTTTGTAAATAACTCCCCCCCTGCGATTGCAGGTATTACCTTCGAGAACAACGGTAGCGGGTACGAATTTGATTTAATAACACCATTCATAGTGCTACGGTAATCCCCGCAGATCCGTACAGACCCATCTAACTTTGGCACAGGCACAATGGGCGTTGCCCACCGTGAAAACATGACCGGTTCCAAGATTTTTTGTTGGCCAAGTTTCTCAATCTCTATTTCAATCGCCGGTTTCCAAGCAATGGGACATTGATGGTGTTTCAGAGAAATGGGAGCTAATCCTGGTAGTACTTCGAGGAAAATAGGTGGTCCTTAGTGAGCGCCCAATTTCTCGCTGAAAATCGTATGGTATTTATTTTCTAAATTCACTCCAGCTGCCGTCACCTCCAATGCACACACACCTTGCACCGTAATTCCCAAAACGGGAAACCAATCTCTATCCAACAAACATCGTTCTCCCCCTGCGACAACAACAACTGGCAAGTAAAAGTCTTAATTGTTATATTTTATATTCACCATGGATGATAAAAGCACCTCCAATTCTCCTTGGACCAGGTTTGCTGCGTTATTATCGACGGCGTGAGACGTCTTTTATCGTGGTTTATGCTATTCCGCGTAACTTTTGAGAATACAGTGCAGGCTGCCCCCAAGTTCACTTCAAATGATTCCTTGACACCGCTGAGATACACATTTGTCAAAATCTTATGTGCAGTTGAAGTCTGAATAGTATTCAACTGAAAGAAATAATTTGATTCCTCCTCTCGAGGTTTTGAATAATTTTCCTCTTCCCTTTCTTCTACCGGACAGCTATGGACAGCTTGCTGTTGATGAGTGGCCGCTCTCTTCTTAAAACATGCCTTGCTTGCATGACCCTTAATGTGGCAAAAATCGTAGTTATTTGCCTTAAAAAACATTTGTCCGCAAAATGATTTCCATTACAACGAAAGCATCACACAACTTCTGTTCGTTGAAATTTTTTCTTGGTCGACATAGCCAACATCTCGCTGGTTTTTCGTATGTTTATCACATTTCGGTGAGCGGCCTCATGTGCAATTGCCAGCTCGTACACCCGCTTAAAATCCAATTTCGGTTCACTAAATAGACATTTCTGTAAAGATTCATCTGCACACAATTTGGTCTCTCAGCATGTTATCTAATTCCATGAAATCGCCGTGTTCAGATAACTTTCTCAAATCCTTAATGAACCCCGCAATCGTTTTGCCACTCTTTTGGCAACGTTGATAGAACGTAAAATGCTGTACGATTTCATTGGGTTTTGGATGGAAGTGATTATCCCATTACTCCACAATTTCATAGAAGGACACATCTTTCGGAGACAGCGGCGTCAGTAGGGAGCAGATTAATTCATATGTCCTTTCCCCCACACATGGTAGGAATATGGCTCTCATGGAAACCTCATTAGTTATTCCGTTTACCTCAAAATAGTTATTCCTCTTTGTAGTTATTCCACGCCATTGTAGGTTGGAATTGCTGCAAACTCTGTCTGTGTCGATGAATGGTTGACATTCGCCATTACACTTTCATTTATCTCGTTTGCCATATTTTCGCTCGTCGCCAAAATGTTGTATTCCGTTAAAGTTGTTGAATAATACTACACAATAACTCTGGATTGTACACAGTTTATTTTATATACTAGTTTTATCATTCGGCACGATTACGATTTCCGTGGAAATGCGTTTTGAAAACGCCAAAATGTTGTATTCCGTTAAAGTTGTTGAATAATACTACACAATAACTCTGGATTGTACACAGTTTATTTTATATACTAGTTTTATCATTCGGCACGATTACGATTTCCGTGGAAACGCGTTTTGAAGACGCAATTTTTTTTTCTCGATGAAATAAGCATAAAATATAAAGTACCAAAATTATCGTTTTCGCCTAGTTTAGGTTTAAGAATTAGTTTTTTCCTATGGGATATTCTGTGAGATTATTTCTTTATTTTCTAGTCTATAGAACAATTCAAGTTCACACTATACTATTCTTCGCAAATTCTTTCCTTACAAGGTCTCTTTCTTCTCAAATCACTTTATCTCATTTCAATTACTTAATTCACAAATCCAAACTAATTACTTCTTCTTGTTAACTCTCAACTTTCAGTTTATCACAAAATTACAACTTGGCCTATTATCACTTTTCCAATCTCTTCGTGCGGTTCAAAACCCAACTGTCTTGCCTCGATCGCCATCTGTCCTTATATAGTCGCATTTCTGATAGCCAGAAACTTCTAGCAAATTCTTCGACCACTGGAACAAGAAAATTCTGATGTAGTAATTCCAAGATGACAGTCGCAGCCAATAATCTCTTGCGGTTATAATTCTCTTGCGGTTATAATTCTCTCTTAATTCCGCGACGTCGTCTTAGACATAATCCGTACACGAACCTCAAATGAAAAGACACTTCGGAATGTGTTGCATACTTTTGGAGCGTAGTTATTATGCTACATTATGTTACAATATAATAGTGTATTTGTGCTACTAAAACTATGCAACATTTTGTTATTGCAAACAATTTTAATACCCATAACTATGCAAACTAAATTCTGTTCTACGTGCAAATAAGTTAATATTCTAAGAGAAATCCCACAGGAAAAAACAAATTTTTAAACCTCGATATCTCTTAAACTATTTTGTTATTAATCTACAAAACTGCGTTTTCAAAACATGTTACCACGGAAATCGTAATATCCCCTATCATTCCAATTACAATTCAGTTTCTTCGCAGTTCTCCTCTCCAAAAAACGTGTTTTCTCCCAGCTGTCAATCCACGACATATAGGTTTTATCGAGAATGAGTTACAATGGAGTAGCAGATAAATAGTTTGGTGGATTAATATTATTTGAGTGGGAAAGAAAAGATATTGATGATTTGGACGATGAATCGACAAATGGTAGAAGGCTGTATATGAGTATACCAATGGTTTTGTGAGTTTGAGTTGGATTGACAGGAAATCAGAGGATGGGCCTATTCGGAAACGCAAACTTTGCAAAGCAATCGTTTTGCAAAGCAAGAGCAACAACAGCATACTTTCGACGTTAACGAACAAAATATCTGCTTTTTTGCTTTAAAAAATAACAATGAACATTTTGAATGTAACTCTTAACACTTTATTGGATGGTTGCAATAATAATATTAAAAAAAGGAAAAAATGTGTTTCAAGAAAACTATTCCTTGTTTATATGAATTTGCAACGGCGTATACCTAAAAATCTGGCCTTTTTTGAGATTATAAAAAGTTTTCTGGATGACATCTTTTATAGCCATTTTAGAATGAAAAGAACAACCTTTCAGGTAGGGATAACTTGTATATCCTTTTGTTTTCTTACCTTTAAATTTTTCCGTAATCTATTTCTAAGAACTTGAGTTTATTTTAGAGCCCGGACTAAATTTGTGTTCAGCGCTCTACATTACGTTATGTAAAATAGCTAACGGTTGCATATATCGCGACTTATCGGATCGATTTAATATTGGTCAAGGAACTTCGCATTCTATTGTTATCATGATTATAAAAATAGTATAACTAGACATCGAAATAGGTTCATAAAGTGGCCAAGAACTGAAGTAGATTTGAACAAGAAGAATTCAATGTTCTAAGAAATTATCCATTCCCATATGTTGTTGGATGTATTGATGGCACGCACATTCAAATTTTCAAGCCTTCACGAAACGGTGATAGCTATTATAACCGACATGGAACGCATTCCGTAATATTGCAAGTAAATTTGTACAAAATAATTTCTTCCTTCTATGCAATGATATTCTGTTACTTCTACAGGTTGTGTAGATAAATTTATCTTCACAGACATATACTTTGGCTGGCCAGGGAGGACGCATGATGCTGCTGTATGGCGAAATAGCCCACTAGGGGTAGCACTAGAAAATCGTACAATTCAATTACCCCAGGGAGCACATCTCTTAGGAGATTCAGCGTATCCATTGGCATCTTACTTAATGGTACCATTTCGTGATAACTGGTTCCTAAATGATCACCCCGATAACACATATGTAATTAAAGGCAAAAATGCCTTTTTTTCTATTTATTTATTAAAAAAAAAAGAACTAATAAATGCAACACAATGCACTTCTTAATTCATATAAATTCGCTTACATAATAATGCGCCTTTAGTCGTTATTTGGAAAAAAATCAGACAATTCGGTCTAATGTTATTTTAATATCCTTTAGTAAATTAATCCGTTCCCTTTCAATTTCCATCTGCTCCTCATGGCGACTACGTTCCTCACCAGTCTCTTTTTTTAGGAATTCCATGATTTCGTTGTTACTCGTTGTTCTTTTTAAGCGCTAGCCTTTCCTAATGGCTGCGATGTAGAGGCTGGCGAATCCACACCATCTTCGGTCTCAGGGTTATCTGCATACTTATCTTCCAAAGTCGAAATCAACAAACTTCTGGGTGGATCTATGTGTGGTTTTTTCCCGTAAGCTTCATGGAAAAGCTCGAAATACTAACACATTTTTGCATCCCGTCCCGTTTTTGAATTCCATTCTTTAATTCGCTTGTCCGTCAATAGCAGATTGTTCCATTTACGAAAAATTTCATTTTTTGTATAACGGAACTCCGGATTGATTTCAAGAGCTTCTTCGCGTACTTTTCCCCAAGGCGTAAATTTTTTTTTCTTCCCGAGATATGTAAAATCCGTTTCAAATTTCAATCGAATTGAAATAAGGAGTTTTATCTTCTGATGCGTCCAAGATCTAGCATTTCTTAAAATACGGAAATTAAATTAATTAGTTTTTTTTTTGTTTGTTCTAACTTTTACCTTACTTCTTCTTCGCACATTTTTTGTCTCCGAATCAAACACCGTCCGCAAACTTAACAAATGAGTTTGCTTAATTTTGCATATATTTGCAAAAAATATTTGCGCTACTGCGTTTTAGAATTGTTTGCTTTATCGTATATGCATTTCCGAATGATATACTTTGCATAATTTGCGCAAAGTTTGCGTTTCCGAATAGGCCCGATGTAAAGGTAATATGCCGAACTTTGTGTTTATTGTTAGTTTATATTTTTTCACTTACACCTATTTTCAGATATTACGATTTATGATAAATTTTACCTATACGGCAACGTGAAATGTACGTCTGAAAGTGCTGTCAGTTTGTCTGACTATACGTAAGACTACAGAGTAAACAACGGTTTGGATACACTTTAAACCGCAAATATACGGCATATAAAGTCACAATGGGAGGCTAATTTGAAATATTTATTCTACTCGTATTATTTGAACAAAATCATTATATGGGTTAGTTTAGACATATGTACGTCCAAAATACCTAAGGTTTATTTTCAATTATAGACCAAGCCCTCTGGTTTCTTTAAGCTCGTTGAAATTTGTTCTGTTAATCAAGATGTGTTTCTAAAGGGTAAATCTACAAGTATTACAGATAACTGAATTTGTCGGATTGACTTCAAACCTCAAATCTAGAGTCTGGAAGTTACAATTAGAGGCTAATTTGGAACCCGTATTCTTACTAAGAAATTAACGGTATTTTATTGATGTCCGCTTTTGAACAAAATTATAATTAATTATTATTTGGCTTAGGTTAGACATATTTTACTAGATAGCGTGTAAGTTATTGGAAAAAGTCAAGCAAGCACATGGCACATGTTAAGATAAGGTTTATTTTCAAATATGGTTTCATCCCTAAAGTCTCCTGTATGTCTAAACGCGCTGAAAGCATTACATAACTTCACTATAAATAAATATGTTCTACTAAGCAACATTGTTTTCTAAAGGGTGTATCTACAAGTTATGTATTTTGGAGAATGAATGGGGATGCTTGAGCTCTGCCGGAGATCCCTCGATCTTTAGCATCGGAGATTAAAAGGATATTGTTACAATTTTCCCAGTCAGATAGTGGCTCTCTGTTGACATAATACGCAATTTATTTCCACGAGTTATGATAGGTGGCCGTACATGTGTATATTTCAGCCCTCTTTCGTCCGATTTCGATGAAATGCATATATACTAGAAAATCCAAACCTTGATCTAAACCCCCCAACATTTTGTGAAATTCTGTTCACGTTTATGTGTTTTGACTTGTTTCGGTAAATTTATAAGACCCTGTTTCATATTTGAGATCCCTTCGTCCGATTCCGGTGAAATAATTATTGGCCGTCTCGCAAAATTTTATGAAATTTTATTAGCGGTTCTGGATTCTGGCCAGCTTCAGTAGATTGTGCAACCTTTTCGGAATAATTATTGGACCATCTAAGCCTTTTGTTGCATATTTCTCGAAATCTGATGAAGTCCGTTTTTAGAATCAGGGTATCGATCGTTACGTTTCATATTGCATTTAAAAAAAAATAATTAATTCATTCTAGCCTCCAACAAATTATTCTTCAAAACGTATTTGAGTGCAAAACCATGAAAACCGACCAACCATATATCTAATAGTAATCCACAAATGAGAGAGCATTTCACATTTCTCATTTCTTCTTATACATGTATCAGGCACGTATTAACAAAAAATGAATTTTCATATGAAACAGATACAAAGCTATAGGGAATAGGAACATGAAAAATAGAATTTATTTCGATCATCATGACTGAATATATGTGCCCTCCAATGGCCATTAATATAATATAGTGCATTTACCAAACTTAATTTACTCTCCATTTTCACTCATTCTCCAAATGTCTTCTTCTTCATTCTCATTCATTATTCCATCTGCCCTCTTCTAGCCATTCAAGCAAAGTCTATATATGATATACGAGTACATATAATATATAAATAAAAATGTTTACACTTGTACAGCTTCGGGCAATAAGAAGGTTATGCACCAAATTTCATTTTATTAGCTCAAAATTTGAGGCCCAAATAGTGGTGACGTATGTACGGACGGACTGCTGGACACTATGACGTCACCATGCATGTTTTTTATTGACGTTGATTTTGGGTACAGCCAATGCCCATAAATGCAAGAATGTACTTCACACTCTACACACCTATTAATAACCACCTTTTATTAATTGCAATGGAAAGAAAGGCTTTATAATATTTACATATTCAAAGAGTCTGAGAGAGTTTGGTGGTTTAATTTTGCATACAGTATATAGTTTTTTTTTTCGCTCTGAGGTGGCAATCTTCAAAGGACGAAACTGGGCCCTTACCCAGTGGTGAGGGACTTTTACCCACTTATCTAACTTAACTGTCATTTGGATTTGTGTTCTGGTTGTACTCTTTTCTCTCACGTTCTAGTGCTCTCAATGTGTTCATGATAACCTTTGTATTTACAGCAAAAGTTACTTACCTGTTCTACCCCTTTCAGCAACTTGGCAATTACAATAATTGCGTTGTCGTTGACGAAACCTATACTGCTTGTCTCCTCTATTGATTTAAGCCGGCCTTCGCTTATTCGTCGTTTAATTTGATCAACGGTGGCCTATCTTATTATCTAATGACTGGACCGCATACGATATGGTTACGGAAATAAATCGGATCTCCAATTTCGAAACATCTTACTTGGGGAATCGATTCTGGACTTATAGAATCGGCTTTTCCATCATCTTGGTGTATGAGAACTAATGCCGCACGTTCTAGTGCTCTCAATGTGTTCATGATAACCTTTGTATTTACAGCAAAAGTTACTTACCTGTTCTACCCCTTTCAGCAACTTGGCAATTACAATAATTGCGTTGTCGTTGACGAAACCTATACTGCTTGTCTCCTCAGGTATTGGGAGGTGTAAGACCCCATCGTACTTAATGCCCCAGAGTAGAGGACCCCACTATGCCCTGTGCGGAGTGCCACTGCGCTGGTGATTTTGTACTCTTTGGATCCACTATCTGTATTGTGGATTAAGACTTTACGCCTGAAGTAACTACTCGCAAGTCTCTGAGAGCCTGTAGCGAGTTGCGACAGTTTGCAGTGTTGAATGCGTTCTTCATACCGAGGATTATCACTGTCGTATTCTGTTAAAGTTGTTGAACAATACTGCACAATAACTCTGGATTATACACAGTTTATTTTATATACTAGTTTTATTATTATAATTACAATTCTGTTTCTTCGCAGTTCGACTCCATTTTTTCTGTTCTCCAAAAAACGTGTCTTCTCACCGCTGTCAATCCACGACGTATAGGTAACTGCTCTACCTACTAGCCGCAGATGGCTCCATCTATGACTTTCCTCCCTTTTTTAATTCGTTCCAAATCTTTTTGGTACTTTTACCACTCTTCCACTGGCAACTGGATTCGCGACGGAAGCCTTGTTGTTGGCCGTCAAGTTGTATGCATAGTTTCGGTTGTGGGTGGAGGAGGCTAGGTAGCAGGTGGCAAGTGGATACTAGGAGGTGACCTCACTTATTTTTGGCGATCTCTCAAGTTGTCGCTTAATGCAGGAATTTCTATTGATTTAAGCCGGTCTTCGCTTATTCGTCGTTTAATTTGATCAACGGTGGCCTATCTTATTATCTAATGACTGGACCGCATACGATATGGTTACGGAAATAAATCGGATCTCCAATTTCGAAACATCTTACTTGGGGAATCGATTCTGGACTTATAGAATCGGCTTTTCCATCATCTTGGTGTATGAGAACTAATGCCGCACGCACCCAGCGGCCCATCAGGAGCTCCGCAGGTGTTTTGCCAGTAGGAGTAGTGTGCTGCTTAAACAAAATGCGCTGTAATGTGGTGTGCATGCCTCCCTCAGCCATACATAGTATTGAGCGATGACCTCAAATATTGAAACATGCGTTCCGCTTGGCCATTGTGAGATGGGTGATAAGGTGCTGTTGAATTAAATTTGATACTATTTGCAATATAAAATTGTTGCATTTCCGCTGATGATTTTGATAGAGCAATCACTCCACTAACTCATAGTAAACAGCCCTTGTGAGCGAATAATTCCGTTTTTCTCCGGAGAAATGGAATGAATTCTTTAGTGCATTCAGTGACTTGTGGCAAACTATGTAATAACCATCTCATAACACGTTATATTACAGGGTCCTTAGCTGTTTCTTTAGCAATCTGGTCCGCTTTTACTGGGGGGTTGCTTGGCATCTTAAGCATTAGTATATCAGCCGGGCCGTTTTCTGAGGCGTCAATTTTAGATCTTAGAGGCAATCGACTCATAAAATCCGCATTTATATTTCTTGAGCCTGGGCGGTATTCCATCTTATAGTCATACACTGACAACAACAAGCATCAAAGTAGCATACGGGGGGACACCATCTGCGGGATTTGTTTTGCCCTATTGAAAATACCCAGCAAAGGGTTATGATCAGTGACGATGATTACTTCCCTTCCGGCAACATACTGGTGAAAATGTTTCATCCCAAAAATAATGACCAAGGCTTCCTTGTCAATGTTTGCATAGTTCCGTTCATGGACTCCAAGGGTGCGAGAAGTAAACGCTATTGGCCGCTCCACTCCATTGCATATATTTCGATGTGCTAATATAGCCCCAACACCATACGGGGAAGCATCATAGGCGCGAACAAGCGGTTTGGTGACATCATAATGTACTAACAAGGTGTCCGAATCGATCAACGCCTTAAGCTCATTGAAAACAGCTTGGTGTTCATCCGTCCTTATCCATTTTGTATTTTTGTCTAGCAGCCTATGTAATTTTTCGAAAATCGACGCCTTATGGGGTAGAAATTAATTACAAAAATTTAAAAACCCTAGGGACGATTGTAAAATCTCCTTACTTTTAGAGGTAGCAGCCTATTGTATCGCCCGTACTTTCTCTTTATTAGACGAAATTCCTTCTCAAGTGATGTGTAATCCTAAAAAGTTTAATTCCCTTTGTGCAAATAACCACTTATGCTTATTTACAGTCAAATTCACTTGCGATAGTTTTTGGAACACTGATCCTAAATTTTTGAGATGCTCTTCTTCATCTTTTCCAGAAACTCTAATATCATCCAGATATGCTTTGACGCCCTTTATATTAGCCAATATGCTGTCCATAAATTATTGAAATAGTCACGGGGCGGCAGAAACCCCAAAAGGTAACCTGCGTACCTTATACAATCCTTTCTGCGTGTTTAGAGTTAATAGCTCAGCCGACAAATTATCCACCACCTGCTGATAAGCCTGTTGTAAATCCAGCTTTGTAAATAACTCCCCCCTGCGATTGCAGGTATTACCTTCGAGAACAACGGTAGCGGGTACGAATTTGATTTAATAACACCATTCATAGTGCTACGGTAATCCCCGCAGATCCGTACAGACCCATCTAACTTTGGCACAGGCATGATGGGCGTTGCCCACCGTGAAAACATGACCGGTTCCAAGATTTTTTGTTGGCCAAGTTTCTCAATCTCTATTTCAATCGCCGGTTTCCAAGCAATGGGACATTGATGGTGTTTCAGAGAAATGGGAGCTAATCCTGGTAGTACTTCGGGGAAAATAGGTGGTCCTTAGTGAGCGCCCAATTTCTCGCTGAAAATCGTATGGTATTTATTTTCTAAATTCACCCCAGCTGCCGTCACCTCCAATGCACACACACCTTGCACCGTAATTCCCAAAACGGGAAACCAATCTCTATCCAACAAACATCTTTCTCCCCCTGCGACAACAACAACTGGCAAGTAAAAGTCTTAATTGTTATATTTTATATTCACCATGGATGATAAAAGCACCTCCAATTTCTCCTTGGACCAGGTTTGCTGCGTTATTATCGACGGCGTGAGACGTCTTTTATCGTGGTTTATGCTATTCCGCGTAACTTTTGAGAATACAGTGCAGGCTGCCCCCAAGTTCACTTCAAATGATTCCTTGACACCGCTGAGATACACATTTGTCAAAATCTTATGTGCAGTTGAAGTCTGAATAGTATTCAACTCAAAGAAATAATTTGATTCCACCTCCCGAGGTTTTGAATAATTTTCCTCTTCCCTTTCTTCTACCGGACAGCTATGGACAGCTTGCTGTTGATGAGTGGCCGCTCTCTTCTTAAAACATGCCTTGCTTGCATGACCCTTAATGTGGCAAAAATCGTAGTTATTTGCCTTAAAAAACATTTGTCCGCAAAATGATTTCCATTACAACGAAAGCATCACACAACTTCTGTTCGTTGAAATTTTTTCTTGGTCGACATAGCCAACATCTCGCTGGTTTTTCGTATGTTTATCACATTTCGGTGAGCGGCCTCATGTGCAATTGCCAGCTCGTACACCCGCTTAAAATCCAATTTCGGTTCACTAAATAGACGTTTCTGTAAAGATTCATCTGCACACAATTTGGTCTCTCAGCATGTTATCTAATTCCATGAAATCGCCGTGTTCAGATAACTTTCTCAAATCCTTAATGAACCCCGCAATCGTTTTGCCACTCTTTTGGCAACGTTGATAGAACGTAAAATGCTGTACGATTTCATTGGGTTTTGGATGGAAGTGATTATCCCATTACTCCACAATTTCATAGAAGGACACATCTTTCGGAGACAGCGGCGTCAGTAGGGAGCAGATTAATTCATATGTCCTTTCCCCCACACATGATAGGAATATGGCTCTCATGGAAACCTCATTAGTTATTCCGTTTACCTCAAAATAGTTATTCCTCTTTGTAGTTATTCCACGCCATTGTAGGTTGGAATTGCTGCAAACTCTGTCTGTGTCGATGAATGGTTGACATTCGCCATTACACTTTCATTTATCTCGTTTGCCATATTTTCGCTCGTCGCCAAAATGTTGTATTCCGTTAAAGTTGTTGAATAATACTACACAATAACTCTGGATTGTACACAGTTTATTTTATATACTAGTTTTATCATTCGGCACGATTACGATTTCCGTGGAAACGCGTTTTGAAGACGCCAAAATGTTGTATTCCGTTAAAGTTGTTGAATAATACTACACAATAACTCTGGATTGTACACAGTTTATTTTATATACTAGTTTTATCATTCGGCACGATTACGATTTCCGTGGAAACGCGTTTTGAAGACGCAATTTTTTTTTCTCGATGAAATAAGCATAAAATATAAAGTACCAAAATTATCGTTTTCGCCTAGTTTAGGTTTAAAAATTAATTTTTTCCTATGGGATATTCTGTGAGATTATTTCTTTATTTTCTAGTCTATAGAACAATTCAAGTTCACACTATACTATTCTTCGCAAATTCTTTCCTTACAAGGTCTCTTTCTTCTCAAATCACTTTATCTCATTTCAATTACTTAATTCACAAATCCAAACTAATTACTTCTTCTTGTTCACTCTTAACTTTCAATTTATCACAAAATTGCAACTTCGCCGATTATCACTTTTCCAATCTCTTCGTGCGGTTCGAAAACCAACTACTCTGCCTCGATCGCCATCTGTCCTTATATAGTCGCATTTCTGATAGCCAGAAACTTCTAGCAAATTCTTCGACCACTGGAACAAGAAAATTCTGATGTAATAATTCCAAGATGACAGCTGCAGCCAATAATCTCTTGTGGTTATAATTCTCTCTTAATTCCGCGACGTCGTCTTAGACATAATCCTTCTCTATCCGTGGACACGAACCTCGAATGTGTTCCGAAAAGACACTTCGGAATGTGTTGCTTACTTTTGGGGCGTAGTTATTATGCTACATTGTGTTACACTGCCCCCCTCTTAGACTTGTTCGTCCCGAACAAGTGCGTCCTCACTTCGGCCATTGTATAGACTCAGTCGGTCCACATGAACCACTTTCATTTTGGCCCTTGGTCCTCGCTGGATGCGGTAGACAACGTCGTTGATGCGGGTTACTATTCTGTAGGGACCCTCCCAGTTCTGCTGCAATTTAGGTGATTTCCCCTTTTGGCGATGGGGATTATACAGCCACACTAGATCTCCTTCCTGGAATCCTGACGTTGTTGCCTTGGCATCATACCTGGTCTTCATGCTTTTGCTCGTTATCTTAATCTGGATTCTGGTCCTTTGGTGTATGTTCCTAAGCCTTTCCCTAAGGTCCGCCACGTACTCTTCTTCATTTCTGGGCTCGTCGGTAGGAGATCCAAATATCACCTCACTGGGTAACCGAGCTATTCCACCAAACAAGATTTCGTACGGCGTATGTCGAGTAGTGCTATGCACGGCACTTCTATAGGCCATCAAAAACAAGGGAATCTACCGGTCCCAATCCCGTTGGTAGTCACTTACGACCTTCTAGAGATGTTAGTCCAAAGTCCTATTGAAACGCTCCACCATACTGTCCGACTGTGGATGAAGCGGGGTTGTCCGTGTCTTTTTGATTCCGAGTAGTTGACACATCTCTTGGAAGATTTTTGACTCGAAATTCCGCCCTTGGTCAGAATGCAATTCCAAGGGCACACCGAATCTGCTCACCCAATTGTAGACGATCTGCTCCGCCACGGTTCTGGCTTCCTGGTTAGGGATCGGAAACGCTTCCGGCCACTTACTGAAGTAGTCCATTACTACGAGTATATACCGATTACCATTGTCGGTTTCCGGAAATGGCCCTGCGATGTCAATGACGATTCGTTCGAAAGGTGCTCCCACGTTGTATTGGCGCATCTTACCTCAAGTTTTGATTCTCGGACCCTTGCTAGCTGCACACACGTCGCATTTTCTGCATCAGTCTTCGACATCTTCCTTCGCTTTTAACCAATAAATACGTTCTCGTACCTTTTCTAGCGTCTTATTCACTCCCAAGTGGCCTCCGGACGCCCCGCCATGTATTTCCTGTAACACCTCCTTGACCCTCGTCCACGGCACGACAAGCTGCGTTACAAATGACTTTCCGTCGGAGGAAATGGAGGGAGTCCCATTGCGCAAAATATGCCTTTAAGGTCGGGCTTCTGTGAGAGATGTTCTGGTGATCCGGTTTCTCCATGTTCTCCTTCCAGGCCAGAATCGGCTCGATATCCGGGTCTTCCTTCTGAGCGTTCCGGATCTCATCTACGCTCCAGCCGGCGATAGGTTCGGCTCTCAGTCTTTGGATGGAAACCAGCTCCCGTTCTTCCTGACGCGCACAATGTTTACAATCCGTTCTGCATGGTCGCCGGGACAGTGCATCCGAATTAGAGTGGAGTTTTGCTTTACGATGCTGTATTTCGTAGTCGTATATTTGCAGCCTTTCGATCCATCTTGCGACCTGACCCTCAGGACTCTTGAACTGTAATAGCCATTTTAAGGCTGCATGGTCTGTGCGAAGAACGAACTTCCTCCCATAGAGGTATTTGTGAAAATGCTTCGTAGCCAAGATCAAAGCTAGAAGTTCCCGCCTTGTCACGCAGTAGTTCCTTTCTAGCTTAGAGAGCACCTTGCTGAAGTACGCAACCACCTTCTCTTGGCCATCATGCACCTGGGAGAGTACGGCTCCTACCCCGACATTACTAGCATCTGCATCCACAATGAACGTTTCCCCGGGAGTGGGGTAAGCTAGTATCGGGGCATCGCATAGCCGTTGTTTAAGTGCCTTGAAGCACTTCTCGCACTCAATTGACCATTTGAATTGTTTTCCCTTTTCCGCCAACTGGTGCAGGCTCTTTGCGATCCCGGCAAAATCCTTCACGAACCGTCTGTAGTAGGTGGCTAGGCCCAGGAAGCTCCTTAGTTGGTGTTTATCTTTGGGGACTGGCCAGTTTTTCACCGCTTCGACCTTCTCTGGATCGGTTCTCACTCCTTTTGCTGAAATTATGTGCCCCAGGTACTTGACTTCCGCTCTAAACAGGGCGCTTTCAATCAGACCTTCTTTCTCCAATGCCGACACCGTCTCTGGAACTTCTGTCTGCTTCTGGCTGACGAACTGGTCTAGTATCACCAGTGTCTATTCGATGTTGTACCAGGTGTGTTCGGCAGTATTCTCCATCCTGTGAGGCAAATACATCAGCGTACTCATTGATAAGATTCTCTGCCATAGTTCACTGCTCCTGATTCAGCTCACTGGACTGGAGAATCGTCTCTCTCGTTTCCGCCATCCAAGGTGATGGGAGAGGTTTTGGAGCATCACGTTCAGATATTGTTGCGACGGCAGTAATCGGCGTGCATTTTCCAGTCACCTCCCCTCGCCTTATTTTGACAGTGTGTGGCCCCGCGTTCAAAACTCTCACTGGAACCATGGTGTTCTTTGGTTCAACTAAAGTCTTTCCCACGATGTAGTTTTGAGAATGCTTCTCTGGGTCTGGTTCTACTATGTAGAATCGGTGACTCCCAAGATCACCTTCCAGCTTCGTTCAAATGATTGTCTTTGAAGACGGCGGCAAAACTTCGTCTTTGCTGATGACTGTCCTGAGAGTTACGGCATTCTTGTTTCCGCACACCATCGGAATCTCCACATTTCGATACCCCAGTGCTTGCATCCCGATGTCCAAGATTACTTCATTTGCTTTCATGAAGTCTATTCCGATGATGCACTCGTAGCATATATCTACCACCAGAAATGCATGGGAGAACGTCAGTCCCGCCAGAGTAATCGTAAGACGAACTTCTCCAAACACCTTCGCCATTTCCCCTGTTGCAGTCTTCAGGCAGTAGCTGTTGGTGTTGGCAGCCATGAGCTTCTGACGATATCTCTTCTTACAATGGAGGCAGTGGCGCCTATGTCGATGGTGGCTACGCACTTCTTCTTGTTGATTAGTGCCTCCACTGTCAGGCTCTTGTTACCCCGTTTGGTTTGCGAAACTTGAATGGTGGTCCTGGGGGCCTCGATTGCGTTTCCCTCCTTTTCTGGACTCGACTACGCAACTGAACCCTGTACACCTGCTGCATGTGTTCATCCCCAAACCGCATTTCGATAGCCTGAACCAGAGAGTCGTAGTTCTGCTGTTTATCTTCCGGGATGGTCTGCAAGAGCTCCGCAGCTGGACCCTTAGTGCAAGCGTGAGTGCAATAGACTTCTCTTCATCGTCCCAGCTATTGGTCGTTGCGGCCGCTTCGAATTGCCTCTTATAAATTGGCCATGATGTTTGACCATCGAAGATAGGAGGCTGCATCTCCTTTCTTCTCAGACCGGCAGTGGAATATTCCCGTGCTTTCTGTCTCTTCACGTTGCTGAGTTCCTTAGCAAAATTTTCGACTTGCTTTCCTGCTCTCTCAAATTGCGTATCCACTTTTCGAACTGAACTCTATCTTCCCGAAGTGAGTTTCATGTTTCTCAAAGTTTTCATCGAAACTAGTTTCGACTTTTTCGAGTTGCGTCTCGACCTTCTCGATTTTCTCTTCTATCGCTTCGAATTTGGATTCCATGTTCTTGTTTTGCTCATCAAGTTTGCTTTCCAGAGCATCTAGAGAATTCTTTTGTTCGTCCATTACTTTCTTTTGTTCGTCCAGCTTAAGTGCTAGAGAATTCTTTTGTTCGTCCATTGCTTTATTTTGTTCGTCCATTGCTTTCTTTTGTTCGTCCTTTGTTTTCTTTTGTTCGTCCACTGCTTTCTTTTGTTCGTCCAGCTTAAGTTCTAGAGAATTCTTTTGGTCTTCTATTGCTTTCTTTTGGTCATCGAGCTTAAGTTCCAGAGACTCCTTTTGGTCTTCTATTGCTTTCCTTTGTTCGTCCATGACTAACTTAAGTTTCAGGAGCAGACTTGTTATACCCGGGTCGGCTACTGTACTTGCTAATTCCTCTACCACGTCAAACTCTACGTCATGCGGATTTTCACCTTCCTGCTTTACTACTTCTTCCAGACGAATCAGTAGGGCATCTTTTCCCCCAATTGTGTCGAGATTCCGCTTACTGAGTTCTGCCTTTAGTTGAATTATAGTTAGTTTTCCCAATTTGCGATCCATTTTGCGCAACTAATTAACTCAACACAGAAATGTTTTTTTTTTTTTATTGTGCAATTTCACACAATGGAAACAGTTATTCACAAAATAAGTTTTATCCCACTACTAACACCAATGTATTATGCGAGCTACGGCTCGAGTAGGTAAAACGTTATTCTGTGAGATTATTTCTTTATTTTCTAATCTATAAATCAATTCAAGTTCACACTATACTGTTCTTCGCAAATTCTTTCCTTACAAGGTCTCTTTCATTTCAATTACTTAATTCACAAATCCAAACTAATTACTTCTTCTTGTTAACTCTCAACTTTCAGTTTATCACAAAATTACAACTTGGCCTATTATCACTTTTCCAATCTCTTCGTGCGGTTCAAAACCCAACTGTCTTGCCTCGATCGCCATCTGTCCTTATATAGTCGCATTTCTGATAGCCAGAAACTTCTAGCAAATTCTTCGACCACTGGAACAAGAAAATTCTGATGTAGTAATTCCAAGATGACAGTCGCAGCCAATAATCTCTTGCGGTTATAATTCTCTTGCGGTTATAATTCTCTCTTAATTCCGCGACGTCGTCTTAGACATAATCCGTACACGAACCTCAAATGAAAAGACACTTCGGAATGTGTTGCATACTTTTGGAGCGTTGTTATTATGCTACATTATGTTACAATATAATAGTGTATTTGTGCTACTAAAACTATGCAACATTTTGTTATTGCAAACAATTTTAATACCCATAACTATGCAAACTAAATTCTGTTCCACGTGCAAATAAGTTAATATTCTAAGAGAAATCCCACAGGAAAAAACAAATTTTTAAACCTCGATATCTCTTAAACTATTTTGTTATTAATCTACAAAACTGCGTTTTAAAAACATGTTACCACGGAAATCGTAATATCCCCTGTCATTCCAATTACAATTCAGTTTCTTCGCAGTTCGACTCCACTTTTTCTGCTCTCCAAAAAACGTGTTTTCTCCCAGCTGTCAATCCACGACGTATAGGTTTTATCGAGAATGAGTTACAATGGAGTAACAGATAAATAGTTTGGTGGATTAATATTGTAACATAATGTAGCATAATAACTACGCCCTCGAACAGGCAACAAATTCCGAAGTGTCTTTTCATTGCTTCCTTTTGAGGTTCGTGTCTGAAATTAGTCACCACAGCTCGGATAATATCGCGGATAAAAGAGAACAAGAGAGAATTATAACTGCACGAAATGATTGTCATCTTGGAATTATTATATCAGAATTTTTCTTGCTCCAGTGGTCGAAGAATTTGCTAGAAGTTTCTGGCTATCAGAAACTTCTGCTATATAAGGACAGATGGCGATCAAAAAAAAGACACAGTTGGTTTAGAACCGTGGCGAAGAGATTGGAAAAGTGATAATGGGTGAAGTTGTAATTTGGTGATAAATTGAAAGTTGAGAGTGAACAAGAAAAAGTAATTAGTTTGGATTTGTGAATTAAGTAATAGAAAGGAGATAAAGTGATTTGAGAGGAAAGAGACCTTGTAAGAAAAGAATTTGCGAAGAATAGTATAGTGTGAACTTGAATTGTTCTATAGACTAGAAAATAAAGAAATAAATTTCACAGAATATCGTTTTATCTACTCGAGCCGTAGCTCGCATGTTACATTGGTGTCAGAAGCTGGGATAAAACTTATTCTGTGAATAACTATTTCCGTGGTGTGAAATTGCACAAACAAAAAAAAAAAAAAAAAAAAAACGATTTCTGTGTTGAGTTAATTAGTTGCGCAAAATGGGTCGCAAATTGGGAAAACTAACTATAACTCAACTAAAGGCAGAACTCAGTAAGCGGAACCTCGACACAACTGGGGGAAAAGATGCCCTGCTGATTCGTCTGGAAGAAGCAGTAACGCAGGAAGGTGAAAATCCGCACGACGTAGAGTTTGACGTGGAAGAGGAACCAGCAAGTACAGCAGCCGACCCGGGTATAACAAGTCTGCTCCTGCAACTTAAGTTAGTCATGGACGAACAAAAGAAAGCAATAGAAGATCAAAGTCATAAGCTCGATGACCAAAGGAATTCTCTAGAACTTAAGTTGGATGAACAAAAGAAAGCAATGGACGAACAAAAGAATTCTCTAGAACTTAAGCTGGACGAACAAAAGAAAGCAATGGACGAACAAAAGAATTCTCTAGATGCTCTGGAAAGTAAACTTGATGAGCAAAACAAGAACTTGGAATCCAAATTCGAAGTGATCGAAGAGAAAATCGAGAAGGTCGAGACGCAACTCGAAAAAGTCGAAATTAGATTCGATGAAAATTTTGAGAAACATGAAACTCAGTTCGGGAAGATAGAGACTCAATTTGAAAAAGTGGATACGAAATTCGAGATAGTAGGAAAGCAAGTCGAAAATCTTGCTAAGGAGCTCAGCAACGTGAAGAGACAGAAAGCACGGGAATATTCCACTGACGGTCTGAGAAGAAAGGAGATGCAGCCTCCTATCTTCGATGGTCAAACATCATGGCCAATTTATAAAAGGCAATTCGAAGCGGCCGCAATGACCAATAGCTGGGACGATGAAGAGAAGTCCATTGCACTCACACTTGCACTGAGGGGTCCAGCTGCGGAGCTCTTGCAGACCATCCCGGAAGATAAACAGCAGAACTACGACTCTCTGGTTCAGGCTATCGAGATGCGGTTTGGGGATGAACACATGCAGCAGGTGTACAGGGTTCAGCTGCGTAGTCGAGTCCAGAAAAGGGGGGAAACGCTCCAACAGTTGCAAGCGGATATAGAGCGACTAGCCCATCTTTCATACCCTAAAGCCGGTGAGGAGCTTATCAACGAAATGGCGGTGGAAGCTTTTATTCAGGCCATAGAGGACAGACAACTGCAAATGGCTGTAAGGATGGCTGAAAAGCGAACACTCCCCGAGGCATTGGCATTCGCTTTGTCAATGAAGGCTGCGGACCAAGCATACCAGGGAATACACCGTGTCAGGGAAATGTCCGTCGTGGAATGCTCATGCCAGAGAACAGCCGTCAAAGCTCGCGGAAGTCAAATCCGTTGCTGGAATTGCAACCAAACCGGACACCTACAACGGCAGTGCAGAAGTGCACCTAGACGAGGAAATTGTCCACATTGCGGAAGTAGGAGAAGCAGAGAGGAAGCATCCTGTCGGTCAGACTTCCCAAAACCAGCAGTCGGGAGATGCGTAAGGACCAACTTCGCGGGGCAGAAGTTGGTTACTGGAATCGAGGCCCCCAGGACCACCATTCAAGTTTCGCAAACCAAACGGGGTAACAAGAGCCTGACAGTGGAGGCACTAATCAACGAGAAGAAGTGCGTAGCCACCACAGGTGCCACTGCCTCCATTGTAAGAAGAGATATCGTCAAAAGCTCCTGGCTGCACAACACCAACAGCTACTGCCTGAAGACTGCAACAGGGGAAATGGCGAAGGTATTTGGAGAAGTTCGACTTACGATTACTCTGGCAGGACTGACGTTCTCCCATGCGTTTCTGGTGGCAGATTAAGATGACGAGCGACCGCATGAAGACCAGGTATGATGCCAAGGCAACAACGTCAGGATTCCAGGAAGGAGATCTAGTGTGGCTGTATAATCCCCATCGCCAAAAGGGGAAATCACCTAAGTTGCAGCAGAACTGGGAGGGTCCCTACAGAATAATAGCCCGCATCAACGATGTTGTCTACCGCATCCAGCGAGGACCAAGGGCCAAAATGAAAGTGGTTCATGTGGACCGACTGAGTCGATACAATGGCCGAAGTGAGGACACACTTGTTCGGGACGAACAAGTCTAAGAGGAGGGCAGTGTAACATAATGTAGCATAATAACTACGCCCTCGAACAGGCAACAAATTCCGAAGTGTCTTTTCATTGCTTCCTTTTGAGGTTCGTGTCTGAAATTAGTCACCACAGCTCGGATAATATCGCGGATAAAAGAGAACAAGAGAGAATTATAACTGCACGAAATGATTGTCATCTTGGAATTATTATATCAGAATTTTTCTTGCTCCAGTGGTCGAAGAATTTGCTAGAAGTTTCTGGCTATCAGAAACTTCTGCTATATAAGGACAGATGGCGATCAAAAAAAAGACACAGTTGGTTTAGAACCGTGGCGAAGAGATTGGAAAAGTGATAATGGGTGAAGTTGTAATTTGGTGATAAATTGAAAGTTGAGAGTGAACAAGAAAAAGTAATTAGTTTGGATTTGTGAATTAAGTAATAGAAAGGAGATAAAGTGATTTGAGAGGAAAGAGACCTTGTAAGAAAAGAATTTGCGAAGAATAGTATAGTGTGAACTTGAATTGTTCTATAGACTAGAAAATAAAGAAATAAATTTCACAGAATATCGTTTTATCTACTCGAGCCGTAGCTCGCATGTTACAATATTATTTGAGTGGGAAAGAAAGGATATTGATGATTTGGACGATGAATCGACAAATTGTAGAAGGCTGTATATGAGTATACCAATGGTTTTGTGAGTTTGAGTTGGATTGACAGGAAATCAGAGGATGGGCCTATTCGGAAACGCAAACTTTGCAAAGCAATCGTTTTGCAAAGCAAGAGCAACAACAGCATACTTTCGACGTTAACGAACAAAATATTTGCTTTTTTGCTTTAAAAAATAACAATGAACATTTTGAATGTAACTCTTAACACTTTGCAATCATAATATTAAAAAAAGGAAAAAATGTGTTTCAAGAAAACTATTCCTTGTTTATATGAATTTGCAACGGCGTATACCTAAAAATCTGGCCTTTTTTGAGATTATAAAAAGTTTTCTGGATGACATCTTTTATAGCCATTTTAGAATGAAAAGAACAACCTTTCAGGTAGGGATAACTTGTATATCCTTTTGTTTTCTTACCTTTAAATTTTTCCGTAATCTATTTCTAAGAACTTGAGTTTATTTTAGAGCCCGGACTAAATTTGTGTTCAGCGCTCTACATTACGTTATGTAAAATAGCTAACGGTTGCATATATCGCGACTTATCGGATCGATTTAATATTGGTCAAGGAACTTCGCATTCTATTGTTATCAAGATTATAAAAATAGTATAACTAGACATCGAAATAGGTTCATAAAGTGGCCAAGAACTGAAGTAGATTTGAACAAGAAGAATTCAATGTTCTAAGAAATTATCCATTCCCATATGTTGTTGGATGTATTGATGGCACGCACATTCAAATTTTCAAGCCTTCACGAAACGGTGATAGCTATTATAACCGACATGGAACGCATTCCGTAATATTGCAAGTAAATTTGTACAAAATAATTTCTTTCTTCTATGCAATGATATTCTGTTACTTCTACAGGTTGTGTAGATAAATTTATCTTCACAGACATATACTTTGGCTGGCCAGGGAGGACGCATGATGCTGTTGTATGGCGAAATAGCCCACTAGGGGTAGCACTAGAAAATCGTACAATTCAATTACCCCAGGGAGCACATCTCTTAGGAGATTCAGCGTATCCATTGGCATCTTACTTAATGGTACCATTTCGTGATAACTGGTTCCTAAATGAACACCAAACAAAGTTTAATGTTTGCTTAAGCTCTACTCGAGTATGCATTGAACAAGCATTTGGAATGCTGAAAATCAAATTTCGGGAGTTGAAATCTTTGCAGGTATTAAAACTACTAGAGGCCAAGTATTTTGTTAGAACCTGCGTAGCTCTGCATAATCATATTATTTATTGTGAACATGCGCCTGATGTGCATAATCAGGAGATTGATAGCGACAATCACATTGGTACTCCACTTGAACATCTAGAAGAAGTAACTGTTCAAACTCCAAGAGCCAGCGCTGAAGCGAGGCAAAAACGAGATGCTATAATGACATTGCTTTCAGCATAGTGATCACCCCGATAATACTTATGTAATTAAAGGCAAAAATGCCTTTTTTTCTGTTTATTTATTAAAAAAAAAGAACTAATAAATGCAACACAATGCACTTCTTAATTCATATAAATTCGCTTACATAATAATGCGCCTTTAGTCGTTATTTGGAAAAAAAATCAGACAATTCGGTCTAATGTTATTTTAATATCTTTTAGTAAATTAATCCGTTCCCTTTCAATTTCCATCTGCTCCTCATGGCGACTACGTTCCTCACCAGTCTCTTTTTTTAGGAATTCCATGATTTCGTTGTTCTTTGTAAGCGCTAGCCTTTCCTAATGGCTGCGATGTAGAGGCTGGCGAATCCACACCATCTCCGGTCTTAGGGTTATCTGCATACTTATCTTCCAAAGTCGAAATCAACAAACTTCTGGGTGGATCTATGTGTGGTTTTTTCCCGTAAGCTTCATGGAAAAGCTCGAAATACTAAGCCATTGTTGCATCCCGTCCCGTTTTTGAATTCCATTCTTTAATTCGCTTGTACGTCAATAGCAGATTGTTCCATTTACGAAAAATTTCATCTTTTGTATAACGGAACTCCGGATTGATTTCAAGAGCTTCTTCGCGCACTTTTCCCCAAAGCGTAAATTTTTTTTACTTCCCGAGATATGTAAAATCCGTTTCAAATTTCAATCGAAGTGAAATAAGGAGTTTTATCTTCTGATGCGTACATGTACGTCCAAAATACCTAAGGTTTATTTTCAATTACAGACCAAGCCCTATGGTATATGTAAGCGCGTTGAAATTTGTTCTATTAAGCAACATGGGTTTCTAAAGGGTAAATCTACAAGTACTACAGATAACTGAATTTGTCGGATTCACTTCAAACCTCAAATCTAGAGTCTGTGAAGTTACAATTAGAGGCTAATTTGGAATTTGTATTCTTACTCCGATATTAACAGTATTTTATTAATGGCCGCTTTTTAACAAAATTATTATGTGGGTTAGGTTGGACGTATTTTACCAGAGAGTGTGTAAGTTATTGAAAAAAGTTAAGCAAGCACATGGCTCATGTTAAGATAAGGATTATTTTCATATATAGTCCCATCCCCAAACTTTCCTGTATGTCTGAGCGCGGTGAAAGCATTACATGACTTCACTATATATAATTATGTTCTACTAAGCAACATTGTTTTCTAAGGGGTGTATCTGCAAGTTATGTGCTTTGGAGAATGGATGGGGATGTTTGAGCACTGCCGCAGATCCCCCGATCTTTAGCATCGGAAATTAAAAGGATATTGTTACAATCGGCCCAGTCAATTAGTGGCTCTCTGTTCGCATATTCTAATTTCGATGTTGCAAAATTCACCATATAAAAAACATCCAGGGACACCATATTTCTCTCAGGATCGTCCTCTGCCTTTTCTACATGTTTTCTTGCTTGTAAAATGTTCCAACAATGTTTCATTCTTTATGTGTGTGAAAGGGGTCAGATACTACTTATCGCAAGAGATCTGTACCACTGAACGTAAGAAAAGTGATCGTAAGGGACACCTGACAGCTAAAGACCGTTTTCATGCCTGCATATTGTGCAATTTGAGAAGTTTGTTGTATGGTTAGTTTGAATATACGTAGATGGTATGTTTCGTTTATTAAATTTTTTTTTCATTTTATCGAGAATGAGTTACATTGGAGTAACTGATAAATCGTTTGGGGGATGAATATTATTTGTGTGAGAAAGAAAGGATATTGATGATTTGGACGATGAGTCGACAATTTGTAGAAAGCTGTGTTTGAGTATACCAATGGTTTTTTGAGTGTGAGTTGGATTGACAAAAAATAAGAGGATGTAAAGGTATTGTAGCATAATAATAACTACGCTCCTACGACTATGCAGCAAATTCCGAAGTGACTTTTCATTCTGGCAGAATTTTGGTTCGAACTGTCCTTTCATTCGAGGTTCGTGTCTGGGACGAAGTCTCCACAGCTCATGTCAACAAAAGAATTGCAAAGAATAGTATAGTGTGAACCTGAATTGTTCTATAGACTAGAAAATAAAGAAATAATTTCACAGAATATTGTTTTATCTACTCGAGCCGTAGCTCGCATGTTACATTGGTGTCAGAAGCGGGATAAAACTTATTCTGTGAATAACTATTTCCGTGGTGTGAAATTAAAAAAAAAAAAAAAACAAAAGAAAAAAAAAAAAAACCATTTCCGTGTTGAGTTAATTAGTTGCGCAAAATGGGTCGCAAATTGGGAAAACTAACTATAATTCAACTAAAGGCAGAACTCAGTAAGCGGAACCTCGACACAACTGGGGGAAAAGATGCCCTGCTGATTCGTCTGGAAGAAGCAGTAACGCAGGAAGGTGAAAATCCGCACGACGTAGAGTTTGACGTGGAACCAGCAAGTACAGCAGCCGACCCGGGTATAACGAGTCTGCTCCTGCAACTTAAGTTAGTCATGGACGAACAAAAGAAAGCAATAGAAGACCAAAGGAATTCTCTAGAACTTAAGCTGGATGAACAAAAGAAAGCAATGGACGAACAAAAGAAAGCAATGGACGAACAAAAGAATTCTCTAGATGGTCTGGAAAGTAAACTTGATGAGCAAAACAAGAACTTGGAATCCAAATTCGAAGTGATCGAAGAGAAAATCGAGAAGTTCGAGACGCAACTCGGAAAAGTCGAAACTAGATTCGATGAAAATTTTGAGAAACATGAAACTCAGTTCGGGAAAATAGAGACTCAGTTTGAAAAAGTGGATACGCAATTCGAGATAGTAGGGAAGCAAGTCGAAAATCTTGCTAAGGGGCTCAGCAATGTGAAGAGACAGAAAGCACGGGAATATTCCACTGACGGTCTGAGAAGAAAGGAGATGCAGCCTCCTATCTTCGATGGTCAAACATCATGGCCAATTTATAAAAGGCAATTCGAAGCGGCCGCAATGACCAATAGCTGGGACGATGAAGAGAAGTCCATTGCACTCACACTTGCACTGAGGGGTCCAGCTGCGGAGCTCTTGCAGACCATCCCGGAAGATAAACAGCAGAACTACGATTCTCTGGTTCAGGCTATCGAGATGCGGTTTGGGGATGAACACATGCAGCAGGTGTACAGGGTTCAGTTGCGTAGTCGAGTCCAGAAAAAGGGGGAAACGCTCCAACAGTTGCAAGCGGATATAGAGCGACTAGCCCATCTTTCATACCCTAAAGCCGGTGAGGAGCTTATCAACGAAATGGCGGTAGAAGCTTTTATTCAGGCCATAGAGGACAGACAACTGCAAATGGCTGTAAGGATGGCTGAAAAGCGAACACTCCCCGAGGCATTGGCATTCGCTTTGTCAATGAAGGCTGCGGACCAAGCATACCAGGGAATACACCGTTTCAGGGAAATGTCCGTCGTGGAATGCTCATGCCAGAGAACAGCCGTCATGGATGAAGACAGAGCTCGCGGAAGTCAAATCCGTTGCTGGAATTGCAACCAAACCGGACACCTACAACGGCAGTGCAGAAGTGCACCTAGACGAGGAAATTGTCCACATTGCGGAAGTAGGAGAAGCAGAGAGGAAGCATCTGGCGGTGATAACATCCATCCTGTCAGTCAGACTTCCCAAAACCAGCAGTCGGGAAATGCGTAAGGACCAACTTCGCGGGGCAGAAGTTGGTTACTGGAATCGAGGCCCCCAGGACCACCATTCAAGTTTCGCAAACCAAACGGGGTAACAAGAGCCTGACAGTGGAGGCACTAATCAACAAGAAGAAGTGCGTAGCCACCATCGACACAGGTGCCACCGCCTCCATTGTAAGAAGAGATATCGTCAAAAGCTCCTGGCTGCACAACACCAACAGCTACTGCCTGAAGACTGCAACAGGGGAAATGGCGAAGGTATTTGGAGAAGTTCGTCTTACGATTACTCTGGCAGGACTGATGTTCTCCCATGCGTTTCTGGTGGCAGATATATGCGACGAGTGCATCATCGGAATAGACTTCATGAAAGCAAATGAAGTAATCTTGGACATCGGGATGCAAGTACTGAGGTATCGAAATGTGGAGATTCCGATGGTGTACGGAAACGAGAATGCCGTAGCTCTCAGGACAGTCATCAGCAAAGACGAAGTTTTGCCGCCTTCTTCGGAGACAATCATTTGGACGAAGCTGGAAGGTGATCTTGGGAGCCACCGATTCTACATAGTAGAACCAGACCCAGAGAAGAATTCTCAAGACTACATCGTGGGAAGAACGTTAGTCGAACCAAAGAACACCATGGTTCCAGTGAGAGTTTTGAACACAAGACCACACACTGTCAAACTAAGGCGAGGGGAAGTGACTGGAAAATGCACGCCGATTACCGCCGTCGCAACAACATCTGAACATAATGCTCCAAAACCTCTTCCATCACCTTGGACAGCGGAAACGAGAGAGACGATTCTCCAGTCCAGTGACCTGAATCATTAGCAGCGAACTATGCCAGAGAATCTTATCAATGAGTGCGCTGATGTATTTGCTTCACAGGACGGAGAATACGGCCGAACACACCTGGTACAACATCGAATAGACACTGGTGATACTAGACCAATTCGTCAGCCTGCTAGGCGCCTTCCATTGCCAAAGCAGACAGAAGTTGCAGAGATGGTGTCGGCAATGGAGAAAGAAGGTCTGATTGAAAGTTCCAAAAGTCCGTGGGCATCACTGGTTGTACTGGTTAAGAAGAAAGATGGCAGCACGCGGTTCTGCGTGGACTATCGGCAGCTCAATTACGTCACCAAGAAAGACAGCTACCCTCTGCCACGGATTGACGACACGCTAGACACACTATCAGGAGCCCGATGGTTTTCCACTCTCGACTTGAAGAGTGGCTACTGGCAGGTACAGATCCATCCAGAAGACCGGGAGAAAACTGCCTTCACCGCAGGAAATGGGCTATGGCAATTCACGGTAATGCCATTCGGGCTGTGCAATGCTCCGGCGACTTTCGAGCGATTGATGGAATGTGTCCTGCAAGGGTTAACATGGAAAACCTGTTTGGTATACTTGGATGATGTCATCGTAGATCCCTCTATCTTTAGCATCAGAGATTAAAAGGATGTTGTTACAATCGGCCCAGTCATTTAGTGGCTCTCTGTTCGCATAATTCGCAGTTTATTTCCACGAGTTATAATGGGTGGCCGTACATGCGCATATTTCAGCCCTCTTTCGTCCGATTTCGATGAAATACATACATACTGGAAAATCCAAAAATTGATCTAAACCGCCTGACAACATTTTGTGAAATTCTGGTCACGTTTCTGTGTTTTGACATGTTTCAGTAAGTTTATAAGACCTTGTTTCATATTTGGGATCTTTTCGCCCGATTTCTATGAAATAGTTATTGGCCGTCTCGCAAAATTTTATGAAATTCTATTGACGGTTCTAGATTTTGGCCAGCTTCAGTAGATTGTGCCACCTTTCCGGAATAATTATTGAAACATCCAAGCCTTTTGTTGCATATTTCTCGAAATCTGATGAAGTCCATTTTTAGAATCAGCGTATCGATCGTTACGTTTCATATTGCATTTAAAAAAAAATAATTAATTCATTCTAGCCTCCAACAAATTATTCTTCAAAAAGTATTTGAGTGCAAAACCATGAAAACCGAGCAACCATATACTTAAAAGTAATCCACAAATGAGAGAGCATTTCACATTTCTCATTTCTTCTTATACATGTATCAGGCACGTACTAACAAAAAATGAATTTTCATATGAAACAGATACAAAGCTATAGCGAATAGGAACATGAAAAATAGAATTTATTTCGATCATCAGGTCTGTATGTAAAGGGTCTTTCATTAAGCGCTTCCTATCTTTAAATTTTAATAAAACAAAGTTTGTGTGAGATATCATCGACATTTTTTATTTATTTGAAAGGCTCCCGATACCATTATGTATGGAATATATATATTGTTCAAAAGTCCGACGCGACTTCCCTGGGTGACGCGCATCCGAAATGTCCAATTTTCCATGACTCTGGCGCATAAATGAGGCTGAATTTGACCGGTGGCATGGGTAATGTTGGCTTTGAGGGTCGCTGTGGTTTTTGACATTCGCATAGGCCTGCGACTTCAGAAAACCCCTCAAGAAAAAGTCTAACGGGGTAAAATCTGTTACGAGGGCCTGTACCTCGTCCAATAACAATAACAAAAAAAAAAATTAAAAGAGGTACCTGAACTCAGAGGATTTCTCCAGCGATCCCACGATGGTATTTGTCGCACACCCCATTGCAGGGGTGGGGTTTTGATTGGTGTTTCGGGAATTTGGACCATTTAATAACAAAAAAAAAGAAACAAATTCCAACATACCTGTTGTCCGTGGTACCTGCAGATATCATACCCTCCTAGAATGGGTACTTTGGTTTTTTTGGTGTTATTTATGTATATTTATACATATACACCCACCCCATTTCAAGGGTGGGTTTTCTTTTCATTTGATGTTCAAAAATTCGAAATATGTAAAAAAAAAAATCTTCTACAAACAAAAAACAGCGATTTGCCTCGCAAAAAAATTAGAAAATAAAAGAAATGTCAACAATCAGCTAATATGAGGGAGGGAGATACACCCGTCTCTCTCTCGCAAGAATATTAATGGCGATCGGGAAATTATCTGTTGTTCTGGGCTAAGATAAACAACATAGAATTCGTTTGTTCAATATTTTTATATTATATGTTTATATATTTTTCTTTGTTGGACAGAAATTTAGTTTGTGGGTTACGTGAGTAAGGTCGTACTAGTGTTATTAGGTAAGTTAGTTAATAATACTGTGTGTCAGGTTAGTGTATTTTTGTATATTATCATTAAATTTTTTTTTTTTTTTTGTTCAAAACGAAGTTTTTGTAGCCGACAATGACGAGAACAATACAACAATACTCACAGCTGACAAAGACAACATATGACAAGGAAGAGGGAAAAGACTTACAAAGAGAGGACAATGTAAAACCAAGAAAAGAAGGGGAAAAGTAGGACAATGGGAAACAGATAACCCAGCTTGATAGCAACGGGTAGAGCATCGACCCCAAGATCATTTTGTAAAGTCAAGTGTCCAACAGCTGGTCGCTACCGCTGATAGTGATTTCTTTTGCTGTATAAAAAAAAAAGAAAAAAGAAGTCAAGTACAGTGAGGCGGAGGCCTTCTGTAAAGAAAATTTTTTTTTGTCAAATTATTTTCTAAGGTGAGTGGCATATAGGAGAAATAATTTTCCAGCAGTATAAAAAAAAAAAAAATCTAATTTTAATCAGATAATCCTGAAGGCGTGGAGAGGAATCGGGGGAGCGTACTTTTAAAGGAGGTGTACGCAGCCAAATACTCAATATAAAGTTACGTAGGGCGAAGCATAGGAGTGCCTGTGCAAAATAATTAAACAAATTTAAAACCAATAGGCATTGAGAGTCACTAGGCAGCGCAGGTCCCAGCGGAAAACTTGATGACTACCGTTTCCCTGCTAGGACCGTTGTAAAGAAGATACCGGTGCAACCGGATAAGACAGGTGCAGGCGGTAATAGTGGTGGCGGTGGTCCGCAACAACGGCAGCGAGGGGTGCTCCCCAAAGAAAAATTCAACGCTTCCAGGAGGTGCTCCGTGGGACACAGTGTACAGTGAACGGTTTAAAGTGAAAAAAAAAAAACAAAAATTTAAAGTTAAACTTAAAAATTGACCTTGAAGTAACTGCTACTCCTTCTGAGAAAATTTTTTTAAAAAAAAAAAAATCCATAGTGCTCATAGTGGAAGCTGCATAGAATTATTTGTTTTTGAATTTTCCCTGGATTTTTTTTTAATTAAGCTTAAATTTTGAAATTAAGTTAAGGTTAGAATAAGTGTTTTGTTGGATTTGTGTGAATTCTGCGAAGAACGAACAGTGCCTTAGGCGTCGCGTCTAACTCCGCAATAGAAACAAAAAAACAAAAGGAAAACCACATCCTTCATCTTGCTGCCGGCAGGACAACGGGGGACCTGGATAACAAAAAAAAAAAAAGAACCGTGAGTAACCCGTTTTTTTTTACCTTTGAAAGAGAAGTTTACTGAGTCATTCTTGGCAGAATAGGGCCTAGTTTTAGTTCCGATTTTTTTTTTTTTTTTTATAATTTGCACGTGTTAAAGGGGATATGCATACCCTTATACTAATTTTTAGAACACGTGCGTTTTTGTGGAAAGGAAGAGACAGAGAGAAGCACAGTGTGGTGTGGTTTGAAACTCAGGTGGTATTAAGTTTCTGTAAACTCCAAGGGTGGCTGTCCAGATAACTGGGTAGTATCTTGTTTTTGTTTTTCGCTATTATTGTAGTTGCTTATGATTCACAGTATTTCTTTTCCGTCCTCCTGATGTCATCATCACGATCAAGTTGCATTTTGGCCACATGACCACCCTACTGTCAGTGTTATGCCTTCACAGTAGAGTTGTCTTAGCTTTCGCAAGTGATCGACTTTTTTATTTATTTCATGCGAAATAAATAGATGATTCTTGACATCAGGATTCGAACCGTGAATCAACAGCGTGACAAGCAATGATGTTACCACTACACCACGGCCACCCTCCGATAATAGATAAGTTTGAATTTATATTAAATAGTGTAGGGCTATGAGCCCACTGTGGAGGGCCGGTCGGGCCATCCTTCTATAGAAGAACGGTGACAGGACAGGACGACTACGAACAATTACGACGTAGCGTGACGACAAACGAACTTCTCCACGGCTGACTTAGGTCGTGACTGGGAAGCACGTTTAGGGGCCATCTCTCGCAATCATTGGCCAGAGAGATGGCAATTGGTTGTGTCACTAGACACACAGGCTGGGCAGGCCAGCTTTTGCCACTTCTACCAGGCATACCTCGGGTGCAGGACGAACCCGTTTGGCAGGGAGGGAAAATGGGAAGGACAATTGACGCGGTAGGGAGTAGAGTTAGGTTAGGTTAAGATAGTTAGGGTTAGTTTTAGTAAGTTCTCGGAGTCCTTCCCAATCTTTCTTCTGGCCACGGGCACAAGCCCTTGGATTTTCCGGCTATTAGAGGCACGATTGCGATTCCAAGGAGACGATTTTCTACTTTCGAAAGTCGTCGCCTTGGACTCATATCAATCAGCCTCATTCGCGAATAGTTTTTTTCATTTTTAAATATTTTTTATTTTTACTTTCCTGTCTTCTACATTCAAGGGCTGTAAATGCTCCTTGCTTAGTCACAGACTGAAGACAGCTATCAAATCCTCAGGCTTTAAGCTAGTGGATCCTGTGAGGTAGTTGGAGGTTTGTGAATAGGCAAAGAGCGGGGCAAGATGGAAAGGCCGAATGCTAGCTGCTGTCCTAGAATGGTGACGTGTAGTCATATTCTTCGTGAGGCGCGAGCATAAGCCGCGAAGCTTTGTCCGTGTTGGAGTTGATCTGGGAAATCCTGGCCAGCCTTCTATTGGGTATTACCTGATAGCAAGTAGTGGTAAAGAAGGAACGGATCGACTCTAACACCTCGTCAAGTATCCGCGGCACCAGTCACTACCTGACGATACTGACTTTACCATGACGAGAACAGACAGACTCACATCTATAGAACGGTTACTGGAAAACCTGACCAAAAATCCACACACCAAAGTACAATACACCACTTTACATCTATACTATTTTTAGGATTTTGATTTTTGCTCATGGACAAGGTCATACCCTTTCGCCTGAAAGAGTATGTCTTTGCCCATCTCGATGATTTCTTGGTTTGCTCTCCAAATTTCGAGTCCCATGCCAGATTGCTGCAGGAAGTAGCCAAGTGTCTGAGGGAAGCGGGGTTGACCATCAATGTAGAAAAGAGTAAGTTCTGCTATAAGGAGATGAAATACTTGGGATACATCGTCGGCGATCGTTGCCTACGAACTGACACTGGGAAGGTTTCGGCGGTCGAGAATTTCCCAGTTCCAAAAACTCCGTCGTTTTCTAGGGATGACGGGCTGGTATAGGAGCTTTATTCCAAATTTTGCGTCTATGGCAGCCCCAATGACCGACTGTCTGAAGAAAGGCAAGACATTCGACATGACAGACGAAGCACTGACAGCCTTTCAAAAACTTAAGACGACTCTAGTGACAGCACCAATACTAACGAACCCGGATTTCACAAGACGATTTTACATACAATGTGACGCATCAACATCTGGTGTAAGGAGTGTGCTTTTCCAGATGGACACGGAGAACAACGAACGACCGATAACATTCATGTCCCAGAAGCTCAATTCTGCCCAGCGGAATTATAGCGTAACGGAACTTGAATGCTATCAGTGAAGAAGTTCAGGGCCTATGTGGAAGGATTACCTTTCACTATTATAACCGATCATGCGAGTCTGAAGTGGCTAATGACCCAAAAGGATCTATCTGGCAGTCTGGCTAGATGGAGCCTAAAACTTCAAGGGTTTGACTTCCAGATTGAACATAGGAAAGGTAGCCAAAATGTAGTCCCTGATACTCTCTCACATGTTCACATGGATGAGCTCAATCCTGAGAGTGTAATGCTGGAGGTTGACCTTAATTCGCCATACTTTTCCTCGGAGGAGTATGACGAATTAAGGAAGACAATAAACGAAAACAAAGACCGACTACCCGACGTTTGTGTTTCTGACGGATTCGTGTACAAAAGAACATACATACGAACTGGCGACGCTATACCAGAAGACAGAGCGTGGAAACTCTGAATTCCGAAGGAGTTGCGTGGTAGTCTAGTGGAAGCTGCACACCATTCACCTTCTTCAGGTCGCGGGGGTATCCAAAAGACTCTGTCGAAATTGAAACAGATGTTCTTTTGGCCAGGCATGGCTACCGATGTGCAGACCTTGGTCAAAGCATGTGAAATCTGCAAATGTAGCAAACCCCTCATCATTTCTCGACCGCCGATGGGACAACAGACTATTACGCAGCGGCGTAATACACAGTTCACAGACTGTACATTGACTTTCTAGGACCATACTCACGTACTAAGAACGGACATACACACATTTTTATAGTCCTAGATCATTTTTCCAAATTTGTGTTTTTAAAACCTATTAAGAAGGCAACAGCTGCTGAGGTAGTGAAATATCTAGAGGAAAGCGTGTTCCATATCTTTTTCGTACCGGAGTTTATCCATTCGGACAATGGTAAACAGTTCATCTCAGAACTGTTTGCCGGCTTTCTGGGAAAATACGGGGTCAAACATATTCGCACCGCGATCTACTCTCCTCAAGCCAATGCATCAGAACAGGTTAACCGCTCCGTGCTGACGAAGATAAGATCATACCTAAGCGGTGATCAGAAAACCTGGGACATCCACGTCAGCAACGTGGCTTTCTCACTGAGGAGCGTAGTCCACGATGCGACTACATTTGAACCCTACTACGTTGCGTTTGGTACCCACATGGTACAACACGCGGGAGCGTATGATATCCTCCGCCAACTAGATTCGGTCAAAGACATGGACACGGAAATTATCAACAATAAGGACAAATTAGAGCTAATAAGGAATAGAATATTTGACAATCTAAGGCTAGCACACCAGAAAGCATGAAAGATTTATGATACTCGAAGCAGAGACATCAAATATAGGGAAGGACAGATAGTCTACAGACGAAATTTCAAACAGAGCAGTTCACCAGACAATTACAATGCTTAGCTAGGACCTAAATTTTTAAAATCAATTATTTTGAAAGCAAAGCGTAACTCCCTATATGAAATAGGTAACCTAAGAGGCGAAAAGGTGGGCGTATACCACGCTTAGGATTTGCACACCTAAACAAGTGATATTAAACACTCCCGACGCACTCATGTATGCCGTTGCCGGATTAGCTGTGATATATATGTATGCATGTATTTAGTTATGTCCTACAGAGTATTTATTAATTTATTTATTTATTTATAGAAATAGTTTATTTATTATAGAGTATATTTATTTATAGAGTTTATTTATAGAGATTATTTATTTATATATAGAGTCTATTTATTTATTATATAGTTTATTTACTTATAGAGTTTATTTATTATTGTATATTTAATTTTATAGTTTATTTATTAGTGTTACTGGGGCGACCTGGATGTATCCAAATGCACATCTATAATGATTTGTAGGTAGCAAACGGGTACATCCACATACGCCTCTGTGATATGGAAGCTGTGATACACAACCTGTGATATACAAGCTGTGATAGCCCATTGGTGAAAATGCAAGAAGTGCCCAGCTAGCCTCAACGGCTGAAGTAGAGTATCTCAGGGCGTAGGCCCTTGCCACACATTGGGCAATAACAATAAACAAATAAAAGATAAACTAAAGCACTGGAGCAAACCAACACAAAGATAATGAACCAGGCCCCCTTTTTTATGAGGCCAGTTGGCTCACGACCACTCGCCAACCGTCGTCGATCCTGTTGCGAGGGCCTGTATCTCGTCCAATAACAATAACAAAAAAAAAAAGGAAAAGAAAAATTAAAAGAGGTACCTGAACCCAGATGATTTCTCCAGCGATCCCACGATGGTATTTGTCGTCGTCGTCCTCTCGTTCTGTCCTACCGGTTCTTGTGCATCCTCACACACGCACACCCCATTGCAGGGGTGGGGTTTTGATTGGTGTTTTGGGAATTTGGACAATTTAATAACAAAAAAAAAAAGAAACAAATTCCAACATACCTGTTGTCCGTGGTACCTGCAAATATCATACATTCCTAGAGTGGGTACTTTGGTTTTTTTGGTGTTATTTTGCTTCCTTGTGCACCTTTTGTGCACAAGAAGCGATCCATATACACCCACCCCATTTCAAGGGTGGGTTTTCTTTTCATTTGATGTTCAAAAATTCGAAATATATAAAAAAAAAGAAATGTCAACAATCAGCTGATATGAGGGAGGGAGATACACCCGTCTCTCTCTCGCAAGAATATTAATGGCGATCGGGAAATTATCTGTGGTTCTGGGCTAAGATAAAGAATATAGAATTCGTTTGTTCAATATTTTTATATTATATGTTTATATATTTTTTTTTTTTTGGGCAGAAATTTTGTTTGTGGGTTACGTGAGTAAGGTCGTACTAGTGTTATTAGGTAAGTTAGTTAATAATACTGTGTGTCAGGTAGTGTATTTATGTATATTATCATTCAGATTTTTTTTTTCGTTCAAAACGAAATTTTTGTAACCAACAATGACGAGACGTAGGACATTGGAAAGGGAAATTTCTCCTTCCAATGTTCCAAAGAAAAAAAAAAAAGGAAAAACAATACTCACAGCTGACAAAGACAACATATGAAAAAGAAGAGGGAAAAGACTTACAAAGAGAGGACAATGGGAAACAGATAACCCAGCTTGATAGCAACGGGTAGAGCATCGACCCCAAGATCATTTTGTAAAGTCAAGTGTCGAACAGCTGGTCGCTACCTCTGATAGTGATTTTTTTTGCTGTATAAAAAAAAAAGAAAAAAGAAGTCAAGTACAGTGAGGCGGAGGCCCTCTGTAAAGAAAATTTTTTTTTGTCAATTTATTTTCTAAGGTGAGTTTGGCATATAGGGGAAATAATTTTCCAGCAGTATAAAAAAAAAAAATCTAATTTTAATCAGATAATCCTAAAGGCGTGGAGAGGAATCGGTGGAGCGTACTTTTAAAGGAGGTGTACGCAGCCAAATACTCAATATAAAGGTACGTAGGGCGAAGCATAGGAGTGCCTGTAGGCAAAATAATTAAACAAATTTAAAACCAATAGGCATTGAGAGTCGCTAGGCAGCGCAGGTCCCAGCGGAAATCTTGACGACTACCGTTTCCCTGCTAGGAGCGTTGTAAAGAAGATACCGGTGCAACCGGATAAGACCGGTGCAGGCGGTAATAGTGGTGGCGGTGGTCCGCAACAACGGCAGCGAGGGGTGCTCCCTAAAGAAAAATTCAACGCTTCCAGGAGGTGCTCCGTGGGACACAGTGTACAGTGAACGGTTTAAAGTGAAAAAAAAACAAAAATTTAAAGTTAAACTTAAAAATTGACCTTGAATTAACTGTTGCTCCTTCTGAGAAAATTTTTTTTTAAAAAAAAAAATCCATAGTGCTCATAGTTGAAGCTGCATAGAATTATTTGTTTTTGAATTTTCCCTGGATTTTTTTTTAATTAAGCTTAAATTTTAAAATTAAGTTAAGGTTAGAATAAGTGTTTTGTTGGATTTGTGTGAATTCTGCGAAGAACGAACAGTGCCTTAGGCGTCGCGTCTAACTCCGCAATAGAAAAAAAAAAAAGAAAAGGAAAACCACATCCTTCATCGTGCTGCCGGCAGGACAACGGGGGACCTGGATAAAAAAAAGAACCGTGAGTAACCCGTTTTTTTTACCTTTGAAAGAGAAGTTTACTGAGTTGAAAATTTTGTTTGTTGACGTACCCATTCATCCAGAAATGGGCCTCATCGCTGAAGATGATTTTTCGATGAAAATTAGGATCAGTTTCCTACTGCTCCAGAGCCCATTCAGCGGACACTCGTCATTGTCTATGGTCGTTTACCTTCAGGTCCTGAGTCAGTTGAATTTTGTACGGGTGTAGGCCCAAGTCACGATGCAAAATTCGCCAAGTTGTGGTCTGCAAAAGGCCGAGTTGTTGTGAGCGACGCGAAATCGACTACCTCGGATTCTCCTGCACACTCTTACGGACAGCGGCGATGTTTTCGGCATATCTTGCGTTTCGTCGACATACGGGTGTTGGCTGATCATTTACTGAATCAGTGGCCTCAAATTTATCCAGCACAGTGCGAATAGTCCTTTCGGAAGGACGATTATGTCGACAGTAAAATGGGCGAAGGACGCGGAACGTTGCCCGAACAGAACACACATTTTGATAAAACAATTTTATTATTTGCACGTGTTGTTGAACGCTATACCCATCCACGGTGATTTGGCAAAACAGGCTGAATAAATGACGGCCAATTTGACAGATATAGCTTCAACAATGTGGCGGCTATCAACTGTCAAAGTTCGGAAGTCCTTATTGGAAGACATTGTATGTGCCCTCCAATGGCCATTGATATAATATAGTGCATTTACCAAACTTAATTTACTCTCCATTTTCACTCATCCTCTAAATGTGTTCTTCTTCATTCTCACTCATTATTTCATCTGCCCTCTTCTAGCCATTCAAAGAAAGTTTATGTATGATATACATATATAAACAAAAATGTTTACACTTATACAACTTCGGGCACTAAGAAGGTTATACACCAAGTTTAATTTGCTTAGCTCAAATTTGAGGCCCAAAAAGTGGTGACGTATGTACGGACGGACTGTTGGAGACTATGACGTCACCATCCTTTTTTTTTATTGACGTTAATTTTGGGCACACCCATTGCCCATAAGTACAAGAATGTATTTAACAGTCTACGAGTACACACCTATTATAATTACATTTCACACCTTTTATAAATTGCGATGGAAAGAAAAGCTTTATAATACGTATTCAAAGAGTTTGGTGGTTTAGTTTTGCATACAGTATATTGTTTTTTATTATAAGTTTATTTTTCGCCCTGAGGTGGTAAATCAAAGAACGAAACTGGGCCCGTACCCAGTACTAGTGTGGGACTTTTACAAACTTATCTAACTTAACTGTCATTCGGATTTGTGTTAGTCTGATTAAACTCTTTTCTCTCACGTTCTAGTGCTCTCAATGTGTTTATGATAACCTTTGCATTTACAGCAAAAGCATCCCAAGCCTCTTGGCTTTTAAGCATTTCACCAATTATATGTTCAGGGTTTGGTGGCACGTGCACTGCGTTTTCGCTGCAGTCCACGCATCGCGGGCAGTAATTGCTATTATCGTGCTTGAATTTATGCAGTTATGAGCGGAAGGATCGATGACCTATCAGCAACTGGGTTAAGTGATACCCTACTTCACCTGTCTTTCTATCCATAACCTGATTTGTGGTATAAGTGTATGTGTCCACCTGCCTTTTCGGAAGTACTCCAGAGTTCTTGCCACTCTCCTATGGTATGCATCCTTAGCGGCATCTGCTGGGTTTTGCCGATTGAAGCGATTCTGCCTGCTTCAATTCGTATTGTCGTCATTGCTCTTCTGCCAGGATGTATATTGGTAGCATTTTTGATATCACATGTATGCGCAGCACACTAAATAATAAACAAAAAAATATTAGGCATGATTCGCGCAAGCCTTCGTTTTGTGTTTCACCAGCGAGAGGCCAGCCAAGCCCAGCCATTGCCGTAGCTTGGCAATTACAATAATTGCGTTATCGTTGGCGAAACCTATACTGTTTGTCTCCTCAGGTATTGAGAGGTGTAAGACCCCATCGTACTAGATGTCCCAGAGTAGCGGACCTAGCACTATGCCCTGTGGCACTCCGCTGGTGATCTTGTATTCTTTGGATCCACTATCTGTATCGTAGATTAAGACTTTACGTCTGAAGTGACTACTCGCAAGTCTCTGAGAGCCTGTAGCCAGTTGCGACAGTTTTCAGTATTGAGTGCGTTCTTGATATCGGGGATTATCACTAAGTGATAAACCTCTTGCGTAACCACTACGCTAATTGCATCTATTGTTGAGAGCGCCTTCCGGAAACCATATTCGTGTTCCGATAACCCACCTGAAGTTTCTGTCGCTGCTTCCAATCTGTGGAAGATGACTCATTCCAGCACTTTCCCCGCCATGTCTAGCATGCGTAATGGGCAGTATGATGAGGGTTACGCCGGTGGCTTATTCCGTTTGGGGAGTAGTACCAGACTCCGCCTTTTCCACTGGTCGGAAAAAACTTCTTCTTTCAAACACGTGTTGTACATTTCTATGAACATACCTGGGCTTGCTTTGACTGCCATCTTGAGAGCTATGTATATTGAGGATGCCGTCGGGTCCCGGTAATTTCTTATCTAAAAGTATGTTCGGTGTTTCTGCAGTAGGGTAGACGTAAATTTTCTGATATAGTGGGAAAAATCCTGTAACAACCAAATGTAGGAGTTTGGGCACGTGGAAATTGTCTGCCATATCCTGAGTTTTTTCTTAATGCGATGCCCCAGGGGTTTTTATCTGCTTCATTTTATAGCTCCAGAAAGCATCAAGGGACATCGAGGCCGAACTGAATAAGAGATCTGTATTTTTTTTTTAAAAAAATTTTTTGCAAAAGAGTGAATTGCTCATTGTTTCATGTTTCATGCTAAAACAAAAATAAGAAAAGATGCACTTACTTGAAATTGTGTCCACAATCTGAGCTTAAAGTCCAATCTGCACTATTTCCTCCAAAGGTCAAATCCAGAATATTTCTGAAGATATATTTTCTTATACACTCCAGACAAAGCGAATAAATCTCACGGATATGGAAGGCCAAGTTACTTGAACACTCTTACACACTTTAATAATGGCTAATGTTACCTTTAATTGCAGAATTTTGTCACATAGTCGGCAGAATACCCAGGCAATCCTTATCTTTCAAACTGCAATTAGTTTCTCTACTGCTTCCGCTAGTATGCTAACTGTCGACCTCTGTGTTCCGAAATATGTCATTCTTAACGATTACTTCCCTGCTTTTTTACTGGAGTTGTCAGCCAATGCTTGACATATTTCTTCTCGTGTTGTAACTCCATCTAGCTCCTCGACTTCGATGAGTACTTCATGTTTTAATATTTTAACTTCTGCTTTAGTTTCCAGTGCTTTTTCAACTGTTATGTGCATTTTTTCTGTTTGCGGATCTTGTGTTTTCTTAAATTTCAGCAGCCTTTAGCCTCCTTATGTGATTCACATTTTCGTCCAATTTTTTTGTTCGGGATTAACCTTTACCATGCGGAGCATATCGGCATAGGCTAAGTTCCCCTTGGCTTTGATGACCATCATATCCGGTTGGGGTCTTTTGCTCCTCTTAGTTGGCTTAGGTTGCCCCTTCTTTTTAGCCCAAGTACGTTCCTGTATTCCAGTTTGGCCTGGTGCTTGTTTCATAGTTTCATCAGCCTTCGAAGGTGTCATTTTTATATTTTTTTGCGACTGATACTTGCTGACCTGAGCAGCTGAACTTATTTATTTCCTTTCGCTTTGCAGTTAGTGAGGATATCTCCGGTTTCCCGGCTTGGACTATGACATTCGGTGGCTTCACTACATGTTGTTTGATTAGCTAAAACAGGGGTTCATAATGTAGCACCTTATGACATATTGAACGAATAAATTGAGGAAGTCTTCTAATTTTTTGGCCTTGCCTTACAAGACGCTTAGTTAAGAGCAGCGAGTATACCGCCTTTTGACAAAAATTTCACTGGGCTTTTGTAGTTTGTCCGTCACATCCTCCGTTTTTGCGGATCTCGGTCGGTGACTGCATTGTTTAATGAATGATGAAAAAATGTATGTATTTGCAGACAAACGCGATGAGAAAAAAACCTACGTAGTTAGAGACGAACACAATTATAAAAGACGAAAAAGTGTCCGAAAGATAAATCCCGAGTCACAAAACAATAATCAAAAAATATAAATAATTATACCATAAAATACCAAAGTCAAATTACCAGAGGTCTTTATTAGCAGGGAGCTAAGATCCAAGTGGCGGAGATAAAAGAAATTTCTTTGTACATTAATAGATAAAGTAAGGCAAGCAGTTATACAATGTACAGATAGCACAACTTGTGTGTGTATTATTGAATTTACATATAGCGTAAATTGTGTGTGATTTGGCAAAAATTTCATATTTAACTAATTAAGTGTAATGATTAATAACCTTCGAAATATTTCTAAACATTCGCCCACCTCTGGAACGTAGTTTCAGCAAGTGGGGGGCAGAGCCAATTATGTACAGGCCGAAAGAGATTCCCATTAGCAGTTCGTAGAGTTACAACTCGAACATGTCCTTCTTTGTCAGGATGTATTGCAGTAACTTTTTCCAAAGCCCATTTTCCTGGTAGTTTTTCTTCTTTGATAGCAACCAAGTCATTGAGCTGAAGATTTTGTTGTGGTTTCAATTAATAGACGATCGAATTCTGACAATACTCTAGCTGAACCACGAAAGTTGGTGCCATTGTCCGGTTATACATATGTGAAATAAAAGACGTGTTTCATTAGAGCGGATCCTACATTTGGGGGCTCAACCGGAATTGAACCGGCGAAAAGGGAAATAGTGCAGAAAAGTGTCCGAAAGAGATTCCCATTAGCAGTTCGTAGAGTTAAAACTCGGACATGTCCTTTTTTGCCAGTATGTATTGCAGTAACTCTTCCCAAGCCCATTTTTCTGGTGGTAGTTTTCTTCTTTGATAGCAAGCAAGTCATTGAGCTGAAGATTTTGTTGTGGTTGTAACCAACGTGGCCGTTGTTTTAAAGAGGACAGATACTCCATATTCCATCGTTTCCAATAGCTTCGTATCTTTGAGTGCAAGGCCGATAGACGATCGAATTCTGAAAATACTCTAGCTGAACCATGAAAGTTGGTACCGTTGTTCGGGTATATGTGCGATGGTTTGCCTCGCCGCGCTACAAAGCGGCGTAATGCAGCCAGAAAAGCTTCGGTGGTCAGATCACTGATAGGCTCTGAATGTATTCCCTTTGTTACCACACATAAAAATAAAGACATGTATCCTTTGGTAGTGCAGGTTTTTCGGTCATTCTTTCTTTTCGGATTCTATTAGAATGGGACCGGCATAGTCGCATTCACAGTGTGTGAAAGGTCTACTCACCTGAATCCGTGGGCCTGGTAGGTTTTCCATGAGTTGAGATGTCGTCGCTTTCCTCCGTCGAAAATATTTTATGCAATCCTGGTTAATTTCCGTAGCACATTTCGACAGCCGAAGATCCAGTATTCTTGACGGATCAATACAAAGAGTGTTGTCACTCTAGGGTGTAGCCATCGTTCATGAGCGTCAAGTGCGATCAGCTTGACTACGACACGTCCTTTAGAACTGATGATAGAATGTTTCGCGCTGAACGAGATATCAGCTTCTTGCATTCAACCTCCAAAACGTAGGATTTCTTCGTCATCTAAAAAAGGATTCAAATTAGAGATACTACAGGTTTTAGCGAAGTGGCCGTACTTCAAATAGTAGGTTATGTTTTCTCCAAAGTGCAGATTCTGCAGCCATCCATTTACCACTCGTTTAGTATTACAAATTTAATGTGAAAGTACCTCGTATTTAGTGAGCTCCGAAAATATAGACGCTTTAGAATAAACCGACGCATATAGGCAACAGTATGAATCAATCGTTTCCAAGACGAAATGCGGGAGGATAGAAAATCGAGGGGGGATCAGGATTAGCTACGAAGTAGGACTGCTTATATTGATTTTCTTTCTCCTGCTTGCAGTCTGGATGTTCCTCGAAGTTCAGCATAATGGGCCATATCACTCTTTCCTAGCCAAAGTGGACCAGTCCACCAAATGGAGTGTGGGTCTGCAGGATTCTGATCCGATCTGCCATAGAACCACCGGCTTCGAGGTATAGTATTTAAGATCTCAACGGTTCGATTTTCAACGAAAATATCCCAACGTCGAGGTGGCGACGAAAGCCAAAAAAGAAAATCTTTTGAATCGCACCAGGCGAAGACATTTGAGTAGGTAATATTTAAGGATTCTTGAGCAGCAGTAAGTAGACGTGCAAGCAAGAGAGCTCCACAAGTAAGTTGCTTAATAAGAGCAACTCGAGTTTTAGCAGCAATGATATTGGTTGTGATAACTCCACTAGGAAGTATTCGTCGCGAATAGATAACGACGGCATTCGCAAATTCCGATGCATCCGGAAATGCGTGTAACTGAAACGTTGCATGTGCGACGTTGATGGAACGAGGAACGCGAATTTCAGTCAGCATGGGAAGTTCTTCACACCTTTTACACCATTTCTTTACGATTTCTTCCGGAAGAAGATCGTTCCACTTAAGTTTCTTACGCCAGAATTCTTGAAATATAATTTTTAGTCGCACCACCGAGGGAGCAATGAAACCGAGAGGATAGAAAATTCTTGCAACGTCTTTGAGAATATTAGATTTTGTACCGGGTTCATTGGTTACCAGATTAAAACGAAACGAAAAATAGTCTATTTGCAAGTTCCAGTACAACTCAAGAACTTTAACCCACGAATCTGATTCATTTTCAAATGATACTACATCACTTTGAAGATGTTCTTCATCCTGTACAAGCTCGGACCAATTACTTTACCATTTACTTTATTATCAACCGGCTTTTGGTATTATTATTACTATTTATGTCGGGTTAATTTGCACTGCGACCTAATGGTCTATTGTGGCCCTGTTAATACATAGGAGAGGTTTATTCCCTCATTAGAGTTTCCCTCAGAATATAATTCCTTCAGAATTGTTATCGAGGGTCAAACACTTTTTCTTTGCCTTGGCAAGGATAGTTCACCATAGAGCACCCTCTCAAATCCAGTTTCTCTAAGGAATCTGAGAATGAGAAGTGGATCTATGGTTGGTATATGCTCATCTGATAGTTGGTACTTGCCCAAGCATTTCAGTCTTTGTGTCAGTGCCCCACATGACTCCAGAAAATGTTCTGGAGTCCCACTGGACTCATTGCAGAATCTGCAAACGCCTTCGTTTGTTATACGTAGTTTCCTTAAATGCTTCCCGAGTTTACAGTGCCCCGTTAGAAAGCCTGTTAGGATACGTTGGTTATTCTTGTTAAGGCAGATGCACGCTTTGAATCTCTTCCAGTTGTAAGTGTCCCAGAAGTCTCTTAGCTTGCCTCAGACCTGGAGTATTAACCCAGGTTCTCGCCCTTCTTTCTTCTTTTTCTTTTTGTATGGTGTGGTTTCCTATTCCACAGAATGGTTCAGATCCAATAAAGAATTCTGCTGCTCCTTGTCTTGCCAAGGAGTCTGCTTGTTCATTGCCCTCTACTCCAGCGTGGCCAGTTTCATTCATTAAGTTTGTATAGGCATTCCCACACAAGTTTTGATCTAATGATATGGGAGTCAAGTGCCTTGATAGCTGCTTGACTATCGGACAATATTGCTATGTCGCATTTTTTGTACATTCTATCTACTTGAAAACATCTATCTACTCGTATAGCGTGTATTTCAGCTTGAATGATGCTGGTACTTTTGCCCATAGGTTCAGAGTACTTTGTTCTTGGCCCAAATCCAGTTCTCGAGCGGTCCGTATACCACTCTATTGTGTGGTTACTCAATCCGTATATTATGGATTCATTGCTCCAAGCTTTTTTATTACTTAACTTCGTAAGGAATTTTTTATCAAAGTTAAATTTCTTGATACTATCGTCCCTAGGAATTGCTAGAAGGGGGAATTTCTTGAGAAGTACATCATATTCTTTTGAATTGATGCATTTCTCCCTCCCGATGCCCTCTTTTGCCTTCCTTACGATCGTCCCCTTTGCGTATTGCTCAATATAGTTAGTTCCAGGAATACTTCCATGGCAGCAGATGGACATGTTACAGTGTTACATGTCACAGTGATACAGAGGCAAGCCAGTCTTTGCACTTTAATGAGTGTATTCTTCGTCGTGACTAGACTAGTTTGTTTGGGTCACGCTATCGCTCCATATGTGGTTATTGGTCTCACAATGGCGATGTGCATCCATCTTAGAATGCTCGGGTTAAGTCCCCAAGACTTACCCGCTAAGCTCCAACATATCATGAGAGCAGCACGGGTGGCCTTTTTGCATACTTCTTCTTTGTGTTTTTTCCGCATGAGTTTATGTACTATCTAGGTGTAATCCTAGATTTCCTTGTCCGACAGCCGAATTTGCTTCAGTTCAAACTTTCTTTTCCTTGTGAATGGTTCTAATGTAGTTTTTCCGGGTTTATGTTAAGCCCAGTCATGCAGCACCATTCTTTAGTTGCTCTCAGACCTCTTTGTATGATGTCACAAAGGGCTCCTTCAATCTTTCTCTGGCAATAAGTACTATATCATCAGCATAGGCTGGACAGTTGATTCCGAGGTTGGTTAAGTTTTCAAGAAGTTCATCTACAATTAGACTTTAAATTAGAGGAGATAGTACTCCTCTTTGTGAACATCGTCTTGTTGTGTTGACCTTCATGGTACTACGCGACGTCTGAGTTACTGCTGATCTTGTTCTCAGTAACTCGTACATACATTTAGATACTGTTCTGCGGACTCCTTTCTGTCAAGGGCTCGTTTGATGGCTTCGTCTGAAGTATTATCAAATGCCCCCTCGATGTCTAGGAAGACGCACACAACAATCTCTTTCATTTCAAGTGCTTTTTTTTATAATTTGCAAGAGTTAAAGGGAATATGAATACCCTTATACTAACTTTAAGGACACGGGCGTTTTTGTGCAAAGGGGAAGAGACAGAGAGAAAGACAGATTGGTGTAGTTGGTTTGAAACTCAGGTGGTAGTTAAGTTTCAGTGAACTCCAAGGGTGGCTGTCCAGATAACTGGGGAGTATTTTTTTTTGTTTTGCTCTTATTGTCGTTGCTTATGATTCACAGTATGTTTTTTTTTTCCGTCCTCCTGATGTAATCATCACGATCTAGTTGCATACGACCACCCTACTGCCAGTGTTTCGGAATTATCGCAAATATTATCCGGATGCAAAACGTCTAACACTGTTCTTAACTTTCGACCAATTAAAAGCTCAGCCGGGGTTTTTCCAGTCACGGTATGAGGTGTTGTATGTTGTTTAAAAAGAAATTTCTGCAATTTGAGTTGCATATCTCCCTCCGATAAGGTGGACAAGGGCGCCTTTCTTAAAAACCTCTGCGGCCGATTGACTGCCAACTATTTTAACCTCAAGCCATTTGGACATCGAGTCAACGATAATCAAAAATAAATTGCCGGGTTAATGAACTGACGTGGCGCAGCTGGTGGATTCGCACGATTTTTCTGGCACTGATCACCTCCTTTTACTGTACTTTCAATCTGTTGATTCATTAGGTGCCACCAGACATAGCTGCGAATGCTTTCATCAGGGTCATTCCAAGGTAATTTGCATGCAGAAGGTCCAAAATTTGATTTTGAAAAACTGGCAGTATCACGAGTCGGTTGCCCCACAAAATACATTCTTTGTGTGTTGACAGTTCTGATCTTCTTTGAAAAAAAGGTTGAAACTGGTGTTTGTGGTTGCCAACCGTGTAGGATTCAACGCAGCAACTTTGAATAATTGGCATCTTTCGCGGTTTCTTTCTCTTTTTCAATAACAGTACATCGATCGGTTCACTTATTACATCCACGGTGTTCTTTAATGGCAATCTGCTTAGACAATCGGCGTTTGCATTTAGTTTCCCAGCTCTATGTTCTAACTCATAATCGTAAGCGGCGAGTAATAAACTCCATCTCAACATACGAGGGGAAATCATCACTGGAATAGGTTTATTCTTGTTGAAAATTCCTAATAAAGGTTTATGATCAGTAACAATCAAAACGGATCGACCCGCTATATACTGATGGAAGTGTTTTACGCCGAATATTGCAGATAATTCCTCTTTATCTATCTGCGCATAATTGCGCTCACTTTAACTTAGTGTACGCGACGCATATGCGATAGGCCGCTCGTTTTCCTCACAATCCCTGTGTGTTAATACCGCGCCTACTCCATATGGCGAGGCATCGCAAGAAAGAACTAAAACCTTGGATTCATCGTAATGTCGGATCTTAATAAAGTTTTTAATTCATTAAACACTGTAGTATGTTCTTCCGTCCAGGACCGTTTTACAGTTTTATCTAGCAGTCGGTGTAATTTTTCTGCTTTAGATGCTTTGTTTGGTAGGAACTTGTTATACAAATTTAGCATTCCAAGGAACGATTGCAACACTTCTTTATTTTTGGGCAGTGGCACATTTTGAATGGCCTCCACTTTAGTTTTATTTGGGGATATTCCGACACTTGAAATGTGAAAACCGAGAAAATCGATTTCTGGTTTCCCAAATATGCATTTAGACCTTCGAACCGTGATATTTGCCTGAGCCAGTCTATCTAATACTGTTTCTAGATTTTTGTTATGTGATACTTTATCCTGGCCCGAAACGATAATATCATCCAGAAACACCTTTACTCCCGAGAAAACTCCGGGAGTAAAAGTGCACAAAGCAAATTGTTCATGGATCTTTGAAAAATTCCTGGGGCCGCTAAAATACCGAACGGAAGTCTTTTTACTTTACATAGACCCCTATGAGTGTTTAAAGTTAAAATTTCTGCTGAAGCTTCGTCTACTATTAATTGCTGGTAAGCCTTCTGTAAATCTAATTTTGTAAATACCTTGCCAGCTGATATTTCTGCCATAACCTCGGAGTATAGTGGTAAAGGATACGCGTTTGGTTTTGTGACCGCATTGACCGCACTCCTTTATTCTCCACAGATTCTCATTGTACCATCTTTTTTAAGAACCGGTATGATAGGTGTCGCCCAACGTGAAAATTCGACGGGTTGAAGAATTTTCTGCTCCATCAACTTATCGATCTCATCTTCCACAAGTTTTCTCAAGGCAAAAGGCACTTGACGGTGTTCTAAAAAAATTGGTAGTACTTCGATGCTGACCGGTGGTCCCACTTGAGCACATAGTTCATCTTTAAAAATCCGGCATATTTTCTTTTCAAACAGCCCCAGTTGCTCTTCGCTTCCATAATGTTCACTCCCTCGATCGATATCGGATAAAGGTACAAACCAGTCACGTCCCAACAAACTCCGGCCGCCACCTGCAACAACAACAACAGACAGATTATGCTCAACATTTTTATAATTTAAGTTCACTTGTGTAGATCCTAGTACGTTCAGTGTCTCTTTAGACCATGTTTGCAACATAAGTGGTGATATCTCCAGCTTCTGGTCACTCTTCTTCATTCGCTCCCACGTCGTATCGGCTATCACTGTACAGGATATGCCCCCGAATCCACTTCAAATTCTTCTACTGCTCCGTTGACCCTTAACTTAGTTATTATTTTCGATGGATGCGCATCAGCCATGCTGTTTGTCTCGTCAGCAATGTTGTTTATTTCACCAAAATAATTAGTAGCCATACGCAAAGGTTCCTCATGATGCACCTCACTTGATTGTTGCTGTAACACGTGCAGTCCATTTCCATGTTGATTTTGTTTATTTGCTGCCCTCTTTTTATAGCACGCTCAGCTAGAGTGGCCACGCAACTGTGCTCTTTGGAAATCTAATTCTGCTTCACTGAATAATCGTTTTTGCAGAGCTACATCGGTGATACCACAAACGATCTGATCGCGCAACATGTTATTCAATTCTATGAAATTACAGTGCTCTGACTGTTTCCGCAAGTCCTTAACGAAGTCGGCAATAGATTCACCTATTTTCTGAGTCCTTTTATGAAATGCGTACCGTTGGACGATCTCGTTTGGTTTTGAGTGGAAATGGCCATCCAACTTTTCAAGAATCTCTTGAAAGGTCATATTCTTTGGCCCCAGTGGTGTCAGTAACGAGCGTATTATTTCGTAAGTCATTTCTCCGACACAAGCAAGAAATATTGCTTTCTGCTGGACCTCATTCCTAATGCTATTGGCCTCAAAGTAAAATTCCATCCTGTCCTTGTAATGGACAGTTCTGAATTATATCCTAACAACCAATAAAGTTTTATATATATAATATTTAGGTCTTCTACTTTCTTTTCAACATGTTCCTTCCATTTCAGTTTAGCATCCAAATTCATACCCAGATATTTAGCTGTGTTAGATTAAGGAACTACATGGTTATTATTAACCACTGAAACATTCGTTATTTTTTTATTTATAAAATGATATGGGTGGACTTTGACTCATTAAGTTTAATTCGCCATCGCTGCGTCTAATCACATATCTCGTTAACTGAATTTTCTAGCTTTTCTGTTGCTTTAGCCACACATCCATCTGTTGATAGAAGAGCAGTGTCGTCTACAAATGTGGCTATCATGGTATCACTCGCATGCGGTATATCACTCATGTATAATAGGTACAGGATGAGTCCTAGAACTCTTTCCTGTGGAACAACTGCTTGTATTCCTTTAAGTTCAGAGTACGCTGAACCATAGCGAACTCTAAAGAATCTATCTGCTATATAAGATTTAAATATCTCATAGTACTGTCCCTATGAAGTTTGTACTCTAAACCCTTATGCCAAACTTTATCAGAGCCTGTGCAACGTCTAAAAATATTGCAGAACAAATTTGTTTTCCTTCCAGTGCCTTTTCTATAACATTAGTTATACGATGCACTTGGTCTATCGTCGAGTTCTATAATTTGGTCTAGTCTTTTAAGAAGGAGTTTTTCGAAAAGTTTCGATAATACCGGTAAAAGTGAGATTGGCCTATATGAGGTAACTTCTGACATAGGCTTACCTTGTTTAGGTATAACAATAATTTCTGATGTCTTTTAGTGATGTGGGACATAACTTTGTTTAATTTTAATTGGTAACATTTGGAATAATAATTTTAATTCGTAACATCCCGCCTCTTGTGAATCGACCCAAGCAATTCACTCACTTTTCAAAATTGCCGATTTTGTTTTAACTTCGACGGATCGAACATGTCCATCGGTTGCAGAAATCATCCTCACAACTATGCCACGCTTCCATTCACCTCTGCACTCGATAACTACCCATTCCTGCCTTCTAGCAGAAATGGTAGTTCTAGCCCCAATCAAATTTGTTCTGCAGTCACTATGAATTCTCACGGGAACGCCACGCCGATTCACGAAATTGCGAGGACATAGGATTACTGAGTCGCTTGAAAGGTCTCTGACGATTTCCATATGGATCGCTCTTACCGTCAAGCAAGTAAAAATGGCCCGCCATCTCTTTTCCGTTCTGCGACCTATTGCTACCTATGGAATCTGACCGTAAGATTATTTGACTTGGCCTTAATTCATGATGGTTAACTATAGACTCTTTCAAACATACACCCAACACGGCGGCCTGAAGTTCCAACCGTGGTATAGTCGTAAGCTTCAAGGGGCTGCATCTTGTTTTGGCTGTAATAAAGCAAACGCTCACATCATCTCCCAGTTCAACTCGCCAGTAAGTCACCCCACAATAGGAAACCTCGCTAGCGTCAACAAATATATGGAGCTGAACATTTGCCACTGGATTGGTCAGTTGTGAGTTCTATGTATCTCGAAGTTCTTCAGACCATCTAGAGACCTATACCAATTGTACTACTGTACATATGTATATATATCTTCTGGAATGAAATCATTCCATTCTATACTTCTCTTCCACAATCGTTGCAACAATAACTTTGAAGCTTGGTAATATTAGCTAGGAGGCCAAACGGATCAAAAATTGACATTGTCAGACTTAGTACCTGCCTTTTGGTGGGATGCACATACCCGTCTAATACCTGTTTTGGCATTTGGCCAAATTTTAGGATAAAACAAAACCTATCACTTTCAGGGTCCCAATACATCCCTAATATTTTTTCTTTATCCGTATTCCCGCAGTTTATGTTCTTCAGTTTCATAGCTTCAGTTGAAGTGCAGTCTACAGCCTTGAGAAAATGAGACGAGTTCGAAACAAACAAACTCAAACCCAGCACGGCTGTGAATCTCAACGACGTTTTTTGAAACCTGAATCGCCTCTTCTATAGTATCGAAGCTTTCGACGTAGTCGAAACCACTACATAGTGGCGGTCTACTATAGCCGTATAGGCACGCGGATGAACATCCTTGTAGGTACTGGCATTTAAGTTTTTGTAAACTGTGCTGAACACGGTGAACATTTCTACCCGAAAATCGTGGAAGACATAACAAATGTTTCTGGCAGTTTGGATAAAGCTCCATCTCTCCATAAAAACCTTTGTGAATTTTGGTCTTCGTTTCTAATTCTAACTTGAAGGAACATTTCCCGAATATGTGCACATACCCCGATTTTACGCAGCCTATAGCCAAATGAGATTGCCAAGAGAGAATATGGTTGGTACATCTGAGGGCCCTTAAGTAGCAACGAGTTAAGAGACATACCGTCCATTTGGGTGGCGGCGTCAAATACAAGGCGTGATTTATTTCCTTTGATCACTTTACAAACGGAAAAATGTGGAAGATACCATGAATGATCTGTCCTAGAACTTTCCTGAAACGACAATTTTCTAATTTCCGAAGTATTCATTCAATTTAGATTTATACCATTCCGAGAATTTTGGATCCTTAAACATACGTTTCTCTACAGTATAAAGGCATTTTAACGCCATGCTATAACTATGTGCAAACTTCACGTAATTTTTTTTCCACAAAAGGCCCGTTTCGCACCGATCTTTTATTTTGTTTGTTGTTGCTTCCAGAATATCGTTTGCCCTCTTATCGCTCTCTGATAATAACCCTGTCGACGGCTTAATATCTACATTTTCCATTGCAAAATATTCTGCTACCTGCCTATTCAAATCTTCCAGATTATTATCTTGACAATCAATAAAATTAACGACGGCATCTAAATGATTATTCTCATCTGATCCGAATAATACCCAACCTAATTTTGTATTATGGGCGGCAAATCCCCTGCTGATATTAAGAGTTCTTGTTGGCCGCACCAGGCCCGTATGTGGTCTACCTATTAAAAGCTGAGGCACTGCGTCTATATAATCGTTAACACCCATTTTTCTTATCTCAGGATATTGTGACGGAAGTAATAAATTTTTCATTATCCGGACATTTTTCATCTGGTATTTTACAGCACCACTATTCACACCTGAAATCTCATACTCAATTCGTTGGGACAATTCACTGGTGGTTTGATCGTTTGATCAGAGGCAGAAAATCAGATCGTCCTCTTAAATCAATTGAGCGAGCAATACCTTCATCTAACAGAGATACCCTAGCACACATAAACCCGCAGGTCCAAATATTCTAACCGGCAAAAATTTAAATATAGTTTTATCGCAACAATTAAAATTATTTTGAATGGCACTGGCGAGTGCCCTTTCAAATTTCCTTTCTACAACGGAAACCAAAGCACCTGTACTGGAGCCCATGCTAGTATTTTTATTTTCCTTCAAGCAGGGCAATTGTTCCTCTTCATCGACGGCGCAGATAACATTCACATTTGTCGATCTCGATTTGGGGCCTACAGCCGCTTCAGTGGCAAAGCAATATACGAGTACCTAGCAACTTCCTGCATCCATTTGCTAAAATCTTGTACCGCTGGATACCGTTGTAACGAAAACGAATATCTGACCCAATCTTCTCGTTTATTTAGTAGCAGTTTGCCCACAAGTTCGTCGATCAGAGTCGGATTAGATAAATGAGCAGTTGTCGAAACACTCGAGAAAAACTGTGAAATTAGTAACCAGAATACTAAAATTCACTACTTTCGAAACCTTCGAACTATGAATTGATGCAAACGAACGTACTTTCGCCAATTGACTTCGTATTAAGATGTCAGGGCGGCAAAAATGAAATTAAGTTCTGATTATTGCTTAAACATTTTTTGGACTAATGAGAAGACCCTGTACTTTTCGCCTAGCTTCCCCTTTCAAGGCTTTATGAAGACGCTTTAAATTCTCTACCTCAGTCTAGCGATGTGCCGCGGTAGTTTCTCTATATGCTACTAAGGACATCGGCCGTTGTTCTAGCATACCCTCGAACTCAGGTAAATCCAGGCATTTGCGAATAGACGACAACGGTGACGCGGAAAAGGAATAATTCTGATCGAATGAATTGTATCCATGTGGCAAGGGTGGCACAGAACGGGGCATAGGAACTGATTCGGAATTAAAATTACCCTGCAACATACCTGGAAAATATACGTATGACGTGGGGCTGGTAGAAGCGGGCGTGAACGTAGCAATCGATGAACTTCCAGCAAAATTGAAAGCAGTGGCCGACGGTGGGCGGGATGATCACTCAGTGAAGGGAACTGTGAAGATAACATTGGTTCTCTTGTGTGCATTGGCTCCGGTTCTAGAAGTGCTGATGTCTCCATATGAGAAGTCGTTGCTATTATTATTGACTTCAACAGTAGAACGGCAAGCAAGCCTTTTACAAAGGTTGTTGCGATCTTCTTCGGCGGCGGCATAAGTGGTTTTAAGTTCGGCAAGTTGTTGCTTGAGGACTGCGATGATGTTCCGTGCTCTGACTGATCTCCTCCGAATTGATGTTCTTGTCCTTGTTGTGGTAGGCACGGAAAATTCAATGCTGTTGGCGACATTGTTGTTGGAGGAGGCAGCGATGACTTGTTCTCTAGCCTTGGCGTGGCGGCAACGACTTGGCTTGTTGCAATAAATCCGTCGATATTGACGGTGGCGGCTATAGGTGTATTGGTACTGGTGACAGAAACGATGGATTTGTCGGCACTGGCTGTGACAACGACAAAATGGTCGATATTGGCCGTTGTGGTGTCTAGTTCGTCGGCGTTGGATGTGGTCACGATGAGGCAATTAATACTGGCACTTGCCGATGCAATCGGATTGTCGGCACTGGCTGTGCAAGCGGCAGGTAAGTCACGGCAAGCGGTGGACATAACGGAGTACCTCACACTGGCTGTGTTTATGTTTGGTTCTCCGGCGTAAAAGGTGGTTCTGGCTGTGGTAACGATAAGTCAATTAATACCAGCACTGGCGGCAGGTAGGTCACTATAAGCGGCGGTCACAACGGAGTACTTCACTCTGGCAGCATTTAGGTTTGGTTCTCCGGCGTAAAAGGTGTTTGGAAATTGTGATGGCGAACTCATTGACGATGGCGGCAGCCGATTTGTCTGGCTTCTCAGTTTCGGCGGCATGAGAAAAATAGATAATTTGGCTTCTCAATTTCTGCGGCTAGAGGAAAATAATAAGCTGGCTTCTCAATTTCGGCGGCAAGAGAAAAATAATAAACTGGCTTCGCAATTCCGGCGGCAAGAGTAAAATAAATAAACTGTACTGGATAAGTTAACAGCCCGAGGCCAATGCTAAAATTAACACGCTTTATTTTGTTTAAAACGAGTTATTTATTTTCTGAAAGAAAATCCAATAATTTAAGAAAATATATTATGCAAATTACTTACACTCGTGGTCCTCGTGGCTCCTCATCCAGAAGTTCGACGTAAAAATGGCCAGAAAGACAGAAATTAACCTTCTAGAACAAAGTTAACGAATGATAGTTCTCTTAACTAAATCAATGAATTTGTACAGTGGTTTCTGGATGGTGAGCCAGTACAATGAGAACGTTCAGCGAGATAAAATGAACTGATAGAATAATAATTTTAATTGGTAACATCTGGAATAATAATTTTGATTGGTAACATCTGGAATAACAGTTTTAATTCGTAACACTGGTGATTTCCTATTATTTATTTTATGATCTCTCTTAACGAAACATAAGGAATTTCCTTTTCATCTATTCTATTATAGAAATCAAGATTTTCGTTTGTTACGCTAGGTGGAAAAGATTTGAAAACATTTGAAAGGTGCTGGCAAAAGAGTTTAACTTTTTCTTTTGGATCGCCGATCCATTTCCCATCAGGTGTTTTCAATGGGCGATTTTGCGCTTGAGGTCTCTTTAAACGTTTAGCAGCCTTCCAAAGGGAATAGTCCGTGACTTTGTCACCCATGAGATTACAAAGGTATTTAGCTAGAGAATCATTTTTGAATTCAGTGATACTTTTTTAAGTCTGTTATTAAGTCTATTAAATATGGTTTTACCGCCGGGATATCTTGTCGTTTGGCATTTTCTATGAGCTCTTCTCTTTTCAAGTATCAGTTGCTTGATTTCCGTGGGGAATTTCACCGAAGCCTGTTTTTTGTTTGTTGATAAGTCGGTGTACTCTCTTCTGCTGCCTTTTGTACATCGGTAAAGAATTGTTCTGTTTTAATGTCAATATGTTTTGTTGTGACAAGTGGAGATCTAAGGTTGATGAAACCTTCGAGATGTTCTCTGAATTTACACCAGTTCATTCTTTTGTTTGTTAGTCGTGGTTTTTTTTTTTATGTTCTATTGATAAACCGTTGACTGTTAAGATTACAGGTTTATGATCCGATGAAAGATCATCACTGCTTTTAACTTTAACATCTTTTCTATTGATACCTTTCGTTATAAAAAAGCCAATAACATCTGGTATTTTCATTTCTCTGCTTGTTGGTGTGTTGGTGTGTTTGTTTTAGCAGCAATTGGAACTTTGTCTAGTTTCATGTTTTCAACGTTTATTTGTCGTTTGCTTTTATTATTGGATGGATTTTGTTGATTGTTTTTAGCAGCTTTGCTTTTTCTTTCTTGAGTATTGAGTTTGAATTTTTCGAAGTGGCTCGATCTTAACAACAATACCCATTATTGATTTTATGTTGTATATCTTTTAGACTTCTTCTTGATTATGAAAAGAAAGCATAAAAAGGGATAATTTTCTGTTTCTTGGCATTGGTTGCCCATCATTACCTTGTGTGGTTTCTTTTTTAATAAAGTTTTTGGCTTCCAAAATCCTAAATTTTTTATTAGTCAAGTCTTCAGCGATATCGTGTTCATCACACGAGAAGTGAAGACCTCTGGCTACTACCCTAACTGGTCTAGTAGCTTTATTTTCATATGAGTATCACTGGAACTTCGTCTTGGTCAATTCGTCAGTGATTTCTCTATATGTGTCCCTTTCATCGACATTATTTTCCATTTATTGTTATTATAGGATGTGAATTTGCAAGCCTTTTTGGTTTTATGTTCGATTGCCCTTTTTAACTCACCAAATCTGTCTACTCCCGAGATCATTATTGGTGGTGGTAATGGCTGTTTTTTCAAACCAATAGTTATCTTTCTTACCTTGTAAATTTGCTTGTTTTGCATTATGTCTTCTTGCAGATATATCAGGACTTTCTTCTGCCTTGCGATTTTTCGTAGGCCTTTTGTTTTTCTTTAGATGGCCGTTTGTTTCCAGTGAGCTCCTCTTCATCTGTGAGGTATTCTTTTTGCGACACAGGTGAAGATCCGTTTCTATACATGGGACGACGCTGTTTGCAAATAATTTTTTGAGAAAAATACATGAGCTCAACTCTTGTTCAGTCATCGGATAGTATTGATCTCGAGACAAGTTCACCAGCATATACGGGAACAAAGGTTGTATGGCGATAAAATTGTTAATGACCTTCAATGGAACGGGTATGACGTGAAATAGTTCTAAGTTGTCTGTAGCTAGGATGAGTAGAGTGATCTTGAATATGATGTAGGTCAAACTTGGTCTTCCTTCAATATGCATTAGATTGTAAAAACTTAGAATGTGATGTTGCGTATAACGTTAATGGCCACTCTTTGAGCTCTTCCTTTATTTTACCTTATTAGGACTTCATTACTCTGCATCAGTCGTTAGGTTTGTGCATTAGATTATATACCTTCACTAATCGTTTAACGTACCTATTTAAATTATCGAACTCCTTCCAATATGAATCCATATTGTAGTAAGCAAAGTCCTTTCGCTACTAATTATTCGCGATGGACCGAGATTTTCAAAGTAAATTCGCGGTTGGTTTATGAAGAAGGTCGTTTCGATGGATGTGGTAATGGTACTAGGAGAAATAAGACATGCGATAAGCAATGTAACGAGAGTGAACCCCAAAGACATCTTCATCTTTTTGGGCTGCGAGTTACTGTAACTGCCATTATCATCCGATTCTTCTCTTTCTGTATTCGTTGTTTCATGATCAGCGTTAATATCTTCAGTTGGGAGTGGTGCCAGCTTATGAATAGGGCGGCGTAGAATTTCTGTCGAGGTGCGAACATCAGCTACACGAATAAGCCCATCGTCTCCTGGGTAAGTTTTTTCGATACGTCGTAGTTTCCATTTTGATGGAGGTATGTTGTCCTACTTCATTATTACCATTGTTCCCAGTTTTACGTCTGGAACCCGCTCTTTCCACTTCGACCGATACTGTAATTTGTTTAGATATTCCAGGTGCCATCGTCGCTAAAATTTAATTTTTTATGTGGGTCACTAGTTTCCATCGCTTAACCGAATTTAATTTTAATGTGTCTGCATGGGAATCTACCGATGATTTTAGTGATTCTCCAATGAGGAAGTGTCCCGGTGTTAAAAATATTAAATCGTTAGGATCTGCTGACAATAGTGTTATTGGTCTTGAATTTAATATTGTCCCTACTTCAGTGAGGTGCTCGTGGAGGTTTGAGATGGAAATATGTTCCTTTCGAACTGCAAAATGATCTTGCTTAAGGCGTGCTGGAATTCAATAAATTCCTTCACTTCATGCAGCTGAATTTTTACACCTACAGAGTTTGTTCTGTTGCAGCAATAAATGTTTCGACGAGTTCGTCTTCTTGCAATAAATCGTTTCAAAGCTCCTATGAAGACTTCGCCGGAAAGATCGGTGACCAGCTCCAAATGTATTGCCTTTGTAGCGACTATACTTCGAGTTTTCTCTGCTCTCCCAAAATTAGAAGTATAATCTCTCCCTCGCTTATTCCCTCCCTTTTCCCTCCGCGTTGTTTCCTTTTTCCATCAAGCAAGTGAGTGACAAACTAGCCCATAGAGTGATAAATCTATACAATATGGCCTCAGGGCCAAACGTGCTCTCGGGCAATCGGTTCGTTGAGTTAGATCAGCCTACCGACCCGCCTAAAAAAAGACCTAAACAAAATATAAATTCTCCTAGCCCTTAATTTTGACATTCCATCTCATTCTAATTCAAAAAATACCAAATTAATTATTATATCCCCAGCAAACCCCAAAAAACTCCTAAAATCCATTAGTGTTTTCGTATTAAAAAAAGCTATCGACGCCATAAGCACGTCATACGAATACATCACTCAAATTCGTAATGGCAACCTGCTTATATGTACTCGTAAAATCCCAACACGTTGCTAATCCCTTCCTTCCAAAAAAAACATTATCTAATCTTTGCCCGATTTCAATCTCACTTCATGGTCAACTTAACTCTTCCAAAGGCATTGTTTACGCATCATGCCTAAATATCCACCCTGAAGAAGAAATCATTGAAGAAATGAAGGACCAAGGTGTAACGGACGTATACAAATTAAAAAAAATTGAAAAAAGAGACATTGCAGGCGTAGTAAAAGACGTAGAACTACCATCTGGTCTAGTACTCTTTACCTTTGACCTCTTCCGTCCTCCTACAACTGTAAATGTAGGTTGGTACAAACTAAAAGTGGAAGAATACTTCCCAAATCCAATGCGCTGCAAAAAATGTCAGCTTCTCGAACACACAGCAAAAAGGTGCACTCGTAGTGAAACTTGTGCCGCATGCAATTTCCCCCCACACCCCTCTGCAAAGTGCATACGCACCTTATGTGCTAACTGTGCAGATAACCACCCACCATCATCGAAACAATGCAGACGGTTCATCCCAGAGAAAGAAATCCTGAAAATAAAAACATTAAAACAATGCAGCATGGCAGAAGCCAAACAAATCTGCAGCGAACAGAACTCAATCCTCCTTCCTCCCTTATATTACTCTTGCAAAAAACGGAACACAACCGACCACGCATAGCTTATCCAGTCAGTCACACTCCACAACCCCCCCTTCAACTTCCACAAAAGTGGTCAGTGCGACGCAAGAAGAAACAGATGATTCCTCTCGTTTAACGAAATCAATCAATAACACAGAAAAAAAAAGCAACATCACTCCCACACCTCTCTCAACCAATTCAAATCAAACCAATACAATACCAAACTCACCAGCAAAATCAAACACATTTGCAAACAGCACCTCTCTTTCATCAGTCACACAAAGCATTTCTAAAACTGTTGAAATATTACCAAACACAACTTTAACAAATTCACCACTCTTTCCAAACTCGAATTCTAACTCAAACCTATCTTCAAAACCCAACTTACCAAACTCAACAACATTCATAAATAATACTTCAAATCAACACTCAATAACTAACACAACATCCCAAACAACTGAATCAGCTTCACCAAGGTCAATCGGTCACATCAGTCAGCATTACGACAAAATTTCCGAAAATGATAACGACTTTGTTGATGGAGACATCTAACCATACTACCGGTACCCAAAGAAATAACAGTGTCGGTGGGAGGTTGAAACACTCAAATACCACCAGGAGTGGACCAGAACAATACATACGCCAACGACTTTTCACAGTATAGCTCCTATTATACTGCACAAAAGTCCTCTGCAACTACAAAATCAATCCTTACGGTTCTCTAGTGGAATCTTAATGGATATCTTTATAACTATCATGAGCTAGAGCTCTTAATAAAAGAACACAGGCCTCATATAATTTCCCTTCAGGAAACTCATATTCCCGACAAACAACAATTAAAGCCCAAAACAGTACTCAGCTTACTTTCACCATTTGAGCATAAAACACAACCCCTACATTTTTAACCGAACGTGCCGACTAGAATCTTTTCCAAACAAAATCGTTAGAATTCCTTAGCAATAAACCACAATCCACAAATATCAACCAAGAAGCGGAAACATAAGCAAGGGCTTAAGATTTGCAGCCCACAAACAAAAAACAAACCAATAAAAAACATAGTCCCATGGTGGAATTCAGAGATCGCCTCCCTTCGTGATAAGAAGCAACATCTATGCAAAATTTTTAAAAAGTATCCTAATGAAACAAATCTTATTAAATATCAAAAGACAAATGCATTATTTCATAGAAAAGCTAAAGCCTCCAAAATCGAGAGCTTCCAAAAATTCACCTTCAATCTAAATCCCAAAACGACGAGTAAAAAAATATGGGCAGACGTCAAGAGACTTACAGGGAACTACATACCTCACTCTATCACAATAATACATACTGGTTCTAAATCTCTAACGGACCCAAACCAAATTGCCGAACATTTTGCTAATCGCTGGTCCACATACTCCAGTGATTCAAATTTATTTCTCCAATTCTGTGAGGCAAAACATGTAGCGTTAAGTCAGAACATCACGACTCATAAACTATCTCCATCCGCAAAATACCTAGAATTTCCGTTTAACTTTCCTGAACTAGTAAGCAGTTTAGACTCAGTCAAAGGTAAAACTCCCAGTTTCGACCGTATCTCATATCCGATGATCAAAAATGCTCCGTTTCAAGTAAAACAACGTATTTTGCTATTATTTAACAATAACTTCGATTAAAGCATAGTGCCCCAAGCATGGAAAACTGCAATCTATACCGATTCCTAAACCAAATAAACAGCCAACTGACACAAATGGTTACAGGCCTATTTCCCTGTTATCCTGCACAACCAAACTTTTAGAAAAAATAGTATCCGAAAGACTTCTTTGGTTTATTGAAAGCACAATCTTATAAATCTTAACCAGGTTGCCTTCAAACACGGCCGCAGTACTATAGATTCTCTTCTTCACATAGACGAGTCTATATCGTCTGCACTCTCATGTAAAAACCATATCTCAATTGTTGCAATTGACTTTGAGAACGCATTGGAATCCATATCGTCCTAAATAAATTAATAAGTTGGAAGATTGGCCACAAAATGTATAATTTTATAAAGTCGTTTCTTACGAACAGATTTTTTAGATCGAAAGTTAACAACTCTTTCTCTAAAGTGAATACCCTTAAGAATGGTATACCTCAAGGATCTCCCCTTTCGGTAGTCCTTTTTGTAATTGCATATAATAGCATTAGCGAAATTATTTTAAAGTTCAAAACCATTGATCATTCATTATATGCAGATGATTTGTACTTAATGTCTAGATGTAACGATATGACACAAACAGCTAATTTATTTAAAGAGGTTATAAATTGTATAAATAACTGGTGCACCCAATCAGGGGCCATATTATCCCTAAACAAAAACAAACACCTGCATATTTGCAGAAAATTAAAATGTTCTAACTTTGACATTAATACCAATAATATTCATATACGAAATGTAAATAATTTAAGTATCTTAGGGATATTATTTGATAATAAATTTAACTTTAAGACTCACTGTATGAAATTAAAAAAGAAATTAGCTCCTTGACTGAATGTTATAAAATATTTGTCATCACAAAATATGAATATAACTATTTATTGTACTAACACCTTAATTAATATAACGATAATGATCTTTTGCTGTAAAGTCGAATACGGACTAACTATTTACGCCAAATCAAACTTAAAAATCCTAAATCCGTTCTACCACGCAGCAATCAGAACAAACCTAAAATCTTTTCGAACTACTCCAATCATAAATATGATGACTGAAGGCAGCTTTTGCTCAATTGAAGACAGAAGTAAACTCTTGACATCCCGACTTTTTCCGAAGATTTGCGAATCATATTGCTCCCCAGTCCACAAAGACGCAGCCAAAACATTGAGACGTAAGAAGTTACCCAAACTACCCTCAACAGTATATAACGCTATATCCTTCGGAAAAGCCGTGAGGGAACCGGATTTGCAATTGTTGATAAACATGGTCGACTTTTGTCTGCAGAGAAGCTCCCATCATACATTTCCATCTTCTCAGCAGAAGCTTTAGCTATACTGGAAGCAACAAACATAGCAATTTCAACGTTTAAGAAAACCGTCATCTTTTCTGACAGTCTTTCCACACTAAACGCAATAAAAAATGTTAAACACCGAACACCGTACATCAACAAAATACGAGATAACATTATATCCCAAGGAGCAAAATTACAACTGATCTGGATTCCAGGACATGCTGTGATTAAAGGGAACGAAGCAGCGGATCGTGAAGCGAGATCCATCTCCCTATGTCCCAATACGCCAACAACTATCCCCAAAAAAAGGCATAGAAAAAGTTATAGACACACATTGGCGTCTGAAAAAAAAAGAAGACAATTGGAGCACATATATCCACCACCATGCTTCAATCAACCCAGAAGGGATGCGAGCATTTTATCTTACAAATACAACGGCCAAAATGAAGAGGTGCTTTCTACGGAGGCTTGGACATACCTGGATAACAAACAGCTACTTATTGAAGAAGGAAATTCCTGCTACTTGTCACATCTGCCAAACAAATAGCATAATTTCCATCAAGCATTTAACTTGAAGCTCCAGTGAATGAGTTCTATTTTTTCGAATTGCGTTGATAAAACGTGTCATGTACCTATAAGCTACAATACGCTGCAGCCTTTTAAATGCGTTTCTGTGATTAATGCCATTCTCGCACCATATTTGTAGCTAGTGCAGACCTTTTTCGCTCCAAATCCACATTACTGGTTTTTGTGTAAGCAAGAGGCCAAATCTTCTCCTCGTCATGTAGGAACTGTGGTCCGTAGAACCACAAGTTAGACGTACTTAATTTTTTTGTTAGTATACCTGCTGGATTCTCTTGCATTGTTTTGGTGATGATGATGAATGGAGCCTATTCTGTTTCCAACAAAGATTAGAAAGTCAGTTGACGCTGAATTTATCCATGTTAAAACTATTTCCAAAGCAGTCCATAGGAAAGTGTGCTTATCTTCAATCTTAATCACCGTCTTACTCTATCAACTGACTTGGCTGTTAATTCTGCTTCGCACAACTCTAGCCTTGGAAGAGTAATTTTTCTTGGTGGAGGAGGAGCCAGTCTGGATTTAGAACACAAGAGTCGCACTATCGCCCGTCGTTGTCCTTAGAGCGCATTTAGATGACAGCACCTCCGATGCATCAGCGAACACATGCAGCTGTACAGTACAAGGAATTCTTACTAAGTTTTTTCCATTTATTTAAAATTTTCCTTAGTATCAATAGATAATTGATTAATAAAATGAATAAACAAATAAAGTCAGTGACGTCGAAAGACATAGTTTTAAGTATTAGGTTTAACTTAGAGCGCCCGCATAGGGCCAGTAAGTTAGAATAAGAATAGTTTTTTTTTTTTTTTTTGGTTGCGCCTGGAGGTGCAGGAATCTTCAAAAGATACCAATGGCCCGTACCATTGGTTATGCCCGATTCATATATCTGACCTGATGATTCATAAGTGTCGGCCAGTATATGCCTACGGGCTAAACCTCACCCCCCAGAGAGGCACTATAAGAACCGGCCGCTCGAGCTCATAGTAGTAGGAAATTCGTTCCTCTCATTTTTTCGTTTTGTGGTGACTACGACTAAGTTACCTTAACAAGTAGTTTACGCTTCTGTAGTGTAAATCGCGTTAGGTAGGTAGCTTTCCAGTGAAGGCACCTACTAATACCGTCATTACATGCGGTTTTCCCTTACTGCGCCAGATCGTACGGTCTTGTTCTTTGTAGTCAGCGCTCGAGGTTTGTCACGTCCAGAGTACGGATTATTTCATTATTGCAATGATCATGAAGGTGAGTACGAAGTTTGTGAGCAAAGTTTGTTACTTCGTCCCTCACGGTAGCAATTCCTAGATCTCTGTGAATATCACTATTCCTTATATACCATGGAACAATTGCTCTTAGTGTTTTGTTTTGGAATGTTTGCAGAACTGTCATATTGCTTGGCTTGGTACAACCCCAAAGTTGTATACCGTATGTCCAAGATGGTTTTAGCACTTGCTTGTACAGAAGCAGTTTGTTGTATACGCTTAACTTCAAGAATCTCCCAAGTAGCCAGTACATTTCTCTAAGTCTGATTTCGAGCTCGTCGCGCTTTTTTTTAACATGTGGCTTCCACTTAAGTTTTGCGTCTAGTGTCATTCCTAGATATTTTGCCTCGTTTGCGTACGGTATTTGTACCGAGTTAATGGAAATAGGTAAGATGTTTATCTTTTTGTACGTAAAATTGACATGCGTTGACTTGGTCTCGTTAAGGACGATTCTCCAGGTCTTTGTCCACTCGCATACTTTGTTTGCTCGTTGGAGTTTTCCAGTTGATGATTTGACTGACTCATCTGTTGCGAGGATAGCCGTGTTGCCTGCGAATGTTGCTACAACAGTCCCTTCATCTTGTGGTATAACTCTTGTGTAGAGGAGGAACAGGATTGGGCCGAGAACGCTTCCTTGCGGAACACCGGGATGGATTTCTTTGAATTTCGAATATTCTGCCCCATGTTTAACACGAAGGAGTCTGTTATTAAGGTAAGATTCCAATATTCTGTAGAATTTATCTGGTAAGATTACCCTTAGCTTATATATCGGGCCTTCGTGCCATACCTTGTCGAACGCTTGCGATACGTTTCAATTTCATTTGTAATTCGATACACCTGATCGATTGTGGAATGTTTAACCCGAAACCCGAATTGATGATCCGGGATCAATCGCCTTTCTTCAATTACTGGGTGCAATCTTTTTAGCAGAAGTTTCTCAAAGACTTTAGATATTATCGGCAGAAGCGAAATGGGTCTATATGATTTCTTGTCGTTTGCACATTTCCCCGGTTTCGGAACCATTATTACTTCGGCGACTTTCCATTGCCTTGGAACATATAGAAGTCTCAATGAAGCATTTATAATGTGGAGTAACCTAACTAACGCTTTTTTCGGTAGCTCCTTCAAAACTTCGCCAGTGATTAAATCATATCCTGGAGCCTTGTTATTTTTCAGTTTTCTTATTGTCATTCGAAGTTCGGACAGGGATACAGTTTTTAATTTAAAGTTGTCGGGTGCCGTATTTGCATTCGGATCTTCGATCAATGGTTGTCCATCGAATGGCTTGAACGTTTCCTCTAAATGTTCGGCAAATAATTCCGCTTTCTCTTTGTCTCCTTTTGCACATTCGCCGTTAGCTTTTCTTATTGGTGGCGAGTGCATTACGGGTTCCCTTATGAACTTTAAGGCTTTCCATAGAGAGTAGTTTGAACACTTATCAGCGGTCAAGCTCTCGAGGTAAGTAGAAGTCTCGCGATTTCTTAAGTCCTGCAGCACATTTTTTAGCTTGTTGCAAAGGTGGTTAAGTTTTATGCGATGGCGCGCGGGATTGTTGCCATCTCTTGCGCGCTCGCTCTTCTCTTCTCTCGTATGAGGTCTTCGATATCAGGCTGGTATTTGACTTTGCTGTTTCGTGTTGCTGTTTTTCGAAAAGGGGTATTTTTCCATGCTGCGCACTGAATGGCTTCCACGAGCTTGTCAATTTCGTCTTCTATTTCAAGTGGTGTCTTTAGCGGCACATTTAGAGCAATATTTTCCTCGCAGTCTTTTCTGAAAACGTCCCAGTTTGTTTTGTTACTAGTTAACTTAGGCGGTCCTTCTTTTTTTTTTGATTGACTTCCACCGATTTTCAGAATGACTGCTGAGTGGTCTGAGCATAAATCATAACATTCTTCTACTTCCGTTAGATTTTTAGTTAGCGCTTTTGCGATAAAGAAGTCGACGAGGTCAGGGATTTTATTATTGTCAGTTGGCCAATACGTTGGCTTTCCCGTCGAAAAAATATTCCCAACCACGTTTCATACTGGCTTTGTACAATAATCTGCCTTTCGTTGAATTACATCTTGAACCCCAGAAAGTGTGTTTCGCGTTAAAGTCACCACCGATGATAAAATTTGGCCCGAGTGAGTCAAAGAGGCGAACGAGGTCTTCGTCCACCAACCTATATCCCGGAGGGAAGTAACACGATCCGATCTGGTAGTCTAAATGATTTATTTTTACGGAAACTGAGCTTATTTGCATAGAATCCAGTTCTTCTTTTATGTTTTCGGAGTGCTTAATGTATTCTTTAATGTACATAGAGGAACCGCCTCTCGCATTTTCCGAAGGATGGTGCGCGTGATAATCACTGTAGCCTTTTATTCTGGGACCAGGTCCTTTTTCCGTAAAAAGATTTCTAATTCGTCTATTTTTGCCAGAATGCCGTTTGCATTCCAAGTTAGTATCTTTAGCACCTGTTTCATATTCATGTTTTGTTGTTTGTCTTGTGAGGCTTGAACTCGAGCTTGCTCAATTTGATTAACCTTGGTTTGTTCCTCAAGTTTTTCCAATATCACAGTTAGTATTTGGCAGACCGGATCTGTTGTGGCTGACCTTGATGCGACTTGCGCGTACGATTTCGTACTTCCAGCCAGTGGCAGTTTTTCCGTTGGACTTGGACCAGCGACGTTCTCTTGTGCAATTTTTATATTTTCCTTTATCGGTCTTGTCCTTTTGACTGGCTTGACCGTCTTAGGCTTATCGATTTTAGGATCTTTTAAGTTTAGTTCCGCGTGTAGCGGTTTTTTTAGAGTACCGCGTCTTTTTTGAAGTTCTTTGGCGATTTCGCAACCTCGATAGTTCGCTGGGTGGTTTCCTATGCAATTCGCGCAGACCGCTGGGACCTGCTTGGTAATGTTGCACTCTTCAGAGAGATGTGTACCGGCACATTTTACGCACCGTGGTTCTTTCTGGCAGTATGCCTACGTATGGTTAAAGCCTTGGCATCACTTACACTGAGGTATCGATCTCTTGCCATTACGCATGGGCTCGACTTTTACCTTGATGTTTAGAATGGTTTTCATTTGGAAGATTTCGTCCACATTCTCGGTCCTATCAAAGGTAAGCATAAAAAGTGGGAGACCGCGTTTGATGACATTATCTTTGTCTCCTTCCGTACGTTGCTTTTCCTTCTTGATAATATTCACGGCGTCAATAATTTTCAAGCCTTGGCTTTTCACGTCTTCCATAACGTCTTCTTTTGCGCACGACGGGTGAAGTCCGCTAACAAAGACTCTCAGTGGTTTTTCGTACTTATTCTCGTAAGTATACCATTGGATTTTCTAGGTGTTTAATTTTAGAGACAGTGCTCGGTAGGAGTCTGGGTCATCTACGTTGATTTTCCACTCGTCGTTTCGGCGCGAGGTTATATTGTGTTTTGTCCTCAGCGTGTTTTTGAGAAGATTACGAAGTTTTCCATAGTCCGCTATCCCGAAGACATTTATTGCGGGTGGAGGGCGATTTTTCGCTTGGGTTTTTGCCTTGTTTGATACGGCGGGCTTATCTTCCTTTTGTGAAACTTCGGGTGAAGTAACGGCCTTACGTTTTTTGCTAGGCCTTTTTTTGGAGGCCGGATTGGTTTCGTGGGCAAGTTCTTCCTCGTCCGTAAAATATTCACTCGCTGGACGGTTTGGCGTTGTATCGGGATTTTTCGGTACATGAATGTTCTTGAGATCCTCGTTTTCTTTTCGCAGAGCATCTACTTCCTTTTTAAGCTCGTGGAAGAGTCGCTCCATTTCATTAAGTTTAGCTCGTAGTTCATTGTTCTCTTTTACGAAGCATTTCGATTTCACTGAGTCCTGGTTAGCCGGCGGACTATTTTTCCCGGAGATATTCGATGTAGGTGGTAGGGTTTTCGCTTGTGAATCAGTTTTATGTTCACTTCCAACTTTACTGGTTTCAGTTCCAGATTTCTGTTTTTGTATCTTCGGAATACTTACAATTATAGCGCTATCTTTGGCCGAAAGGCTTTTTTGCGCTATCGCTTTTGGTGGAGTTCTCGGCGTGAGTGAACTCCTTCTGGTGTTTTGTTGGAGAAGCAATAAATGGTCCCCCCCAGAATCCATGGGACCGACCTCCGAGGAGGGTGGATTTTCCAGTTTACCTGGTCTGCCACCTGGGTATTTATATCGTTTGTTTTATTCATTGCCATATTTTGTAACCGTATTAGTTTTATTGGGTAGTACAGTTATTTCTACTCACAAACCCCCTGCCAGGAGGACCGGGTCATTTGTTTTTTTGTTTGCCAATTTTTCAAAGTTTTCGTCTCCGCTTTGTGGATTTTAGTCGCCTCTTACGACAGGCATGCCTACCTCGGGTATATTCTGTCCCCTACCCGAAGGGGTAAATAAGAATAGTTAAGTTAGTTAAGCAAGTTTTAAGCGTTTTTTGTCTAGCTATAAGTTTAATGAAGTAATAATAAAAATGCATTAAAAATGAAAAAAAAAAACAAAAAAATTAGTACAAGGAATTCGGTCGGCAAAAGCATGTCGGGGATTCTGGAATCCTTCTAGTGAATACAGGCTTTTTCGGAAATGGGTCCATCGGGTGTGTAGTTCCATCGGTAAGGATGCGTCCCAATCTTGTTTAAGTCTCCATAACTCTTGCAGAAATAACTTGGCGGTTACTACTACTGGTGCAAAAATTCCAAGCGGATAGAATAGTCGGGCTATTTCGGATGCCACAGTTCTTTTGGTTATTTTCCTACATATCGGAGGACTGATCTTTAAACAGATGGTATTAGATTTGGGCATCCATATTAAACCGAGAGTGGTGATGAATAAATCGCCTCCATCTGAGAAGTCTAATTGTACTGCTTGATCTTCTGGTGCAATATTGCGTAGTAGTTGAGGATGATTTGCACACCATTTGTGTAGTTTGAAGCCTGCCATATTGAGTAACGAAGATAACTGTGATTGCTTGTCCCGAGCTCTAATTATGCTCTCAGCTCCTGTCATAACATCATCTACATAACATTTACGTTGTAGTACTTCAGCCCCTAGGGATAACTTGGCACTCTCCTCTTGGGCTAGACGTTGCAAACATTTTATGGCTAAATATGGAGCGGATGATGTTCCATATGTTACAGTGTTAAGCTGATAGCAGCGGATGCGGATAGGTTGATTTGGATCATTTCTCCACCAAATAAGTTGATATCTTCTATCCTCATTCTTTGCGTAGATTTGTCTGTACATCTTTTATATGTCGACAGTGAATACTAATCGAGGTAGCCGAAATTGTAGTAATACACTGAATAACTTCTCCTGTAATACAGGTCCTGTATGTAAAATATCGTTGCGTGAGATATTTATCGGTGTTTTTGTTGACGCATCGAACACTACTCCCAACTTCGTAGTGCTGCTATCGGGCTTTAGAACGCAATGGTGTGGGAGGAAGTAGCACATTGACGAAACGGATTCCATAGCCAGTTCTTTCATATGGCCTAGCTGCTCGTATTCTTTTATGAAAACTCTGTATTTATGCCGCAGATAGGGATTTTTTTCCATTTTTTTTTTCTAATGCCATGAAACGACAAAGAGCCACCTCCTTAGATTGTCCTAAGGTTTGTGGGTCATCAGAGAATGGAAGGTTTACCACAAACCGGTTATTCTCATCCCTACTAACAGATTGATTGCAGTGTGTTTCGCATCGCCTTTCTCCTATAGTTAACTGCTTTCCTTGAGTTTCTCTGGATCTTCTGTATCTGAACATTTTTGAATTGCTTTTCCCACTCTCTGGTCCTTGGTGCAAATTCCACAGCTTACCATGGTGGAAGGCATCCTCCTAATTCTGCCCACTACTATCTACCCGAAAACAGTATTCTGGAAGGTTGGCAGCTCATTGGATAGTTTTATTTGTCTGACTGCAAGAAATTCATGGTAAAATTCAAGCAGAAGATCTATTTGATCAGACTGGTAAAATGTTGGATCAGCTAACTTGATATAATATTTTGCGGGATGTCCCATGCGGATAAGTCTATAGTTTGACTAGGCTGTGGTAAAATGATTTTTGGAAGCGCTTTATTTTGTAGCTGAACTATTACCGTGCTAAGTAGGACGTTTGTGGCTTCTTGCTTCGAATTAGCCTTTAGACTAAAGGATTTTTCAGTGAGATTACCTAAAATCTCCCTGTTGTTCGGAGATGATTTTATATTCCTTACAGCCGTTGATTCCAAAAATTCTCCCTTCGATGATTCTTCCAGGTGAATAAGCGTTTTGTGTTTCTTTTGGCATTTTATACAGCACCTGGAACCGCAATCACTTTCATTGTCGGCTGGACGTAAACACTTTCAGCAGTACCTCGCTTTCTGTTTAAGCGATTCCTTGGGCTTAAATTCAAAAACTTCGGGCAATTATATAAATTATGATCGCCCCTGCACGATATGCATGCTAGCTCTGCTTTTGCTATCGTCGGCAATGATCGTGATATTCGTTGTCGTTTATGTTGCTCTTCTTGATACGTCTTGTATGCTCTCGGTCCTAGTGCCTCTAAAGATTGGAATCGAGTTTCTAGAAATGCCAGATGGCAGTGATTTTTGTTCCTTAAACGACTGTTCCCATAACGAATGAGTGGCTCGATCCAATCTTTTGAGCAGCATATGCATTAGAAGTGAGTCCCAATTTATGGTATCAACGCCTAGGTTCTTTAGACTAAGGAGACATTCCTGCGTTGTATTATGTAGGCCCTTGATATCATTGACGCACTTTCATTTTGAATTGTTGCTTGCATCATTAACTTGTTGAGGAGCGCTGTTACCAATAATCAGATGTTCTCATAGCGATCTGTAACGACCTTCCACTACGCGCTATAATTGACCTCAGATATTGTAAGGTGCCGAATAAGTTTATCTGCTTCGCCTGTGAGGGTCGTTTTGAGGTACTAAATTTTCTGGCAATGAGAAATCGGCTTATGCACTAATTCCGTATATAGATCGCGAAAATGCCTCCATTTTAAATAAATGGCGTTACCGTGATCATGAAGGCGGTTCCCCCGGAGTAAGGTTTGGCTATTGCACATACGGTTGGATTGACCTCCACGATTGTTCCTAATGCGACCAAGCTTGTAATTTTTATTTTTGTAAATAAACTTCTTCGTATCTGGGGAGCACTATTTTTGGTAACTTTGAAATTTGATTAGTAAATGCGTGACGATTCTGATGAGCAGTCATTGAGAATTCTGAGGCTGACTTTGATCGTTCATGCAATTTGATGACTGTATTCCGAACTTCCTCGATAAGAAAATACCTTTTCACGTCGTAGATGGAGGTATTTAGTTCCTCCATCAAATCCCAAATTTTGTTGTGTAGCGTTTCTACAACTGACCAGTGCTATTCAATAGCTTTGAACATTATGGTTTAGAACTCTGCTGTATGCTGCTCATTATCTTCTGCCAGTTATGTTAATGTCTTCTTTATGACATTAGTTACTGTCAGTTGCTTTCAGATTAGCCCAGAAATCTGGGTTCTGGGTTTGGCGATAGGACCGAATTTGTCACCCAACTCCAGCAGACCTAAATCTTGCTTTGGATTTAAGCCGAACTGATTTGCCTCTTGTACTGAGTCTGCAGCGCCATGATCTCCCCAATCCACCAGTTGCTTTTCCTGCCCTTGCGATTTGCTGGTTCTTCCCAGACAGAATATGGTTGATACGCTGGGGTCTTTAATGCTTCGATCTTGAGTATGATGTCTGACATTGTGTCTTTAACCAGCTTGCTGATACCGCTGTAGCAATCCTTGGCAAAGTAGTGGTGGTTCAATGCCGTGCTATTCTTGCCTCGAATCCCCGAGTCGACCTTCTCGAAGTCCTCCCACATAGTCTCCAACTACAGCATCCTTTTCTGCAGATTGTCGGAAGTCCATCTCGAGGGCCCATTCTTCCGATAATTCACTATGACTCGCTGTATCTACCCTCCCGTCAACTCTTGCTTTAATGCTACCTCCTCTAGACTCACCTCGATACCTTTTAAACCAGTGTTATAGCAGTGTTTTAACTTAAGTCTCCTTTACCAGTGTCTTCTTCTTCTCCTCTTCTTCATGGCGAGGTTATGATCCAGAGTAGAAGGATCATTACCCTCCCACTTTACTGCATCCCTATTGGTCCGCTTGTGGGGTTTGCCGGTTTGACCTCATTAAGTACCGGCAGGTTTCCCGGTTTCGGATCACTTCGTCACTGAGGCCAATCAAATACTGGTGTTTTTGCATTTCTGTGATCCAGTTGGTTTTTGGTCTGCCTTTTTTGCGCGATTTCCTTTTTGACGGGGTTCGAAGAAACTCTCCTTTCAACATGAAAATACCAACTGAGCCGGTGCTCTATTTTGCTTGTGATGAGTTCTTTTATGTGAAGGCTTCCTCAAAACGTCGAACTTATTATTCTATCAAGTTTTACTTGATAGAATACTGCTGCTGTCATGCGAAGCATCTTCATCTCGGTTAATTTGCCTTCATACTTTTTGTACCTTGTCCAGCACTGTGAACCATATGTGAGCGCCGGACGTACAACTGCGGTGTAGAGCCTTAATTTCAGCTTAGGGGGCATTTTTCCCGCCACTTCAACCACCCTTCGCTTATGCCGTGTCGTGTTTGATGCTCCAGCAAAAACTTCCAGTAGAAAATCACTCAATGATTTGCTATGTAATGGACCACTGCTGCAAAATGCCAGCGGGTTTATTAAATTGGCGCTTACACAAATTTGTCATCATTACAGGCGTCAACAATTTTTTTTTTTATAATCTGCGCGCGCCAAAGGGGATATTAATACCCTTAAACTGTTTCAGGGCACGGGCGTCATGTATCTTTGCATTGACGTGAACGAAGGGGACCCCCATTACTATCGGATTCTTTGGCGCAATGAACAAAATCAAATAAAAGAATATCGATTAACCACAGTGACCTTTGGGACAGCATCGGCTACATACATAGCCATTAGAGTTATGCACCAGCTAGCAGATGATGGACATGAAAGATATCTTCTGGCTTCGAATGTTCTGAAAAATTAAATGTATGTAGATGACATTTTCACCGATAGATGTATGTAGATGACATTTTCAATAGCAAAATTATTCGATCCTTTGGGACACACTAATTCTATCATCGTCACTGCAAAATTAGTTCTAAAACGTCTCTGGCCATTCAACTTAGACTGGGACAAAGGCCTTTCAACTGACCTCTGCGATGAATGGCAGCAGATTCTCACACACTTCCCGAAAATCAACTTGATTCAAATTCCACGCTGGATTAATTTCTCTCCAAAATCAAATGGGGCAAGTCAAAATTCATGCATTTTGTGATGCTTTCTCTCAAATTTACCCTTCAATAGTTTACCTGCATGTTCAAAACGAGTGCGGCCAATTTCACACAAACATCATTACAGCAGAGAGCAAAGTGACTCAGAACAGAATTGTGTGCGGCCGTTTTAAGTATCAAGCTTGTTCGTTGGGTACTAAAACACCTCAAGTTGCCCACATCTCCAACCCAAATCCTTTACTGCGCTGATGCGACCATCGTTCTCTCGCGGATCCGTGGTGATATTCATCGTCCGTCTTTGTAGCAAATCGAGTTGGAATCATTCATTCAAAATTAAATGTAAATAAATGACATCACGTATCCACTCGTAAAAATCCAGCTGATTATTCTTCGCGTGGTTTAACGGCAGCACAGTTAATCCATGCGGATTTGTATTGGCACGGACGGAAGTGGTTAAGCGAGTCACCGAAAGATTTGCTAATTTCTGACTGGATATTTTTTGAAATGGAGAACACGGAACCGATAATCAATGCCATTGTGGAATCACCAGATACTCGTATATCATTCATCCACAAATATTCATCCTTTTCCCATTTACGAAAAGCTACAGCCTGGTTATTTCATTTCTGTCATAATTGCCGGCCCTCAAATAATAAACGCATGATTGGAGCTCTTAAAGTTCATGAACTGCAGATGAGTTATGATTTTAGTTCGCATCGTTCATGCAGATAGTTTCCAAACTGACGTATGTGCATTATCAAAAAAACGAGGCTGTATCAAATCAGAGTCCATTGGTTAGTTTGACTCCGTTTCTAGACAGCAATAAAATTTTGCGAGTTGGCATTAGCCTTTTTTCATAAACAGTTTTGGATTCTCAATGCAAGGAGAATGATTCAAACCAAACTTAAAACTTGTATTACTTCTTTCAAAGAGAGACCACGAGTTGCTCAGCAGTTAATGGGCAGCCTATCGACAGCCCAGGTCACTCCGTCGTTTAGACAATTACTATCGACCGGCATCGACTACACTGGAGCAGTCGAACTCAAAACTTCACGAAACCGAGGAAATACTACATACAAAGGACATATTGCTGTTTTTATTTGTTTGGCAACCAAAGCCATTCACTTAGAAGCGGTTTCTGGGACGTCAACTAATCAACCTTTGTATGCGCTACAGCGTTTTATTGGAAGACGGGGAATGTCATGATATTTACAGTGACTGCGGCACAAACTTTATTGGCGCAGATACCGTAATACAAACTAACGCAGTAAGGTCTATTGAATCTATCGACCGCGATATTGTTCCCCAATTAGGTGTAAAAGGCATTCAGTGGCATTTTAATCTGCCCCATTCTCCAAATCCTGGCGGCTTATGGGGGCGAAAGTTACGTCAGTCAAATACCATTTAAAGCGTGTTACTACAGGTACACCGTTAACGTTACGTGGATCTGTCAACTGTACTGATGAGAATCGAGGCTTGCCTGAATTTCCGAAAAATGTGCCCACTCACGTCCGATCCAATCCATCTGTCTGTACTGACTCCAGGTCAATTCCTTATTGGGGATTCATTACCCACTCCGCCAGAATCTGGAGCACCTGAACAAACACTTCATCGCCGATATTTACAATTACAATGAATGATTCACCAATTTTGGTCACGTTGGTCATCGGATTGGCTCACGCACTTGCAATTACGCCAAAAATGGTGTCGGACTCATGAAAAACTACAAACCAATGATGTGGTTCTTATCAAAGACAACAGATTACTAGATTGGTCGCATTATTGAAACCCATCCAGGCGAAGATAACTTGGTTCGTGTTGTTACCGTTCATACAAAAAGTGGCAACTATAAGCGCTGTGTTTCCAAAATTTGCAGGCTACTACTCGAAAATATTTTGAGCACTCAATAAAAGGTCAGACACTCACCTAGGTTTAAGCCACTTTACAGTTGCAAAAATATTGTCCAAACACTATACTTTCTTTTCTTGCAAAGAAACCCATAAATTTAATAAAAACAAAAAATTATATCTTCTGAAATTTATGTTCTCGTATATGTGAATTTTAATATTTAAATAGAGTGAAATTAAAGTAATTGAAGTAGTGGTTTCATATATTTATATTTTTAACATTGGACAAATTAGCATTATTTAAAATATATCGTTTTAAACTGAGTATATACTCGTATATATACGGAGTGAATATTTAGTGTAAAATGGCGTGTTTGGTGTGAATTGGGGCATTTTGCGTTAATTAATTTTTCACTAATTGATAACAGAAAATCGTAAAAGCAACCATAAACTTTTTCAATGTACGTAGTACAGACTAAGTTTTAACGATTGAAGATGTGTGAGTACAAAGTGATTAGCCCATTTGCGCCCAAATAAAAAGTAGCAGTGAAAAGTTAGAGACTTATCTTATATTATAACATAAAAGAAAAAAAAAACAAGAAATATTATTTTCTTAGAAAAAAACAAAACACAGTCATTAAATGGGGCACTGCTTCTCAACACATAGTGTTTTCAAGCACTTTTTACATTGCCAACGTGCTTTTTTGTGGCAAGTTGCACATCGTAGCTGTTAAGCTAACTTTTGTGGATAGTGACCAACACCATCGTACTGGCAGACTTGGCACCACAGACGCTGAGGGGCGTACATCTTGAACATTTGTGTGTCTCAAATATTGACGAGCGATTAGAGTACTTTAAGAACCGTCTCGTTTGGGCACGGTGGGCTTAAATGGGTTAATGCAGTACGTAATATAATGAAAATGATAGATATGGGCATAGAACAGTAGATAAAATGGGTAAAAAAAGAGTGGAAAAGGGTTGTAGGGCAATTTTTGACTGGAGTAAGATTGTTCATAATTCATAATTCATATATAATTCATATAATTTATTCATTATAGTCTCACAGTGCAAGCTTCAGTACTTATTACAATACTATAATATATTAATGTTACATTACTAAGTGTCAAACAAAAAAAAAAAAAAATCATTTTGTTCAGATCATTTCGAATAGTCATCGACTTTGGAAGTATTTGTATCTATGTAGAATGTTATTTGAATTTTTTTACATCTACCTCTCTTTCAAACGCCTATAAGTAAAAAAGCCTGTATCACAAAACCTTTTATAGTAAATAACTGTATCACAAAAGACTATATATATATATATGTGTGTATATATATATATATATATATATATATATATATATATATATACATATATATTAGAAAAGTCCGTATTTTTATGAATATGTGCGCTCGCACATGTTCCCAAACATACAGGCTTTTATAACACAAACAAATTATTGTTCTTAAAATACAGTAATGTCTCGATCGGAATTAATTACTGCAAGAGCTATTTCGGATTAAGGAATAATTCGGATTAGGGAACACATAGTCTAAATGGGTTAAAAAGGAGACCAAAATTTTAAAAAGTGATTTTATAACTATCCTAAACTACTGCGCTTTAATCTAAAATCTAAAGATTAAGAAAAATCACACTGTTTTTATATTAAATCTCATTTTTGATAATTGTGCAAGTACTACCTGCCAAGAGGTAAATGTCAGATGTGCAATCACTACGAAATTTGAGAACAAATGACGCACAATAACCATCGCCTTCTATTTCTCTTTCTACCAAAGAGGAAAAAATGTTTAAGAAAGTCGAACTAAACAAACGCATGAGTGATTGCGAAGACGTCACCAGCACCATATCCGCGCTGTCAATTACATTAGACGAACTCGAAAGTCAGCAATTATCTAAATTCGGGGATACATCATAAAAAAACGCGGAGTAATCTCAGCTTCAAGGAGCACTAAAGCACATGCATCGTGAATAAATTGCCGCTGATATACTATTACATGGTGTAACACAAACCGCAGATGAAAATCCAGCCAATATACTCACTATACTATGTACATCTATTAAATGCCCTGCTATACTAGCTCCTAAGCAAATCTTTCGGATGAAGCCGAGAAATAACTCAACAGACGCAGCTATTGATATCAAATTTCAATCTGTAGCTGACAAAATCCATAAATAAAATCTATAAAACATAATCACTTAATTGATTTTGACAGCCGAATTTATTTAAAAGAGAGTCTTACTCCTCATAACCGCAAAATTCTCCGAAAAGCTTTTCAATTCAAGAAGCAAAACCCAAATAAGCTTTCTTCTGTGTTTACTCGTAATGGACGTGTGTATGTACGATTGACGACAAAAGCTTTTCGAATGGATCACTTTACTGACTTCGACCATCTAATTGCAGGAAAACCAAATGATGACAATGAATTCTTATCTTTCTTAGCTGTTTTTGCCTCCTGCCCCGGACACTTTAAGATTGTTCCTTTATAATGCACTTAAAACTATTGGCACAAAATTATAGTCGCGTAAAGCACACTTTAAAAAGATTTTAGTACGTATGAAAGTCAAGATTAATGTGTTCCTATTTATAGTCGACATTAATCCACTTTATAGTTATCAGCTCGCTAACTTTAAAACCACCAAAAATACCTTTCAACTTTTGGAATGGGCTTTTAACCAGCTGTCATCTGTAATTTTTTCAAATTCAAATTTCAACCAACCAACGGATGTGAACAGTCAATAAATGTGTTTGATTTCTTGATACAACATTATCCCTTAAACTATGTCTTTGTTCTCAAACTTTAAATTTTTAGGTTTCGTTTGACTAGAATTTGCTATAAGTCAGTTCTAAGGTCGATACTAGTTGTAAGTAGGTAACAAATTGTTTATAATTCAGAGTTAAGCACTGGCTTTAAAGTTAAAGGGCTGTTACTTAGTGGCTACTAACTTTCTTTAAAATCAGATCACTATAATTTTGCGCCATTGTTTTTCATGTTAGATGCTATTCTGAAAATGCTATTCTTTTGTTATATATTTCCTCTTTGCCTATACTCGTATGTATGTATTTGTTGCTTGCCAATTTTTATTTTTATTTTAATTTTTCATACAAGACAGCCTTTTGTTTGGAGGATGCTTTTTCTTTTTACCTTTTTCTTTTCTCTTTTATTATATTGTTCTACTCTAATTTTTTTTTTTTATAATTTGCGCGCGCCAAAGAGGATATGAATACTCTTATACTATTACAGGACACTGGCGTTTGTGAAGGAGAGAGAGAGAAAGAAAGATTTAGTGTAGTGGTTTGAAACCTAGATGGTAACAAGTTTCTGTAAACTCCAAGGGTATCGTCAGGATAACTGGAGAGCTTGTTTGTTTTGCTTTTGTCGTTGCTCATGATTCACAGTATTTTTTTCGTCCTCCTTATGTTATCATCGCGATCAAATTGCATTTTCAGCCATATGACCACTCTCATTTTTTCATTTTTAATGCATTTTTTATTAATTAATTCATTATAACTTACATGCTAGACAAAAAACGCTTAAAACTAGCTTAGCTAACTTAACTATTCCTATTCTAACTTACTGGCCCTATGCGGGCGCTCTAAGTTAAACCTAATACTTAAAACTATGTCTTTCGACGTAACTATCTTTATTTATTTATTTATTTTATTATTCAATTAACTAACTATTGATACTAAGAAAAATGTTTAATGAGTTGAAAAAACTTAGTATATGAACTTTTTTTTTTAATGTTCTTATATATAAAACTTATAAACTACCTTAAAATAAATCTTAAAACTATCTTATTCTAAATTAGCCTATCTTATTCTACCTTACGTATTCTATACGTAAATTTTTTTTTTTTTAATTTTTTATTTTTTTTTTTTTTTTTTTTTTATCGAGTGCTGTTTTTTCTAATTTTTTTTTTTATGTTTTTTGTGTTTTTTGTGCTTTTTTTGTATTTTTTTTCATCCAAGTGCTGTGGATTTTATTTTTTTTTTTTTTTTTTTTTTTTAAATTATTACCAACACCTACCTAAACCTAAACTATGTAAGTCGGCCATGGGCAAGAACAGCCAACTTTCAACATCAAACAGGCTACCCTGGATTAGGAGGAAACGACGAAGGAGTTTCCTCTCTTTCGGCCAGCCACCAGAAATGACCGTACTGACGTTGTACGTCATCAACATCCCGACCCGATACCGCCCTACTAAACCGAAGACGCTCCACACTGCCGTGTGCAACGTCTCTGTCGTAGTTGAGTCGCCTATCCACAGCTGTCCGAGCAACGTGGAAGATTAGCGGCACTGCCAATCTGTCCTGGATCAGACCTTTCTTATCAAAATAGAGGAACGCCTCTGGGGGAACAAAGCCGTTAAGGCGCACTCTCTCATGATACTCGGAATTGGGGTAATAAGCCCCGAAGATCAGGTTGTTCGTCGAGCTCATTGCTCTTGCAATGTGCCTTCGAATCAGCTTGATAACGAAATTATCCACTCTTATTAGATTAGCCCTGTTGTATAGGTCCTCATTGGGATAGAATTTTATGTACTGGGACTCCGGTGTTCTGAATAAATGAAGGCAAGCCCGAAGGCAAGCCCTCTCAAACACCCGAATCTTTTCCAACAAGCTTGCTCCCACGTTGAACCACACGGGACATCCATATACGAGCATGGGCCGGATGAGGGCCATGTAGCAGATTACCTTTACCCTTGCATCGAGTTGCTTGCTATAATTATTACCTACAAGCTAAACTACCTGTTCAATACTGAACTCATATTAAAATCATGCATAATTTACCCTATAATATTAATTGTAATTAACTGAGAGTATGCAATTATTATCACTCTCTCTTTTTTGTCAGAGCACAGTTGTGCACTTGTTTGCCTAATGCTTTCTTTTTCATTTTGTCATCCACGGAAACAACATCGTATTAAAGTTGCTCTTACAAATTGGTCTTGGTTTATTTTTTTTTTATTACTCTTCGTCGTCGCTTAACTAACGAGATTAGAAGTAGAATTCATTCATAGTTAATCACAAACAATTTTTAGTCCTTCTGATCGCGGATTAATGAACTTCTAATCGCATTCATTGGTATAAGTATAATGGACATTACGGTATGATTTTTTATTTATGAAACTTTTTTCTGTGATTGATCGAATACATATGTGATCTCAATGCACGTGGTGTAAATTTCCCTTACAATCAAATTTATTGCATTGTGCCCTGGGTGATTATAAATGTTAAGCTGACTTTGATTGCGCGTTGTGAGAACAATAAATTTATATTGGAAATTTATAATATAAAATGAACGTCATAAAGACGAAACGTGGTCACGTGAAAGCATGTCTGACTCGAGCGGTATCATTTACAGAAGGAGTAGACGGGCGCGGAAGAAGTTGGTTATGAAGATCCAGAAACAGAATTTTCTGAATATGAGGCCAAGTATTTTTTGGCTCAATCTACCCTTACCAAAGTGATTCGCGATAGGAAAAAATCTGAACGATCCCCCGTTAGTCAATCGGCTGTAGATAAATTGGCTTGAAAAACTTAAATCTACCCAATGTGCCTCTATTTCTCTACCTAAAATAGATATCCTTCCCTTTTTCGGTGACTACAAAGCTTGGCCAAGTTTTAGAGATATCTTTCAGGGTACTATAGACACAAACTCAAATTTATCTACCACGCAAAAATTCCGGTATCTTAAATCTTATTTACGCAATAAAGCAGCTGACCTAATTCGTGACGTAACGATTTCAGACGATAATTATTTAGGTGCTTGGGATCGGTTAGAAAAGCGTTACGATCGCTCTAATTTGATAATTCAGTCGAATATTGAATCGTTCCTTTAGTTGCCCAGTATGAGCTCAGGTAGCGTTATAAATCTCCGTAAAATCACCGACCGTACTGATGAAATGATTCGGGATCTGAATGCCCTGGGATCTACCAGTCGCGACCCTTGGATTATTTAACTTCTGCTCCAGAAACTGGATCAGCACACTCGACAAGCATGGGCGGAAGAAGTCGGATCTAGAGACGATTGCACCGTCGATGAATTAGTGTCGTTTATGCAGCTTCGTTGTGATGCTTTGGAATCCTGTCAAGTACTCTCTCGTTTGAATCCACCTCGTGGCAAAAACCACAAGACTATACAGTCCCACTATACAGAATCTAAACTAAATTGTCCCAAATGCAATTCTGACCATACCATAAGCAAATGTGCTCAATTTCTTTCGTTCGATATAAAAACGCGTCGCGAATTTGTTAAAGAACACTCTCTCTGCTTTAATTGTTTACGGCCTGGACATTCTGCGAACACATGCCGGTCTAATTTCCGTTGCAGAACCTGCAATTCGCGACATCATTCACTCGTTCATCCCCAATCGTCGTCGTCAAACCCTTCAAGTGTTATTGTTCCCGATTCGTCGCCCATTCCATCCACCAGCTCACCTTCTTCACATCATTTGCCAGCAACACAACCACCCCTCTAGCTTTGCTCGTCCATACCAGTGAAAGGCAAGTCATTTAATCCATCTCGTTTCACCCAAACGTTATTGCCCACAGCTATTGCACATGCTCATGACAAGCAAGGAAATCCACAAACTATTCGGTTGTTGCTAGACTCGGGATCTCAAGTATCTTTCATTACCGAAAAGACAGTTCAACGCTTGGGTCTCATTCGAAGACCCGCTCGCATCCCTGTATTAGGAGTTGGTTCAACATCCGCTGGCGTCACAAATGGGCATGTAACGTTAAAATTATTTTCTCGCTTTACTCAAGAGTTCGTAGATGTTAACTGCTACGTTATATCTAAATTAACATCGTTAATCCCTGCATCTGTACATACGATTCCCAACCATCGGTCAGATTAGCAGACCCTAATTTTAATGTGCCTGGCCATATTGACATCCCCATCGGTGCTGACAAAGCGTTCAGTATATTCAATGGCTCAGCAATCCGGGGTGAGCAAAGAGTACCTGATCTCATACCCACGATATTCGGCTGGGTTGTTTGTGGCAATGTGGACAGACTAATTTCTTCAAATTTTGACAGTATCGACTCTTATTATACTCAGTTGGATACTGAAAACACATTTGATCTCGAGCGTTTTTGGCGACTTAAAGAAGTTGATCAAAAACCAAGCCAATCCGCTGACGACGAACGAGCAGAAGACATATTCGTTAAATCCTATTCGCGCTTACCTGACGGCAGGTATGTGGTTCAATTGCCCTTTAAAACGGATAAGCAACCTAATTTCAGAAACAGCCTTAATATCGCGTTAAATCGACTGAAATCCACTGAACGCAGAATAGCGTCTAATCAATATTTGAGGGATGAATATGTACGTTTCATGGACGAGTACCTCAGTCTAGGGCACATGGAAGAGATACCTTCCAGTGAATTGACTGTATCTTCAAGCCAATGCTACTATCTACCTCACCATGCTGCATTAAAAGAAGATAGCAGTACTACCAAGGTGAGGGTAGTCTTTGATGGTTCGGCAAAGTCTTTCAACAACCAGTCCCTTAATGAATGGCTTCTCGTAGGCCAAAACTATCAGCGTGACCTCTTCTCTATTTGTATCCGATTTCGTCGTCATCTCTATACAATATCTGGTGACATAGAGAAGATGTTTCGCCAGATACGAGTATCGGATAAACACACCAACTTTCAACGAATTTTGTGGAGAAAATCAATCAACCAACCTTTGAAACATTACCGTCTCTTGACCGTGACTTATGGCACAACGTGCGCCCCATTCTTAGCTGTTCGAACCTTGTACCAATTAGCCCTTGATCTACAGCATACCCACCCTCGCGTTTCTGAAGTACTACTCAACGACTTTTATATCGATGATGTCATGACGGGCGCGGACTCCATTGGAGAAGTCACTTCTCTACTGTCAGAACTCATAAATCTACTCAGATCGGGCGGTTTTAATCTACGAAAATGGACAACTAATTGCTGGCCCTTACTTATCTCGTTGCCAGTAGAACAACGTGAGCTTTCTCCAAAGGAATTTAAAGAATTCTCAGTCGTCAAACTACTTGGCATGCAATGGTGTCCATCCAAAGACAGTTTTTTCTTTAAGGTGCACCTGGACAGCTCTATTGTCCATACAAAACGTCGTATATTATCTGAGTCCTCGAGAATTTTCGACCCCATTGGATTTTTAGCTCTTATGGAGAGAAGGGCTAAAGTGGGATGATGAAATTCCCAAGGATCTCGCCGAAAGATGGAGATTGATTCGTAGCGAACTTTTCTACTCGAATCTATAACTATTCGAAGGATTTTGTGGAAAAACAAAAATAACTTTGAGCTGCACGCGTTCTGTGATGCATCACAGGATGCTTACGCTGCTGTGGTATATTGCCGAAGTGTAAACACAGAAGGATTGGTAAATGTTTCGTTAGTAGCAGCCAAAACTAAAGTTGCACCTATAAAAGTACTATCTCTTCCTCGACTTGAGCTCTGTGTAGCTACTCTTTTGATTTGTCTTATCAATAAACTTAAGATCTCTTTACAGGATAAAGACATTAAAGTTTTTGCATGGACGGATTCATCTATTGTGCTACATTGGCTATCCGCACCGCCGAAAAAGTGGTCAGTGTTCGTAGAAAATCGGACTTCTGAGATAGTAAATTCAATTCCTCGTCAAGGTTGGAACCATGTCCGATCAGCCAACGATCCAGCCGTCATCGCAACTCGTGGAATTTCACCCTCTCTTTTACAGGCAAATGAGATGTGGTGGAAGGGTCCATCATGGCTATGGAAAGAAAGGATTCAATGGCCAGTATCAGACTCATGCATCAAGGACATTTCTGTTCCAGAGTTAGAAGAGAGAAATACACCAAGGACTCAACTATTACTAACAAACATTCAACCAAATAATATTATGGAAGATATCCTATTAATATCATCAAATTGGTGGAAATCTGTTCGCGTCGTAGCTTACGTATTGCGGTTCGTTTCAAACATTCGTGTTACAAGTGGTCGTCATTATAGTCCTTTATCAACAGAAGAGATTTCGAATGCAAAAATACGACTTATAAAATGTGCGCAAAAATCATTATTCCCCTTAGCAATCAGAGCACTTCAAAAACAAAATTCCTTATTTAAAAACTGTAAATTGAAATCGTTAGCCCATTTCCTTGATCCAAATGGAGTGCTTCGCGTCGGTGGTCGTTTGAGTGAATCGGATTTAACCTACAGTGATAAATATCCTATTATTCTTCATAAATGCCATTCAATTTCGCCTCTCATAGCTGAATATTTCCACAAAAAATATCTGCATGCTGGTGTATCTCAGTTGTTCGGCCTAATAAAACAAGAATTTTATATACTAGGGTACAGAAATCTACTTCGCTACCTAGTACACAAATGTGTAATTTGCTTACGTCATCGGCAACATTTATTTACTCAACAAATGGGGAATCTACCAAAAGAACGTCTTCGGTTTTCGCGACCATTTAGTAAAGTCGGTTGCGATTTTGCCGGTCCATTAACTGCCTTGACACCTTCTCATTTTATGATTGGTGAACCCTATACTGCGGTTCCTCAACCAGAAATAGAATACACTAATTCACCTAAAACTAATTGGCATCTCTTACAGATTCTTATGCAAGGCTTCTGGAAGAGGTGGTATAAATAATACCTCACATCATTATAACAGCGACCCAAGTGGCAAGGTATTCAGCCGGACATCAAGGTAGATGACATCGTGCTTCTTAAAGAACAAAATTTGCCGCCCTCAAAGTTGATACTTGGTCGTGTCATTAAAACAAATCCGGGCAAAGATTAGAAGATCCGTGTTGTCACTGTTAAAACCAAATTCAACGAATACGTTCGCCCTATAGTGAAGATTGTACCACTTTCTATTTCTGAAAGACCGGAGTCTTTCAGGGGGGGCTGAATGTTCAATACTGAAGTCATATTAAAATCATGCATAATTTACCCTATAATATTAATTGTAATTAGCTGAGAGTATGCAGTTATTATCACTCTCTCTTTTTTGTTAGCGCTTATCGCATTGAGCACAGTTGTGCACTTGTTTGCCTAATGCTTTCTTTTTAATTTTGTCATCCACGGAAACAACAGTTGCTCTTACAATTTGGTCTTGGTATAATTTTTTTTTTATTACTCTTCGTCGTCACTTAACTAACGAGATTAGAAGTAGAATTCATTCATAGTTAATCACAAACACTACCTAAACCTAAACTATGTAAGTCGGCCATGGTCAATAACAGCCAACCTCAAACATAAAACAGACTGCCGTGCAGCGTCTCTGTCGTAGTTGAGTCGCCTATCCACAAGTAAGTTTAACGGCACCGCCAATTTGTCCTGGATCAGACCTTTCTCATCAAAATAGAGGAACGCCTCTGGGGGAACAAAGCCGTTAAGGCGCACTCTCTCGTGATACTCGTAATTGGGGTAATAAGCCCCGGAGATCAGGTTGTTCGTCGAGCTCATTGCTCTTGCAATGTGCCTTCGAATCAGCTTGATAACGAAATTATCCACTCTTATTAGGTTATCCCTGTTGTATAGGACCTCATTGGGATAGAATTTTATGTACTGGGACTTTGGTGTTCTGTAGAAATGAAGGCAAGCCCGAAGGCAAGCCCTCTCAAACATCCGAATCTTTTCCAACAAGCTTGCTCCCACGTTGAACCACACGGGGCATCCATATACGAGCATGGGCCTAATGAGGGCCATGTAGCTGATTACCTTTACCCTTTCATAGAGTTGCTTGCTATAAAAAAGTCTCTTTGTAAGGACAAAAGCACCTTTGGCTCTGGCCAGAGCAGTATCTATATGTTTGTTAAAATATAGATATTAGTCTAACCAGAGCCCCAGGTATCTGACTACACTTCGACTCGCAAATGACTGTCCGTGGGGTCCAACTATTGAGAACTTTCGCCAATTCTTTCTGGTATCCCTAGAGGCACCAGACAACGGCGTCCTAAAAAGAATGGTTTCCGATTTCTGGAAGTTGATCTTCAACTTCCAGTCATCGCAATATCGCTGAATCTTATCGAAGTCACGTTGCAAGAGAATTGCAATGACCTTGAATTTTGGTCCTGATCTGTACGCGATCAAGTCGTCTGCGTACGCTATGGCATGGTGAAGTGATCCTATCAGATCGCTTGTGCAAATGTTGAAAAGGATCGGTGAATTAACCGCACCTTGTTGCAGACCGTTTTGAATTAGAAATGTTACAGCAGAAGTCACATTGGCATTTTTGACAATGAACTGTCTACTGGTGGGCATGTTATGAAGTATGTATAGCAGTGGTTTGCTTATGCATAGCCTGTCTAGCTTGTAGAAGAGTCCCTCTAACCACGGTGTCAAAGGCATTCTCCAAGTCAATCAGGCAGGCACCCGTGCACTGTTTCTTGCTTTTGTTCCATTGAATATCCGTGGTTATCCGGAATTATATTACTGATCTCAGTCCACTTAAGCAGGGCTCTATTGATCACTTTTTCGAATACCTTGCTGATGTTCGGAAGGAGACTTATCGACCGGAGATTTGCCGGATTGGAGGTGTCCTTACCCCTTTTGGGGATGAGTTGGACTCGCTCCCTCTGGATAATGTGCATTATTCAGTGCATTGTTAAACAGAGTGGTGTAAATGTCCACCGCTTCTAGAGGGAGATGTCGAAGCACAATGTTCGATATTCCATCGATTCCCGCAGATTTCTTCCTCCTCAATGAGTCGAAGATCGTTCCGAGCTCCACCTTCGATATGAACGGGGGATGTACCCTTTCATCGGCGATGACATTATTTGCCATGTTATCATCATTGAACTCGGTAAAACCTATGTTCTCGGATCGCCAGTGCTCTATATAATTTCGAAGGTAGAAGTTGTGCACAAGGTCGCGATTTTCCAGGTCGTGGTTCGGGCAAATGGTATCATTCACCTTGTACACTTCCTGGAAAGTTTCTCCTATAGCCTCTACCTTCTCCTGCGGATTTTCGATCACAAAGAAGTTGTCATGATCTACTGCGTTATCTGGATCTATACCTGCTGTTATTAGTATTTGTCCATTGTTCGTCGTTCTGGGGATCTTAAGACACGGAAGGTCGTTTTGATTATTCCTCCGAAATATTTTATTTATTTGCGGAAACATACTCGGGTTGTTGGATTTTACAGCCCGTATTTTGTTGTTCCAATGCAAATTTACAGAAAGTCTGTAATTTTCTCTAATTAATTTTTTTAGGTTTTTAATCAACGACTTCAGCGTCCTAACCTCCGAGTTTTGTCTGTCAGTAAATTGTCTGTACAAGGTTTTTAGTCTCGACAGCAGTCTATTTTTGTGTTGGTGTAGTGCGTCAATTGTTGCATTGCGGAATATGTCTGCGTTGTCAGTATGTTGATACCGAGGTATCGTATTGTCCATAGTTCGTTTAATTGTCTCGTCCATTTGTTTTAGGTACCAGTCAATCTCCTCATTTGACAGATTCCTATTGGACGGTGGGTAGAGCGAATTCGAGGAGAGTGCTCTTGTCAAAACTCTAGAGGGAGCGAGTCCAACGCGTCCTACTATAATTATAGGAGTACGTTTGGACAAACTCCTCCAACTCCGCAATTTCGTTGGGAATCGTTATTACGGCACTGAGTCCGCAATGGTCACTGTCATACACAAAAGTGTGCAGGCAGTTTATAGTTTGTCGGTCGATGTCGTTCAGTTGTAGCCGTACGTCGAACAGCATAAGATCCAGATAGGAGCCGCTTGTAGGAAACGACGGTCTATCTGTAGCTTTCAAATCGAGTTTATACTCGACACTGGGCTGACCCCACCAATAGAATAGTAGGTTCCCTCTAGGATTTGGAGTGTTATTTCCCAATCTCTATGTTTGGCGTTAAGATCTCCGGCCGTGAAGAAATAATTCTCCTCCGACTCCAGCCTTAGGAATCGAAAAAGTGTCTGGAGCTCTGAAATAAATAAAGTAGATTGAGCAGCTTCAGGTGCATAGAGTGCGACCAAGTACATCCTCTTTCCACTACGGAGAGGGATGCACACGATACATGCTTCCAGCTCCTGGAACCTTCGCACTTCACCGCTGTACATAACTTTAAATTGCAGTTGTTTGCGTATGAAGATCGCAACACTTCCTCCTCGTGTGGAGTTGGGTCGGTCTCTTCTGACAATATTGTATTTATTGTGCCCCAATTTGTGCTTCCGGGACAGCTTTGTTTCGCTAACCATAAGCACATCAGGGGTTTGGTCTTATAGCAACTTAAAAAATACGGCTCTTCGTTAGATCCTAATCAGTGAATTCACATTTACCGCAACGATCTTCAAGGATTGCTCCTCCATGTTCGTACCCATTAAGACTGAAGGTGCGTTAGGCCCGGCAGAAGTGCGTAGATCTGGTCCACCCGCTTCGCCTGCTCCTGTACCTGACGTTGGAGCTGCACCATCTGCCCTTGGATAGAGCGCAAGATGGCCAGCAAGTCAGTTTGAGCCTCCGGTGCTCTAGGCGCAGGGGCCTGAGAAGCTACCTTTGGTCTTTTCTGTTCCGAATTTCCCCTACCTGCCGCCATTTGGGCGTGGGTCACTTGGGAGTCACGGATTGTGTTTGAATTGGAGTAGGTGGACGTTTCACTACGACCTTCTGCTGACGAACCAGATTCACTTTCTTAATGTACTGGAACTTAGGACAACCCCGATGGTTTGCGGGACAGTTTCCGCTTCTCCCTTTTGGCCCTAGCTGTGGTGAATGGCTTGACCCCTACGAATTCGAGCTCGTTGCACTCTTTCCCTTTAAGCAGCGCAAGGAGCATCTCCGGCTCAGTAGACGGATCTATCCCCCTCAGAGCAGCATAGTTTGCAGCTTTTCCCCCTTCGGGGTGAAGGAGAAGAACTCCGTCGTCGTGTCCCTAAGTAATTCTTTAATTTTTTTATATTCTTCCACTGTATTACAGTGGATAGCATGCCTATTTTCATTTAGTCTTTTAATAATAGAATTATTCCCTATGGCCGACTTACATAGTTCGATGGTATCCTTCAGGTCAATTTTGTAGGTATTTATTGGCGATACCCTCGCTTTTATCGTCGTCTTCTGTTGCTGTTGCTTCTGCTGCGGTTGTTGTTGCTGTTGTTTCTGCTGCTGCTGCTGTCGCTGCAGTTTCTGCTGCTGTTGTTTCTACTGCTGCTGCGGTAGTTGTTTAATTGCTTGCTGCTGCTTCGGTTGCTGTTGTATTTGCTGCTGTTTTTTCAGCTGTTCTTGTTGCTGTTACTTCGGCTGGAGTATTTGCGGCTATATTGGCGGTTGCGGCTGGCTTTCTGGCGGCTGCTGCTGTAGTCGTTGTTGCTGTTGAACGCGCTGGAGCTCTAGCTGCCGCTCTCTCTCCCTTCTGGCTACTTGTTTGGCCTTTATGGCACACACCCTCTGTGCCAGCTGTTTGATGCTTCTAGTCAGACTCTCGACCTCTTCATCCTCGTCACCTGATTCGGAGGACGCCAGTGCTCCGAAGCTATTGTTCTGACCTAAAACGTAGTGGCCTTCCCCACCGTCGGAGATGTACGCTAACTCGACAGAGTCATCGGACCTCTGTCGCTTTTTTTCTGCTGCTACTGTTGTGGTTGTGCTCGGCGCCCCTTCACTCACTCCACCGGGCAGATTTTCAGCTGGAGCTGATGTGGAGGGACGCTCTAAAAGGTTGGGAGAAGGTTTCAATTTTCTTCTCCTTTTCCCCTTACTTGCGGTTACCACTGTTGCTGGGTGGCCTGTATGTATTGCACCGGCTGATGCTGTCACCCCACCAGCTGGTCCCGCTATTGGGAGCGCGGACCGCTCACTCTCCATCGCCTGATATTTGTTTTTATTTATTGGATTTTCACTTATTTTAAATAAATGGAAAAAAAATGTCCAGAATTTAATATTCCCGAGTCCGGGATTGAACCAGGGTCACCGGTTTGGTAGAACACCACCACTACATTCTTAATTTTTTCATTTTTAATGCATTTTTATTTTTTAAATTCATTGTAACTTAAATGCTAGACAAAACGCTTAAAACTAGCTTAACTAACTTAACTATCTAATTCTAACCTGCTGGCCCTAAGCGGGCGCTCTAAGTTAAACCTAATTCTTAAAACTATGTCTTTCGACGTAACGTACTTGAAAATTGTTTATTTATTTCATTTATTTAATTTTAATTGTAACTAAGAAAATTATACAAAAACTTAGTGACTGAACTTTTTTTGTATTCTTATACATATATAAAACTTATAAACTACCTTAAAATAAATCTTAAAACTACCTTATTCTAAATTAGCCTATCTTATTCTACCTTACGTATTTTCGACGTAAATTTTTTTTTTGTTTATTTGTTTTTTTTTTTTTTTGTTGTTGTTTTTATCGAGTACTTTTTTTTTTTGTCATCAAAGTGCTGTGAATATTTTTTATTTTTTTTTCAATTATAACCTACACCTACCTAAACTACCTAAACCCAAACTATGTAAGTCGGCCATGGGCAAGAACAGCCAACTTTTAACATCAAACAGGCTACCCTGGATTAGGCTAGCCACCAGAAATGACCGTACTGAAGTTGTACGTCCTCAACATCGCGACCCGATACCGCCCTACTAAACCAGAGACGCTCCACACATCCGCCAATCTGTCCTGGATCAGACCTTTCTCATCAAAATAGAAGAACGCCTCTGGGGGAACAAAGCCGTTAAGGCGCACTCTCGTGATACTCGTAATTGGGGTAATAAGCCCCGGAAATCAGGTTGTTCGTCAAGCTCATTGCTCTTGCAATGTGCCTTCGAATCAGCTTGATAATGAAATTATCCACTCTTATTAGATTAGCCCTGTTGTATAGGACCTCACTGGGATAGAATTTTATGTACTGGGACTCCGGTGTTCTATATAAATGAAGGCAAGCCCTCTCAAACACCCGAATCTTTTCGAACAAGCTTGCTCCCACGTTGAACCACACGGGACATCCATATACGAGCATGGGCCGGATGAGGGCCATGTAGCAGATTACCTTTACCCCTGCATCGAGTTGCTTGCTATAAAAAAGTCTCTTTGTAAGGGCAAAAGCACCTTTGGCTCTTTCCAAAGCAGCATCTATATGTTTGTTAAAATATAGTTATTGGTCTAGCCAGAGTAACAGGTATCTGACTACACTTCAACACGTAAGTAACTGTCCGTGCGGTTCAACTATTGAGAACTTTCGCCAATTCTTTCTGGTATTCGTAGAGGCACCAGACAACGGCGTCCTGAAAAGAACGATTTCCGATTTCTGGAAGTTGATCTTCAACTTCCAGTCATCGCAATATCGCTGAATCTTATCGAAGTCACGTTGCAAGAGAATTGCAATGACCTCGATTTTTGGTCCTGATCTGTACGCGATCAAGTCGTCTGCGTACGCTATGGCATGGTGAAGTGATCCTATGAGATCGCTCGTGTAAATATTGAAAAGGATCGGTGAATTAACCGCACCTTGTTGCAGACCATTTTTAATTAGAAATGTTCCAGCAGAAGTCACCTTGCCATTTTTGACAATGAACTGTCTACTGGTGAGCATGTTACAACAACCCCGATAGTTTGCGGTGTGTCCCGAGTTCCTACATAAAGCACACGAGAGCTGGCTCTTATGTGCCACTCCATCCCTACCCAGAGTGCATTCCCTTGCTTTGTGGTTCTTTCCACACTTAACACATCGAGGCTGCATTTCGTAGTTCGACGCGGCGTGCCCGAACCTTGGGCAGCGAACACATTGTAAAATGTTTTCGCTCAATCTTCATTTTTCCCAGGCGACAACCTGGTAGTCTAGGACTTTAATACTCCTTAGACCATCCAGTTTACTATTGGGTGAAAGCTGAACTAGGAAGAACGGCAGTTTCTGCTTCTCCCTTTTTGCTTTAGCTATGGTGAATGGCTTGACCTCTACGAATTCGAGCTCGTTGCACTCTTTCTCTTTAAGCAGCGCAAGGAGCGTCTCCGGATCAGTAGACGGGTCTATTCCCCTCAGCAGCAGTGTTTGCCGCTTTTCCCCCTTCGGGGTGAAGGAGAAGAACTCCGTCGTCGTGTCCCTAAGTAATTCCTTAATTTTTTTATATTCTTCCACTGTATTACAGTGGATAGCGTACCTATTTTTCATTTAATCTTTTAATAGAAAAGTTATTGGCCATAGGCAATGGCCGACTTACATAGTTCGATGGTATCCTTCAACTCCACTTTGTAGATATTATTTGGCGGCACCATCGCCTTTGTAGTCGTCTTCTGTTGCGGTTGTTGCTGCGGTTGTTGTTGCTGTTTTTTCTGCTGATGTTGCTGATGTTGTTTCTGCTGCTGTTGATGCTTTTTTGCTGCTGTTGCTGTTTTTTTTCTGCTGCTGCAGTTGTTGCTGCGTTGTATGCTGCTGTAGTTGTTGCTGCGTTTTTTGCTGCTGTTGTTGTTGCTGCTGCTTTTGCTGCTATATTTGCGGCTGCCTTTGTTGTTGTTGCAGCTGACCTTCTATCTGCTTCTGTTGTTGTTGTGAACGCGCTGGAGCTCCAGCTGCCGCTCCCTCTCTCTTCTGGCCATTTGTTTGGCCCTTATTTCACGCACCCTTTGTTCCAGCTGTTTAATGCTGGAAGTCAGGCTCTCGACTTTTTCATCTTTATCCTCTGATTCGGAGGACGCCAAAACGGCGAAGCATTTATTTTTGCCGTCTCCAATGTATCGGCCTTCCCCACCGTCGGAGATATATGGGTATTCGGCCGAGTCATATGACCTCTGCCGCTTCTTTTCTGCTGCTGCTGTTATTGCTGTTTAAGGCGCCCCTTCCCTCACTCCACCTGGCAGCTGTTCAGCTGAAGGGGATGTGGAGGAACGCCTTACGAGGTTAGAAGTAGGCTTGAGTTTTCTTCTCCTTTTGCCCTTACTTTCGGTCGCCACTGTTATTGGGTGGCCTGACTGAACTGCGTCATCGACTGACGCAGTCGCTCCACCAGCTGGTCCCGCTAATGGGAGCGTGGACCGTTCACTCTCCATCACGTGTTATTTTATTTATAATTTAATTTCACAATTTTTTTTTTTAATGAAAAAAAAAAAAAAGCCTGTAATCTTATTTTCCCTGGCCGGGAATTGAACCAGGGTCTCTGGCTTGATAGACCAGCACCACTACCACTAGCCTAACTCGCTACTTAAATCACCCTTATCTAGTTGTTTACTTGAAATTCTTACCAATTACACTGAAAGCCGAAACACGTCTACACTCTGTCAAAGTCTGTGAACGACTGTGTCGGTTCACTACCTCTCCCACTAGGCTAACTCGCCACTTGAAGAAACACTGTCTAATTTTGTAGTAGAGAACACTATTGTTTTCAATTAAAAGCCGAAACACGTGCGCACTCCTTGAAAGTCTGCGAACGACTGAACACCACCACTACCTGTAGGCTAACTTGCCACTTGAAAGAACACTGTCAACAATTATACGAACTATGGACAATACGATACCTCGGTATCAACATACTGACAACGCAGACATATTCCGCAATGCAACAATTGACGCACTACACCAACACAAAAGTAGACTGCTGTCGAGACTAAAAACCTTGTACAGACAGTTTACTGACAGACAAAACTCGGAGGTTAGGACGCTGAAGTCGTTGATTAAAAACCTCCAGAAATTAATTAGAGAAAATTACAGACTTTCTGTAAATCTGCATTGGAACAACAAAATTCGGGTTGTAAAGTCCAACAATCCGAGTATGTTCCCGCAGATAAATAAAATATTTCGGCGGAACAATCAAAACGACCTTCCGTGTCTTAAGATCCCCCGAACGACGAACAATGGACAAATACTAATAACAGCAGGTATAGATCCAGATAATGCAGCAGAGGATGACAACTTCTTTGTGATCGAAGATCCGCAGGAGAAGGTAGAGGCTATAGGAGCGACTTTCCAGGAAGTGTACAAGGTGAATGATACCATTTGCCCGAACCACGACCTGGAAAATCGCGTCCTTGTGCACAACTTCTACCTTCGAAATGATATAGAGCACTGGCGGTCCGAGAGCATAGGTTTTACCGAGTTCAATGCCGATAACATGGCAAATAATGTCATCGCCGATGAAAGGGTACATCCCCCGTTCATATCGAAGGTGGAGCTGCAAGCGATCTTCGACTGATTGAGGAGGAAGAAATCTGTAGGAATCGATGGAGTGTCGAACATTGTGCTTCGACATCTCCCTCTAGAAGCGGTGGACATTTACACCACTCTGTTTAACAATGCACTGAATAATGCACATTATCCAGCGCATTGGAAAACAGCAGTGATACAACCCATCCCCAAAAGGGGTAAGGACACTTCCAATCCGGCAAATCTCCGGTCGGTAAGTGTTGATATATTATTATGTCTAACTAAGACCACCTTACCACTGGTGGGGGGTGGTTATAGTTTAACATTAATACACCTTTCTGTTGGAGTTGTCGTATTCAAATCCGACGTAGAATTTTATTTCACACATTTTTATAGTATAAATTATGCTGACACGCATACTAATATTACCTGATCTCTTATTGCATAAAAATTAAAATACGTGGGAACTGCTGCTGACTCGGCGGCGCTGAACAAAACTGATATCAATGATAAACAGTTTCCCGCGGTGTCTGTTTCCCGTAAGGTGCATATGTACGCAATTGTACATTCTGCCGGGCCGAACTGACTTATATGTTAAAGTCCGACGTTTTGAACCGCCTTGAAGCAGGTACTGGGGCCTGTGGTGCCAGTATAGTTCTTTTCCTTTTACGCTGCCACACTATATATGCCACGATGGTGATGAATAATCCGCCAATCAGGCTGTAGGAAATGCTGTAGTGCACGTGGTGAGCCGTTGAATCAACTGGTAGTTGCTGGCTGTTTTGGAGATCTGCTATCCGTTTGTTTAGTGTGTCGTACTCCTCATTGTTACTCTTGAGACTGGGATGTGAGATGACCAATGGTCTTGAAACATTTCTTGGGTCGTCTGATAATATTTCCGTGATATTTGTGGCCGGAATGAAAGCTGTATTAAGTTTGCTGGACATCCTTTCGTAAGCTGTTATGCTCATCGTGTCCTGTTTTAGAATACAGTTTGACTCTAATGTTAAAATGCCATCGTCTTGTAGTGAGACTTCTAGAATCCGTCTTCCGCAGATTATGTTAAAGGTGTACTTCCTGTCCAAAACGTATATCCAACTATTTCCGTTATTTAGCTGGATCCACGCAGGAGATGGGCTTATGCTTCGTAGCTTGCAGAACGGTGATAAGTTCGTAGTGTGGGTGAGCAGGTCCATTTCACATCTGCTGACGTTGGATTGGCGATTAAACATGGAATGTTGTTGTTGGCATAAGTATCTATCGCTGATTTTCATACATTTGTTGAGCTCCTCCCTTGCCATTCTGTTGTATGACTCTCTCAGTAAGTTGACTATTAAGTAGTCTAATGATGGTTCAATGAAGACAAACTCATTTTTGTGGGGTGTCGGTACTGGTATAACCTTGAACATTTCATAGTCTTCTGACTTGATTAGCGGAAGTCTTATGTCGAATATGATGGTTTGCTGGGTTATTCGGGCCCTTGCTGTTAGCAGCCTGTAAAGTGCTAGCAGATTCGAATCTGTTCGGTCTTCTGCGACGGACAGCTGTGGAGGTAGGTGCTTTCTTATCAACTCTAGCTGTGCGCGAAGTTGGTCTGGCGTAATTATAAGCGGATTTACTTTAGCGTGATGAAGATCCGTTAGAACGTCCAATAACGAATTTTGAACCTGCTGAAAATTTACCATTGCTAACGTGGTATAAGTTGATATGGCTAAGAACTTCTGTTCTGCCGCCGTCTGGTTGCTAGTTTGCGTTACATAGCTTTTCAAGTTTTCTAGGTTGTTGTGAAATACTTGGAGTTGTGCAGTCACGGCTTGTGTATTTTTCTGCAAGATGTTGCTGGTTGATTCTGCGATCGATGTTTGGTTCCTTATCAGCGTGAGTAGATGGTTCTCATTCAATCGTGTTTGCTGAATCTGCTGCTCGTAATGCTCCGCATACGACACGTCTAAAACCCCAAAAAGCTTGTTCGCAACAGTTCCAACGAAGTCAAACGGTGATCGTTTCATTCTGGTAGCTGGTTCTTTTCCAGCTCCTTGTTTTAATAGGAGGTCGTTATTGCCCTTTATAATGGCCAGTTGGTGGTTAAATTGTTGAATTATGTGGTGTGTCAGTGCATCAGCGGCTTTCATTTTGCAGAATTCGTTCATTTCGTTAATCAGTTTTTCGAATCCTGAAAGTTCCCGCCAGTAGTTGGTTAGATCATAATATGCGATTATCTTCCAGTCATTAACTATGAGGTTAATGTTTCCAATTTTTTCAAAGTAGATTCCCGGGCGATTTCTAAACGGTGTAACCTTGAAACCTTCAGGTTCTGTATCTAATGCCGTTGCACATCTTCTGCCTAATGCTATTATCACCAACAGTGTGTACAAAATTTGTAACCAGGGGCCGTCCTTCAACCTTTTCTTCCTTTCTGGATTGTTACTCTGAATTTCGTCTGGCAGTTTTATCGGTTGACTTTGGTTTACAGGTTCCGACCATGGACATGTTGACAAGCAGGTTGTTGTGGTAAGCTGATCAGTCCGCTTACTGTCATCTTGTTTTTCGCTTTGTTCGTCGTTATCGCTTATTGGGAGCAGACATATCTTAGTGACTGGTCTTTTGTAGATCTTGTTCCTTGCTTTGATGGTTACTACACGCACCAGACCATCTTCTCCAGCATGTGTCTCTAGTATGCTTCCAAACATCCATCTTGTTGGAGGAAGTTGTTCGTCCTTCACCAAAACAATGTTGCCAGCCTTAAGATTCTCGTTCTTTGTTGTCCATTTCGGACGTTGTTGCAGTGTCGTTATATATTCTGAACTCCATCTTTTCCAGAAATGTTGTTGTAATCGTTCTATCAGTTGCCATCGCGTCACTAAACCTTCCCTTTCATTGAGTCTATGCTTTTCCGGGGGTGCCAGTAAGGTTGCTCCTATCAGGAAATGACCTGGCGTCAAGACATCTACTTCATCAGGATCGGTTGAAATTGGACAAAGAGGTCTTGAGTTTAAGCATGCTTCGATCTGACTTAATAGTGTAGACATCTCTTCGTATGTCAACTTGTGCTCACCAATAGTTCGCTTGAGATGGTGTTTAACAGACTTCACTCCTGCCTCCCATAGGCCACCAAAGTGGGGTGCCGCTGGGGGTATGAAATGCCATTCCGTATGGTAAGTTGTTAATGCCTGGCATATTTCATCGTTGTACTCTTTCGCCTCCCTTGCATTTAGCTGAAGAATTTTGTTTGCAGCCACGAAATTCGTACCGTTGTCACTGTATAGGTGTCCCACATGTCCTCTCCTGGCGCACAATCTCTTAAAAGCTGCTATGAAGGTATTTGCTGTTAAGTCGCTAACAACTTCGAGATGAACTGCCTTTGTTGCCAAGCATATAAATACGGCTATATATCCTTTATATGATTTGTTTCCCCTTCCTTTCGCTGTCCTGATATCTATGGGTCCTGCATAGTCGATTCCGGTATTTAAAAATGGTCTGGCTTTGGACACTCTCGGTTGTGGCAGATTTCCCATCATTTGAGTTCTCGTTGACGATCTGTGTCGAAAACATGTAGTACATCTACGGACTCGTTGTTTGACTGCACTTAGACCACTCAGAATCCAGTATTGTTGCCGTAGATGTGCATGGGTAAGACCGTAGCCTCCATGTAAGGTGGTTTTGTGGGCCTCGTCTATCAACATGGGGGTCAAATACCCGGAATGTGGGATGATTATGGGATGTTTCTGCGAGCATGATAGTTCTGCTTTCGCCAATCGTCCTCCTACTCGCATCACCTCGTTCTCATCCAGGAATAGGTTGAGGCACCGAAGTTTACTCTTACTGTCAATTTCCCTTCCTCTCCTTAAGTTGACGACCTCATCCTTGAACGTTGTCTGCTGTACTTGTCGTATAACTACCCTCGCAGCGCTTTCAATTTCTTGACATGTGATTTGTCCCCGCAATTTATTTTTTGATGATCGTGAGTTGTGCACAAATCGTTTACAAAACGCGAGTATTCTTGTTATTCGCCTAATTGTGCTATACTGCGACAGCAATCTTTCTACGACATCTGGTTCCACCGTTAAAGTGAAGGTGTTTGTGTGCTGTTTCTTAACTTCCTCGTTGGTGCTGTGAGTTGTGGAGTCAGTGTAGTTCACCTGTGCCTGTACTAGCCATGGTGGACCTGTCCACCAAATTGAGTGTGCGTTGAGTTCTAGATGCACAATCCGCTGGATTGTCCTTACCCTTTACATGATGCCATTTGTCTGAGCTTACTAATTTGGTTATTATCGTAACTCTGGCCGCTTCGTAGCTCTTCCATTTGTTAGGGTTTCCGGTGATCCATGCTAATGTTATTGATGAGTCTGTCCATGCATGTATTTCCAGATCCTTTATTTCTAATTTGGCCTTGGTTTTTTCAAGTAATTTTGCCAGCAGGACTGCTCCGCAAAGTTCGAGTTTCGGTATCGATATCTTCTTAATTGGTGCAACCTTTGTCTTAGCACATAGTAATCTTGTGATAATTTCTCCAGAAACAGTTGTAATTCTTGTATAAATCACGGCTGCGAATGCCCTCTCCGATGCGTCACAAAATCCATGTAATTCTATGCGGTGTTTTGATTCGTATTGGATCCATCGTGGTATTTTAATTTCTTCTATGCAAGACAGTTGGCTTCTGAATACCTTCCATTCGTGAGCGTTTTCATCCGAAAGTATTTCATCCCAAGTTTTTTCCGACTTCCAGAGTTGTTGTTGGATTAGCTTTGCTCTTACTATAATTGGAGCTAGCCATCCCAATGGGTCAAATAGCCTAGCTGTTTCTGACACAATTACTCTTTTTGTCAGATTTTTATTCCCTGTTGCAATATTAACTTTGAATTCAAAAGTATCGGACTCCGGTCGCCAGTATATTCCCAGGGTCTTAATGGGGTCGTAGCCATTTATTTTGAATCTTCCTTGCTCTTGATCTTCTAATGTTATATTTCTCTAAATGGCTTTTGTATTTGAAGACCATTTGCGTAGTCTGAATCCTCCGCTCGCCATGAGTTGTACCAATTGCTGTTGTGCCTCTACTGCTGCGTCTAATGTATCCGCTCCCGAAAGTAAGTCATCAACGTAGAAATCTTGGCCAGTTATCATTGAAGCTATTTCAAATTTCTCCTTTTCATCGCACGCGAGTTGTTGAAGTGTTTTTATCGCCAGATATGGAGCTGATGAGGTTCCGTAAGTCACGGTGTTTAATCGATATTCCTTGATATTTTGTGTTGGGCTTTCTCTCCACAATATACGCTGAAAGTCTCTGTCTTCGTGAGCCACTAGTATTTGGCGGTACATTTTTTCAATGTCCGCTCTGTATGCAATTTTATGTTTTCTCCATCGCACTAGTATAGAGTATAAATCCTGTTGTATAACTGGACCTGTAAGCATTGTGTCATTTAGGCTTACTCCTGAACTCGTTCGTGACGACGCGTCAAAGACAACTCGAACCTTGGTTGATGAGCTATCCGGCTTGATGACTGCATGGTGCGGTAGGTAATACACTTCTTTTGTTGATTTCATAACCGATGTTGGTTTGACTTCTTCCATGTGTCCGAGCTCAATGTAATCCCTCATGAATTGTACATAGTCATCATAAAGTTGCTTATTTCGCGTAAATTTGTTCTCCATCTGAAGAAATCGAGCTAGTGCTCTGTCTTTTGATTCGCCTAACTTGCATGTGTCTTCTTTGAACGGTAGTCGAACAATGTACCTTCCAACTTCGTCCCTCTTGTGTGTTGCCCTGAATATCTCTTCGCATCGAGCTTCTTCTTCAGTGAGACCTCTTTCTTCATGTACTTCTTCTATTTCCCAAAATGATTTAAGTTGATCGTTTAACTCTGTGTTCGATATTAAGCAAACCGTTGCTTCATTTGCCTTTGAGTGATGTTGAATACTTCCAGACAATATCCAACCTAATTGCGTGTTTTGAGCGACTGGGGTGCCGTGGTTGCCTTTAATCACCCCTTCAAGAATTATGTCCTGGAACACATCAGCTCCAATCAGCATATCTACGGCCGCTTTCTTGTTGTATGATGGATCCGCCAAGGGTAAATGTTTAATATGATCCCAATCGTTAGTTGTAAAGGATTCTTCCGGTAGTACCCTTGTAAGCTTGTGTAGTACTAAGAATTCTCTCCATGTTTGAAATTCTGACGGATATATGGACTGAATTTGTAGACCAACCTTACTGTTTGCCGTTCCTGCATGCGTTGCTCCTAAGCCGGTAATGGAAGCATTTGCTCGTTTCCGTTGTAGTTGCAGTCGCTGTACTGCTTCTTCGGTGATGAAGGAAGACTGAGAGCCCTGGTCGATAAGAGCTCTAAGGAAGTAATCACAACCTTTCCAATTGGTTTTTACCACCGCTGTTGCTAACAATGTTTTGTTATGTTGTTTGTTCGCAGAAAAATTCGTTTGCGGCTGTTGAGGTTGCCTATCTAAGTGCGAAATGTGGAGTAGTGTGTGGTGACGCTGATGACATATTTGACAAGTCTTTCCTGACTGACATCTTGATATTTCATGATTTGGCTTGAAACAATTTTTACACAGTTTTTCCTTTTGCACAACCTCTTTCCTTTGTTTGACTGGCATTTGAATAAATGTACTGCAAGTGTGAAGCCAATGCGCGCCATTGCATGCTTTGCAAAACGGAGTTACAGTTGCATAAAAATTCTTGACGAACCCCTGCTTATTGTTAAAGTGTTTTTTGTCCCTTTGAATATCCACTTTCTTCTTCTTTTCTTCTAAATTGTCCAAAGCATGGAATTTGTTCTCCAGGAACGTAAAAAAATTGTTCAGAGGTTGCAAATCTTTCGGTTTTTTTCAAAGACTGTTCGTACGCCTTTCTCGTTTCGTTGTCTAGTTTTTGCGAGATGATGTACAGTATTATAGGGTCCCAGCTCTCCGTATCGATGTTCAGTCCCTTTAAGGCATTGACACACTCCATCGAAGTATCGTGTAGCCTTTTCAGATTCTCTGCAGATTCAAATTGGCACCCCTTTTGGTTAATCAATGCTTGAATTTGCGCATTCACTAACATTCGGGTGTTCTCGTATCTGTTTACCAAAGCTTCCCTTGCCGTCTCGTAGTTGCTGTCCATTATCTGCAAGTGCTGAATGATCTTGGCTGCTTCCCCCGTCACGTTTGTTTTTAGATAATGCATTTTTTGAGCATTCCCAAGCTTATCGTTTTTATGTATAGCTTGCTCAAATAAATCAAAGAATGACTTCCATTGTTTATAATCACCATTGAATGTTGGTAACTTTAACACGGGTAATTTCAGCTCGTGGTGCGTATTTTCTGTAGTGCCGTCTTGCCTCGTACCAACTGCATGCTTGATCTCAAATGCATCAATCTTCTTTTGTACATTCACCATAATATTTTCGTAAATCTCCTCTAATTCTTCGTGCTCGTTTATGTAGTCTTCATCAAGTATTTCTATTGCCTGTTCTATTATATCGTTATGCGTTTCAACTATATTCTCCCATTGGCTTTGCATTGCCTGCTGTTTATGGACATAGTATGCTTTTGATGTCTGCAATGATTTCTCCATCCTATCCACTGATCTGAAGAATGCTTGTTTTTGCGCTTCTTGGCGTTTCATTCTTCTTTTTTGCTCTTCATCTTGCTGATCCTTAACGTCGTTCGGTGACTTTTTGTATCCTGATGTTGTAGTTATTGGCCTAGCTGTATCCGAGTTGTCAACTAGTCCTGCTGCTCCTGGTAATGGATTCGCGGTCTGGGCCTTAGATTCTTCTTCCAATACCTCCCTCAGCTTGTCTTCTAACTTGTTCCGTATTGTTGTCATCGTTGCTTCTACTTGCTTGTAGAAGTTGGCTTCAATGTATGGATGCTTTTCGCTGAAATGCTCGTGCTTTCGTATTTCTTTATCTCCGTTCTCAAACTCCTTCCAGTGATGGTCGAGGTCATCTAATCGTTCTTTGATGAATCCCTTTGTTCGTCTTATTTTGGGTTCTTTCGTGTACTTTTCGGATATTTTCTTTATCCATTCCGCTCTCTCACGTTGTAGTTGAACCAAATCGTCTAAAATCGTAATTTTTATCTCGTATCTCGTTTCTCTTTTTTTTACACTTGTCACTACTTTTAAACTTTAAACTTCACACTTTTGTTCTATTCTCCTAGTCGTAGTTCAGTAACTCGAAGGACCAATTATGTTGATATATTATTATGTCTAACTAAGACCACCTTACCACTGGTGGGGGATGGTTATAGTTTAACATTAATACACCTTTCTGTTGGAGTTGTCGTATTCAAATCCGACGTAAAATTTTATTTCACACATTTTTATAGTATAAATTATGCTGACACGCATACTAATATTAAATGATCTCTTATTGCATAAAACTTAAAATACGTGGGAACTGCTGCTGACTCGGCGGCGCTGAACAAAACTGATATCAATGATAAACAGTTTCCCGCGGTGTCTGTTTCCCGTAAGGTGCATATGTACGCAATTGTACAGTAAGTCTCCTTCCGAACATCAGCAAGGTATTCGAGAAAGTGATCAATAGAGCCCTGCTTAAGTGGACTGAGAACAATAATATAATTCCGGATACCCAATTCGGTTTTAAGGCGGGGCATGATACAATAGATGCCGCGTCTAAACTGGTATCGGATATCCAATGGAACAAAAGCAAGAAACAATGCACGGGTGCCTGCTTGATTGACTTGGAGAAGGCCTTCGACACGGTATGGCTAGAGGGACTCTTCTACAAGCTGAACAGGCTGGGCATAAGCAAACCACTGCTGTACATACTTTATAACATGCTCACCAGTAGACAGTTCATCGTCAAAAATGGCAATGTGACTTCTGCTGGAACATTTCTAATTAAAAACGGTCTGCAACAAGGTGCGGTTAATTCACCGATCCTTTTCAATATTTACACGAGCGATCTGATAGGATCTCTTCACCATGCCATAGCGTACGTAGACGACCTAATTGCGTACAGATCAGGACCAAAAATCGAGGTCATTGCAATTCTCTTGCAACGTGACTTCGATAAGATTCAGCGATATTGCGATGACTGGAAGTTGAAGATCAACTTCCAGAAATCGGAAACCATTCTCTTTAGGACGCCGTTGTCTGGGGCCTCTAGGGATACCAGAAAGAATTGGCGAAAGTTCTCAATCGTGGGACCGCACGGACAGCCACTTGAGTCGAAGTGTACTCAGATACCTGGGGCTCTGGTTAGACCAATATCTTTTTAACAAACATACAGATGCTGCTCTGGCCAGAGCCAAAGGTGCTTTTGCCCTTACAAAGAGACTTTTTTATAGCAAGCAACTCGATGCAAGGGTAAATTTAATCTGCTACATGGCCCTCATCCGGCCCATGCTTGTATATGGATGCCCCGTGTGGTTCAACGTGGGAGCAAGCTTGTTGGAAAAGATTCGGGTGTTTGAGAGGGCTTGCCTTCATTTATACAGAACACCAGAGTCCCAGTACATAAAATTCTATCCCAATGAGGTCCTACACAACAAGGCTAACCTAATAAGAGTGGATCATTTCGTTATCAAGCTGATTCGAAGGCACATTGCAAGAGCAATGAGCTCGACGAACAACCTGATCTCCGGGGCTTATTACCCCAATTACGAGTATCACGAGAGAGTGCGCCTTAACGGCTTTGTTCCCCCAGAGGCGTTCCTCTATTTTGATAAGAAGGGTCTAATCCAGGACAGATTGGCAGCGCCGCTAATCTTCCACGTTGCTCGGACAGCTGTGGATAGGCGACTCAACTACGACATAGACGTTGCGCACGGCAGTGTGGAGCGTCTCCGGTTTAGTATGGCGGTATCGGGTCGTGAAGTTGATTACGTACAACGTCAGTACGGTCATTTCTGATGGCTAGTCGAAAAAGAGGAAACTCCTTCGTCGTCTCCTCCTAATCCAAGGTAGCCTGTTGGATGTTTGAAGTTGGCTGTTTGTTGTCCATGGCCGACTTACGTAGTTTAAGGTTTATGTATTTTTTTAGGTTTAGGTAGGTGTAGGTAATAATTTAAAAAAAAACTAAATATCCACAGCACTTGGATGAAAAAAAACAAAAAACACAAAAAAAAATAAAAAACAAAAACAGCACTCGATAAAAAAAAAAACAAACGAAAAATTTGCGTAGAAAATACGTAAGGTAGAATACGATAGGCTAATTTAGAATAAGATAGTTTTAAGATTTATTTTAAGGTAGATTGTAAGTTTTATATATAAGATCAATCAAAAAAAAAAGATCATTCACTAAGTTTTTTCTCTAATTTTCTTAGTAGCACTTAAATTTAAAAGAATGAAATAAATAAATATATATATAAATATTTTAAGTATTAGGATTAGCTTAGAGCGCCCGCATAGGGCCAGTAAGTTAGAGTAAGAATAGTTAAGTTATTTAAGCTAGTTTTAAGCGTTTTGTCTAGCAATTAAGTTACAATGAATTTAAGAAACTAAAAATGCATTAAAAATGAATGAAAAATGGTGGTGTTCTACCAAGCCAGTGACCCTGGTTCAATTCCGGACTGGGGAAAATTTGAATTCTTGACTTTTTTTTCATTTATTCAAAATAAGTGAAAACCAAATAATACAAAAAACAGATATCAGGCGATGGAGAGTGAGCGGTCCGCGCTCCCAGTAGCGGGACCAACTGGTGGGGTGACAGCATCAGCCGATGCAGTACAGATAGGCCAGCCTGCAAGAGTCTCAACTGCAAGTATGGGGAAAAGGAGAAGAACCCTTCTCCCAACTTGGTAAATCGTCACTCCAAATCAGCTACAGTTGAGCGAGGCAAGGGGCGCCGGGTACAGCAACAGCAGCAGCAACAGCAGCAGATAAGAAGCGGCAGAGGTCGGATGACTCTGTGGAAGTAACATATATGTCCGACGGTGGTGAAGGCCGCTACGTAGGAGACGACAATAACAGTTTCGCAGTTCACGAAGCTTCCGAGTCCGACGATGAAGACGAGGAAGTTGAAAACATATACAGTAGCATAAATAAACTGCAACAGAGGGTGGGAGAAATAAAGGCCAAGCAAATGGCCAGGAGGGAAAGGCAGCATCAGGGAAAGAGCTCGCTCAACAACAACAACAACTACTACAGCAGCAGAGGCCAGAAAGCCAGCGGCAACTACAGCGGCAGAACCAGCAGCAGCAATAATAATTGAAGAATGCTTATGCAACAACAGCAGCAGAAAACGCTGCAATCATATGAACAAAAACCGCAGCAGCAGCAGCAACAGCAGCAGAAAACGCAGCAACTAGAGCAGAAAGAGCAGCAGCAGCAGCAACAGCTGCAGCAGAAACAACAGCAAAAACAACGACAGCAGAAGCAACAGCAAAAGATGACGATTACAAAAACGAGGGTGCCGCCAATTAACACCTACAAGATTGAGGTTATGGACACCATTAAGCTATGTAAGTCGGCCATAGGCAACAATTTTTCTATTAAACTTTTAAATGAAGACAGGCACGCTATTGACTGCAATACAGTGGAACAGTATAAAAAAATTAAAGATTTGTTAAAGGACACGACGACGGAGTTCTTCTCCTTCACCCCGAAGGGGGAAAAGCGGCAAACAATGCTGCTGAGGGGGATAGAGCCGTCTACTGATCCGGAGACGATCCTTGCGCTGCTTAAAGAGAAAGAGTGCAACGAGCTCGAATTTGTAGGGGTCAAGCCATTCACCACAGCCAAGTCAAAAAGGGAGAAGCGGAGCACCGGAGGCTCAAACTGATTTGCTGGCCATCTTGCGCTCTATCCAAGGGCAGATGGAGCAGCTTCAGCATCAGGAACAGGAGCAGGCGAAGCGGGTGGACCAGATCTACGCACTTCTGCCGGGCTTAACGCACCTCCAGTCGTAATGGGTACGAACATGGAGGAGCAACCCTTGAAGATCCTTGCGGTGAATGTGAATTCACTGATTAGGATCGAGCGAAGAGGCGTATTGTTTAAGTTGCTAGAAGACCAAACCCCTGATGTGCTTATGGTTAGCGAAACAAAGCTATCCCAGAAGCACAAATTGGGGCACAATAAATACAATATTGTGAGAAGAGACCGACCCAACTCCACACGAGGAGGAAGTGTTGCGATCTTCATACGCAAACAACTGCAATTTAAAGTTATGTACAGCGGTGAAGTGCGAAGGTTCCAGGAGCTGGAAGCGTGTATCGTGTGCATCCCTCTCCGTAGTGGAAAGAGGATGTACTTGGTCGCACTCTATGCACCTGAAGCTACTCAATCTACTTTATTTATTTCAGAGCTCGAGACACTTTTTCGGTGCCTAAGGCTGGAGTCGGAGGAGAATTATTTCATCATGGCCGGAGATCTTAACGCCGAACATAGAGTTTGGGGAAATAACACACCTAATCCTAGAGGGAACCTACTATTCAATTGGAGGGGTCGGCACAGTGTCGAGTATAAACTCGATTTGAAAGCTACAGATAGTCCGTCGTTTCCTAGAAGTGGCTCCTATGTGGATCTTATGCTGTTCGACGTACGGTTACAACTGAACGACATCGACCGACAAACTATAAACTGCCTGCACACATTTGTGTATGACAGTAACCATTGCGGACTCAGTGCCGTAATAACGATTCCCAACGAAATTGCGGAGTTGGAGGAGTTTGTCCAAACGTGCTCCTACAATTATAGTAGGACGCGTTGGACTCGCTTCTCAAGAACTTTGACAAGAGCACTCTCCTTGAATTCGCTCTATTCACCGTCCAATAGGAACCTGTCAAACGAGGAGATTGACTAGTACCTAAAACAAATGAACGAGACAATTAAACGAACTATGGACAATACGATACCTCGGTATCAACATACTGACAACGCAGACATATTCCGTAATGCAACAACTGACGCACTACACCAAAACAAAAGTAGTCTGCTGTCGGGACTAAAAACCTTGTAAAGACAGTTTACTGACAGACAAAACTCGGAGGTTAGGACGCTGAAGTCCTCCAAAATTTAATTAGAGAAAATTACAGACTTTCAGTAAATTTGCATTGGAACAACCAAATTCGGGCTGCAAAATCCAACAACCCGAGTATGTTCCCGCAAATAAATAAAATATTTCGGAGAAATAATCAAAACGACCTTCCGTGTCTTAAGATCCCTCGAACAACGAACAATGGACAAATACTAATAACAGCAAGTATAGATCCAGATAACGCAGTAGAGGATGACAACTTCTTTGTGGTCGAAGATCCGCAGGAGAAGGTAGATGCTATAGGAGCGACTTTCCAGGAAGTGTACAAGGTGAATGATACCATTTTCCCGAACCAAGACCTGGAAAATCGCGTCCTTGTGCACAACTTCTACCTTCGAAATGGTATAGAGAACTGGCGATCAGAGAACATAGGTTTTACCGAGTTCAATGACGATAATATGGCAAATAATGTCATCGCCGATGAAAGGGTACTTCGCACGTTCATATCGAAGGTGGAGCTCCAAGCGATCTTCGATTCATTGAGGAGGAAGAAATCTGCGGGAATCGATGGAGTATCGAACATTGTGCTTCGACATCTCCCTCTAGAAGCGGTGAACATTTACACCACTCTGTTTAACAATGCGCTGAATAATGCCCATTATCCAGCGTGTTGGAAAACAGCAGTGATACAACCCATCCTCAAAAGGGGTAAGGGCACTTCCAATCCGGCAAATCTCGGGTCGGTAAGTCTCCTTCTGAACATCAGCAAGGTATTCGAGAAAGTGATCAATAGAGCCCTGCTTAAGTGGACTGAGAACAGTAATATAATTCCGGATAACCAATTCGATTTTAAGGCGGGGCATGATACAATACATGAGGCGTCTAAACTGGTGTCGGATATCCAATGGAACAAAAGCAAGAAACAGTGCACGGGTGCCTGCCTTGGAGAAGGACTTCGACGACGTATGGTTAGAGGGACTCTTCTACAAGCTAAGCATTCTGGGTATAAGCAAACCACTGCTGTACATACTCCATAACATGCTCACCAGTAGAGAGTTCATCGTCAAAAATGGCAAGGTGACTTCTGCTGGAACATTTATAATTAAAAACGGTCTGCAACAAGGTGCGGTTAATTCACTGATCCTTTTCAACATTTACACGAGCGATCTCATAGAATCACTTCACCATGCCATAGCGTACGCAGACGACTTGATCGCGTACAGATCAGGACCAAAAATCGAGGTCATTGCAATTCTCTTGCAACGTGACTTAAGATTCAGCGATATTGCGATGACTGGAAGTTGAAGATCAACTTCCAGAAATCGGAAACCATTCTTTTTAGGACGCCGTTGTCTGTGGCCTCTAGGGATACCAGAAAGAATTGGCGAAAGTTCTCAATCGTGGTACCGCACGGACAGCCACTTGCGAGTCGAAGTGTAGTCAGATACCTGGGGCTGTAGTTAGACCAATATCTATATTTTAACAAACATGTAGATGCTGCTCTGGCCAGAGCCAAAGGTACTTTTGCCCTTACAAAGATACTTTTTTATAGCAAGCAACTCGATACAAGGGTAAATTTAATCTGCTACATGGCCCTCATCCGGCCCATGCTCGTATATGGATGCCCCGTGTGGTTCAACGTGGGAGCAAGCTTGTTGGAAAATATTCGGGTGTTTGAGAAGTCTTGCCTTCGGTCTTGCCTTCATTTATACAGAACACCAGAGTCCCAGTACATAAAATTCTATCCCAATGAGGTCCTATACAACAGGGCTAACCTAATTAGAGTGGATAATTTCGTTATCAAGCTGATTCGAAGGCACATTGCAAGAGCAATGAGCTCGACGAACAACCTGATCTCCGGGGCTTATTACCCCAATTACGAGTATCACGAGAGAGTGCGCCTTAACGGCTTTGTTCCCCCAGAGGCGTTCCTCTATTTTGATAAGAAGGGTCTAATCCAGGACAGATTGGCAGCGCCGCTAATCTTCCACGTTGCTCGGACAGCTGTGGATAAACGACTCAACTACGACAGAGACGTTGCACACGGCAGTGTGGAGCGTCTCCGGTTTAGTAGGGCGGCATCGGGTGGCGATATTTACGACGTACAATGTCAGTACGGTCATTTCTGGTGGCTAGCCGAAAGAGAGGAAACTCCTTCGTCGTTTCCTCCTAATCCAGGGTAGCCTGTTGGATGTTTGAAGTTGGCTGTTTATTGTCCATGGCCGACTTACATAGTTTAAGGTTTAGGTAGTTTTTGAGGTTTAGATAGGTGTAGGTAATAATTTTAAAAAAAAACAGCCCTTGGATGAAAAAAAAAAAAAAAAAAACACAAAAAACAAAAAAATAAAAAATAAAAAATAAAAAAAAAAACAAAAAAAAATTTACGTAGAAAATACGTAAGGTAGAATAAGGTAGGCTAATTTAGAATAAGATAGTTTTAAGATTTATTTTAAGGTAGATTGTAAGCTTTATATATAAGATCAATCAAAAAAAAAAGTTCATTCACTAAGTTTTTTCTCTAATTTTCTTAGTAACACTTAAATTTAAAAGAATGAAATAAATAAATATTTTTCACGTACGTTACGTCGAAAGACATAGTTTTAAGTATTAGGATTAGCTTAGAGTGCCCGCATAGGGCCAGTAAGTTAGAATAAGAATAGTTAAGATAGATAAGCCAGTTTTAAGCGTTTTGTCTAGCAACCAAGTTACAATGAATTTAAGAAAATAAAAGTGCATTAAAAATGAAAATGGAAAAAAATGAAAAATGGTGGTGTTCTACTAAGCCAGTGACCCTGGTTCAATCCCGGACTGGGGAAAATTGAATTGTTGACTTTTTTTTCATTTGTGCTTAATAAGTGAAAATAAAGTAAAAAAAAAAACAGTGTAATTTTTTTTTCATTTTTAATGCATTTTTATTAAATTCTTAATTGCTAGACAAAAAAACGCTTAAAACTAGCTTAACCAACTTAACTATTTTTATTCTAACTTCCTGGCCCTATGCTTCGCTCTAAGTTAAACCTAATACTTAAAACTCTGTGTTTCGACGTAACTAACTTAAGATTCTTTATTTATTTATTTTATTACTACTAAGAAAAATGTTTAATCGGATGAAAAAACTTAGTATATGAACTTTTTTTTAATGTTCTTATATATAACTTACAATCTACCTTAAAATAAATCTTAAAACTACCTTATTCTAAATTACCCTATTTTATTCTACCCTACGTATTTCTATACGTAAATTTTTTTTTTGGTTTTTTTTTTTTGTTTTTTATTTGTTTTTTTTTTATGTTTTTTGTCTTTTTTTTTGTATTTTGCATCCAAGTGCTGTGGATTTATATTTTATATATATATATTTTTTTTTTAATATTAAAATATTACTTGCAACCTACTTACACTACCTAAACCTTAAACTATGTAAGTCGGCCATGGACAACAAACAGCCAACCTCAAACATGCAATAGGCTATCCTGGATTAGGAGGAAACGACGAAGGAGTTTCCTTTTTTTTCGGCTAGCCACCAGAAATGACCGTACTGACGTTGTACGTCATAAATATCGCGACCCGATACCGCCCTAGTAAACCGGAGGCGCTCCACACTTCCGTGTACAGCGTCTCTGTCGTAGTTGAGTCGCCTATCCACAGCTGTCCGAGCAACGTGGAAGATTAGCGGCACTGCCAATCTGTCCTGGATCAGACCTTTCTCATCAAAATAGAGGAACGCCTCTGGGGGAACAAAGCCGCTCCTGTACCTGACGTTGAAGCTGCTCTATCTTCCCTTGGATAGAGAGCAAGATAGCCAGGAAGTCAGTTTGAGCCTCCGGTGCCCTAGGCGCTGGGGCCTGATAAGCAACCTTTCCTGTTCCGCGTTTCCCCGACCTGCCGCCATTTGGGCGTAGGTCACTTGGGGAGTAGCGGATTGTGTTTGAATTGGAGCAGGTGTACGTTTCACTACAACCTTCTCCTGACGAACCAGATTTACTTTTTTAATATACTGGAACTTAATACAACCCCGATAGTTTGCGGTGTGTCCCGAGTTCCTGCATAAAGCACACGAGAGCTGGCTCTTATCTGCCACTCCATCCTTACCCAGAGTGCATTCCTCTGCTTTGTGGTTCTTTCCACACTTGACACATCGAGGCTGCATTTCGCAGTTCGACGCGGCGTGACCGAACCTTTGGCAGCGAACAAATTGTAAAATGTTGTCGCTCCTTCTTAATTTTTCCCAGGCGACAACCTGGTAGTCTAGGACTTTAATACTCCTTAGACCATCCAGCTTGCTATTGGGTGAAAACTGAACTAGGAAGAACGGCAGTTTCCGCTTCTCCCTTTTTGACTTGGCTGTGGTGAATGGCTTGACCCCTACAAATTCGAGCTCGTTGCACTCTTTCTCTTTAAGCAGCGCAAGGATCGTCTCCGGATCAGTAGACGGCTCTATCCCCCTCAGCAGCATTGTTTGCCGCTTTTCCCCCTTCGGGGTGAAGGAGAAGAACTCCGTCGTCGTGTCCTTTAACAAATCTTTAATTTTTTTATACTGTTCCACTGTATTGCAGTCAATAGCGTGCCTGTCTTCATTTAAAAGTTTAATAGAAAAATTGTTGCCTATGGCCGACTTACATAGCTTAATGGTGTCCATAACCTCAATCTTGTAGGTGTTAATTGGCGGCACCCTCGTTTTTGTAATCGTCATCTTTTGCTGTTGCTTCTGCTGTCGTTGTTTTTGCTGTTGTTTCTGCTGCAGCTGTTGCTGCTGCTGCTGCTCTTTCTGCTCTAGTTGCTGCGTTTTCTGCTGCTGTTGCTGCTGCTGCTGCGGTTTTTGTTCATATGATTGCAGCGTTTTCTGCTGCTGTTGTTGCATAAGCATTCTTCAATTATTATTGCTGCTGCTGGTTCTGCCGCTGTAGTTGCCGCTGGCTTTCTGGCCTCTGCTGCTGTAGTAGTTGTTGTTGTTGTTGAGCGAGCTCTTTCCCTGATGCTGCCTTTCCCTCCTGGCCATTTGCTTGGCCTTTATTTCTCCCACCCTCTGTTGCAGTTTATTTATGCTACTGTATATGTTTTCAACTTCCTCGTCTTCATCGTCGGACTCGGAAGCTTCGTGAACTGCGAAACTGTTATTGTCGTCTCCTACGTAGCGGCCTTCACCACCGTCGGACATATATGTTACTTCCACAGAGTCATCCGACCTCTGCCGCTTCTTATCTGCTGCTGTTGCTGCTGCTGTTGCTGTACCCGGCGCCCCTTGCCTCGCTCAACTGTAGCTGATTTGGAGTGACGATTTACCAAGTTGGGAGAAGGGTTCTTCTCCTTTTCCCCATACTTGCAGTTGAGACTCTTGCAGGCTGGCCTATCTGTACTGCATCGGCTGATGCTGTCACCCCACCAGTTGGTCCCGCTACTGGGAGCGCGGACCGCTCACTCTCCATCGCCTGATATCTGTTTTTTGTATTATTTGGTTTTCACTTATTTTGAATAAATGGAAAAAAAGTCAAGAATTCAAATTTTCCCCAGTCCGGAATTGAACCAGGGTCACTGGCTTGGTAGAACACCACCATTTTTCATTCATTTTTAATGCATTTTTAATTTCTTAAATTCATTGTAACTTAATTGCTAGACAAAACGCTTAAAACTAGCTTAAATAACTTAACTATTCTTACTCTAACTTACTGGCCCTATGCGGGCGCTCTAAGCTAATCCTAATACTTAAAATATTTATATATATATTTATTTATTTCATTCTTTTAAATTTAAGTGCTACTAAGAAAATTAGAGAAAAAACTTAGTGAATGATCTTTTTTTTTTGATTGATCTTATATATAAAACTTACAATCTACCTTAAAATAAATCTTAAAACTATCTTATTCTAAATTAGCCTATCGTATTCTACCTTACGTATTTTCTACGCAAATTTTTCGTTTGTTTTTTTTTTTTTTGTTTTTTTTTTTTATCGAGTGCTGTTTTTGTTTTTTATTTTTTTTTGTGTTTTTTGTTTTTTTTCATCCAAGTGCTGTGGATATTTAGTTTTTTTTTAAATTATTACCTACACCTACCTAAACCTAAAAAAATACCTAAACCTTAAACTACGTAAGTCGGCCATGGACAACAAACAGCCAACTTCAAACATCCAACAGGCTACCTTGGATTAGGAGGAGACGACGAAGGAGTTTCCTCTTTTTCGACTAGCCACCAGAAATGACCGTACTGACGTTGTGCGTAATCAACATCACGACCCGATACCGCCATACTAAACCGGAGACGCTCCACACTCCCGTGCGCAACGTCTATGTCGTAGTTGAGTCGCCTATCCACAACTGTCCGAGCAACGTGGAAGATTAGCGGCGCTGCCAATCTGTCCTGGATTAGACCCTTCTTATCAAAATAGAGGAACGCTTCTGGGGGAACAAAGCCGTTAAGGCGCACTCTCTCGTGATACTCGTAATTGGGGTAATAAGCCCCGGAGATCAGGTTGTTCGTCGAGCTCATTGCTCTTGCAATGTGCCTTCGAATCAGCTTGATAACGAAATGATCCACTCTTATTAGGTTAGCCTTGTTGTGTAGGACCTCATTGGGATAGAATTTTATGTACTGGGACTCTGGTGTTCTGTATAAATGAAGGCAAGCCATCTCAAACACCCGAATCTTTTCCAACAATCTTGCTCCCACGTTGAACCACACGGGGCATCCATATACAAGCATGGGCCGGATGAGGGCCATGTAGCAGATTAAATTTACCCTTGCATCGAGTTGCTTGCTATAAAAAAGTCTCTTTGTAAGGGCAAAAGCACCTTTGGCTCTGGCCAGAGCAGCATCTGTATGTTTGTTAAAAAGATATTGGTCTAACCAGAGCCCCAGGTATCTGACTACACTTCGACCCAAGTGGCTGTCCGTGCAGTCCCACGATTGAGAACTTTCGCCAATTCTTTCTGGTATCCCTAGAGGCCCCAGACAACGGCGTCCTAAAGAGAATGGTTTCCGATTTCTGGAAGTTGATCTTCAACTTCCAGTCATCGCAATATCGCTGAATCTTATCGAAGTCACGTTGCAAGAGAATTGCAATGACCTCGATTTTTGGTCCTGATCTGTACGCAATTAGGTCGTCTACATACGCTATGGCATGGTGAAGAGATCCTATCAGATCGCTCGTGTAAATATTGAAAAGGATCGGTGAATTAACCGCACCTTGTTGCAGACCGTTTTTAATTAGAAATGTTCCAGCAGAAGTCACATTGCAATTTTTGACGATGAACTGTCTACTGGTGAGTATGTTATAAAGTATGTACAGCAGTGGTTTGCTTATGCCCAGCCTGTTCAGCTTGTAGAAGAGTCCCTCTAACCATACCGTGTCGAAGGCCTTCTCCAAGTCAATCAGGCAGGCACCCGTGCATTGTTTCTTGCTTTTGTTCCATTGGATATCCGATACCAGTTTAGACGCGGCATCTATTGTATCATGCCCCGCCTTAAAACCGAATTGGGCATCCGGAATTATATTATTGTTCTCAGTCCACTTAAGCAGGGCTCTATTGATCACTTTTTCGAATACCTTGCTGATGTCCGGAAGGAGACTTATCGACCGGAGATTTGCCGGATTGGAGGTGTTCTTACCCCTTTTGGGGATGGGTTGTATCACTGCTGTTTTCCAATGCGCTGGATAATGTGCATTATTCAGTGCATTGTTAAACAGTGTGGTGTAAGTGTCCACCGCTTCTAGAGGGAGATGTCGAAGCACAATGTTCGACACTCCATCGATTCCTACAGATTTCTTCCTCCTCAATGAGTCGAAGATCGCTTGCAGCTCCACCTTCGATATGAACGGGGGATGTACCCTTTCATCGGCGATGACATTATTTGCCATGTTATCGGCATTGAACTCGGTAAAACCTATGCTCTCGGACCGCCAGTGCTCTATATCATTTCGAAGGTAGAAGTTGTGCACAAGGACGCGATTTTCCAGGTCGTGGTTCGGGTAAATGGTATCGTTCACCTTGTGCACTTCCTGGAAAGTCGCCCCTATAACCTCTACCTTCTCCTGCGGATCTTCGATCACAAAGAACTTGTCATCCTCTACTGCGTTATCTGGATCTATACCTGCTGTTATTAGTATTTGTCCATTGTTCTTCGTTCGGGGGATCTTAAGACACGGAAGGTCGTTTTGATTATTAGTCCGAAATATTTTATTTATTTGCGGGAACATACTCGGGTTGTTGAATTTTACAGCCCGAATTTCGTTGTTCCAGTGCAAATTTACAGAAAGTCTGTAATTTTCTCTAATTAACTTCTGGAGGTTTTTAATCAACGATTTCAGTGTCCTAACATCCGAGTTTTGTCTGTCAGTAAACTGTCTGTACAAGGTTTTTAGTCTCGACAGCAGTCTACTTTTGTGTTGGTGTAGTGCGTCAATTGTTGCATTGCGGAATATGTCTGCGTTGTCAGTATGTTGATACCGAGGTATCGTATTGTCCATAGTTCGTATAATTGTTGACAGTGTTCTTTCAAGTGGCAAGTTAGCCTACAGGTAGTGGTGGTGTTCAGTCGTTCGCAGACTTTCAAGGAGTGCGCACGTGTTTCGGCTTTTAATTGAAAACAATAGTGTTCTCTACTACAAAATTAGACAGTGTTTCTTCAAGTGGCGAGTTAGCCTAGTGGGAGAGGTAGTGAACCGACACAGCCGTTCACAGACTTTGACAGAGTGTAGACGTGTTTCGGCTTTCAGTGTAATTGGTAAGAATTTCAAGTAAACAACTAGATAAGGGTGATTTTAAGTGGCGAGTTAGGCTAGTGGTAGTGGTGCTGGTCTATCAAGCCAGAGACCCTGGTTCAACTCCCGGCCAGGGAAAATAAGATTACAGATTTTTTTTTTTTCATTAAAAAAAAAAATTGTGTAATTAAATTATAAATAAAATAACACGTGATGGAGAGTGAACGGACCACGCTCCCATTAGCGGGACCAGCTGGTGGAGCGACTGCGTCAGTCGATGACGCAGTTCAGTCAGGCCACCCAATAACAGTGGCGACCGAAAGTAAGGGCAAAAGGAGAAGAAAACTCAAGCCTACTTCTAACCTCGTAAGGCGTTCCTCCACATCACCTTCAGCTGAACAGCTGCCAGGTGGAGTGAGGGAAGGGGCGCCTTAAACAGCAATAACAGCAGCAACAGAAAAGAAGCGGCAGAGGTCATATGACTCGGCCGAATACCCATATATCTCCGACGGTGGGGAAGGCCGATACATTGGAGACGGCAAAAATAAATGCTTCGCCGTTTTGGCGTCCTCCGAATCAGAGGATGAAGATGAAAATTCGAGAGCCTGACTTCCAGCATTAAACAGCTGGAACAAAGGGTGCGTGAAATAAGGGCCAAACAAATGGCCAGAAGAGAGAGGGAGCGGCAGCTGGAGCTCCAGCGCGCTTCACAACAACAACAGAATCAGCCAGAAGGTCAGCTGCAACAACAACAAAGGCAGCCGAAAACATATAGCAGCAAAAGCAGCAACAACAACAACAGCAGCAAAAAACGCAGCAACAACTACAGCAGCATACAACGCAGCAACAACCGCAGCAGCAGAAAAAAACAGCAACAGCAGCAAAAAAGCAGCAACAGCAGCAGAAACAACATCAGCAACAGCAGCAGAAACAACAGCAACAACAACCGCAGCAACAACCGCAACAGAAGGCGACTACAAAGGCGATGGTGCCGCCAAATAATATCTACAAAGTGGAGTTGAAGGATACCATCGAACTATGTAAGTCGGCCATTGCCTATGGCCAATAACTTTTCTATTAAAAGATTAAATGAAAAATAGGCACGCTATCCACTGTAATACAGTGGAAGAATATAAAAAAAATTAAGGAATTACTTAGGGACACGACGACGGAGTTCTTCTCCTTCACCCCGAAGGGGGAAAAGCGGCAAACACTGCTGCTGAGGGGAATAGACCCGTCTACTGATCCGGAGACGCTCCTTGCGCTGCTTAAAGAGAAAGAGTGCAACGAGCTCGAATTCGTAGAGGTCAAGCCATTCACCATAGCTAAAGCAAAAAGGGAGAAGCAGAAACTGCCGTTCTTCCTAGTTCAGCTTTCACCCAATAGTAAACTGGATGGTCTAAGGAGTATTAAAGTCCTAGACTACCAGGTTGTCGCCTGGGAAAAATGAAGATTGAGCGAAAACATTTTACAATGTGTTCGCTGCCCAAGGTTCGGGCACGCCGCGTCGAACTACGAAATGCAGCCTCGATGTGTTAAGTGTGGAAAGAACCACAAAGCAAGGGAATGCACTCTGGGTAGGGATGGAGTGGCACATAAGAGCCAGCTCTCGTGTGCTTTATGTAGGAACTCGGGACACACCGCAAACTATCGGGGTTGTTGTAACATGCTCACCAGTAGACAGTTCATTGTCAAAAATGGCAAGGTGACTTCTGCTGGAACATTTCTAATTAAAAATGGTCTGCAACAAGGTGCGGTTAATTCACCGATCCTTTTCAATATTTAAACGAGCGATCTCATAGGATCACTTCACCATTCCATAGCGTACGCAGACGACTTGATCGCGTACAGATCAGGACCAAAAATCGAGGTCATTGCAATTCTCTTGCAACGTGACTTCGATAAGATTCAGCGATATTGCGATGACTGGAAGTTGAAGATCAACTTCCAGAATTCGGAAATCGTTCTTTTCAGGACGCCGTTGTCTGGTGCCTCTAGGAATACCAGAAAGAATTGGCGAAAGTTCTCAATAGTTGGACCGCACGGACAGTTACTTACGTGTTGAAGTGTAGTCAGATACCTGTTACTCTGGTTAGACCAATAACTATATTTTAACAAACATATAGATGCTGCTTTGGAAAGAGCCAAAGGTGCTTTTGCCCTTACAAAGAGACTTTTTTATAGCAAGCAACTCGATGCAGGGGTAAAGGTAATCTGCTACATGGCCCTCATCCGGCCCATGCTCGTATATGGATGTCCCGTGTGGTTCAACGTGGGAGCAAGCTTGTTGGAAAAGATTCGGGTGTTTGAGAGGGCTTGCCTTCATTTATATAGAACACCGGAGTCCCAGTACATAAAATTCTATCCCAGTGAGGTCCTATACAACAGGGCTAATCTAATAAGAGTGGATAATTTCATTATCAAGCTGATTCGAAGGCACATTGCAAGAGCAATGAGCTTGACGAACAACCTGATTTCCGGGGCTTATTACCCCAATTACGAGTATCACGAGAGTGCGCCTTAACGGCTTTGTTCCCCCAGAGGCGTTCTTCTATTTTGATGAGAAAGGTCTGATCCAGGACAGATTGGCGGATGTGTGGAGCGTCTCTGGTTTAGTAGGGCGGTATCGGGTCGCGATGTTGAGGACGTACAACTTCAGTACGGTCATTTCTGGTGGCTAGCCTAATCCAGGGTAGCCTGTTTGATGTTAAAAGTTGGCTGTTCTTGCCCATGACCGACTTACATAGTTTGGGTTTAGGTAGTTTAGGTAGGTGTAGGTTATAATTGAAAAAAAAAATAAAAAATATTCACAGCACTTTGATGACAAAAAAAAAAGCACTCGATAAAAACAACAACAACAAAAAAAAAAACAAATAAACAAAAAAAAAATTTACGTCGAAAATACGTAAGGTAGAATAAGATAGGCTAATTTAGAATAAGGTAGTTTTAAGATTTATTTTAAGGTAGTTTATAAGTTTTATATATGTATAAGAATACAAAAAAAGTTCAGTCACTAAGTTTTTGTATAATTTTCTTAGTTACAATTAAAATTAAATAAATGAAATAAATGAACAATTTTCAAGTACGTTACGTCGAAAGACATAGTTTTAAGAATTAGGTTTAACTTAGAGCGCCCGCTTAGGGCCAGCAGGTTAGAATTAGATAGTTAAGTTAGTTAAGCTAGTTTTAAGCGTTTTGTCTAGCATTTAAGTTACAATGAATTTAAAAAATAAAAATGCATTAAAAATGAAAAAATTAAAAATGTGGTGGTGTTCTACCAAACCGGTGACCCTGGTTCAATCCCGGACTGGGGAATATTAAATTCTGGACATTTTTTTTTCATTTATTTAAAATAAGTGAAAATCCAATAAATAAAAACAAATATCAGGCGATGGAGAGTGAGCGGTCCGCGCTCCCAATAGCGGGACCAGCTGGTGGGGTGACAGCATCAGCCGGTGCAATACATACAGGCCACCCAGCAACAGTGGCAACCGCAGGTAAGGGGAAAAGGAGAAGAAAATTGAAACCTTCTCCCAACCTTTTAGAGCGTCCCTCCACATCAGCTCCAGCTGAAAATCTGCCCGGTGGAGTGAGTGAAGGGGCGCCGAGCACAACCACAACAGTAGCAGCAGAAAAAAAGCGACAGAGGTCCGATGACTCTGTCGAGTTAGCGTACATCTCCGACGGTGGGAAAGACCACTACGTTGGAGGTCAGAACAATAGCTTCGGAGTACTGGCGTCCTCCGAATCAGGTGACGAGGATGAAGAGGTCGAGAGTCTGACTAGAAGCATCAAACAGCTGGAACAGAGGGTGCGTGCCATAAAGGCCAAACAAGTAGCCAGTAGGGAGAGAGAGCGGCAGCTAGAGCTCCAGCGCGTTCAACAGCAACAACGACTACAGCAGCAGCTGCCAGAAAGCCAGCCGCAACCGCCAATACAGCCGCAAATACTCCAGCCGAAGTAACAGCAACAAGAACAGTTGAAAAAAACAGCAGCAAATACAACAGCAACCGAAGCAGCAGCAAGCAATTAAACAACTACCGCAGCAGCAGCAGAAACAACAGCAGCAGAAACTGCAGCAACAGCAGCAGCAGCAGAAACAACAGCAACAACAACCGCAGCAGAAGCAACAGCAACAGAAGACGACGACAAAAGCGAGGGTACCGCCAATAAATACCTACAAAATTGACCTGAAGGATACCATCGAACTATGTAAGTCGGCCATAGGGAATAATTCTATTATTAAAAGACTAAATGAAAATAGGCATGCTATCCACTGTAATACAGTGGAAGAATATAAAAAAATTAAAGAATTACTTAGGGACACGACGACGGAGTTCTTCTCCTTCACCCCGAAGGGGGAATAGCTGCAAACTATGCTGCTCTGAGGGGGATAGATCCGTCTACTGAGAAGGAGATGCTCCTTGCGCTGCTTAAAGAGAAAGAGTGCAACGAGCTCGAATTCGTAGGGGTCAAGCCATTCACCACAGCTAGGGCCAAAAGGGAGAAGCAGAAACTGTCCCGCAAACCATCGGGGTTGTCCTAAGTTCCAGTACATTAAGAAAGTGAATCTGGTTTGTCAGGAGAAGGTCGCAGTGAAACGTCCACCTACTCCAATTCAAACACAATCCGTGACTCCCCAAGTGACCCACGCCCAAATGGCGGCAGGTAGGGGAAATTCGGAACAGAAAAGACCAAAGGTAGCTTCTCAAGCCCCTGCGCCTAGAGCACCGGAGGCTCAAACTGACTTGCTGGCCATCTTGCGCTCTATCCAAGGGCAGATGGTGCAGCTCCAACGTCAGGTACAGGAGCAGGCGAAGCGGGTGGACCAGATCTACGCACTTCTGCCGGGCCTAACGCACCTCCAGTCTTAATGGGTACGAACATGGAGGAGCAATCCTTGAAGATCGTTGCGGTAAATGTGAATTCACTGATTAGGATCTAACGAAGAGCCGTATTGTTTAAGTTGCTATAAGACCAAACCCCTGATGTGCTTATGGTTAGGGAAACAAAGCTGTCCCGGAAGCACAAATTGGGGCACAATAAATACAATATTGTCAGAAGAGACCGACCCAACTCCACACAAGGAGGAAGTGTTGCGATCTTCATACGCAACCAACTGCAATTTAAAGTTATGTACAGCGGTGAAATGCGAAGGTTCCAGGAGCTGGAAGCATGTATCGTGTGCATCCCTCTCCGTAGTGGAAAGAGGATGTACTTGGTCGCACTCTATGCACCTGAAGCTGCTCAATCTACTTTATTTATTTCAGAGCTCCAGACACTTTTTCGATTCCTAAGGCTGGAGTCGGAGGAGAATTATTTCTTCACGGCCGGAGATCTTAACGCCAAACATAGAGATTGGGAAAATAACACTCCAAATCCTAGAGGGAACCTACTATACTATTGGTGGGGTCAGCCCAGTGTCGAGTATAAACTCGATTTGAAAGCTACAGATAGTCCGTCGTTTCCTACAAGCGGCTCCTATCTGGATCTTATGCTGTTCGACGTACGGCTACAACTGAACGACATCGACCGACAAACTATAAACTGCCTGCACACTAACGATTCCCAACGAAATTGCGGAGTTGGAGGAGTTTGTCCAAACGTACTCCTATAATTATAGTATGACGCGTTGGACTCGCTCCCTCTAGAGTTTTGACAAGAGCACTCTCCTCGAATTCGCTCTACCCACCGTCCAATAGGAATCTGTCAAACGAGGAGATTGACTGGTACCTAAAACAAATGGACGAGACAATTAAACGAACTATGGACAATACGATACCTCGGTATCAACATTCTGACAACGCAGACATATTCCGCAATGCAACAATTGATGCACTACACCTACACAAAAGTAGACTGCCGTCGAGACTAAAAACCTTGTACAGACAATTTACTGACAGACAAAACTCGGAGGTTAGGACGCTGAAGTCGTTGATTAAAAACCTAAAAAAATTAATTAGAGGAAATTACAGACTTTCTGTAAATTTGCATTGGAACAACAAAATTCGGGCTGTAAAATCCAACAACCCGAGTATGTTTCCGCAAATAAATAAAATATTTCGGAGGAATAATCAAAACGACCTTCCGTGTCTTAAGATCCCCAGAACGACGAACAATGGACAAATACTAATAACAGCAAGTATAGATCCAGATAACGCAGTAGATCATGACAACTTCTTTGTGATCGAAAATCCGCAGGAGAAGGTAGAGGCTATAGGAGAGACTTTCCAGGAAGTGTACAAGGTGAATGATACCATTTGCCCGAACCACGACCTGGAAAATCGCGACCTTGTGCACAACTTCTACCTTCGAAATTATATAGAGCACTGGCGATCCGAGAACATAGGTTTTACCGAGTTCAATGATGATAACATGGCAAATAATGTCATCGCCGATGAAAGGGTACATCCCCCGTTCATATCGAAGGTGGAGCTCGAAGCGATCTTCGACTCATTGAGGAGGAAGAAATCTGCGGTAACGGCCTTCTCCACCGTCAGAGATGTACGCTAACTCGACAGAGTCATCCGACCTCTGCCGTTTCTTATCTGCCGCTGCTGCTGTTGCTGTACCCGGCGCCCCTTCCCTCACTCCACCTGGCAGCTGTACAGCTGAAGCTGATTTGGAGGGACGCTTTACCAGGTTGGGAGAAGGTTTCAGCTTTCTTCTCCTTTTCCCCATACTCTCGGTAGCCACTGTTGTTGGGTGGCCTGATTGAACTGCATCGGCTGATGCTGCAACTCCACCAACTGGTCCCGCTACTGGGAGCGCGGACCGCTCACTCTCCAACGCTGACACTTTTTTTTTTATTTACTTTATTTTCACTTATTATGCACAAATGAAAAAAAAAGCCAAGAATTCAATTTTCCCCAGTTCGGAATTGAACCAGGGTCACTGGTTTGGTAGAACACCAACATTTTTTTCATTTTTAATGCACTTTTATTTTTTTTTAAATTCATTGTAACTTAATTGCTAGACAAAATGCTTAAAACTAGCTTAACTAACTTAACTATTCTTATTCTAACTTACTGGCCCTATGCGGGCGCTCTAAGCTAATCCTAATACTTAAAACTATGTCTTTCGACGTAACGTACGTGAAAAATACTTATTTATTTATTTCTTTTAAATTTAAGTGTTACTAAGAAAATTAGTCAAAAACTTAGTGACTGAACTTTTTTTTTGTATTCTTATACAATATATAATATTTATAAACTACCTTAAAATAAATCTTAAAACTATCTTATTCTAAATTAGCCTATCTTATTCTTTACGTAATTTTTTTTTTTGGTTTTCTTTTTTTTAAATTTTTTTTTTTTATCGAGTGTTGTTTTTTTATAATTTTTTTTTGTTATGTTTTTTGTGTTTTTTGTTTTTTTTTCATCCAAGTGCTGTGGATATAAATTAAAATTTTTTTTTTTAATTTTTTTTTTTTTTTTTTTTTTTTTTTTTTAAATTACTACCTACACGCTAAACTGCTTAAACCTAAACTATGTAAGTCGGCCATGGGCAAGAACAGCCAACTTTAAACCTCAAACAGGCTACCCTGGATTAGGGGGTTTCGGCTAGCCACCAGAAATGACCGTACTGACGTTGTACGTAATCAACATCACGACCCGATACCGCCATACTAAACCGGAGACGCTCCAAACTGCCGTGCGCAACGTCTATGTCGTAGTTGAGTCGAGCTCATTGCTCTTGCAATGTGCCTTCGAATCAGCTTGATAACGAAATGATCCACTCTTATTAGGTTAGCCTTGTTGTGTAGGACCTCATTGGGATAGAATTTTATGTACTGGGACTCTGGTGTTCTGTATAAATGAAGGCAAGCCCTCTCAAACACCCGAATCTTTTCCAACAATCTTGCTCCCACGTTGAACCACACGGGGCATCCATATACAAGCATGGGCCGGATGAGGGCCATGTAGCAGATTAAATTTACCCTTGCATCGAGTTGCTTGCTATAAAAAAGTCTCTTTGTAAGGGCAAAAGCACCTTTGGCTCTGGCCAGAGCAGCATCTGTATGTTTGTTAAAAAGATATTGGTCTAACCAGAGCCCCAGGTATCTGACTACACTTCGACTCAAGTGGCTGTCCGTGCGGTCCCACGATTGAGAACTTTCGCCAATTCTTTCTGGTATCCCTAGAGGCCCCAGACAACGGCCTCCTAAAGAGAATTGTTTCCGATTTCTGGAAGTTGATCTTCAACTTCCAGTCATCGCAATATCGCTGAATCTTATCGAAGTCACGTTGCAAGAGAATTGCAATGACCTCGATTTTTGGTCCTGATCTGTACGCAATTAGGTCGCCGGAGCTCTAGGCGCTGGGGCCTGAGAAGCAACCTTCGGTCTTTTCTGTTCCGCTTTCCCTGACCTGCTGCCATTTGGGCGTAGGTCACTTGGGGATTCACGGATTGTGTTTGAATTGGAGCAGGTGTACGTTTCACTACGACCTTCTCCTGACGAACCAGATTTACTTTCTTAATGTACTGGAACTTAGGACAACCCCGATAGTTTGCGGTGTGTCCCGAGTTCCTGCATAAAGCACACGAGAGCTGGCTCTTATCTGCCACTATATCCTTACCTAGAGTGCATTCCTAGGCTTTGTGGTTCTTTCCACACTTTACACATCGAGGCTGCATTTCGCAGATCGACGCGGCGTGACCGAACCTTTGGCAGCAAACACATTGTAAAATGTTTTCGCTTCTTCTTAATTTTTCCCATGCGACAACCTGGTAGTCTAGGACTTTAATACTTCTTAGACCATCCAGCTTGCTATTGGGTGAAAGCTGAACTAGGAAGAACGTCTCTTTCCGCTTCTCCCTTTTTGCCTTAGCTGTGGTGAATGGCTTGACCCCTACGAATTCGAGCTCGTTGCACTCTTTGCTTTACTTTATTGTTTCTGCTGCGGTTACTGCTGTTTCTGTTGCTGTTGTTTCTGCTGCTGCTGCTGCTGTTTCTGCTGCTGCTTTTTCTGCTGTTGTGGTTGTTGCAGAGTTTTCTGCTGCTGTTGTTGTTGCAGCTTATTATGCTGCTGTTGTTCATGCTGCTGGTTCTGCTGCTGCATTTGCGGCTGCTTTTTTTGTTGTTACAGCTGGCCTTCTGGCTGCTTCTCTTGTTGTTGAGAGCTCTAGCTGCCGCTCCCTTTCTCTTCTTTCCATTTATTTGGCCTTAATTTCAAGCACCCTTTGTTCTAACTGTCTGATGCTGCTGATCAGACTTTGGACTTCCTCCTCTTCGTCATCCGATTCAGAGGATGCCAGAACTGCGAAGCAATTATTGTCATCGCCAATGTAGCGGCCCTCCCCATCGTCAGAGATGTACCCCAACTCAACAGAGTCATCCGACCTCTGCCGCTTCTTATCTGCTGCTGTTGTTGCTGTAATCGGCGCCCCTTCCCTCAATCCACCTGGCAGCTGTACAGCTGAATCTGATTTGGAGGGACGCTTTACCAGGTTGGAAGAAGGTTTCAACTTTCTTCTTCTTTTGCCCATACTCTCGGTAGCCACTGTTGTTGGGTGGCCTGATTGAACTGCATCGGCTGATGCTGTAACTCCACCAACTGGTCCCGCTACTTGGAGCGCGGACCGCTCACTCTCCATCGCTGACACTGTTTTTTTTTTTTTTTTTTTTTTTCTTTTCATTCGTTCACAGACTTTCATAGTGCGTAGACGTGTTTCGGCTTCTCCTTTAAATCCGTAGTGCTTTGAAGTAGAATATTAGACAGTAGTTTTTAAGTCTCGAGTTAGCCTATAGGTAGTGGTGGTGTTCTACACCACTCTGTTTAACAATGCGCTGAATAATGCACATTATCCAGAGCATTGGAAAACAGCACTAATACAACCCATCCCCAAAAGGGGTAAGGACACTTCCAATCCGGTAAATCTCCGGTCGATAAGTCTCCTTCTGAACATCAGCTAGGTATTCGAAAAAGTGATCAATAGAGACATGCTTAAGTGGACTGAGAACAGTAACATAATTCCGGATAACCAATTCGGTTTTAAGGCGGGGCATGATACAATACATGCCGCGTCTAAACTGGTATCGGATATCCAATGGAATAAAAGCAAGAACCAATGCACGGGTGCCTGCCTGATTGACTTGGAGAAGGCCTTCGACACCGTATGGTTAGATGGACTATTCTACAAGATTCAGCGATATTGCGATGACTGGAAGTTGAAGATCAACTTCCAGAAAACGGAAACCATTCTTTTTAGGACGCCGTTGTCTGGTGCCTCTAGGGATACCAGAAAGAATTGGCGAAAGTTCTCAATAGTTGGACCGCACGGACAGCCACTTGCGAGTCGAAGTGTAGTCAGATTCCTGGGGCTGTGGTTAGACCAATATCTATATTTTAACAATGTTTTGAGGAGAATCTCTTTTGATTCCCCTATAGACTGATAGAAAGATTCGTCAAAGCAGTTTCACCCTGGCGATTTGTTGATGTTGAAGCGGCACTTGTTACCACTTCAACCTTTAGTTCCTAATTTGCCCCTTACCTCGGGTGGGGGGTAGCAGATATTGAAAACGACTCTCTTTTCGAACGACAAAAACAAAGTAACTTTATTTAGTGCACTTACAAACTATTTACACATGATTTACAGGTGATTTCATCAAATGTTCTCACGGATAATTCTGATGGGTAGGCATTATCATAGTGCGCCTGGACGCAATGTGACACCACCTGAAGTTTAGTGGGAAAATTCTATACTGAGTGTGAGAACATTAGATGTGAACATTTCTAAGGTGAATCGACTATGTGCATTACGATATCTTATGTTCTATGTGGGAGCGTGTGGGATGAGGTTAATTGACAGTGTGTATTGTGAATGCTTATGTTAAGATAGGTTAGGGATTAGTGGAACAGCTGCAGGTGTGATCTGATTCCTAACATTCTCCACCGCGTTGAATGTGCAAAATTCAACCAGAGTGATGGTCGATGGTGATCACAAAGTCCGCTCCCGGTGGTTGATTCTTGTGTTTGTCATCAGAAAGTGCCTCTTTGAGTGCAGAAGACCGAGGAACTGGTTCAATAGATTCCTTGGATTGGTTGTTGGTAGTACTGCATCTCTTCCAAATTAGGTAACAACCTACGGCAATTATCACGAGGAGAATGAAGCTTGTCACACTATAGTGATGAATGTCATGATTATTAAGTGCTGACGGAAGCTCAGTTTTCATCTGCATGAGTCTGTGTTTGATATCATCTAATTCTGCTAGATGCGTCTCATAATGGTGCTGCTGATAAATTGTCGATTTGGTATGCTCAGGAACTAATGCCTCGCTGATATTGGTTGCCGGTGTATAGGAAAGTCTTATCGTTGAGGAACGTATATCATGTGGTTGGATAGTGAATAGTTGTTGCTTGATGACACATCCTGGTTGCAGTTTCAACAGTCCTGAATTTTCGATAATGAGTTCTTGATGTTCTTTCCGCCAACGAGTAAATCCATTGATTCGCAGCATGCAATTGTATCCAGTGTGGGCCGCCTTCAATTTTTGCTATGCGACATGCAGAGGATTGTTTGCCTTGGTTCATAAAATCTATCTCATAGGCACTGACTAGTGATCCATTTCTGTACATGGGACGACGCTGTTTGCAAATAATTTTTTCTTCCTTAAGATAAATGCAGGAGCTCAACTCTTGTTCAGTCATCGGATAATATTGGTCTCGAAACAAGTTCACCAGCATATACGGGAAGGAAGGTTGTATGGCGATGAAGGTGGTTTTGACCTTCACTGGAACAGGTATGACGTGAAACAATTCTAGGTTGTCTGCAGCTAGGATCGGTAGAGTGATCTTGAATATGATGTAGGTTAAACTTGGTCTTCCTTCAATGTGCATTAGATTGTAGAAACTTAGAACGTCATCCGGTTGAGCCGGAAGCTTCATTGAAGGTGGGAGATGTGATTTTATTTTGCTTATTTCTTCAAGAAGCTGAGCTGGTGGTAGCAGTTGGGGGCTCATTCTTCCATGCTGTGAGTCCATCATTACATCAATGATTGCGCGTTGAATCCGGCAGACGTTGGAGATCAGCAATATTGATTGAATAGTTATGGAAGCGAACAATTGTGACAATTGCACCTGGTAGATATCTTGTTGAGTTTGGTTAGTGGCTGATATGACTTGACTTAGCTGGTGTTCCAGTTGATTAAAATGTTGGCTGGTGGTGCCTTGACTCTTCTTCATCACGTTAATTGTAGCATCTATCACCGAGGTCTGATTTTCCAATAGTTCAGACAGGTGCATTTCCTTTTGTTCAACTTTACGTATTGTAGATGTCATTTTGTCGGCATATTCAGAATCGAGTACCCCAAACAATATACTCGCGATGTTGCTTATAACGTTAATGGCCCCTCTTCGGGCTCTTCCTTTCCCTTGCCTCATTAGGACTTCATTACTCTGCATTAGCTCTTTTATAAGATGTTCAAATTGGTCGTTTATTTGGTGACAGTCGTTAGGTTTGTGCATTAGATTACAGACCTTCACTAATCGATTAACGTACCTATTTAAATTATCGAACTCCTTCCAATAAGAATCCATATTATAGTAGGCAATCCAAGTCCATTCGCTACTAATTATTCCCGATGGTCCGAGATTTTTAAAGAAAATTCCCGGCTGGTTTATGAAGGAGGTCGTTTCGATGGGTGTGGCAATGGTACCAGGAGTAATAAGACATGCAATAAGCAATGTAACGATAGTGGACCCCAAAGACATTTTCATCTTCTTTTTTGGGCTGCGAGTTACTGTGACTGCTATTATGATCCGATTCTTCTCCTTGTGTACTCGTTGTTTCATGATCAGCATTAATATCTTCAGTTGGCAGTGGTGCCAGCTTTTGAATAGGATGGCGTAGCACTCCTGTCGAAGTACGAACATCAGCTACCCGAATCAGTCCATCGTCCCCTGGGTAAGTTTTTTCGATACGTCCTAATTTCCATCGTAATGGGGGTATATTGTCCTCCTTCATTATTACCATTGTTCCCAGTTTTACGTTTGGAACCCGCTGTTTCCACTTCGACCGATACTGTAGTTGGTTTAGATACTCTAGGTGCCATCGTCGCCAAAATTCATTTTTTAAGTGGGTCACTAGCTGCCATCGCTTAACTGAATTTAATTTTAATGGGTCTGCATGGGAGTCCACCGATGAGTTTAGTGGTTCTCCAATGAGGAAGTGTCCCGGTGTTAAAAACATTAAATCGTTAGGATCTGCTGACATTGGCGTTATTGGTCTTGAATTTAGTATTGCCTCTACTTCAGTGACAACCGTTTCAATTTCTTCATACGTTAATGCTGCCGATTCTAATGTTGTCACAATAAATGTGTCGACAGGTTCCTCTTCTTGCAGTAAATCTTTTCAACGCTCCGATGAAGCCTTCGGCGGAAAAATCGGTGACCAGCTCCAAATGTATTGCCTTTGTAGCGAAATAGCAAAAAACTGCAATGTAGGACTTTTGAGGGTGTTTTCCTCGTACCTTGAAATGAGTCCATACCGGTCCGCAGAAATCTACACCCGAATTTACAAACGGTCGTGCGGGTTGAATCCTCGCTGCAGGAAGATTTCCCATTAACTGATTTAATGTCTTGGGTCGAGCCCTTGCACAGAAGACGCAATGCTGGACCACAGATCTAGCTAACATCTTTCCCTTTATGGGCCAATAATTTTGCCTTGTAATTCCCAATAGCGCCTGAGGGCCGACATGCCGATTCTTCAAATGATTTTCTGTGAGTATCACCTTTTTCAATGGGTGATTATAAGAAAGTAAGATGGGGTGCTTTGCGTCATAGGATAAATTTGATGCTTCTAGTCTGCCACCAACTCTTATGATACATTGATGATCAATGAACGGTGTAAGTCCAGAGAGAGGGCTGGCTTTTGCTACTTCACCGTACCGTTTTAGTTGCGCCGAGTCTGTGGCAAACTCCTGATTCTGTATAGTTTTTAAAATGAGAATTCGTGCATCCTCTAATTCCGCAGCTTGAAGCTCCAGTGAATGAGCTCTGTTTCTTCGATTTGCATTGACAAACCGTGTCATGTAAGCTACAATACGCTGCAGCCTTTTAAATGAGTTCCTGTGATTTATGGCCTCAATCACGGAAACTTGCCTTTCTGGTACCATAGTTGTAGCTAGTGCCGATTTTTTTCGCTCCAAATCACAATTACTGGTTTTTATGTAAGACGGAGGCCAAATCTTCTTCTTGCCATGTAGAAACGGTGGTCCATAGAACCACAAGTTACAGGTCCTTAATTTTTCCGCGGGTATACCTCTTGATAGTGGGTCTGCTGGATTTTCTTTGGATCTGACATGTCTCCATTGGTTTGGTATGGAGAACCGATGAATGGAGACTATTCTGTTTAAAACAAATATTTGAAAGCCAGTTGACGCTGAGTTTATCCATGCTAAGACTATTTCCGAGTCAGTCCATAGGAAAGTGGGCTTATCTTCAATCTTAAGGCACCATCTTACTCTATCAACTAACTTGGCTGCTAATTCTGCTGCGCACAATTCTAGCCTTGGAAGAGTAATTTTCTTTGGTGGAGGGGGAGCCAGTCTGGACTTTGAACACAAGAGTCGTACTATCGTCCTTCCGTCGTTGTCCGTAGACCGCATGTATATGACAGCACCATAAGCCTTCTCCGATGCATCAGCGAATGCATGCAACTGTACTGTACGAGGAATTCGGTCGGCAAAAACATGTCGGAGAATCTGGAATCCTTCTAGTGAATATAGGCTTTGTCGGAAATGGGTCCATCGGGTGTGTAGTTCCAGCGGTAAGGATGCATCCCAATCCTGTTTGAGTCTCCATAACTCTTGCAAAAATAACTTGGCGGTTACGACTACTGGTGCAAAACTCCAAGTGGATCGAATAGTCGGGCTATTTCGGATGCCACAGTTCTTTTGGTTATTTTCTTATATATCGGAGGACTGATCTTTAAGCAGAAGTTATCCGATTTGGGCATCCATATTAAACCGAGAGTTATGATGGATGAATCACCTCCATCTGAGAAGTTTAATTGTAATGCTTGATCTTCTGGTGCAATATTGCGTAGTAGTTGAGGATGATTTGCACACCATTTGTGTAGTTTGAAGCCTGCCATGTTGAGTAATGATTATGACTGTGATTGCTTATCCCGAGCTGTAATTATGCTGTCAGCTCCTGCCATAACATCATCTACATATCAATTGCGTTGTAGTACTTCAGCCCCCAACGGTAACTTGGTGCTCTCCTCTTGGGCCAGACGTTGTAAACATTTTATGGCTAAATATGGAGCGGAAGATGTTCCATACGTTACAGTGTTAAGCTGATAGCAGCGGATAGGTTGATTTGGATCATTTCGCCACCAAATTAATTGATATTTTTTATCCTCGTCCTTTAAGTAGATTTGTCTGTACATTTTTTGTATGTTGACAGTGAATACGTATCGAGGAAGCCGAAATTGTAATAACACACTGAATAACTCTTCTTGTAGTACAGGCCCTGTTTGTAAAATATCGTTGAGTGATATATTTGTCGATGTTTTTGCTGATGTATCGAACACTACCCTCAACTTCGTAGTGCTGCTATCGGGCTTTAGAACACAATGGTGTGGAAGGAAGTAGTGCGGTGACGGAATAGATTCCGTAGCCAGTTCTTTCATATGGCCTAGTTGCTCATATTCTTTCATGAAGACTCTGTATTGATGCCGCAGCTTGGAATTTTTCTCCAGTTTTCTTTCTAATGCCATGAAACGGCGAAGAGCTACCTCCTTAGATTGTCCCAAGGTTTGTGGATCATCAGAGAACGGCAGGCTTACCACAAATCGGTTATTGTCATCCCCACTAACAGTTTGATTGAAGTGTGTCTCGCATCGCCTTTCTCCTATAGTTAACTGCCTTCCCTGTGTTTCCCCTGGATCTTCTGTATCCCAAAATTTTTGAATTGCTTTTCCCACTCTCTGGTCCTTGGTGCAAATTCCGCACCTTACCGTGGTGGAAGGAATCCTCCTAATTCTACCCGCTGCTATCCACCCGAAAACAGTATTCTGCAGGATTGGCAGCTCTTCGGATAGTTTTATTTGTCCGATTGCAAGAAATTCATGGTAAAATTCTGCTCCAAGCAGAAGTTCTATTTGATCAGACTGGTAAAATGTTGGATCAGCTAACTTAATATTTTGTGGGATGACCCATCCGGATATGTCTATCGTTTGACTAGGCTGTAGTGAAATGATTCTTGGAAGTGCAAAGGCTTTAATTCTCGCAGAATGTCCACTTAATCTTAAATGCATTAAGACACTAACTCTTCTTGGAGCCCTTTGAGTTGTTATCAATCCGAGTTTCTTGATCATTCTGTCGGTGATTATGTTGATTTGTGAGCCTGAATCTAATATTGCTCTGCAATTGATTTTATCTCCTGCTTTAGGTTGTAGTTGAACTATTACCGTGCTTAGTAGGACGTTTGTACCTTCTTGCTTCAAATTTGCTTTTAGAGTAACGGATCTCGCGGTGAGATTACCTAATCTCTCCGTGTTGTTGGGAGACGGTTTTGTACTTCTTACGGCCGTAGAGTCCGAAAATTCTCCCTTTGATGCTTCTTCCCAATGAAGAAGTGTGTTGTGTTTCTTTTGGCATTTCATACAGCACCTGGAACTGCAATCACTTGCGTTAAGACCTGGACGCAAACAGTTTCTGCAGTACCTTGCCTTCTGCACAACGTTTAAGCGATTCTTTGGGCTTAAGTTCAAAAACTTCGGGCAACTATATAATTGATGATCACCCCTCCATGATATGCATGCTAGCCCTGCTGTTGCAATCGTCGGTAATGCTCGTGGCATTCCTTGTCGTTTATGTTGCTCTTCTTGATACGTCTTGTATGATCTCGGTCCTAATGCTTCTAAAGACTGGAGTCGGGTTTCCAGAAATGCCAAGAAGTCTTTTACTGATGGCAGTGATTTCGGTTCCTTAAGTAACTGTTCCCATAACGAATGAGTGGCTCGATCCAATCTTTTGAGAAGCATATGCATTAGTAGTGGGTCCCAATTTGTTGTATCAACGCCTAGGTTCTTTAGACTAAGAAGACATTCTTGCGTAGTATCATGTAGGCCCTTGATCATTTATGCACTTTCATTTTGGATTGTTGTTTGCATCTTTAACTTGTTGAAGAGCGCTGTGACCAATAAACGGGTGTTCTCGTAGCGATCTGTAATGACCTTCCACTCCGCGCTATAATTGGCCTCAGATGTTGTAAAGTGCCGAATAAGTTTCTCGGCTTCGCCTGTGAGGGTGGTTTTGAAGTACCACATTTTCTGGCAATGAGGAATCGGCTGGTTATGCACCAATTCCATGTAGAGATCGCGAAACTGTCTCCATTTTAAATAATCTCCATCGAATCTGGGCAGCACTATTTTCGGTAATTTTGAAATTTGGTTAGTCAGTGCGTGAGGATTCTGATGAGCAGTCATTGAGAGTTCTGAGGATGACCTTGATTGTTCATGCAATTTGATCACTGCATTCTGAACCTCTTCTTCGATCAGAAAATACCTATCTACGTCGTAGATGGAGGTATTTGGTTCCTCCATCATATCCCAAATTTTGCTGTGTAGCGGTTCTACAACTGACCAGTGCCGTTCAATAGCTTTGATCTTTACGGTGTAGAACTCTGCTGTATGCTGCTCCTTATCCTCTGCCAGTTGTGTTAATGTCTTCTTTATTATATTAATCACTGTCTTTTGTTTTTGGATTAGCCCAGAAATCTGAGTTCTGGGTTTGGCGATAGGACCGAATTTGTTGCCCATCTCCAGCAGACCTAAATCTTGCTTTGGGTTTAAGCCGAACTGATTTACCTCTTGTATTGAGGCTGCAGCGCCATGATCTTCCCAATCCACCAGTTGCTTTTCCTGCCCTTGGGATTTGTCTGGTTCCTCCCTGACAAAATATGGTTGATACGCTGGGTTCTTTAGTGCTTCGATCTTGAGCATGATGTCTGACATTGTGTCTTTAACCAGCTTGCTGATGCCGCTATAGTAATCCTTAGCAAAGTAATGGTGGTCCAATGCGGTGCTAAACTTGTTTCGAATCTCCGAGTCGACCGTTTCGAAGTTCTCCCACAGAGTCTCCAACTGCAGCAGCCTTTTTTGCAGATTGTCGGAGGTCCATCTCGAGGGTCCATCCTTCCGATAATTCGCGATGACTCGCTGAATCTCCCCTCCCGTCGACTTTTGAATTGATGCTAGCTCCTCTAGACTCATCTCATTGCCTTGTGAACCAGTGTTATAGCCCTGGTTACGCGTTTTAAATTAAGTCTCCTTTACCAGTGTATGCCCTGGTAACGCTGTGCTCGATTTAATGGACGTAGCTACCAGTGTTTTAGCCCTGGTAACGCTATTCAATTTTACCAGTGTATGCCCTGGTAAGGCTGTTCAACTGATGTGAGAGTTCTCAATACTTGCTCCTTACCTCTGGTGGGGGTAGCAAATATTGTGGTTGTGACACAAGCAATGTACTTGATCACGTCGGGGTCACCAATGTTTTGAGGAGAATCTCTTTTGATTCCCCTATAGACTAATAGAAAATTCGTCAAGGCAGTATCACCCTGGCAATTTGTTGGTTGATGTTGAAGCGGCACTTCTTACCACTTCAACCTTTAGTTCCTAATTTGCTCCTTACCTCAGGTGGGGGGTAGCAAATAATGAAAACGACTCTCTTTTCGAACGACAAAAACAAAGTAACTTTATTTAGTGCACTTACAATCTATTTATACATGATTTACAGGTGATTTCATCAAATGTTCTCACGGATAATTCTGATGAGTAGGCATTATCGTAGTGTGCCTGGACGCAATGTGACACCACCTGAAGTTTAGTGGGAAAATTCTATACTGAGTATGAGAACAATGGATGTGAACATTTCTAAGGTGAATCGACTATGTGCATTACGATATCTTATGTTCTATGTGGGAGCGTGTGGGATGAGCTTAATGGTATAATTAGTGGAACAGCTGGAAGTGTGATCTGATTCCTAACAAACAAACATATATATGCTGCTCTGGCCGGAGCCAAAGGTGCTTTTGCCCTTACAAAGAGACTTTTTTTTATAGCAAGCAACTCGATGCAAGGGTAAAGGTAATCTGCTACATGGCCCTAATCCGGCCCATGCTCGTAAATGGATGCCCCGTGTGGTTTAACGTGGGAGCAAGCTTGTTGGAAAAGATTCGGGTGTTTGAGAGGGCTTTCCTTCGGGCTTGCCTTCATTTGTACAGAACACCAGAGTCCCAGTACATAAAATTCTATTCCAATGAGGTCCTATATAACAGGGCTATTCTAGAGTGGATAATTTCGTTATCAAGCTGATTCGAAGGCACATTGCAAGAGCAATGGGCTCGACGAACAACCTGATCTCCGGGGCTTATTACCCCAATTACGAGTATCATGAGAGAGTGCGCCTTAACGGCTTTGTTCCAGAGGCGTTCCTCTATTTTGATGAGAAAGGTCTGATCCGGGACAGATTGGCGGTGCCGCTAATCTTCCACGTTGCTCGGACAGTTGTGGATAGGCGACTCAACTACGACAGAGACGTTGCACACGGCAGTGTGGAGCGTCTCCAGTTTAGTAGGGCGGTATCGGGTCGTGATGTTGAGGACGTACAACGTCAGTACGGTTATTTCTGGTGGCTACGAAAGAGGGGAAACTCCTTCGACGTTTCCCCCTAATCCAGGGTTGCATGTTTGAAGTTTAAAGTTGGCTGTTCTTGCCTATGGCCGACTTACATAGTTAGGTTTAGGTATTTTAGATATATTGTGTATAGGTAAAAATGAAAAAAAAAGCACAAAAAGAAAAAAGAAAAGAAAAGAAAACAGCACTTGATAAAAAAAAAAAAAAAAAAAGTACGTATATAATTACGTAAAGTAGAGTAAGATAGATTGAGGTAGTTTAAGATATTGTTAGATTTATTTTGAGGTAGTTTATAAGTTTTATATATAAGAATACAAAAAAGAAGTTCATTTTATTTTTTTTATCTATTTTTCTTAGTAAAAATTAAAAATAAAATAATGAAATAAATAAAAAATGTATGTACGTTACGTCGAAAGACATAGTTTTAAGTATTAGGTTTAACTTAGAGCGCCCGCATAGCTAGTTTTAAGCGTTTTGTCTAGCATGTAAGTTAATAAAATGATTAATAAAAATGCACTAAAAATTAAAAAAAAATATTATGCCTTCGCAGTAGAGTTAACTTAGCTTTCGCGATTAATCGACTTTTTTATTTATTTCATGTGAAATAAATAGATGATTCTTGATATCAGGATTCGAACCGTGAACCAACAGCGTGACAAGCAATGATGTTACCAATACACCACGGCCACCCTCATGAGTCGATTCAATAATAGCAACACGAATTCTCGAATCTTAATTAATAATAATATTTTTTGCGAACATATTAAGCACAGAGTTTATACTGTAAAACAGATGAATTTAGGAAATTGTTTATTGATTGTGATGTAGATGTTGTGTGTGTATCAGAGACGTTGTTTTTACCGAAAGTTAAGAATTGTGTATGTGATTTAAATGGTGTTGTGAACAACATAATTTCCACGTAATCAGCAGTTTACTGTGCACATCGAAGGTGTCATATCACCTTCTGGGTGCTTTTCATCCAACACCTGTGCGACCAGACAGTGGAGTTATCTAATTTTATGTTTGTTATTGTCATTTTCGTTGTAAAAGTTGTATATAAATAGTCTAGAATTAAAGCAATGGGTGATTCGTTGAAAATCCATAGAACAAGGTGTTTGTTATTGTGAAACCACCCACCAGAGGTAAGGCTCACATCTCATAAAATTCACTTTGTCCATCGTAACATTTGGTCCTTCGAAGCCAAAGAAAAGCGTTATCAGGGCTTTAAAACTGATTATTAAAAATATAAAATTAAATAATAATACACCCATTTCAAAGCGTAACCAGGGCTACAAACACTTATAAATACAATATTAGTCAAAAGAGTTGCCAGGGCTAAAAACACTGGTAGTGAACCATTCTCAGTGCAAGTGATACTTGGAATCATCAATGGAGGATATCGACGTCTATATTATTGTTGCCAGGCAGAAGGCCTTAGCGAAAAAGCTAGAACAGGTTCAAACGAACTTTGGAAAAGACAGCGCTGTACGGAAAACTCAAAGATATAAAGAAGAACGAATTAAAAAAAATAAAGAAATTTGGACTGAATTTGAGAATAATCATGAAAAAATTCTTAATGTCGTAAAACCCGATACTCCCTATATTCAGAACAATACGTTTCAATTAGTGAAAACAGTTTACGAACAATTGAGAGCTAAATTGGAGAAAATTGATCCATCAGAGTTGGTATTAGCTGAATCAGATAAACAGAACCCCGCGCCATCCGAAAACGAACCCCAGCGACTCCGTTTAAGAAAGTTAGAGATAAAAATTGCGGCACTTATGAGGAGCATAGATTCATTTGAACAAACATTCAAGAACTACTCTAAAGAAGTTCATGAGTATCAGCAAAAAATTCTACTTGACCAATGGAAAGTTTTAACGGAATTGCATGAAAAATTTCTGACCCATGCTACAAATGAAGATTACAAAACTTCATATCTAACAGAACACAGGTATGAAGGGGTTCAAGAAGACATAAACAACTGCCTATTTCAAATGGCTTCAAAAAAGTCAGAAATAACATTAGCTAAGGATTCGTCATCTAATCTAGAGGTTCGACTTCCTCAGCTCAAAAGAAAGGAAATTATTTAGAGTGGCAGTCCTTTTGTGATATTTTCACTACAATAATACACAACAAGGTAACGCTTGGTATTACTGAAAAGATGGAGTATTTGAAAACACATTCAGAAGGTGAACCACTCCAGCTCATCCAACATTCCACAATATCTAGTGAAAACTACCAGAGCGCATGGGAAAGTCTTAAGGAACGTTACGACAACGAAAGGAAAATCGTATCACTGCACCTGGACAGGATGTTCAAAACAAGCCATCAGGGAGGCCAATCTACAGCAAGTCATTTAAAAGCCACTGACGCACAGTTGAGATTGGAATATATGAAATTCATAAACGAATTCATGGAATTGGGTCATATGGTCGAGATTACAAAAACAAAACCCCAAGACAAAAACATTTATTATATGCCGCATCATGCAGTTCTAAAAGCAGACAGCATCACTACAATTTAACGTGTAGTGTTCGACGCATCATCAAAATCGTCAACCGGTGTCAGTCTCAAACAACTGATGCACGTTAGTCCAAGATTACAAGAAAACTTAACGACAATAATCATGCGCTGGCGAAGACACCGCTATGTTTTTATAGCGGACATCGAAAAGATGTATCGTCAAGTAAAATTAAGTACCCATCATCAAGACTATCAGCGTATAGTGTGGAGGAGTTCGACAAAGGAACCAATAAAGGATTACAAGCTGACCACAGTTACTTATGGTACAGCTTCAGCACCATATCTATCTGTAAAAACTCTACACCAGTTGGCAATAGATGAGCAGCAGAATTATCCAACCGCGTCTAAACTAGTGAGGAACGATTTCTATGTAGACGACCTAATGAGTGGAGGAGGCACGTTAAATGAGTGCAAGAAGATGCAACGTGAGTTGATTCAATTATTGGCCAGTGGCGGATTCCACCTAAGAAAATGGGCAGCAAATCAAAAAGAACTCTTACTGATAATTCAAGATGTAAACGGTCAAGGTAGCATCAACCTGATTAAGGAAGAAGTCATCAAAAGTCTAGGTATTCATTGGAATCCAACGGCTGATACATTTCAATTTAAAGTAAATATCGATAAGGCAACAGCAAAGTTGGGAACCTCATCGAAACGTGGGACACTTTCCGAAATAGCACGTCTTTTTGACCCATTAGGATGGTTGGCTCCAATCACCATCACCGCAAAGATACTCATGCAGCAAATCTGGAAGGTGGAACTCGGTTGGGACGAACCACTAACAGCTGAATTACAACAATGCTGGAATCAATTTAAATGTGAACTCCCAATTGCTGAAACTATTAAAATTCCAAGATGGACTGGCGAACTTAAGTCACAAAAAATTTAACTACACGGGTTTTGTGATGCTTCTGATGCAGCATATGCAGCAGTAATATACTCCAGAACTATACATCAGAATGGAACACACAAAATCACGTTGCTTACGTGTGAAACTAGAGTAGCACCCATTAAACACAAACTCACAATTCCAAAGATGGAATTATGCGGAGCCCACTTGTTGTCGAAATTAATGGCTGCAGTAAAGCGAGTAGTTGAGACTCCAGAAAAAAATATCTATGCCTGGACGGATTCAACAATCGTGTTAGCTTGGATAAAGAAGAGTTCGTTAAATGAAAAAGTATTTGTTTCTAACAGGGTTGCTCAGATACATACAAATATTCACCCAAGTTCGTGGAGACACATAAGATCGACAGAGAATCCTGCAGACTGTGCATCAAGAGGCGTAACACCAAATAAAATAAAACATCATTCTCTATGGACCTTTGTGGCTTGAGAAGGCCATTGAATATTGGCCGACAGAATCCGAGAAACATCAACCTTCCGAAGCTGATTCCATAGACGCGACAGTTTATTTAATCTCAACAGTAAAGAAAGACAACATCGTCGAACGATTTTCCTCGTACACAAGACTAATTAGAACGATATCCTATTGTAAACGGTTTGCAATGAACTGTAAACGTCAAGCAAACAAACAAACTGGAGACTTGACCACCTATGAACTTGAAGGTGCTCTAAAATCTATTATCCGTTTAATTCAACAAACCGAATATTTAGAAGAAATTAGGTGCCTACAGAATGGATACAATCTTCAGAAGAAAAGCAGACTCCTTGCCCCAACCGCACTCTTAGACAACGAGAATATTCTTGTGGTAGGGAGCAGGCTTGACAACGCAAATCTATCAGAAAAGGAGAAGCATCCTTACATAATACCACGCAACAACATATTCACCAAATTATTAGTTAAACACGTTCATGAGAAAACACTGCATGGAGGAATTCAGTTAACATTGGCAACGCTCCGTCAGTCATTCTGGACCCTTCAAGCTAAATCTCTGATTCGTCAAGTAATCTATAATTGCGTACGATATCATCACTTTAATGCAGCTACAAAGGGTCAAATTATGGGATTGCTGCCAACTCCGAGGGTAACGCCATCAAGACCATTTACACACACTGGTATTGATTACGCTGGCCCAATTCAGATACTCATTTCCAAAGGTAGAGGCAACCAATCGATAAAGGCCTACATTGCGGTCTTTTTGTATTTATCAACTAAGGCAATTCACCTGGAACTTGTCAGCGATCTCACATCAGAAGCATTTTTAGCGGCCGTTAGAAGATTCACGTCCAGAAAAGGATATTGCACACATTTCTACAGCGACTGCGGAACAACGTTTGTCGGAGCGAACAAAGAGCTTTAAGAACTTTTTAAATCTGTAAACACTCAAGGCAATAAAGGATCCGCAGAAAAGCTAGTTTTGGATGGCATACAGTGGCACTTCATTCCACCCGCCGCACCACATTTCGGAGACATTTTTTAATCGGCTCAGCATTGAACGCAGTACCTAATCCAAGATTAGATCAGAATCGAAATTTTCGTTCACGGTGGCTGCTAACTCAAAAGATCACTCAAGATTTTTGGCAGAGATAGTCTTCTGAATATTTGGTACAACTACAACAAAGAACAAAGTGGAAGCAAGAAAAACCAAACCTTTCTATTGGTGATGTAGGGTTGGTTAAGGATGATCGATTACCACCCACTAAATGGAATCTGGGCAAAGTAACTGAACTGCATCAAGGAAAGGATAAGAATGTCCGTGCAGTCACTGTTTACTGCAACAAGCGACACGAAAAAAGACCAATAACGAAGCTGAGTCCACTACCGATTGAAAGCAATGCGGAAGAAAGCACAGACAGCAGCGATGCAGGAATTGGGAAACTATCAGGCAAGGCAGGCGTAATTAATAACTCAGCTATAACATTTTCCGTGGGACGCGCATGTTTTAAACCGATTCTTTTGATGGGTATCATAGCAATAGCGATAAGTCCAATAACCACTCAGGCATATATTTTGAGAATATCGGTCGAGCGAATTTAGTAGTGAGTTCTTGGAAGACTGTAGTATTTTTCAACCTAACTAATTATTGGTTGGAATACAATGTGTACAAGAGATGTCTAATACATATGAATGAAATTTGTTCCACCACCAATCCGACTCAATCGAATTCATGGCTATGCAACAATACATTGAATTTATTCGAAAATCAACTTCAACAAATAGAACTAAACAATGGAGTATTGCTCCATGCCAACAACGACCCACAACGCAGAATCAAACGTTCACCCTTCGACTTCATCGGAACTATCACAAATGAATTGTTCGGAATATTAGATCAACGCTTTGCTAATCATTACGAAGAAACAATAGACAAAATCGGAACCAATGAGCAACATCTGTTGAATTTAGTCACAAATCAAACAACTATCATAGACTCTACACTAAACATTTTTAAAGAAGAACACTCATCTTCACAAAGACAACTACAGACGTTGATGAATATGATTTCAAGGCTGGAAAATCGGAATAATAATGAGCATGCATTACAATTATTCATCTCTACCGCCTTTCCAAGCATCCTTACAATGATTCACTACCATAATACACAAACCATGCTACTCAACATAATACTGGGAACACATCACTGTCAAATACATCCTTTAATTTTGACAGTGCAGCAGTTTAAAATAGAATTATCTCGCATACATGACAGCATACCAAGGAATATGATGATACCTGGAGACCGACATCATGAGTCTGTAATTCAATTGTACAAGACTTTACAACCAAGAGCAATAGTAACTGGGCGAAACATCATAATAGAACTAACATTACCTCTCCCCTACGGCGAAGAATTCAAAATGTATAAGATTCTTTCTGTCCCCACTTGGCATGATTAGAAGTTCACATATATTGTTCCATCAGCGGACTATCTAATAGTCTATATTCAGGGAGATCACTATTATCCTTTAAGCGAAGGTCACTTCTCTTCATGTAAACAAAGGTCCTCAGATACATATTGGTGTAAAATGCAGCATCCAATATATACAGCAGGATCAAGTGTAAGCTCATGTGAAATAGAACTTCTGCGGCATACACAAAGGTTACCATCATCATGCGTCACTCGAACCGTGCAGCCACAATTTTTCTGGGTAAGGATGCAGCACACTAATACATGGATATTTAGTGAGCCTTATGAAATCAAAATAGACATCGCCTGTGGTTCGACAATAAACCCTGCTAACTGAAGGAAACTGGGATTCTGAAACTTCAAAATACAAACTGCAGAATACACCAATCAACTATGATCCTTTTCGGGAAGCAAACCATAACAACAAGACTGAATTCTTCGTAACTTCCCATTCAAAACATTTCGGAGCAGCTAATTAACTTCAACTATAAAAAAGAAAAAGATCCTGTTTTGGCATCACACATCTCTAATCAAATCGTGAAGGTTCAGCACGATATTAGTCTCCAAAGGAACCAGGAGGTACTATTAAAGGAGATTAGGAATTACAAAATTCACCAACATTCATTGACCGGAGGCGTAGTGTTTCTACTAATTACATCAGTGGTCATAACAGTAATCAAAAGACTACGGTCGAGGTCAGCAGTAACTACCGAACCAGCACCTCGAGAACTGACCAGAAGACGCTCATAAGTGAATCGGGCTGAACAACCAACAATGTTTGCGGATGAACAATTCAGGGTGTAGGCAACAAGTCGTTGTGAACAACATAATTTCCACGTAATCAGCAGTTTAATGTGCATATCCAAGGTGTCATATCACCGTCTGGGTGCTGGTCATCCAACACCTGTGCGACCAGACAGTGGAGTTATCTAATTTTATGTTTGTCATTGTCATTTTCTTTGTAAAAATTGTATACAAATAGTCTAAAATAAAGCAATGGGTGATTCGCTGAAAATCCATAGAACAAGGTGTTTGTTATTGTGAGACCCCCCACCAGAGGTAAGGCTCACATCTCATAAAATTCACTTTGTCCATCGTAACAAATGGACTTAGGTTATTTCGTGGTGACAGATATATTAGGATTAGCTCTATTACTGCGATATATGTGCTTTCTAGTATTAAAAGTAAACTTGTTTTATGGTCCCCTTCCGAAAGTAATACGCAGTATTGCTTTGAGCACTTTTACACGCGGAGACTCGAAATGAAAGACGCTTCGCTATTCTCTTTTGGTGTCGTGTGTTACTTTTAGACGTCGATATTCTATCGATTCGGATTTTTCATATTTCTATTTCTCGCTTCATTGGAATATTTTTTTCTCAGCGTGTAGTGCGTATCGTGTAATTTCTATATTATTACGGCAACCACCACTGAACATAGTCAAATACGAACGTAGCGAGAAACAGAAATATCAAAAATCCCTCTACGTGGTCTCTTCCGCACGATACGCACTCGACGCTGAGAAAAAATTAATGAAGCAAATGAAAACAATTACGAACGAGGCAAAAGTCTTTCAGATTCTTCTACCCGGCTGACATAGACTACCTCATCCACTTCTCACTTCCCTTCCTAAAAATGTGGTGTCTTTCATTTCGAGTCTCCGCCTATAAAAGTGCTCTTTGTCGATATTGTTGGCGATAAAAAAAAGCTCTTCTGGGAGTATATTATCAAATAGAAATTTCTCCGTTTTACTCGTTGCTGTGAAACATCTTAACTCTCTATTCAGATGTAATTATTTGCCACGAATCAAATAGAAATTTCTCCGTTTTACTCGTTGCTGTGAAACATCTTAACTCTCTATTCAGATGTAATTATTTGCCACGATTTTAATGATAATATTTTAAATAGAGAAAGCACTGCTTCGTTTCCGTGCAACATGGAATCCCTTAGCTTAAATCTTATAAACTCCTCAGTTTCTACTCACTTCACTAACACCAGCAGTACTCTAATTGATTTATTTTTTCTCTAATAACATTGCCGACGTCTTCTTTAATCAATCTTCGGCCCCAATGTTTTCTAAACATGACCTAATATTTACAAGTATTAACATTTCTCCAAGACCCCTGAGACTGTAACATATAGAAAATTTAAATTCGTAAATTCTGATCTACTTCGAGATAATCTAGAAAGAGTGAGTTGGCAGATCCTATATATGGTAATCGGGGGCACATTCGGCACCTTTTTATCAAAGCCTAACTTTGAAGAAACTTCTCAAACAATTTTAAAACTTTAGATGCTTTAAGAATCTATTAAGAAATAAAATAAGAAATTTATTTCTGCATGGTAAAGTACACACATTTTTTTCGATTTAAAAAAAAAGGTCTTTATAATGAACGTTCCCCACCCTGGAGCACTTTAGTCATTTGAAGGGGCACTTTCGTCAACTTTATTTTATCGGTTTTATTTTTTTTTTTTTTTATTAATTTTTAACACAAAAAAAAATCAAAAACCATTCAATACAATAAAAACAAAACATAATATACGTTAACGTATTATAAGTAAATAAATATTACAACTATTTTATAAAATAGTTGGTTAAATCAATTAAAAACAATTCAAAACAACAAAAAACAAAACACGATATTCATTTACGTATTATGGTTAAATCAATCAAAAAGAAATACAATTCAATAAAAAATAAATAATAGTTCAATACAATAAAAAACAAAACAAAATACTATAGAGAAATATTGCAACTATTTTATACAATAAGTTGTTAGATCAATGTCGAACAAAAACTTTATCTGACATCGAGATGTTAATGCAGGATTGGTTGGAAAACGTAGTCTCATTTCGATTTCACTGCTCAGTGTTTAAGATGTATCCTCAACAAGTGGCTTTATAAATACCCAAGTTGATACAGATGCCTTTCCAAGAAAGCTAGCGCCATATGTTGACTCGCTAAATTGTTCAAAGATTTCTTCAACGTAGTATGCTTGTTTTTTCAAATTTCCTACTAGTTTTAGTAAAACAAAATCTCCTTTGTCAACATATTCTCTGTTAAATTGGTTGTAGTCACTTCATTTTCCTCAACTTCACTTTCCATACCTTCTTCTTCCACAAACGCACCAACCGATTCATCTGACTCAGCTTAGATTATTTTTGCGTCATTGTCACTATCCTCAGATCCATGTGATCCAACTCAGGCCAGTAGTAATCATCGACCTATAGCGCTCGCCATTGACGGTGATGGCCTGGCCAACGTCGTTCTCAAAGAAATATGGCCGGCGTCATCGGTCCATATTTTTTTGAGAACCAGCCCAAAATCCACACCAAACAGTCACTTTTCGGGATGCATTGGACACTCTTGGATCTCGTGTGGATTGGTATCGTCACAAATTCGAAAATTTTGTTTGTTGACGTACCCATTCATCCAGAAATGGGCTTCATCGCTGATGATGCTACTACTGCTCCAGAGCCCATTCAGTGAACACACGTCGTTGTCTATGGTTGTTTACCTTCAGGTCCTGCGTCAGTTGAATTTTGTACGGGTGCAGGCCCAAGTCACGATGCAAAATTCGCCAAGTTGTGGTCTGCGAAAGGCCGAGTTCTTGTGAGCGACGCGAAATCGACTGCCTCGGATTCTCCTGCACACTCTCACGGACAGCGGCGATGTTTTCGGCATATCTTGCGTTTCGTCGACGTACGGGTGTTGGTTGATCATTTACTGAACCAGTGGCCTCAAATTTATCCACCTCACTGCGAATAGTCCTGTCAGTAGGACGGTTATGGCGAACGTAAAATGGGCGAAGCGTGCGGAATGTTGCCCGAACCGAACACCAATTTTGATAAAACAATTCTATTATTTGCACGTGTTGTTGAACGCTATATCCATCCATGGTGAGTTGGCAAAAAAGACTGAATAAATGACAGCCAATTTTGACAGATGTAGCTTCAACAATATGGCCGCTATCAACTGTCAAAATTCGGAAGACCCTATTGGAAGACCCTGTAGTTAATATCCGAGATGGTCCATTTCTACTTATTAGTTTCGAAGCTTTTAAACACTGTATTGGGCGTATCATATCTGGTGTAAGATTTGTTGAGTCATTTGGCAGTGAAACTGGCTGATCTTGTTCTAAATTCTCTTTATTCAACTGAACATCTAATAAAGGCTCATCTACCGCTCCAATTTCCAAGCAAATTCGTTAGATATGTTTTCTGCTGAAAATGTTCTTTGGAAGGGTTGATTTGTCAAGTTTGCCACGTCGTAAATAGTAATTTGTTTTCCTAGGTTGGCACACAAAAAGTCATTAAAAGATGTTCGATAGACCAAACACTGCTACATCAACCGGTTGAAGCCGATGGGAAGTATGTGGTGGTAAGGGAGGAAGGTTAATACCATTTTCTCTGGAATAATTAATGCTTGCAAAGCTACAGAGTGACGAATGGTTGTCAAGTAAAAATAGTATTGTCCAGTCTATGGAACAATTTGTATAACGTTGGGCATGTTTGAGAACTTCTAAAAAAAGTTCCGAAATCATTCACCCGCTTTTGCAAACCAGACCTACTGAGACCGTTAAACATCCGTCCAAAAATCGATCGGTGTAGCGTTGACGTGGAAAAATATAAATTAGAGGGAGATGATTACCAATGGCACTCACAATGCCTACAATTGTCACCAGGACTCCGCATTGAGCGGATGACATTTGGCAGAGTGTTCTCTGACCTTTTTGCGCAAGAAGCTTAAGCTAAATACAAAATAGCAAAATATGAACAAAGGAGGAACAATAACTTATATCTCATCATGAATACTTTTGGAGTTTGCAACACGGTTGAAATTCCGGATTCGTCTAAACTAAAAATGTCTTTAGGGTGGAATGAGTATCTCTCGTATATAGCCTTAAGATTCTCGAAAAAATTGTCGACGGCTATCTTATTTAAGCTTTTAACTCTCGCAAGGCTTATTCTTTCCGGCTTTCGCTGTGGAAGAGTTGGATTTCTTTTCAAATTTTCCCTTTCCCCTAATCCATTCGTCGGAGGCTTCTTTGTAGCCGTCCCATTTAGCAGGATGGGATATTTTATTAAAGGTTGGTTACATACTCATAAACGAATTTCCGACAAGTAGCGTATGTTAAGCCATGTTGATAGAATGCACACTTTTTAATATATGAGACCAGTTCCTCTTCCTGGTGCTTTGTTAAAATTTGCCGCGAAGAATATTTGGAGTCTTGACCATTTTTAAGTCTTGACTTTAAAGCCGTGAGTTTTATATTGTATTTCAGAGCCGCTGAACTTATATTTTCTTGCTTATGCACAACATCGGAAATAGCCTTCTGTTATGTCTGCTTCATTTATTTCATTTCTTTTTTTTATAATTCCAAACCATATCTATGTCAACAAAATGCGATCTCCAATTTATAATCCAGTCATTTCTTTTAATTTAACAATCTGGAACATTCGGCAAGAGACAAATGTGCCCCTATGAAAAATGCCGAATGTGCCCCAATCTCGCAATTTTTACTTTGTTTAAAATTTTTACCAAAACTTTTGAATCTAAATAAATCAAATTGCTATCACTAAGCGTCAATATATATACTTGTTAATTTCAAAAGCCTAGGTTTGATAACTGTTAAATTAACACAACAATTTTTTTAAATTCCTGTATTAGAAAATTACAAAAACGCGCCAAAAAACACAAAACCTCTTGTAACTATGAACACCAAACAAGAACTGTGAAACTTCAAGGCATCACAGATGACCACAAAAGAATGTATTCGACAGTAAATGCCTTAGTTTACATAGCGTTTTTCGTGTTGAAAATGGCGCACACTGGAGCAGAATGGCCCAATTGTTGGCAAGAAATCAAAAAATTAAGTTGCTCGTATGTGTCCGTTTTTATTTTTAATTAATGGTAAAATACTCCACTGTCAATAATGTAATCGCCCTAAGCCGTTATCATAAACACATTTAGCACAAATGCATTGGCGCGTGCTAGTTTTGTTCACTGATAACTAGAGTTTGTTTTGAAGCTGTTTAGAAGTATTTTTTGGTTGCAACAAAAAGTATTACGGTTAAAAAAAATTTAAATTTTTGGTATGGAGCCCTCAAGTTCTGGTATGTGTAAAGCTATTTGAGAATTTTTTTTTGTGAGAGATTGCTACTAATTTTTATAAAATGGTAATAATCATCAAAATAATTTTTAAAGCCTATTTTTTTGCTTTTGTGTGCACATGTTGGTCGGTAAAGTTGGGTTCCAAAGCCGTCCAAAGCTTAAAACTACTTTTTCGTTTTTGAAGAACTGTAAAAAAATTTTGCGAATATTTGCCAATTTCTTTGTATTTTTTTCTTTTTTTAAATGTGTTTTCTGACAAAGAAATCTGTGAATTTTGGTGGTAAAGGGAAAATACTAATATAGATATTTTTAACTCCTTTTTGTTAAGTTCTGATCCCATATTAACTAGCATGAGGAAGCTGTCTGAAAGTCGATCAAAAGGTAATTTTGTTTATAGGTACTTGTGGGCGTGTATGATAGTCATAAATTTTAAGAAATTCTTTATATCATACTAATAAAAATGATATGGTATAATAATTTGTTTAAAGAGATATGTACACTTCGTACTTGGTATAACAACTAGTCACTTTATTTAGTTTCTTAACTCTATTTATACTTAAAATTACTGAAGTTAACAATCAGCAAGTTGCCAAAATATGAATTGTTCGCAACTTTTCAGGTCAATAAATTATTCCCATGAGCAAATTAATAACACTATCGAAGTTACTGATTGGGCAGAATATCGTAAAATAATCAAATATGAATTGTTCACAACTTTTCGGGTCAATAAAATATTCCAATAAGCAAATCAATAACACTATGGAAGTTGCTTTGTGGGCAGAATATCGTAAAATAATTAAATACGCAAATTCATTATTCAGTAATTATTGAATTACTTATTGGGCAAAATATCGGGAATTCTCATAAACAAACTCCCGGCGGAAAAAGTGCTTATGTTTCATTATTGAAGGAATTATAAATCTATACTGCGTCCGTGTTTATGTGAGGTGCAGTATCACGGTGAATCATGTATGCCCGTACCCAACTTCCGGGTATCTTGTCTTCTTTGTTGAGGTAACTGATAGTAGGAATCTCTGACCTTTCTCTTTGGCGGCACTTACAGGCGTAGCTGATTAAAAATAGAGAGATGCAGAGGATGGTACACATAGCTCTTAAGTACCTGTACTGATATTCCCAGGAGTCCCAGTCATTGTCATCCAGTTCAGCTGAGAGTCTTGCCCTGAGTATGGTAAGACGAGGATCCTCTGTGGGCTCTCCGCTTAGGTCGATTTTGGGAGGGGACATATAGTCTTCGGTTGAGAAATTTTTGATGTCGGTTTCGACTTTATTGACACCTTCGATGGGAGACATAATATCAAACTGGGTGCTGGAGATTCTGCAACCTGGAAATCTCACCAGATTTAATTTTGCAGCGAGTGGCGTCTGTGTGGCGTTGCATACGATAGTAACTTTGTTAGCGCTTGTTCTAAGTACGACTATAAGATCTCTCTTCAATCGGTATACCTTATCGAATTCCGTGTTAACTGGTATTGAGGTGCATATGTTCCAAAGCGAGGGGGAAGAAGGGCTTTTTTCATTTAGTTGTGTTTCCTTAACATTGTCGTAGATTCCGTGGCCTAGATCGATGGCTTGGGTTGGATCGAAGGAAGTTTTGTTGTCATTGCTGAGCACAATTTGTTGCACGAAGTTTCCATGGTCCAGAAGGATAGCATGAGCCTCAGTGGTTGGAACTTATCAGCGTTCCAACCTGTTTAGAGAAATTTCTCGTTTGGACCAGAAGAATGTTCAACGTCACGATAACCATATTTTTGCGGATGGTTTTCGTTATACTGTTAAAAGTGAATAGTGCGGCTGCATTTGGTATAGTTGGCAGCCTGAAAAAGTTCAAACCTCCGTTTAGTTTGCTGACATAGGTCTGTAGAGCTTCAACGGGCCTGATGGTGATGATGTTCTGATGATTTGCCTGGATAGCGCTGATAAGGATTTGAATGCTGGCTGAGAAATCGTTCATGCAGCCATGAGGCGGGATGTTTCTAATACCTTTTTTATTTTATTCTCCAATTTGACGATTTGATGCTCTAGTTGATAATTCTCTACTACTTGATACGCGATGCCGGCAGTCATAAGTATTTGGGGACCATATTTGACAATTCCTTTTAGAACTATAGGCACAATAGAGCGTTTGGTCCGTTCACTGAGATAGCTTGCAGCGATTCCTTCCTTAACCCGTCTAACAGTTTCTTCTAGAGAACGGCAGTGTTTATATAACTTTGATTAGCTGCTGTTCTGATATTGTTGGCAGTAATCGTAGAATTCCTTCACATGATTGTCGATGGTAAACAGGTCGGCGGTAAAATTCAAAGTGGTTTCAACCGAGAACTTCAAGTCGGAGTATTTGATGAAAGCGTCTCCCGATCGGTGAATAAGGATACCTGGAGTGAGTGGTTGGACTTCTAAGGTTTTAGTTGTTGGGGTAGTGAGGTCCAGCCAACATAAAAGTACTCGAGTTAGCAGTGAGGTGGTGCGAGCATGCTGCCGACTGCTTCGGCGTACGGCGGGCTCGTCCTGGGCATCTTCTGGGAAAAGAGGGACCAAACAATTTGTTGCTCGATGCACGGCCTCCCGTTTGGTTGTCTTTACATCGACTCTCCGAACATCGCCCTTACTGTCAGGATAGCATTCAATAATTCGACACATTTTCAAATCGGCAGGAGTAACACTTGGTTCTTGTAGTAGTACCAGATGCTGAGTGATCGAGCTGGGGATCTCCATTTATTTCTCTTCTGCAGTTGGTGGAGGTACTCTTGGTGGAAACGTTCCCAGAAGTGTTGTTGAATTTGTTGCACTTGTAACCAGCGTTTTGTCATTTGGGCGGCAGTTGATGGACTTGCATCGATTAATGAGCTCCTGAAACTCCGTTGCGTGATGAAATGGAATGGTGTAAGGGCGGGTGCGTCTTCTGCTTCAAATGATTCTGGGTGTAATGGTCGGCTATTCAAAATACCTTAGTATTTAGTATTTAGTACTTAAGGGCGGCCTCCCATAGCCCGCCGAAGTTAGGGCTGTATGGCGGATTGCACTTCCAAACAATCTCCTGGATCGCTAGTCTGTCCTTGCAGTTGTTGGTGACCTTGCTCCATTCTTGGTTGATCTTCTTTTTTGCTCCAATAAAATTGGTACCATTATCAGAGAAGACCAGGGATGGCCAGCACCGTCTGTTCGCGAAGCGTGTGAAGGCTGCCAGGAACATTTCCGTACTTAGATCCGAGCAAATTTCTAAGTGAACAGCTTTGGTAACTAAACAGAAAAAGACCACCCCCAAACTTTTATGATTTCATCGAACCTTATTGTGCTAGCTTTAATGCAGAAAGGACCGCACAAATCGACACTGATTTTGCTAAATGCTGGTGCTGGGGTGATTCGCTCCGTGGGTAGATCTTCCATAATCGGCTGGACAGTTTGGGCCTTCCATCGAGTGCATGTGGGACAACTCCGGATACATTTCTTGACTCGTGGTTTTATAGGAGGAATCCAGAATTCTTCCCTTATTAAGTGCTCCGTTAAAGAATTTCCGCGTGGTGATCCAAGTGTGTTTGGCGTACTATTAAATCAACCAAGTGGCATTTGGTTAACAATATTAGATGCTTATATCTTTCCGGGAGGTTGGCAAGAGAAATCCTCCCCCCCCACACGAAGGATGTTGTCATCCGGGCCAAACACTGGACTTAAAGATGTCAACCAGCTTCTCTTCGGAAAGGTTTTTGAATTCTTGATGTGGGCTATTTCGTTATTAAATGATAGATGCTGCTGAAACCGAATGATTTTTCCCTAGGCATTGGATATTTCTTCAGCGGAGATTGGGCCGGTCTCACGTGTTTGCTTCTCTCTGGCTCACCGAAGACAATAAGCGGTTACTCGTAGTAGACGGTTAAAGCAGGAGAACCTCTCAATAAAGTTTTCTTCAGCAACCATTTTTTTTTTGCATTTTTATTAATTATTAATTCATTATAACTTACTTGCTAAACAGAAAACGCTTAAAACTAGCCTAACTAACTTATCTATGTTATTCTAACTTACTGGCCCTATGCGGACGTTCTAAGCTAAACCTAATACTTAAAAATATGTCTTTCGACGTAACCTAACTTAAATTTGTATTTATTTGGTTTTTTTTTTTTTTATTACTAATAATTACTAAGGAAAGTTTTATTTAGATGACCAAACTTAGTAAATGAACTTTTTGTTTGTTTCTTATACATATAAAACTTATAGACTATCTTAAAATAAATCTTAACTTACCTTATTCTACCTTAATCTACTTACTCTAACTACGTAATTATATACGTATTTTTTATTTATTTATTTATTTTTTTTTTTTTTTGATAGATCCAAGTGCTTGTGTTTTTTCTTTTTTTTATATATATATATATGTTATCTAAAAATCTACCTAAAAACTACCTAACCCTACATAGGTACATCGGCCATAGAAAAACCAGCAGACTTCAAACTGGCTACCCTGGCTGCTCGGCTTCCTGCGACTTCTTCGGGTGGCAGCTTCCGTACATAACCTTTCATTTGCCATCTGAAAGATATCTGGGAGGTTAGGTTTCGAATCGGCTATCCTTACGCTAAGCGAGTTTTTGTAACAGCTCCATGGCTCGTTGGTCGCCTGAAGATCGTAGAACGCCGATGAAATTTGTGGTTCTTTGTGGAAACTCCTTTAGCATGCATTCCAATTCGGAGTAGTTACCTCGATTGCAGTCGCACTTATGGAAGTTAGTGTAGGCAATGGATTCGGCAGACTCCATCTTGGTCGCAATAGGTTCTCCCGATTTTCCCTGCTTACATTTGAGCGAAAGCCCAATTTTCCAATTGTTCAGATCGATAAGCAAGCGAGGGACAGCGTTGGTGTAAGACTCGATTGGCAATTCTTTCATTTGTATGTACTGGTTTCGTAGTTTGTCGGCATTGATTGTTTGTTGTATAAGCTGAAGACTTTTCGAAGTATGCACTTTCATTAGTGGGTACCTTTTACACTTCTTATCATTACCGGATATGTGAAGATTCAGCATTCGAGAATAGCATTCGTATCGGTGTGTATTGGCCGTCCATTTGAGGCACAATGGTTCACATCTACCGTCAATGTCCAACAGATTGGCTATTTCCTCATCCATCAATGTCAGTGGAGAGCCATCATCCGGGAAAGCGTAAGTTCTTACCTCTACGTTGTTACCATATAAGATGACGGGAACAATCCGGAATAAAACTGCGTTTGAGTTGTCAATGTGTACGATGTTTGGGTGTTAGCTGGGCAGGAGCACGCAACTCTGGTGGTGAAATCTTGCTGTCCCTATCATAGTTGAGAAGAAATCTGTGATGCTAAATGTACAGCCATTTAATCCGCACTCAGCACCCGATTTGTATCTGTAATTCCCGTGCTTTATCGACATAACCTATGGTCTCGTACGACTCCCCATCTAGACGAATGACTCAACTGCATGAATTGCCTGCACTTCTCGATTGAGGGGCAACTTCCACTGCAAATACTTTCGCTCGGCAGGAACTCCTCTGGGTTTGGGAAATAAATCTCGGGCGTCAGATGCTGGTGCTGTGACAGCTAAGTGCGCGTGAAGAAAACCTTTTTCTTGTTTACTCTGTGCCGCTGGCTTACGTCCTCCGGTTGAAGCTGACGAACTTGGAACTATTGCAAAGTTTGCTGCCTCCGCAAGTTGATAAAACCATACGCTAAACTCGGAAAGCGTACAGGTGTGCAGTGTCTGCCTGTGTAGGGCCCAATTCAGCAGAATAGAGGATGGTAGTTTCCCAATCAGCTCCTGTAACAGCATAGGGTTATTTAAATGATTTACCAACCCGGAGGCCTCCAGTGTGGTGCAGAGATTTTATTATGCTATAGCGAAGTTCACCAAAGTTTCTAACTTACCCAATTTTGGTGATGGCGTGGCCTAGATTTTCTGAAGCAGGGAAGTTAAATTAGCTCCGGCCACCTAAATATCATGTGCAGGGTAAAAATCATTCATTGAACGCAGCTGGGCTGACACAAAATGACTTGGATAGCGTTCAAAGCATTATCCTTGAGAGCCTTTTGAAGGCGAACCAAATTCTCCTCATCTGAAAATCCGCAAAGCTGAATCGTGTGTTCAAAGCTGGAGATAAACAGAGGCCATGTTTATGGGTTGCCATCAAAAGTAGGGAGTTCCCTAAGAGAGGACTAATGCGCAGCAAGATGGTTCCTGGTGAGTACTGGAGGAACCGACGATTGACCCTGATGGTGTGTTGGCTGTGGCTGATGAACAAAAATCCTCTCATCAAACTGCGGGTAATGATGGCTCGATGCTGTTGCACCGATATCTGCATTTGGCTGTGACTGAACACCAATTGTTTCTCCAAATTTTGATGCCGTAATCCGCTGTCTGTTCCCATAACTTTTCGATTTGGATATGAGGGATGTCTTGTGAAGCACACAAATTTGTTGATTTTGGTCGATAGCTGTAGGCTACAATGCGGAATTACCTCGCTCAAAGAGTCTGCGCGCAGAATTCAAGAAGGAATTAGGATCCCTCGATTGACTCAAACTCTCTGTAGGTTCTGCAGCTTATTTGGCAGTAGGCAGGCGATGTGAGTTGTCCTGATCACCGCTAGGTAGGTGAGACTGCCGCCCAGTAGGTAATGATGGTTGCTCTTTGTACAACGAATACATATATGTATACTCCTGGTTTTCGATGGAGCCATCAACCTCGGCGCACGTGAAGTGGAACCATGAGCTGCACCTGTCACAAGCCACAATTGGTAATTGGACGGCGCGTGTAGATTCCTTTCCGCTGACATCGACTTGTTGTCATAACAAATTTGTAAGAATTGTTGCGAATAGGCAACTTGAAAATAAATTTATTAATACTTTAAGCGCTTAGAAGATTTTTAAAATAGCTTTTTTTACAGATGAATGTCGTACATATATGAAAACTTACATTTCTGTCTTATCTGGACTTCCCTATCGCCTCTAGATTATTATTTAGTAAAAGATGCAGGTGTTGTATGCAACCACTTTTTCAATAAACTTAGTGAAAGAATGTGTTAAATGCTGATTACTCAAATGTTTGAAAATGTCACTTAGGCCCTTCATCTTCTAAGCGCTTCACTTGTTTTGTATTACATTTCGTTTATTTCTTTTAGCAAAAAAATTTCTAAATTTATTAATTTTTCTCTTGTGTCCTGTTACGATCTTTCTTGTTCGACTCCACAAGAAAAAAGAAAGAAAAGCGGAAAACCGTCTTACCGCGTGCTCGCTGTTAGATGCTGAATGTGCAGTCAGTGGGCAAATGTGATCATTAGAGATGTGCAATCGCAACAAATGTTATTATTCAAATTGTTCACAAATTCTCTTCTTTCTTCCTTCAAATATTAAATATCATTTAAATTTAATGTACATGAATTCTTTATTCATATAAGCTAATTTAAATTAAAATAATTATCATGATCACATTTACGTCATTATAAATACTTCTGTGTAATCTTTGTAAATGTTTGTTAAATTAATCAGTAAAATAGTAAATAGTAATATTCTGTTTCCGTGTGGGTAATTCTAAACCCGTTGTCTGGTTGGCTTACAAAAATTATGAAATGTATCCAGAAGGGCTGTCGCGTTGCTGCTTACAATAGTTCTATCGTCGGCAAAAACGAGAGAAGTTGTTTCAGTTTCATCGATGCGTCCCTTTAAAAAATTGAGAGCTGAATCATCTCCAGAGATAAGAAATAAAAAACAACCCCAGACACTAGAACAAGAAACAGGCAGTATGACTAAAGCTAAGATAAGAAGATTTGTGTATACACAAATATGTGAGTATAAATTTGTGCATAATTGTCATAAAAATACACAAACCGCCTGAACCACAAATTTGATGACCACAAATGGCTTGCACAAACGATTTGTGTATCATTTGTGTATTGTATACACAAATCGTCTGATTGGGTACATAAATGAATTTATGACTATTTGCGTATTTGTGTACCATTTGGGTACGTCGCATCATTTGAGTATTCTTAAAATGGGTGCATACACAAATTTCGTGCGTATTTGGTTTTGACAGCTCGGTTGAATATTCAATATCTTAGTTCGCAGGTATTCCTTTGTTTTGAATAAAATAAATAAAATTGTTCTGTTGGATTCCGTTTCTTTTGGTGCATATTTATAAATTGTCTTGAATTCTTCTCATTTTTGTTTGCCGCATAGTTTATTCTATTTTTTTTATGGCAAATTGTTCACAGCAAAATGAGTGACGTCGAAGATGAATTCGATGAATTGCTGGATGCAGCGGTGCTCGACAATGCCAACGATTGACATTTCGTTCCGATTGCCAAGCTAAAAATGAAAGACGAAATTATGTAAAAAAAGGGGAGCATGAATCGTCTCATGACGAAATCATGTAAATGATTGTGGCGTTCGAGGAGCGGCGAGTGTTGTGGGTCCTCGGCACGCCCGAATTTAGATTGCCGAAAACAGACGCCTGATAATAGGTGACAAATGTGATTGGCAACATCAAAGTGGATGTCGCCAAAACCAAGTGAATGAATCTGCGAATTTCCTTCAAATATAACTTGGCTATCGTTCAAAGAAGTTGAAGCAAGGCAGAGACAGAAACATCCAGCAATCAACTGAATCTACGTCATCACTGGTGAACTATTTGATTTTTGAATTGTGATTTTGTTTTGTGAATTGATTGTGTAATTTTCAAGCTTCCACAAATACCGATGCGTCCGTCCTGGCCAATTTTTTGGTGGCAACTCCGCCGCCGTCTAGCTTCGTAGTCGGAAAACGCATACGTCGTGCAAATCCAGGACCTTCGCCAACGCCGTCACCGTCGCCGTCACTGACACCTAGCGTTAATTCGATGAGAGAACTGGCGTTCAATGCTTTCGGTAACTACATTGGTAGTGAATTGCGAGCCCTTCCTCCTGATCGAGGAACATTCGTGTAACGTGGATTGAATCGTAAACTACTCAGACTTTTGGAAGTTGTTGAAACTCCAGCCGCCGCAGTAGTCGTTCACATTGCCTGTTCGATTTGACGATGAAAGTGGCCGTGATACCGACCCGTCCACTGTCAATCTCAACATTATGCCGATCGACATTTCGCAAAATGAGCAAAACGAAATATAATTAACACAAGATTGCTAGTTGACGTTGTGGATAAAAATTGTGCATTCTTTTTTCCCAGGAAATAAAATAAAACAAAAACGAATTAAAACGAATGAATTTTATTTTAGTGGGAAAAAAAGAAAAACGAAACAGCGAACTGCGATAAATATTTAAATATTTTGGTATTGACACTCCACTTTACCCTCCTCGACAAAGTAGTTCGCGAACTCTTTCTGCATATTTCTGGCGTCGATTGTGGCCTCCGTTCGAACGGCGACTGATTGCAGTGGATGTAGCGTTGGCGACACCTCGCCATTCAGTATGAACCAGGTTGACATTGTTGTCGTATCTGTCGAATTAATAGTGAAGCACACAGAACGCGAGCGCCACTTTCTTCTATTTTGTTGCGTCCAAATTGATTGGCTTCCGTAGGACGCGAAAACGTGCAGTCATAATGCCAAAGACGATCTCGTCTCGGCTAAGGCGACAATTGAAGACGCACTGCACCATTACGAAACCGCGTTGGCCGTACCTCTCAAAGATGTTCGACCGCAGGACAAATGCATTGTTAGCGACTAGAACGTATGGAACGAGTGTTTCATGGCCGGGCAGTTCTTTCGGTGGTGGCAAGCAAAGTTGTTGGCTGTATATCGCTTGTCCAAAAGTGCAGCTGTTGAACAAGCCTCCATCGGAAAATCGACCGTTGCGACAAACGTAAAGTAATTTGTATTCGGCGTCCGTGATACGCATTAATACGATGTTGTGCGTGACCTTATAATCATGAAAAACGCTATCCGCATTTGGTGGTGCGACCATCACGACGTGCTTGCCGTCGACAGAGCCGATGCAGTTAAGGAATTGCCACAGCTCGTTTAATTGCTGCGCTATGGCCTCCCAACTGGCCGCTGTTGTCGGCGTTTGTTGACAAAAAGTGTTAAATGAGAATGTGATGTAAACACTCGCCTTCAGAAAGTCATCTATAACAACTTTGTAGATTGTATCCAGCACTTCCGGAATAATGGTGGAGATGGTATTCTGTGGAATGCGGAAAAGATACTGGAGCGAGCGGAAATTGTCACCAGAGGCCAGAAAGCGCAGCGTCAAGTCCAGTCGCACAGATCGGCACCTGAATACTGACGCGCATAACTGTATCGGCTTTCTGAATGTACGGCGTTATCAAAGCAAGCAAATGATCGAAATGAGCCGCAGACATTCGGACAAAATTGCGATACAATTGCGGCTCTTCGGCACGCTTTCGTGGCAACTAGACGACGTTTTGTTGACTTTCATCTTCCTCTTCACTATCGAGTAAATATTCGGCCAAAATAATCGCAACACATTTTTTCTTCAACATTGTTATATTTTGACACCAGAACGTATCGAAGCAATGGAGCAAATATTTATTTATTTACTTAATTATTTAATTTTATTGAATATATGTACGTCAACACAAGGTCGAATAAACACAAATCTGACACACACAAATATGTACACAAATTCCATTTGTGTAGAAATATTCAAATAAATGATACGGCATATTTGTGTACGGCCATACACAAAAGAAATTTGTGCATTTGCGACAAAATACACAAATCGTCTGAACCACAAATATTTGTGGCATACACAAATCGCAATGTTCGAATTTGTGTATGCCATATACAAATGAAATTTGAGTATATACATAAATCGTCTGATTTTAGCTTAAGTCGTCCTCCACTTATTATGGCCACTTGTATTAGTAACTATCAGCAGATTCCGCGCTATTGCCGAATGAGTTAAAAGTGTTTCTACTGTAACATTAATCAACAACAATGTGTATAAAATAAACGTGTCAGAAATTGACCACTATATAACAACCACAAAAACACTACTCGTAGTTAAGATATCTCGTGGTACTCCTTCGAAGACAAGCAAAAAAGCAAAAAAAAAAGACCTATCAGAGTTATGGCTAAAAACCTACACCAATCATGTGACTCTATTATTATTATTTCTGACCTTTCCAAACAAGCTTTTCAAGCATTTGGGGCGGTCAATAAATTAAAATGGAAAACTAAACAACTTATGGATATGTTCCTTTTGAGATACAAAAATAGAGAGGATATTTAAAAAAAAATCTATGGTATAAGACACATATTTGACTCCATACTAAACATTGAAACGGTCCAGAAAAAACTGCCAAACTTTACCCGCACGAAAAACTTCTGCGCTGATAAACACAAAATATCAGAATTCGATAAAATGAAGGCGAAGCACTTCCAGCATTTATTAAATTCAGAAGCTATGACACGGGGGGAGATGCTGTTACCATCAAAAAAGCATTGAATACTACGAAGAGGACAAACACAGCACAGAAGCGTTTCAAGCGACAACCGTATCGGTAAAAAGAAGCAAAGAAAGTGTTTCTTTAACGGATCTCTGTAGCATCCAAAGCATAACATCTCTTCTGAGAATTGCAAGAATCTTATTCAAAGGCATGAGTGAAATTTCATTACCGGAGGAGATTTCAACGCTAAACATACCTACTGGTGATCTCGATTAATAATAAAAAGGATTATGAGCTGTGCAAAGCAGATCAAAATACGGTGTATAATATCCACCGGGAAGTCGACGTACTAGCCAACTGATCCAGTCAAAATTCCAGACTAGGTTGACTTCTGCGCTGATTAGGCAGATCTACTAAATCCAGAAAAGTTTGGAAATATTAACCAAAAAACTAAAACTTCGAGCTAAATGGCAGCAAACTCGTGCTCCAATAGATAAAAGAAACCTTACTAGAATCACCCAACAACTCAAACAAATACAAAATTAGTGTATAAGTAAATATCTTAAGAAACTAACGTCCGATAAAAGCAGCACTTTAGAAGACCACCAAACACTTAAAGATACCAATGGAGCAAACACACTCGATCAGAAAAATTATAGGCAGTGGGCAAAAATAAATGCTGAACAGCTATATTCGTTGGGCATCTAAGATACACGTTTAAACCAAATGCGAGCCAACGTGATACTAAGCTGTGTTTTTTTTTAAACCTAGCTGGCCAGTCGTTCATTTAGACAGTTCGCAGGCAGTCAAAGGCAGTTGTTTTGATGTATATGTAGACGTTGGTGCCACTGCGAATTTATTCGGTTCAGTAGGGATGTGTTCGTATTAAATTAATTAATGCTGTGAGTTCGTTTATTGTTTTATTTTAGTTATATCACTTTGCATGTTAAGCATGCAAAATATGAGATTCAACACATTTTTAAAAAAAATGTATTGTAATATCCATTCCGAAGAAGATTTAATTAACTCCGGCGCACACATTTCCTCTTCATGGAAGTGAACCTCGAATTACCCTAATTATTTTATGACATCAAGTAATTAGTAATAAGTAATTAAAGCATATAAAAAATGCCTTAATATTATTTTTTTTAAATTTGAGCAATAAGAAATGCATTTTCTTGTTGATTAGTCGGCATTCAATCATCTGTACATGACGTGTATTCGTTAGACTATTTCATTTGTTGTGAAAACCATACTTTGGAGAATTTATTGAATGGATAATTTACAAAAAGAGGTATGAAATTATAACATAGTTGACTATATTTGTGAAACATCATTTAATAATTCAAATTACAGATTTTATGTGGAATGCTTGGTTCCTCCAATGAGGAGGAATCTGAAATTTTTGAAAACTTTTTCGACAACACTTCGACCTCCGAAGATTCAGCAGTAGAGACGAAAAAGCATTCATCAATTACTAATTTTATGGATGTAATCGATGCATATAGTGACGATGACTTTAATTCCCATTTGAGATTGCGGCGTTCAACTATAGACCACTTAACATGTAAGTTTTTTTTATATCCTTTACAAGGGGCAGGTATTATTTTTATCCGTATATTTCAGTATCCTACACTTAATCTGGATTTTCTCCAAATTCAAACCGTGGAGACAAATGTAGGATTAGCTCAAGGAGAGAGTTTTACATGTATGTCTGGTATATTAGCAATACCATCACTTTCAGACAACTGGGGAACTTGTTTGGAGTACCAAAGCCTTCCGCCTGGATAGCTGTTCATCGTGTTTGCAACTGGCTTATGGAGAACAGAAGACAGTATTTTAAATGGCTGGGGGATCTGCATGGCGATTGATCGGGAAACTACTGACTCTCCAAAACATGGATTGGACCAGTAGCGCAACAATCAAGTTCGTAATGTAGTGCTTGCTTTACCTCATCGTGATGGTCCCCGGGCAACTGCATGTATCAATCCTTATACATGTAGGCCAAAATTGCAAGTGCGAGATTTGTCTAGGGTCTTATGCCTAGGCTAGGTAACCTGGGCCAGCAACCCGCGTTACCGAAACTTTAATCGCTACGGAAACCGACACAATGCCTCGGATAAGGACTGATAACACGTTGACGACCTTTGGCTATCGTACCCGGACTAAGATTGGTTTCTGGAATGTGAAGACGCTCCTTGACTCTCAGAGTGAAGGACCTCAGAACGCCAGATTAGTTCAATTGGAGCATGAGCTCATGCGATATAGGCTGGACATATTGGGAGTAAGCGAGATAAGTTGGTTAAATGCGGGTGAGTACCAATCCTCAACGCGTAACACTGTATTACTCTACTCCGGAAGACCAACCGGAAACCCCCGTGGATATGGAGTTGGACTGCTGCTAACGCCAACAGCACGCAGAGGCCTAATTATCTGGCAGCCGCACGGTGATAGGATTTTAACGGCCAGATTCCGGACGAGAGTACGTCGCGTCACCATCATACAGTGTTACGGATGGTTCGTCTGAGGAAGAAAAGGAGAACTTCTACAACCATGCAACACCCAACGGCGACATTGTCATTGTGATGGGGGACCTGAATGCCAAGGTAGGCTGGGACAACGAAGGGCTCAAACATGTTATGGGACGGCACGGTCTAGGCAATCGGAATGACAACGGCGAAAGATTTGTTGACTTTTACAACGCAAATCGTCTTGTCATAGGTGGCACCATGTTTAAGCACAAAGCCTGCCATGAAATCAGTTGGGTGTCAACTGACAGGCAAGCAACCTCCAACCAAATTGACCATTTTGCCATCAGTCGCCGTTTTAGAAGTAGTCTCCTAGACGTCCGAAACAGGCGAGGTGCCGACATGGGGTTGGTACGAGATCACCATCTTATGATAGCTACTCTCCGACTACGCACTGCTGCCGTTCGTAGATCTAACGACACAAGAATACCTAGGTTCAATGTAGACCGACTGAGAGTTCCCACAGTGCGCCAAGAATTAAGGGACCATCTCTCACGTGGAGTGGAAACAATCAGCAGCTCCCTGCCCGCCACCATCCAAGACCATTGGTGCGCTGTGAAAACTGTTTTCACATCAGGTGCTGAAAGGATTGTCGGTCGATCGCGGGGAAACGAACGAAAACAGCTAAGAGCTCGAATTGCAGCAACTCCAGCAGCAGAAAGGATCGAGGTTGAGTCCCTATATCGCATGAAGATGAGAGAAGTACAGCGTAGCGTGAGACGTGAGCAGCAGCAAGGTGCGACAGCAGAACCGTTTATAGAATCACTAAAGAGCTTATAGGTGGCCGAAGCTCTACTCAACACCCAGTGAAAGGCTTAGACGGTTCGTTGCTAATATCGGATGAGGATCAACTGAAGAGATGGAAGGAGCATTTTGCTTCGGTTCTAAACCGAGTATTCGCCAGCAATATGCACCCAAATCAGGCTGAAGTGTATGTAGAAAGAAGTTCCCGGATTCGCACCACAACCCCCAGTAAAGAGGAGATTATTACCGCAATCAAAGCACTGAACACTAATAAGGCGGTAGGACTTGACGGCATACCCGCGGAGCTTTTTCAAGCTGCGCCAACGGCATCGGCAGAGCCCATCCATGTTCTCCCGACTGTTCCCACTTGTCGGGAGAACTTGGGAAGCCGAGAGTTTTCCAGATGAGTGAAAAAAGGGAATGATTGTCAAGCTCCCTAAAAAAGGCAACCTAATGCAGTGCGAAAACTGGAGAGGTATCTGCGTGCTGCCTGCTGTGGCCAAGATAATAGCTAGAATCATCCTGGAGCGAATCAAAGAACACCTTGAAGACACACTCGACACCGAATAGGCAGATTTCCGCTCTGGATCCTCCTGTGTCGACCACATCAACAACCTGCGGATCATCATCGAGCAATGTGTTGAATATCGATCACCACTTCACCTGTTGTTCATCGATTTTGAAAAGGCGTTTGATAGTGTCAATCTGGAATTTATTTGGCGTGCCTTGCGCAGGAGAGGCATTCCGAATAAATTAATAGCAATTATCAAGGCTAGATATGATGGGTCCACATGTCACGTTTTGCACAGAGGAAGGCTGTCTGAGGAATTCGAAGTCCAAAGTGGGATTCGGCAAGGCTGCATACTTTCACCAATATTGTTTTTATTGGTGATTAGCGATGTGCTGAATGCGGCCTTATCAACAGGAAATGGAGGAATGCGATGGACCTCGACTACGCCGACGATGTATGCCTACTGTCTCACAGAATAATGGACCTTCACCAAATGACAGCAAATGTGGAGAGGGAAGCAGACGTCGTTGGGCTGAAAATTAACTCGGCAAAAACAAAAACTATCAGGCTAGGACCAAACTCATCAACTCATATATGCCTTGCTGGACAAACGGTTGAGAGAGTAGAGAGTTTCCAATACCTTGGGAGTATTGTCTCAACCGATGGCGGAACCGAACTGGATATAGCCAGCCGAATAGGTAAAGCTAAATCTGCGTTTGGGATGCTATCCATAGTTTGGCGAAGTAATGCAATTAGCTTAAACACCAAGCTACGACTGTTCCGTTCCAACGTTGAATCCGTGTTGCTATATGGTTGTGGTACCCGGAGAGTGACCGTCACTATCACGAGGAAGCTGCAAACGTTTGTCAATAGGTGTCTACGTTACATCTTAAGGATATTCTGGCCAAACCGTGTCTCTAACGAACAGCTTTATCAGAGAACGGGCCATGAACCTATAGGCACAACCATACGACGACGAAAGTGGCAGTGGATCGGTCACACTCTCCGAAAGGGTGACAGGTCCATAGCTAACCAAGCGATGCAATGGAACCCGCTTACCCAGGATGGCAGGATACGCGGCGGTCCTAGGAGTACGTGGCGCAGAACAGTTGAGAAGGAAGCATGGCAACTGGGAAAGAGTTGGGGAGAGCTGAGGCACATTTTCAGAAATCGCACACGATTGCGCGTAGGCGTTGTAGAGGCCCTAGGACCCACAAGGGGATACAGGACATAATTGATTTTAAATGGCCTCAAGGGGATGCTGTGGCATAAAACTGCAGTAAATTTGAAGCAAAAAATAAAATTCCTGGAGTTCCCGTAATCGATTTGCACGCACATCGCGATTGCAGCTCCAAAATTGAATAAAAAGTGCTACTACAACCGAAAGCACAACTTCACTATAATTCTGCAAGCAGTCATTGATGTAGACAAAAAATTCATCAACATTTTTTGGAGAATCTGGACCCTTGCATGATCAGAGTGCTTCGAAGATCAGCCTTATACAGAATAACCAACTCACATTATACGCAGCTGTTTCCTTCAAATACTTTCATCCTGGGTGACTCAGCGTATCCTGCTACTAACTGGTTAGTGCCACCATTTAAAGATAATGGAAGACTTACGGAGCAACAACGGTCTTTTAACTATCTGCATTCTGGAACGCGAATTGTAGTGGAAAATGCTTTTGGGTTGCTGAAAGGAAGATTCAGAAGATTTTTAAAGTTTACTGAACAAAAGTGCATGTATTATGCACAACATATGCATCACAATGGAGAAGAATACTCAGCAGAAGTTTCTGAAGAAAATATTATTGGTGCCGAAATTAATTTAGAAGTTGTTGTACCTGGTGTAACTAGAAAATCCGCTTTTTATTGCTCAAATTCCCAAAACAAAATACCAAGACATTTTTTATACGCTTTAGTTATTTATTTCTAATTACTTGATGCCATAAAATAATTAGGGTAGTTCGAGGATCACTTCCATGAAAAGGAAATGTATGCGCCGGAGTTAATTAAATCTTTTCGGAATAGTTACTATAAGACATTTTTTTTAAGAATGAGTTGAACCTCATATTTTGCATGCTTAACATGTAAAGTGATATAACTAAAATAAAACAATTAAAGAATTCACAGCATTTTTTAAATTAATACGACATTAAATCCGATTTATTTTTCGGCCAATCAGGAGCATTTCATGCATTACACATAGCTTTACGAACACATCCCTACTGAATCGAACTATTTCGCAGTGGCACCAACATCTACAATGAACAAAATTGCTTTCAGCACCGCCTGGCCATGAGGTATCATAAAATTCCTAGCCAGTCGCATTTCACTGCGGAGAAAATCAAGAGTTGTAGGCAGTTGGTTGTTGTATTTGTTTTGCGTGTGAAATTCGGTTTTACTACCAACTACTGCCCAGCTAGCTTTCCAAAAAACCCAGCTTATGTACGAAATAAGAGGCTAAGAAAACGAAGGCATTCCACTGGTTTCTGTATATGAAGTTAGAAAAGAAATCAAGTAAAAATTTAAGCCAAAGAAAGCCCCTGGATAGGTATGAATTGGTCAATAAGAAAAGAATTTGCGAAGAATAGTATAGTGTGAACTTGAATTGTTCTATAGACTAGAAAATAAAGAAATAAATTTCACAGAATGTCGTTTTATCTACTCGAGCCGTAGCTCGCATATTACAATATTGTAATATGCAAGCTACGGCGCGAGTAGATAAAACAATATTCTGTGAAATTATTTCTTTATTTTCTAGTTTATAGAACAATTCAGGTTCACACTATACTATTCTTCGCAATTCTTTTCTTACAAGGTCTCTGTCCTCTCAAATCACTTTATTTCCTTTCAATTACTTAATTCACAAATCCAAACTAATTACTTCTCCTTGTTAAATCTCAACTTTCAATTTATCACAAAATTACAACTTCGCCCATTATCACTTTTCTAATCTCTTCGCCACAGTTTAAAAACTACTGCCCCTTTTTTGATCGCCATCTGTCCTTATATAGCAGAAGTTTCTGATAGCCAGAAACTTCTAGCAAATTTTTCGACCACTGGAACAAGAAAAATTCTGATGTAATAATTCCAAGATGACAATCATTTCGTGCAGTTATAATTCTTTCTTGTTCTCTTTTGTTGACATGAGCTGTGGAGACTTCATCGCAGACACGAACCTCGAATGAAAGGACACTTCGAACCAAAATTCTGCCAGAATGAAAAGACACTTCGGAATTTGTTGCATCATACTTTTAGGGAGCGTAGTTATTATTATGCTACACTGCCCCCCTCTTAGACGTGTTCGTCCCGAACAAGTGCATCCTCATTTCGGCCATTGTATCGACTCAGTCGGTCCACATGAACCACTTTCATTTGTCCTCTTGGTCCTTGCTGGATGCGGTAGACAACATCGTTGATGCGGGTTACTATTCTGTAGGGACCCTCCCAGTTCCGTTGCAATTTAGGTGATTCCCCCTTTTGGCGGTGGGGATTATACAGCCACACCAGATCTCCTTCCTGGAATCCTGACGTTGTTGCCTTGGCATCATACCTGGTCTTCATGCGGTCGCTCGTAATCTTAATCTGGCTTTTGGTCCTTTGGTGTATGTCATTAAGCCTTTCCCTAAGGTCCGCCACGTACTCTTCTTCATTTCTGGGCTCATTGGTAGGAGATCCAAATTTCACCTCACTGGGTAAACGAGCTATTCCACCAAATAAGATTTCGAACGGCGTATGTCGAGTAGTGCTATGCACGGCACTTCTATAGGCCATCAAAAACAAGGGAATCTGCCGGTCCCAATCACGTTGGTAGTCACCTACGACCTTCGAGAGATGTTCGTCCAAAGTCCTATTGAAACGCTCCACCATACCGTCCGACTGTGGATGCAGCGGAGTTGTCCGTGTCTTTTTGATTCCGAGTAGTTGACACATCTCTTGGAAGATTCTTGACTCGAAGTTCCGCCCTTGGTCAGAATGCAATTCCAAGGGCACACCGAATCTGCTAACCCAATTGTAGACGATCTGCTCCGCCACGGTTCTGGCTTCCTGGTTAGGGATCGGAAACGCTTCCGGCCACTTACTGAAGTAGTCCATCACTACGAGTATATACCGATTACCATTGTCGGTTTCCGGAAAGGGCCCTGCGATGTCAATGGCGATTCGTTCGAAAGGTGCTCCCACGTTGTATTGGTGCATCTTACCTCGAGTTTTGATTCTCGGACCCTTGCTAGCTGCACACTCGTCACATTTTCTGCACCAGTCTTCGATATCTTCCTTCGCTTTTAACCAATAAAAACGTTCTCGTACCTTTTTTAGCGTCTTATTCACTCCCAAGTGGCCTCCGGACGCCCCGCCATGCATTTCCTGTAACACCTCCTTGACCCTCGTCCGCGGTACGACAAGCTGCATTACAAACGACTTTCCGTCGGAGGATTCCCATTTTCTTCTCAGAACACCTTCTTGGACATGGAGGGAGTCCCACTGCGCAAAATATGCCTTTAAGGTCGGGCTTCTGTGAGAGATGTCCTGATGATCCGGTTTCTCCATGTTCTCCTTCCAGGCCAGAATCGGCTCGATATCCGTGTCTTCCTTCTGAGCGTTCCGGATCTCATCTACGCTCCAGCCGGCGATAGGTTCGGCTCTCATTCTTTGGATGGAAACCAGCTCCCGTTCTTCCTGACGCGCACAATGTTTACAATCCGTTCTGCATGGTCTCCGGGACAGTGCATCCGCATTAGAGTGGAGTTTTCCTTTACGATGCTGTATTTCGTAGTCGTAGATTTGCAGCCTTTCGATCCATCTTGCGACCTGACCCTCAGGAGTCTTGACCTGTAATAGCCATTTTAAGGCTGCATGGTCTGTGCGAAGAACGAACTTCCTCCCATAGAGGTATTTGTGAAAATGCTTCGTAGCCAAGATCAAAGCTAGAAGTTCTCTCCTTGTCACGCAGTAGTTCCTTTCTGGCTTAGAGAGCACCTTGCTGAAGTACGCAACAACATTCTCTTGGCCAACATGCACCTGGGAGAGTACGGCTCCTACCCCGACATTACGAGCATCTGCATCCGCAATGAACGTTTCCCCGGGAGTGGGGTAAGCTAATATCGGGGCATCGCATAGCCGTTGTTTAAGTGCCTTGAAGCTCTTCTCGCACTCAATTGACCATTTGAATTGTTTTCCCTTTTCCGTCACCTGGTGCAGGCTCTTTGCGATCCCGGCAAAATTCTTCACGAACCGTCTGTAGTAGGTGGCTAGGCCCAGGAAGCTCCTTAGTTGGTGTTTATCCTTGGGGACTGGCCAGTTTTTCACCGCTTCGGCCTTCTCTGGATCGGTTCTCACTCCTTTCGCTGAAATTATGTGCCCCAAGTACTTGACTTCTGCTCTAAACAGAGCGCACTTCTTGGGGTTGAGCTTCAGGTGGGCACTTCGAAGCCTTTGAAACACATCCCTTAGATTCTCTCGGTGTTGCGCAAACGTTTTTCCTACGACGATGACATCATCCAAGTATACCAAACAGGTTTTCTATGTTAACCCTTGCAGGACACATTCCATCAATCGCTCGAAAGTCGCCGGAGCATTGCACAGCCCGAATGGCATTACCGTGAATTGCCATAGCCCATTTCCTGCGGTGAAGGCGGTTTTCTCCCGGTCTTCTGGATGGATCTGTACCTGCCAGTAGCCACTCTTCAAGTCGAGAGTGGAAAACCATCGGGCTCCTGATAGTTTGTCTAGCGTGTCGTCAATCCGTGGCAGAGGGTAGCTGTCTTTCTTGGTGACGTAATTGAGCTGCCGATAGTCCACGCAGAACCGCGTGCTGCCATTCTTCTTCTTAACCAGTACAACCGGTGATGCCCACGGACTTTTGGAACTTTCAGTCAGACCTTCTTTCTCCATTGCCGACACCATCTCTGCAACTTCTGTCTGCTTTGCCAATGGAAGGCGCCTAGCAGGCTGACGAATTGGTCTAGAATCACCAGTGTCTATTCGATGTTGTACCACGTGTGTTCGGCCGTATTCTCCGTCCTGTGAGGCAAATACATCAGCGTACTCATTGATAAGATTCTCTGCCATAGTTCGCTGCTCCTGATTCAGCTCACTGGACTGGAGAATCGTCTCTCTCGTTTCCACTGTCCAAGATGATGGGAGAGGTTTTGGAGCATCATTAGAGTGGAGTTTTCCTTTACGATGCTGTATTTCGTAGTCGTAGATTTGCAGCCTTTCGATCCATCTTGCGACCTGACCCTCAGGAGTCTTGAACTGTAATAGCCATTTTAAGGCTGCATGGTCTGTGCGAAGAACGAACTTCCTCCCATAGAGGTATTTGTGAAAATGCTTCGTAGCCAAGATCAAAGCTAGAAGTTCTCTCCTTGTCACGCAGTAGTTCCTTTCTGGGTTAGAGAGCACCTTGCTGAAGTACGCAACAACCTTCTCTTGGCCATCATGCACCTGGGAGAGTACGGCTCCTACCCCGACATTACGAGCATCTGCATCCGCAATGAACGTTTCCCCGGGAGTGGGGTAAGCTAGTATCGGGGCATCGCATAGCCGTTGTTTAAGTGCCTTGAAGCTCTTCTCGCACTCAATTGACCATTTGAATTGTTTTCCCTTTTCCGTCAACTGGTGCAGACTCTTTGCGATCCCGGCAAAATTCTTCACGAACCGTCTGTAGTAGGTGGCTAGGCCCAGGAAGCTCCTTAGTTTGTGTTTATCCTTGGGGACTGGCCAGTTTTTCACCGCTTCGGCCTTCTCTGGATCGGTTCTCACTCCTTTCGCTGAAATTATGTGCCCCAAGTACTTGAATTCTGCTCTAAACAGGGCGCACTTCTTGGGGTTGAGCTTCAGGTGGGCACTTCGAAGCCTTTGAAACACATCCCTTAGATTCTCTCGGTGTTGCGCAAACGTTTTTCCTACGACGATGACATCATCCAAGTATACCAAACAGGTTTTCCATGTTAACCCTTGCAGGACACATTCCATCAATCGCTCGAAAGTCGCCGGAGCATTGCACAGCCCGAATGGCATTACCGTGAATTGCCATATCCCATTTCCTGCGGTGAAGGCGGTTTTCTCCCGGTCTTCTGGATGTATCTGTACCTGCCAGTAGCCACTCTTCAAGTCGAGAGTGGAAAACCATCGGGCTCCTGATAGTGTGTCTAGCGTGTCGTCAATCCGTGGCAGAGGGTAGCTGTCTTTCTTGGTGACGTAATTCAGCTGCCGATAGTCCACGCAGAACCGCGTGCTGCCATTCTTCTTCTTAACCAGTACAACCGGTGATGCCCACGGACTTTTGGAACTTTCAATCAGACCTTCTTTCTCCATTGGCGACACCATCTCTGCAACTTCTGTCTGCTTTGCCAATGGAAGGCGCCTAGCAGGCTGACGAATTGGTCTAGTATCACCAGTGTCTATTCGATGTTGTACCAGGTGTGTTCGGCCGTATTCTCCGTCCTGTGAGGCAAATACATCAGCGTACTCATTGATAAGATTCTCTGCCATAGTTCGCTGCTCCTGATTCAGCTCACTGGACTGGAGAATCGTCTCTCTCGTTTCCACTGTCCAAGATGACGGGAGAGGTTTTGGAGCATCACGTTCAGATATTGTTGCGACGGGTCTGGTTCTACTATGTAGAATCGGTGGCTCCCAAGATCACCTTCCAGCTTCGTCCAAATGATTGTCTCCGAAGACGGCGGCAAAACTTCGTCTTTGCTGATGACTGTCCTGAGAGTTACGGCATTCTCGTTTCCGTACACCATCGGAATCTCCACATTTCGATACCTCAGTACCTGCATCCCGATGTCCAAGATTACTTCATTTGCTTTCATGAAGTCTATTCCGATGATGCACTCGTCGCATATATCTGCCACCAGAAGCGCATGGGAGAATGTCAGTCCCGCCAGAGTTATCGTAAGACGAACTTCTCCAAACACCTTCGCCATTTCCCCTGTTGCAGTCTTCAGGCAGTAGCTGTTGGTGTTGTGCAGCCATGAGCTTCTGATGATATCTCTTCTTACAATGGAGGCAGTGGCACCTGTGTCGATGGTGGCTACGCACTTCTTCTTGTTGATTAATGCCTCCACTGTCAGGCTCTTGTTACCCCGTTTGGTTTGCGAAACTTGAATGGTGGTCCTGGGGGCCTCGATTCCAGTAACCAACTTCTGCCCCGCGAAGTTGGTCCTTACGCATTTCCCGACTGCTGGTTTTGGGAAGTCTGACTGACAGGATGGATGTTATCACCGCCAGATGCTTCCTCTCTGCTTCTCCTACTTCCGCAATGTGGACAATTTCCTCGTCTAGGTGCACTTCTGCACTGCCGTTGTAGGTGTCCGGTTTGGTTGCAATTCCAGCAACGGATTTGACTTCCGCGAGCTTTGTCTTCATCCATGACGGCTGTTCTCTTGCATGAGCATTCCACGACGGACATTTCCCTGACACGGTGTATCCCCTGGAATGCTTGGTTCGCAGCGAATGCCAATGCCTCGGGGAGTGTTCGCTTTTCAGCCATCCTTACAGCCATTTGCAGTTGTCTGTCCTCTATGGCCTGAATAAAAGCTTCCACCGCCATTTCGTTGATAAGCTCCTCACCGGCTTTAGGGTAAGAAAGATGGGCTAGTCGCTCTATATCCGCTTGCAGCTGTTGGAGCGTTTCCCCCTTTTCTGGACTTGACTACGCAGCTGAACCCTGTACACCTGCTGCATGTGTTCATCCCCAAACCGCATCTCGATCGCCTGAACCAGAGAATCGTAGTTCTGCTGTTTATCTTCCGGGATGGTCTGCAAGAGCTCCGCAGCTGGACCCCTCAGTGGAAGTGTGAGTGCAATGGACTTCTCTTCATCGTCCCAGCTATTGGTCATTGCGGCCGCTTCGAATTGCCTTTTATAAATTGGCCATGATGTTTGACCATCGAAGATAGGAGGCTGCATCTCCTTTCTTCTCAGACCGTCAGTGGAATATTCCCGTGCTTTCTGTCTCTTCACGTTGCTGAGCTCCTTAGCAAGATTTTCGACTTGCTTTCCTACATCTCGAATTGCGTATCCACTTTTTCAAACTGAGTCTCTATCTTCCCGAACTGAGTTTCATGTTTCTCAAAATTTTCATCGAATCTAGTTTCGACTTTTTCGAGTTGCGTTTCGACCTTCTCGATTTTCTCTTCGATCACTTCGAATTTGGATTCCAAGTTCTTGTTTTGCTCATCAAGTTTACTTTCTAGAGCATCTAGAGAATTCTTTTGTTCGTCCATTGCTTTCTTTTGTTCATCCAGCTTAAGTTCTAGAGAATTCTTTTGTTCGTCCAGCTTAAGTTCTAGAGAATTATTTTGTTCGTCCAGCTTAAGTTCTATAGAATTCCTTTGGTTTTCTATTGCTTTCTTTTGTTCGTCCATGACTAACTTAAGTTGCAGGAGCAGATTCGTTATACCCGGGTCGGCTGCTGTACTTGCTGGTTCCTCTTTCACGTCAAACTTTACGTCGTGCGGATTTTCACCTTCCTGCGTTACTGCTTCTTCCAGACGGATCAGCAGGGCATCTTTTCCCCCAGTTGTGTCGACGTTCCGCTTACTGAGTTCTGCCTTTAGTTGAATTATAGTTAGTTTTCCCAATTTGCGACTCATTTTGCGCAACTAATTAACTCAACACGGAAATGGTTTTTTTTTTTTTTTTTGCTTGTGCAATTTCACACCACGGAAATAGTTATTCACAGAATAAGTTTTATCCCGCTTCTGACACCAATGTAATATGCAAGCTACGGCTCGAGTAGATAAAACCATATTCTGTCAAATTATTTCTTTATTTTCTAGTCTATAGAACAATTCAGGTTCACACTATACTATTCTTCGCAATTCTTTTCTTACAAGGTCTCTGTCCTCCCAAATCACTTTATCTCCTTTCAATTACTTAATTCACAAATCCAAACTAAATACTTCTCCTTGTTAAATCTCAACTTTCAATTTATCACAAAATTACAACTTCGCCCGTTATCACTTTTCTAATCTCTTCGCCACAGTTTAAAAACTACTGCCCCTTTTTTGATCGCCATCTGTCCTTATGTAGCAGAAGTTTCTGATAGCCAGAAACTTCTAGCAAATTCTTCGACCACTGGAACAAGAAAATTTCTGATGCAATAATTCCAAGATGACAATCATTTCGTGCAGTTATAATTCTCTCTTGTTCTCTTTTGTTGACATGAGCTGTGGAGACTTCATCGCAGACACGAACCTCGAATGAAAGGACACTTCGAACCAAAATTCTGCCAGAATGAAAAGACACTTCGGAATTTGTTGCATCATACTTTTAGGGAGCGTAGTTATTATTATGCTACAATATTATGTCTCAATAATGGAACTCTAATGAAATAATGTAAGTCCATCAGACAGCCCAAGGGTATGCAATATAATAATGTAAGTCCATCAGACAGCCCAAGGGTATGCAATATAACGAGATAAACTGTTGTTTCACTCATTGCAATAATTCACATTTACGTTTTATTGTACAATCCCATAAGAAAGGGGCACTAAAACCCATTAAGATCACTGATGTTGTAAGTTATAATCCATTAGAATAAAGCTAATTTATAGTAAAATCAGATAATTTTGAGTTCTTTAGTAGTAAATTCTGCATTCGGTTTATTTTTGAGCAGCTATTGGGGGCTTTGCTTCAACGTAAGTATCAATCCAGCGAGCGGAGTAATACTAGAGCAGAGGGTTATCACTGTCGTGTGCAGTTACCTGGACCGACAGCTTAACCAGAGTACGGGCAGCAGGACTCTTTCAGCGAGTGGGATAAGTCAGCAACGGGTTATCACTGTCGTGTACGGTTACCTGGACTGACAGCTTAACCGGAGTTCGAGTAGGTAAGCGCTGCCGTGTACGGTTCCTGGACCGGTAATACGAAGATCCCCTACAAATTTGGCGCCCCAACGTTAAGGCCTCGAATCAGTCCCGATATGCCAAGAAAGCAGAGGAAGCAGCCATCGCCTGAAAGATCAGCGGGTTGGGAGTCGACGACACCAAAGTGCTACCGAGCTCTAGCTAACGAAACAGATCGCCGAACCTCAGTCGCCAGCATGATGGACTGTCAGGAGAGGTTTTGCGGCAGCTACGACGCTGTTACAGTAAAAGCGTTTGTAAAAAAACGTGGAAGTCCATAAGAAAAGACGAGTTATTGACGACATCGACGCATTAATTGAATTTCCTATGCCGTTGACAGATACCGCCAGTGTCTGGTGGGATGGTGTCAGCGATGAGGCGGATTAGTGGGAAAAGGCAATATCAATGTTACGAGAGCAATATGCGCTCAAACGCCCATTTCATGTAATATTCGGCATGATCATGGACATAAAGCAGAAGCGGAATGAAGCGGCGGTAGAATTCATCTGCAAGAAAAGAGCATTATTCGCCGAAATACCGAGCCCTAAAGTCGCAGACGTGCATTGCCTGGATATAATATACCACCTCCTTTATGAAGACCTTAAAAGAAAGGTGAAGAGAGAACAGTTTGACTCATTTTCCGAATTAAACATGGGAATATGAGCGGCAGCATGCAAACCAGCACGAAGAACCGCATGAAAAAATATCGAAGAGATGCACTTTTTGTCGTGTCAAAGGCCATATAATGGAAGAGTGTAGAAAATACAAGGCAACAAAGCCAAGAGACAACGAAATTAAATGCTTTGGTTGTTGCCAGACAGGCTACTATAGAAGAAATTGCCCAACCTCTAGTCAAAAATCGGAAACTTTGCCTGGCGTGTCTTTCAGTGCATTAGAAATAACGTCCGTGGGAAATATTCCAGCAATTACGCTGAAAATAAAAGGCATAGACATAATCGCTTATCTAGACACTGCAGCCAGGACGAGTGTAGCAAGTACGAAGCTCTATGATGTACTGAAAACCACAGGACACAAGTTTCGTAATGAACTAGCCGAAGTTACACTGGCTGATGGTATTCAGCGCTTCGAGCATGTTCTGAGAACTAATACGCGGATTATTTTGGGAAATCGCTCCATAGAGCTAAGCATATGCATGCTGCCAAAGTCAAGAAATCAGGTAGCGCTTCTGGGCATTGATTTCTTAGAAACTGCGGGAATAGTATGGAATTTCGCTCAAGGTGTATGGTGTTTCGCAGACAGACCAGGCAAATATTTCAAATACTTCAAATATGTGCCAGAACCCGTCGAAATTGTGACCCCTAGAGAGCTGTCAGTACGAGAAGAGATCCGACCAATATCTCCATTACCTCCTACACCAAGAAAATATAGAACTGACGTACTCAATATGTCAATATACGAGGAACCAGCGACAAGGAACAACCATCGTCGAGATTATTCCGCAGAAGGAATTTACGACATTTTCGATGACTCATTACCACTTCATGTGCAACGACCAGAAGGTGAAATCCAAAACGTATTTTTGAATGTGGTAGACCATGGGAAAAGTCTGCATAATAAACTTTTCGCCCCACCAATCAAACTGAACATGCTTGATGTAAATTTGAAACACTTTAAACTTTTAGGGAAAGCAGGTTTGGCAAGTTTACTGAAGGAATGCGAAGTCCTTTTTCACTGGGATAACTCTGTTGAAATAAAAGGTGTCACACATCACATATTAACAGCACAACATCAAACAATCTCTTCACGAGCATACAGACTATCCGAATCGAGAAAAGCAGACCCAACGAAAGGCTATTGCTTAAAAACTGACGCCAGTAGCTACGCAATCGGGGCAGTACTCGCTAGTCGAATTCTGACACCAGCAGAGCAGAACTACTCAACTAACGAAAGGGAAGCACTAGCCAGCACTCTTAATGAAGCCAGTAAACCAGAGATAGCGACCAAACAGAAGCGTCTGCAGCAAGCCTGCAAAGGGAGGGTAAAGGGACCTAACTTCAAAGTCGGTGATGTCGTCCTTGTTACTACACACGCATTCAGTAAAGCAAACAAAAACCTAACTTCGAAGTTTGTACCTAGGTGAGACGGGCCTTATATAATTACAAGTCAACTGGGCGAAACCACTTATCAGATAGCCAGCGCTGATGCAACAGAAGTGCCTTTGGGAAATTATCATAAGTCTGCACTTACTCCCTTCAAATCCAAGAACGATGTCATCACGTAACAACCAATCAACCAGCTTAGACGTAGAGGTCGCTCGAGGTCGAGCATCAAGGACACTGGCAACTCGTCGAGACGACTTCGTAGTCAGAGGAGGAGAATGTAATGGAATAATGTAAGTCCATCAGACAGCCCAAGGGTATGCAATATAATAATGTAAGTCCATCAGACAGCCCAAGGGTATGCAATATAACTAATGTAAGTCCGTCAGACAGCCCAAGGGTATGCAATATAACTAGATAAACTGTTGTTTCACTCATTGTAATAATTCACATTTACGTTTTATTGTAAAATCACATAAGAAAGGGGCACTAAAGCCCATTAAGATCACTGATGTTGTACATTATAATCCATTAGAATAAAGCTCATTTATAGTGAAATTTTGCATTCGGATAATTTTGAGTTCTTAGTAGTAAAATTCTGCATTTGGTTTATTTTTGAGCAGCTATTGGGGGCTTTGCTTCGACGTAAGTATCAATCCAGCGAGCGGAGTAATACCAGAGGAGAGGGTTATCAGTGTCGTGTACGGTTACCTGGACCGACAGCTTAACCGGAGTTCGAGTAGGTAAGCGCTGCCGTGTACGGTTCCTGGACCGGCAGTACGAAGATCCCCTACAGAACAAATTTGTAGAGTCAGCAACCGCTGCTACTCAGAAGAATGTGTTGCGGACGATGAAGATGCAGACTAGTGGCAGTAATGCGGAGCTGAAATTGTGAGTACAGGACGCAGCTGAAGACTATGCAGATGAAGACCTTGGGAAGTTGATTCAGGAGCATACGTACAGAGATGGGGATGGATCAGTGTTTCATGAGGCACACCAGTCTAACAAGGAAAACCTGAGGAGCAAATCGACGCAGGACTCAACAGACTTCAACAAATATGAAAGAATAAGGATGAAATAATTTAAATGAAATGGAAGCTTCGAGAGCTTCAGTTGAAGGAGACGGATAAGAGCGAAAGACCTTCTACTTCTCACAATATCAAAGACATCGAGGATGTGCTGTGTCCATTTATTGGTGATTATAATTTGCCAGTGAATCGTTTTATAGTGCAATACGAGTAGTATTCAGAGCTTTTTGGTTTTTATGAGCGCACGAAATTCATTTCTGAGAAGAGACTATTGAACGGTTCAGCAAAAGTGTTTGCGAGATTAAAGAGCTTACGGAGTCGTGCGGAACTAAAATATGCGCTAACAAATAAGTTGAAAAGGAAAATTACAAAGCCCAAAATATACAGTGATCTAAAGCAAAGGAAGAAACGGCATGAAGTAACGATACAGGAGTATGTGTTGTCCATGCAAGAAATCGCTTCGCATAACCCTATTGAAGAAGAAGACTTACTACAGTTCATCATTGAAGGTATTCCTGACACCAAAACCAATAAAACCATCTCTTATAATGCCAAAAATATCGGAGACTGAAGCTAGCTTTGAGAAAATATGAACAATTTAAAAGCAATAGTCGCGACACTTATTTTACAAAGCGGAACATCTTAATTGTTTACTCGCGAGAAACCACATAAGACAAATGGAATAAATAACAATCCACCAGCTGCAAAAGTGTAAAATCAAAAAAAAAAAAAAAAGAAACAATTACGAAAGAAAGCAAATACTCTGTTTTAAATGCAGTGGTTTAGGTCATATCAGTTATGGCTTTGCAACGGATAAGGAGTAAAATTAATCGTAGCAGCAAGATCGGCAGCAACAGTTCGAGCAGCAGCCGCGGTGATATAGTCCCAGAAGACGTGACGGCAAATCAAGACAACGACAGCTTGAGCCAACATTAACAATTGGCCGATAACGACTTTGAGAAGGATATTTACTACCATCATCAACATAGTCGTACCGAAAATTCGACGAATTTCAAAACTCCTCTGGGCTCGTGAAAATCAATCAGTTTCATGCAACGAAAGCTCTTGCCATCATCTATGGTCTCACCATTGGACGTCAACAACCGTTTATATTGCAGGATCACCAACAGCCGTTTAGATGTTTTTGGGAATATTAATAAAATTTATAAATTTTTAATTAAATTACTCGTACGATTACTAGTAGTGAAAAACCACTCAATAAGTTACATCGTTGTACTAGGTAGAGTTTTTATTTTGAGAATTGGTATGGTGTTACCTGGAAAGAATTCGGAATCGTCCAGAATTAACATGCTTCAAGTTCACCTCTACAGATGCCTAATTACATTATAATGTATGATAAGTTTTGTAAGTGAAGATATCAAGTTTGTTAATCGGATTCTGTGTTAAAGAAAGTGTAGATGAAATAGTTAAGGAAGCTTATTGTCCAAATCAAAGTAGGATTTATCCGGTAAAGGTGGTTTTGATCTGAGAATAATGTTTTTAAATGCAAGACAATTAATTTTTCTGCCAAATCTAATTAGTACAAAAAAACCTGCATAACTGTTTGATAAATTGCAGTTTGCGCAATCCCAAAGAAACTTGTTTTTCCAACTTGGCAATATCTGAACTTATCATGGCTGTCTGCACCACTAAGCTTTGGAATGCTCTGCAAGCTGATATTAAGCTAATAAATGGTTGTAAATTATTTAAAAACAAAATACTAAAGCTTGTATCTGAACAGCGCTAATGAATAATATTTTTAGAATTGTATGACTCCATATCCCTCTTCCTTACTATTTTCCTCTATATTTCTATCTCTGTACCTCTATTTTTTCTATTATCTATTAAAGTCTATTGCCTCTATTTCCTATATTTTTGTATTTAAGGTATTTCATTGTATTGAAACATTATTAGTACTATAAAAGACTCGGTCTTACTTGTACATAAGAAATAAAAAAATTGAATAGAATTGAATGTTATCAAAAGATGATTCATTTGTATTTTTGTTTTTTTTTTTATTATGCGCGTGGCAAATGGGGTATATGGTTTTATTTTTCTGTAAATTTGCATTTGAAAGACAAAATTCAGGTTGTAAAAGCCAATAACCTGAGTATGTTCCCGCAATTAAATAAAATATTTCCGAGGAATAATCAAAACGACCTGTCTTAAAATCCACCGAACGATGAACAATATACGAATACTGATAACAGTAGGTATAGATCCAGATAACGCAGTAGAGAGTGACAACTTTTTTTTGATCGAAGATCCGCAGGAAAAGGTAGGGGCTATAGGAGCGAATTCGCAGGAAGTCTACAAGGTGAATGATATTACTGGCCCGAACCACGACCGGGAAAGTCGCGTCCTTGTGCACAACTTCTACCTTAGAAATGATGTAGTGTACTGGCGATCGGAGAATAAGTTTTACCGATCTCAATGACGATACCATGGCAAATAATGTCATCGCCGATGAAAGGATACATGCCCCGTACACATCGAAGGTGAAGCTCCAAACGATATTCGACTCATTGACGAAAAAAAAAATCTATGGGAATCGATGAAGAATCGAACAGTGTGCTTCGACATCTCCCTCTAGAAGCGGCGGACCTATCTGTTTAACAATGCACATTATCCAGCACATTAGAAAGCAGCAGTGGTACAACACCTCCAATCCGGAAAATCACCGGTCGATAAGTCTCCTTCCGAACATCTGCAAGGTATTCGAAAGTGACCAAGAGAGCCCTGATGAAGTGGAATGAGGACATCAAAATAATTCGGGATAACCAATTCGGTTTTAAAGTGGGGCATGATACAATACATGCCGCGTAGCAAGAACCAATGCACGGGTGTCTGCCTGATTGACTTGGAGAAGGCCTTCGGCACCGTATGGTTAGAGGGACTCTTTTACAAGCTGAACATGCTGGGCATAAGCAAACCAATGCTGTACATACTTGGTAATGGCAATGTGACTTCTGCTGGAACATTTGAAATTAAAAATGGTCTGCAACACCTTGTTGCACCGTTCCTTTTCAACAATTACACGAGCGATCGCATAGGATCACTTCACCATGCCATAGCGTATGCAGACGACTTGATCGCGTACAGATCAGGACCAAAAATCTAGGACATTATACTGCTCTTGCAATGTGACTTCGTGATATTGCGATGACTCCAAGTTGAAGATCAATTTCCATAAATCGGAAACTATTCCTTTTAGCACGCCGTTGTCTGGGGCCTCTAGGGATACCAGAAAGAATTGCGAGTCGAAGTGTAGTCAGATACCTAGGGCTCAGTTTAGACCAATGCGAGTATCTATATTTTAACAAACATACAGTGCTTTGCAAAAGTATAACCGCACCCTGCAAAACTTTTTTTCCAGGAAACTCTGAACGGATACAGGCCCTTGCATGGCTTCAATTAACAAGTAATTAGAGCAAACAAAAGATCCCCGATGTTATCTTTTGGGATTTCGAGCAATATAAAACTGTTTTGTCTAGCTTGCAGAAGTATAGCCTACTTCCCCGGTTCTGAATTCAAAAAAGGTCCCTGGGCTGACCATCTCCTATCACTTCCACTAGGCTAACTTGCCACTTGAATAACCAAATTTTAATTGTCAACTTGAAATTACTGCTCATTAAAAGCCGAAACACGTCTGTACTCTACGAAACTGCGAAGACATGACATCATTCATCATTTTTAATGCATTTTTATTAGTTAATTGTAACTTATTTGCTGTATAAAAAACGCTCAAAACCAGTTCAATTAACTTATCTATGTAATTCTAACTTACTAGCTAAACCTAACACTTAAAACTATGTCTTTTCTTTATTTATTTAATTTGTTTGTTTTTATTATTAACAGTTACTATTATCTTTTTTTGTATTCTTATTCATATGCATATAAAACTTAAAAAAACTGCCTTAAAATAAATCAAATCTTAAACTACCTTACCCTACCTTACTCTACCTTACTGTACGTACTTTTTTTTATTATTTTTATCAAATGCTGTTTTTTTTTGTATCCAAGTGCCGTGATGATTTTGTATTTTTCTTTTTTTGTATACCAAACCGACCTTAAATACCTAAACCATCCAACTTCTACCCTGGATTATGGGGAAACGACGAAGGAGTTCGCTCTCTTTCGGCTAGCCACCAAAAATGTTCGTACTGGCGTTATACGTCCTCTATATCACAAAATTAAGAAAAGTGATGAGAGCAGAAGTCAGGCGATGAACGAAAGCAAGCGGTCCACGCTCCCAATAGCGGGAACAGCTAATGACTGTGTCAGCCAATAACGCAGTAAAGTCAACCCACTCAGCAACAGTAGCAACAGATAGTACTGGGAAGAGGAGCATGAAACTAAGACCGACTCCCAACCTAGTAAAGCGTCCCTCCATATCAGTTTCAGTTAAAAAGCTGTCAAGTGGAGTGAAGGAAGGTTCGCCTAGTACAGCAACCGCAGCAGCTACAGAAAAAAAGCGACAAAGATTGTCAGATAACGATGACAAATGCCCATATATCTCCGACGGTAGGGAAGCCCATTATATGAAAGACAGCAAAAGCATCGCTTTTCTGTCCACCTCTGAGACCGAAGACGAAGACGAGGAAGTAGAAATCTTAAACAGTAGAATCAAACAGCTGCAATAAAGGGTGCTGTGTACTATCAAGGCCAAACAAATGGCCAGAGGGGAGAAGGAGCGGCAACAAGAGTTCCAGCGCGCTAAGCAACAACAACAGAAGAAGGAATTAGAACGTCATCTGCAACAACAAAAGTAGCTGCAACTACAACAGCATAAACAGTACCAACACAACAACTGAAGAAACAGCAGCAACAAAACTGCAGACGAAACAGCAACAAAAGCAGTAGCAGATTAGTAAGCAGCAACAGCAACAGCAGCAGAAACCGCAGCAGAAACAGCAATAACAGAACACGACAACAAAGACAAGGGTGTCACCAATATGATTGAACTAAAGAATATTTATTTATTTATTTATTTCATCTACAGAACATAATTTCTTACAGATATCAGAAACAATATATAGGTATGGTATAAAACATATTACAAAAAAGTAATTTTTAGTTAAATAAGTTATATTTATTTTAAGAAAATAATTAGATAATTAATTTAATTTCAAGACATTTTTTTAATTCGTTCCTTTTGAGATGAAAATCAATTTTGTCGCTTGCCAAATTATACCATCGTGAATATCTTGTAATTGACTTATCTAGAGCATAGTTAAACCTATGAAATCGGTTATATAGAAACCGCCTTTCTCTTAAGTTTCTAGCTGCTGCATAAGTGTCTAAAAAAAAAAGAATTTCAGGGCATTTGATTTTATAAGTCAATAAGTCTTGTAGGCATGAAATCTTAACCTAGTTTCCTTATGACAAATTTTGTGAAGGATTTTTGAACTCTCTCTCACCGATATATATAAATGTCGAAATATGGATCCCATATGACAGAACAATATTCCAGAATTGGGCGAATTAACGCCATATAAAGTGATTTTAAGATATAAGGATCTTTGAAATCCTCAGAATTACGCTTAATAAAGCCTAGCAATGAGTTAGATTTTGCTGCGACAAACTCAATTTATGAAGCAAATTTTAATTTTCATTCAAATATAATGCCCAGATCCATTACTTCATTGTTAAATGACTATCACCAAAGGAATTGGATGAAAGCAAGGGAAACAAACAACGATACGCGGAAAACACTTTACATTTACCGATGTTTAACATTAACTTATTTCGTTCACACCACCGGACAACATTATCTATGTCAATTTGCAATTTTCTACAATCTTCTTCATTGTTAAATTTTAAAAAGATTTTTAAGTCGTTTGCATAAAGCAAGCAATTAGAGGAACGGATTACTTTTGAGATATCATTTATAAATAAAATCAAAAATACTGGCCCTAGGTGACTACCTTGAGGGACGCCCGAATGCACCTGAATTGACCAAGAATTATAGTTATTGATTTTAACTATTTGATGTCTATTCTTCAAATAATTTAAAACCCATTTTGAAAAAACAGGGTTAAATCTAAACTGTTGAAGTTTAAATACCAACATATTATGGTGATGCGTGTCAAAAGCTTTCGAAATATTCGTGAAAATTACATCAACCTGGAAACCTGATTCTAAAGCTTCTAGAACATACTTTGTATATAGAATCGGATTAGTTGCAGTCGATTTTCCGCCTACAAAACAATGCTGAGATGGGGATATGAAGTTTTTTGTTTCAAACACTTATTTATCTTTTATCAAACTTTCAAATAGGAATGGATGAAATTTTGAATATTATCCTGTAGTTTTTTTTTACATTTTGCCGATTACCAGATTTGAAAATAGGAGTTATAAAAGATATTTTCCAAGAATTTAAAAATTCTCCGCTAGATAGTGACAAGTTAAAAATAATTTTAAAACTATTGCCGGAATGTTATCTGGGCCTGAATTTAAAGTAGCTTTTAAATAACTAATACCTTTAAATATTTCAATCTCTGACAGAAAAAAATTGCCAAGGGTCGCAGAGTTTCCAAGACACTCAATTTCATTACTATTACTAACATGAAAATGCTCAGATTTCCGGTACACGGATTGAAAAAAATGCGGGAATAAATCACAAACACCTTTTAAATCTTTTGAAGACTTATCATTATGTTCCATACAAGATGGAAATCCAAATGTAGACTTTTTGGAATTAATAGACTTCCAGAAAAATTTTGAGCCCTTTTTTATTTGAGATTCAGATTGTAAGATATTGTAATATGCGAGCTACGGCTCGAGTAGATAAAACGATATTCTGTGAAATTTATTTCTTTATTTTCTAGTCTATAAAACAATTCAAGTTCACACTATACTAGTCTTCGCAAATTCTTTTCTTACAAGGTCTCTTTCCTCTCAAATCACTTTATCTCCTTTCAATTACTTAATTCACAAATCCAAACTAATTACTTCTTCTTGTTAACTCTCAACTTTCAATTTATCACAAAATTACAACTTCGCCCATTATCACTTTTCCAAACTTTTCGCCACGGTTCTAAACCAACTGCCCCCTTTCGATCGCCATCAGTCCTTATATAGCAGAAGTTTCTGATAGCCAGAAACTTCTAGCAAATTCTTCGACCACTGGAACAGAAAATTGTGATGTAATAATTCCAAGATGACAATCATTTCTTCTCTCTTTATCCGTGGCGTTGTCAGCTATTGCAGACACGAACCTCGAATGGAAGTACAGTTTGGAATGGGCTGGAAGAGCGTAGTTATTATTCTACATCATTGTTGCATACTTTTAGACGATGTTACAATATATTGTTCATACAAGAAAAAATTTAAGAAATCGTATTCCTGACGTAATCTCATAAAATTCTCACGATCTGCTGTATTATTAGATTCTCTAAATTTTTTAAAAGCTTTGTTTTTAACGTTTCTAAGGTTTTTCGAACGTTTATTGCACCAGGGAAATTTGTAACCAGGTTTTATCTTTACTTTGGGTACATAAAGCAAGAACGCTTTATTTAACTTGTTTAGAAAAGTTGAATAAACCGAATCTAAGCTGTGTAGTTCCAACAAGCAATTCTTTCCAATTTATCTTATTTAAGTGAGCACCTATAGCAAAATAATTGACTTTTTTAAAACTAAAAGTTGGCAAATTAAAATTAGTATTCTGTACTGCAAAATATTTATAAAAGTTAATCCTAATGCATATAGCAACAGAAAAACAGAATTGTTAAGCAATGGACAGATTACTTCAGTAACATTAGCATTAATTTCATTATTTACAAACACCAAGTCTAATAATCTATTTAGTGAATTTGCAAATGCATTAATTTGAAACAAATTCAAAGTAAACGAAGAATCGATTAGATCAAATTCGTAAGTTTTTTTTTTTTTAAATAAAAGGCATTAAAATCTGTTCTTCTTCACACCAATCCCATGAGATATCGCCAACGTTAAAATCTCCCATAACAATATGAACTTGATTAAAGTTGAGTTGAGAAGTAAAGTGCTCCATATTGTGAACATGAAAATCATACACAGATGAATCAGAATATGGAGCACAGCACCGTTGCTTGAAGAGAGATCGACGCATATGCACAGCTGTTCGGTGGTGTCAGAAGAGTGGGGCAAAGTTATTTGTTTACTTAGTAGCAAAGAGCGCACAGCAATAAGCACACCGCCCCCACGATCGAAACCGGTATTTGGTGATCCATCCAGACAATAAACATTGTAAAATACATCAACCAAGTCTCTGTTATTGCGGTGAAATCGTATTCATGAATAGAATATTTGTCCGAAATCCCCGTCGTTTTGGTAGTAAACAGAGAGTGATGTTGCACCGTTATTACAATAGTATGAAATGTTGTTAGTTGGACTTAAAGAGCCACAGACTGTTTCTCTTGGTTTTTTGGAAAAAACTTAAAGACTCTCACATACACATCACTCGGCCAATTACATGCATTAAGAGCATTCATGATGTGCTCAGATGTCATCTAGTCTAAAGTTAATATATTTCAGCTTACTCTTGTCAGTATCCCTCTTTACCAAAGGTAAACAAGAGAGCTGATCAGCTGGAAGGTTAAGTTTTTTCGATACATACGCTATGATGACATCAGCTGTTGTTGTTGTTGAAAAGCGAGAAAGATGAAGCCATTTCTTTGATGTCAGAACTTCAAAATTAAAATTACATTCTGTTGCATCACTTTCAATGACTCGCTTATTTAAAAGTCGATCTTTTCTGTATTTTTTTCTTTTAACAGTACTCCATGGATTTGTAACATCAGCAGGTTGAATAGATGGTGTTAACTCAGAGTTTTCATTTGAAATATTAACTGAAACGGCATCAGTATGAGGTAATACTCGTATGACGTCACTGATTGAAGATGCAGTAAGAGAAAAAACTTTTTTTTGTTGTTCTCGAACGGAATTTCCTTTGGAATCACTCACTGGAACAAATTATTTTGGAGGTTTTATATTAGAATTTTCCACTAATTTAGCCATATAGAGCTTGGAGGCAGAATTTTCCAATAATTTAGCCTTATCGAGCTTGGAGACAGTATTTTTAAGTTCATTAACTGTTTTAATTAGTTCAAAAATAGATTTAGTCATTTCACCAATTTTGCATACAAAACCAAGAACAGGAACACTAGAGCAGAAATTACACTTCCATGCAAACCCTATGCTTAACCTCAAAAAGTTCCAGGTATTATCAGATGAAATTGTACAATTTTTATGAAATTTAAGTCCACAAACTCCACCGCATATAACGAAATCATCCTTAACCGCCTTATCACACTTTGCACAATTTTGGGGCATATTTAAAAAAACAAATTGAAACTATCAAACCACTAAGAAAGAACACGTCTGTCTCTTAAGAGAGTTCGTTATAAAAGAGATTTATACAGTAAAGAAGAGAAATTTGACTTTTGCTACATTTACGTTAAAGCCCAAATCGGAGAAGCAACTATGTAAGTCGGCCATAAGTAATTAATTTTTACATTAAAAGAATAAATGAAGATAAATATGCTATCCACTGTAATACAATTGAGCAATATTGTAAAGTGAATTTATTGAAAGAATCGACGATGGACTTCTTCTTCTTCACTTCGAATGGGCCGAAGGGGGGAAAGCTGAAAACCGTGCTGCTGAGGGGGATAGAACCGTATACCTATCCGTAGATGCTTCTTAAACTGGGGGATACCAACAGTTTCCGAAGACGAAGACGAGGAACTAGAAAACTTAAATAGCAGCATCAGATAGCTGCTACAAAGAGTGCGTGCTATTAAGGCCAAACAAATAGCCAGAAGAGGAAAAAAACGGCAGCAAGAGCTCCAGCCCACTCAACAACAACTACAGCAAACGTCGGAAAGCCAGCTGCAAAAACTGTTGAAGCAATTTATTTATTACTGCTTTAAATGTACAAACCCCGAAAACAGCACCCTATTTGCCTTTCTTAATTACACAAGTACTCTAATTTAACATTCTGCTGTACTGTTTCTATTTATAAAAGATCTGTACCATAGTCTGTACCTATATATACCTAATCTATGCATGAAATGAAATAGTCCCTCTTGAATTATCGAAAGCAGTGATTGTTTAATTTTGCTTTGCTGGTGTAACTGGTTATGGGCGCAGTTACGAGACAAATAATTAGAGTTAGCGTGATCAATTATTGATGTGCATATAGTTGGATGATAAGTTGCACGTCTTTTTTTGAATACAATCAAAATGAAAACAATAATTTTTATTTGAAACAACAACATTCTGAACTGCTCCATATACCGGCGCGTCTTCTGATGTCTTTGACGATCTCAGCAAATGCGCTTCGGTACAGATAAACTGTACGGAGCATGGGGGGTATTATATGTCACTCGCCCCTCCTCAAGATTGATGCTCTCCTCCGATATCATGTAACAATCTGAATACCGATACCGTTTTTAATTATTATACTCTTTTTTTTGTTCTGATGTTAAAAATTACAATTGTAATTAAAACAATTAAAGACACAAAATGTTTTACATTGCCTTCGTATTTAAGTTCTTCTATTACGAGTATCTTTCGGTTTTGAATTTGTTTTTATATTTGGTATTACAATATTCTGTTTAATAGTAATTTCTTCATTAGTATACAATGTTTCGTTTATTTTAACTAAATTATTAAAATGTATTAAGTTATTCTTTGAAAATTGGTACTTCAGATTGTTACATGTATTTGTTAAATTTGTCTTATATAGATTCTTCGTGAGTATTAAACTATCGCTTAATTCTATGATTTCTGGTTCTTTATTTATTACAAATTTACATGTTTCGTACGAGTTTTTCAATAGGTTTTGAAGACAATTTACACTCTTTTTAATTTTTTTTATGTACTTTTCTTTGTTATCATTGTATAAAACATTGTTATAAAATATGAAATAATTTCCTAAAACAACAATTTCATTTCCCTTAAGATTAGGTATTGAAAAGATTGGAATTCTAAGTACAAAAATGATAATGAATATTTTCCAACTTCTCAATATTTATATCGAATCTTACATTTTCTTCTTCCGTCTTCTATGTAAACGGTTGGAGATTTGTTGAATAACGTCATCTGACATACAATTATTAATAAAATCAATGGGTTTTATTTTTGTGGTGGAATGTATTGAGTTATTATAGTTTATTATAGCTTTAAAAACGTTGTCTTTTAGTTCATCCTTATTGTTTCTATCGGCATTGAACAATCTCATATGTTCATTTAACGTGGAATGCAGTCTTTTTACATCTGAATTGCCTGTTTTCAAATAAGGAGTTATTAAATGTAAGCTCATATTGTTTTCCACGAAAAATTGTTTAATTATACTAGTACCTAATTCGTCGGTTATTATTAAATTTGGCTTGCCTAGGTATTGAAATCTGAACTTCAGTGCTTCTAGAATTGATATCCATGATCTGTCTTTCAGGGGGTGCGCGGTTGCGTATTTTGTTAGTTTATCTATGGTTGTCAAATACATAATATTCCTCTGTGGAAACCATACGTCTACATGGACTATTTCATTGTGTTGCTTAGGGATTTCGGTAAGATTAAACTTGTGTTTGATAGGGTATCTATCGAACTTGGCCATATTGCAAATTTCACAGTTGTTTATTAATTTATTTATTTCTTTTTGGAGACTGGGATGGTAGTACTTATCTCTTAATTCTAAGAATACTTCATTTATTCCCCTGTGGTTATTATTAAGATGCTCTTTCTCTATGATTGATAATAATTTTTCCTTGTCAGCGACATCTTCTAGAAGGGTGTTGGTTTTTAAGATTTTTTTTATTTTTTGCAAAAAACTGTTTATAGTTTTTCTTGAATTTTAAAAATAATTCAGCATATGAACAATATAGAGCCATTAAACCTTTCTCCAGTAATATATTTTTCATAATGTTAACGAAGTTGCTCTCCGGGCCTATTTTTACAATACCTCTAACTTTTTTAAACAATATTTTCATAGTAATAGATTGCTTGCCACCTATTTCTAGTATAATCTGATTCTTAAATAGATTCAATGCTTTGTCTGTAATAGGGATAAAACCTGCACTATCAGTATCTGCACTGTGTACGGTGTTGCAATCAAAAAGCTCATTTAAGTTTATCAATAATTCGTTTTCATTATTGATTTTTTGATAATTTATTCTGCGCATAGATTTTTCAGGACATCGATTTTATCTATGGTTTCTGCTTTCTGTGGGTTAGTTTTAATACCTTCTGGGGTAATAACGTGTCCTAAAAAATTGATTTATCTTTTAAAAAAGCTACATTTTTCTAACTGTATTTTAAGGCTGGATTGGGCAAGGCATTTAAGAATTAGATTCAGTGATTCAATGTGTTCTTCGATACTGGTCGAGAAAATTAGGATGTCATCCATATAGACGAGATATATTTTTTCAATTTATTGTTTATAAGTCGTTAAAAGGTAGCGGGAGCATTGCGTAGGCCAAAGGGGATACGAATAAATTCGTAATGTCCATTAGCGGTGGAAAACGCAGTTTTGTGCCTATCACTAGGGTGCATTTCAATTTGGTGAAAGCCCTTAGCGAGATCTATTGTACTAAATTACTGGCATCTTCCTAATTTGTCAAATATCTGTTCAATATTTGGAATATAATATAATAATAGGAAATCGGTCTTCTGTCGTTATTTCGTTGAGCTTACGTATAATCTGATTCTTAAATAGGTTCAATGCTTTGTCTGTAATAGGGATAGGGATAGATAGAGATAATAGGGATATCGATGACGATACGCCAGTTTGGCTTTTTCGATGAGTCTATCTTTTTGGGGACGATCTAAATTGGGCTATTGTATGAACTATTTTATACTTTTATTATGCCCTGATTAAGCATTTCTTCGATCTGTCTATTAACTTCGTTATTATGAATTTGAGGGTATCTGTACAATTTTGAAAAGACGGGGAGGTCATGCATAGTAACAATACGGTGTTTAATTTCGTTGGTAAACGTTAAATCATCACCTTTCTTGTAGAAAGCGTTCTTGTGAGTCTTGACTACTTTATGTAGAAACATTTTCTCATGCTTATTAAGATTATCTGTACTAATAAAATCGAGTATATTGTTTTCCCTGATTTTGCTCTTTCTATCGCGTTCTCTTTATATGATCTCTTCTCGTAGTCCCCATCTTCTTTAATGAAATACAAACGTAAGGATGTTTTTTGTGTTGTTAATTGTTTATTAGAGTAATCAATGACTGCATTAAATTTCGTTAAAATATTATTCCCTATAATACCATCAAAGTTGTTTTGTAAGTCGCATTCTAAGAACTAGCAGAAAACTTCATCATTTTCGTTGAATTCTTTAAAAACTGGAATTCTACACAACGTTCTTATAAAAAATGTCTACCCATTGCCCTTACAGGTGCTACTACTTTGGTCTTCCATTTAGGATGACATACATTAGGATTGATGATACTAAATTCAGCTCCAGTATCAACAATAAAATACAAGGTTCTTATATTGTTTCTGATTTTTATATAGGGAAGTTGCCTAAGGTGGTCGCCGAAAAATTTCCATCGGCTCCATACTACTGGCCCTATTGATTCGATTTTTCTATAGCTGTTCCCTGATCTCTGATATTCGTTCTGATGCTGGGCCTGATTTTGACTCCTATTTGGGTACCGATAGCTCTGATTTCCATTATGGATTTGATTTCTATTTGCTTCTGATTCGGGTTATGAGGTTGATTTTTATAAAAGTATTGGTTTTGATTTGAGTTATGAAATTGGTTTCTATTCAAGTATTGGTTTTGATTCGAGTTATGAAATTGGTTCTTATTCAAGTATTGGTTTTGATTCGGGTTATTTTGCCCAATATAGCTTTTAGTAGTCAGGCTATATAAGGTATAATTCTGATGTCTAGCTTGTAAAATAATATCGATTTCTGATTTAACTTTGGAATAACATTTTCTATTTGGTTGATAAAATCTGTTAAATGGTTTTGATCACCGTCGAAGGGCACTACGTTTTTTATGCAATTAAGCATGAAATTGAAAGCCTCGATTGTTGCATGATTCATTTTAAAAATTATAGGAAAACCTAATTACCTAACACTTATTTCAGTATTTGTGTTAAACTTTGCTTAAAATATGTACGTATTCTAGTTATCACACTTTGCAAAATTTAATATATGTGGGTAGCTTAGTAAAAAAAATAATAAATATATAATATATATTTGTTAAAATGGATATCTTCTTACCTGGAAAACCGTTCTTATAGAGTTCGCTTCAGATCCATCTTATCGACTCCCTTCTTGGCCGCCTCTGGTGTTCCGCAAGGCAGCCATCTAGGTCCCCTTCTCTTCATTCTAACCTTAAACGATGTCGAGAGGGTTATTAAATACTCTTCCCTCTCTCTGTACGCTGATGATACCAAATTTTTCAAAGCCATCTCCACCACATGACTACTGCCTCCTTCAACAAGACCTTGATAGTTTTTCGAACTGGTGCCTACAAAATCGCTTAGACCCTAATATCGCCAAATGTCAATACATTACCTTATCACGTAAGCACCACGTGTCCTCCGCCCGCCTTTACCTTCACCATGGTCAGCCTATATATCAATCGTTCAATCTCTCCGTGATCTTGGAATATTGTACGATAGGGAACTAAATTTTCGTTCACATATTGGTGAAATAATTCGTAAAGCTAACTCATCACTTGGCTTTTTGTCAAACGATGGTCCAAAGAATTCTCCGACCCTTACGTGACCAGATCCCTCTACATTACCTTTGTGCGCCCCCTCCTTGAATATGCCAGTCAAGCGTGGTCACCCTTTCAGCAAGTTCATGTGACCAGAATCGAGAATGTTCAACGTCGATTTCTTCGATTTGCCCTTCGAGGTCTTCCTTGAAACGATCCATTTATCTTACTTCCCTATCAAGACCGCCTCAACCTCACCAACCTGAGTACTCCAGAGAAACGCAGTGATGTTGCAGATATTCTTTTCATTCATCGACTTCTTTCAGGCTCTGTCGATTGCGCATCTCTTTATAATTCAATTTTTTTCAATACCGACCCACGAAATTTACGATGCCCTCGTCTTTTCTATCTACTGTCCCACCGCACTTCATATGGATCTAATGAACCAATTTCCCGTATGCTGCGAAAAGTGAACTCAAACCTCACGCAGTTTGATTTTAACCTCAGCACTCCCTGCCGAACTCCTTCACCATTCTCCTTAACTTTAAGTCTTAGTTTTAAGTTTTAGGTTCAAGTTTTAGCCTTAAGTTGGTTGTAGCTTGTAATAAGCCAAAAAAATGGGGGCTTTCGCCCCCACCAAAATTAATATTAAAAATTAAATTAAATTAAAATTAAAAAATTCTTGGTCGTTGCTGTTGCCTTTTTTGTTTACGTAGCACATTCTGAATTGCTCCAGATACCGGCGCGTCGTGTGCTGATCTTGTTGCTGCTGTTGTTGTTGCTGATGTTATTGACGATCTCAGCAAATGCGCTTCGGTACAGATAAACTGTACGAAGCATGGGGGTATTATATGTCACTATATACATATTGCATTTTGAGAGGAACGTCTTGCTTTTTTTGTAACGAAACAAGTTTTGCTGACGAGTAGTACATAGTAACTTAATAATACTCCATGCAGTCTTACTATATCAAACACGGGGTGTATTTGCTAAGATCACCAACTAGCTTTCCACATAACATAGCTCCCACACAATCTGGAATGAGAAGCTAACATTCCTGCACGTACGACATCATCGTCGTAGTGGTGCAAGTGGTTCAACGATCAGCATTTCTTTTTCATTACTAACTTTCAGTTAGTAACGTATTTTTTTTAAGTAGCGAATGAAAATAATAAAATCAACACTCGTATTAAAAAAGATAGAATGATGTGTTTTTATTTGATGGGCTACGTAAATCTGGCTCGCCAGCAGAAGGTGGAAGTGAAATGTCCACCTGCTTCCATTCAAACACAATCCGTCACTTTCCAAGTGACTACGCGCAAATGACGGCAGGCCGGGGAAATGCGTATTCACCACATTGGATTAGAAGAATTTTTTCCACCACGTTCCACTAGTTGAGAAGTCGAGGAAATATACTTCTTTTATTACGCCCATAGGTCAATAAGAATATACCGGAATGCCTTTTGGTATATGAAACATGTATTTGGGAGTTTGATTTCGAAGTCAAAAATCCTTACGTATTTGGATGATTTCTTATAGCTACAAAGACTGTAGGGGAGCATTTAGACGAAGAAGTCATTCGCGTTATTACAACAAAGGGGTTGCAGCTAAGTTTCGACAAATGCCTGCTCTTACAAAGTGAAATTGTGTACTTAGGTTAAAAGGTAAATAGAGCAGGTGTTAGACCAAATGGTGTTAATCTCAAAGCTATATTGCAATTTTTTAACACCATCTTGTACCATGAATGTACAAAGTTTTTTAGGACTTTGTTCGTATTTTAGAAAATTTATCAAACATTTCACCCAGTATTTTAGTTCACTAAGCGTGAAAGTGAATACCATAGCTTTGAGTTAGAAAAGCTGTCTATAATCTAGGCTTTCAAGAGATTCAGAGTATACTTATTAGGAATTTCTTTTAAGATTTTGACAGATTGTCAATCACTTTCGTTAACGTTAAAAACAAAAAAAGTTCTCAATCCTCGCATATAGCTATGGGCATTGGAATTACAATCTTTTAACGATACAGTCGAACACAGAAAGTCGTATGTCACATGTTGTTTCTCTTAGTAGATCTCTCAACGTTCTTCATGTCGACGACGAATCCTTTGAGTTCGCACTGGTAGCAGCACAAAAACAAATTACTGCAATTGTTTCAGCCTTAAAAAAATCGGATTATTTAAATTTCAAAACACATCTGATCGTCGTTCTTGTTCCACATCTAATGAATTCTTAGAGTTTCTAAAAGAAAAAAAACGTCTTACATGTCAAGATCGACGCCCAAACACCCCAAGCTAATGGTCAAGTGGATTATCGTAATTGTGTCGTAATACTCACGTTTTTCAACATGTTCGCAAAAGAATGTGAAGCAAACGTAACTAGTGACTGGGACAAACACATGGCTTAGGTCGAGTTTGCTATAAACAACACTATAAATCCTAGTACTCTATTATTTAGTAGGGATCAGATGTGTATTTTTTGCGACGAGGTTCAAGAATATCTCAGAATAGCAGGAGCTGAATGCACCAATTTGAAAAAAGAAATGAAGCTCAAGAAAACATCACTCAGGAACAAGTGCGTAACAAAGCGTCCTTATAAGACAAAGGAGGTTTTGTCGAACGAACGGTATGTTATTGGTGATATAGATGGTTTATGACTACTCGGAACTAGGTTGCCATATAAATGAATCTGTTTCCAGAGTAATATAAAGCCTTACGTAGTGTCGACGAAAGACTTGGAGTATGATTAGGAAGGAGATAATGATGAGGACGAGGACGATAAAAGGCAAAGAGGTAATGGTATCTCGCAATCATTTCAAATTGAATGCACTTTTACCAGTGTTCTCAATTAATCTTCACCTAATATATATTATAAAGTATACAATAACATGCAGTGTGTATACGTACATATTTCGGTATCTTATATTGTGGTATCTAGTATTTCTTTTTGTACTTATAGTAGTATAGGATTTCTACTGACTAAAAACACCTTCCCTTCTTCTTGTTTGGTACAACTAAGTTATAACCTTATCAAGAAGTTTAACCTTCAAACAAAAAATATTAGCGTGAGGGAGGTAGATTTCCAGCAAAACCACCTGCTGATACCGTCATTACATGCGGCCACTTCTTATTGCGCTAAATCAATCGGTTTAGTTCTTTGAAGTCGTTGCACAAGGTTTGTCACGTTCAAAGTGAGCGAAGTTTGTTATTGTACCATGGTGCCATCCCTAAGTCTCTGTGGATATCATTATTTCTAATATACCAGGGAGCATTCACGATTGCTCTTATAACTTTATTTTGTAACGATTGTACAAAATTCCTATTTCCGTACGTCCACACAGGTTTACGCACTTTCTTACATAAAATCAGTTTGTTACATAGATATGTTTAGCTTGGATTGTCTTTCAATTAGCCAGCCAGTCAGCTTTCTTTTTAAAGTGCGGCTTCCACTTCATTTTCATGTCCAGTGTCATCCCTAGATTTTTAGCTTCATTTGCTTACGGTATTCCTACCATGTTAATGAAAAAGGGTAGATTGATTATTTTCTTGTAAGTGAAGTTAAAATGCGTCAATTTGATCTCGTTAAGAACAATGCACCAAATTTTTGTCCACTTGCAGATTTTATCCAAGGCTAGTTGGAGTTTTTTAGTTGCTGACTCGATTGAACTTTCCGTTTCCAGAATAGCCGTATCGTCCGCTAACGAAGCTACAACGGTGCCTTCATTTTGAGGTATGTGCGGAGTTTACAGCAAAAATAATATAAGACCAAGGACACTACCTTGCAGAACTCTGGCGGCGATTTCCTTAAACTCGGAATATTTGTTTCCGTGGTTAACATGAAAAAGTCGGTTTTTAACATAAGATTCTAAGATCTAATGTAGTTGCTCCGGAATAAACCATCTTAGCTTATACTTCAAGCCATCGTGCCAAACCTAGTCGAAGGCTTGAGAAACGCACTAGAGCAAATCTTTCCCCCCTAGAGCTTTTACAATTTCGTTGGTTATTGTATAAACCCGGTTAATTGTGGAATGCTTGATTCTGAACCCGCATTGGTGGTTAAGTATTACGTATCGTTCTTCAATGGCCAGTTGAATGCGTTTCAATAGGAGTTTTTAAAATGCCTTTGATATTATTGATAGCAGTGCTATCGGTCTGTCCATTTTCGGGTCCTTTTCCCACAATTCCTTGAGGATTCGTGCGGTTAATAAATCAATGCCAGGGGCTTTATTATTTTTCCGGTTTTTTATTATCTGGCAAAGTTCGGTAAATGACACACTTCTTATTTTAAAGTTCCTGTACCGCTAAGATCATCTATCAATGCTTGTTCATTAAATGGCTTAAATGTTTCTGCTAAGCTTAGCTGGAAGAAGCCAAGGGGAGGCACTAGATCTGCAGTAATTGTGAACAACGAAAAGTTCCTGGCCCCTCTGCAAAGGTTGTTGGTCAGATTAACTATGGCTTCGGAGCTATTAATTTAAAAGCATATGAGAAAGATGAGATGGAAACGGAGTGTGATGCTGCGCTTCCCATCGAACCTCTCTGGGGCAGTACTGATATTAATGAACGAGTTGATTCATTGTACATATGATTACATATTAACTACTAACCTCGTACTCTGTCACATCGGTGGTGAAGCTACCTTTGTTACTAAAAACAGACAGGAAGTTCTTGATATTACCCTTGTCTCTGATACCATTGCACATAGGAATAAGGATTGGAAGGTGTCTAATGTACACTCTTTCTCTGATCACCAATATCTCCAATTTGGTCTTGACGACCATCCCCTAAACCAAAAAGGCTTTAGGAACGTTAGGGCGACCGACTGATTCAAATATAGGGTCGATTTAAGGAAATCACTTAAACAGACACCAAACCCTCCAAGTTGCACTCAAGACCTCGACAACCTTGTAGAGCTGCTTACAAGTGCCTTCAATAAAGCTCTATCGATCTCCTGCCCTGTTAATCTAATCGGAGTTAAATAACCGCCCCCAATGGTGGGGCGCAGAGATAAGAGCTCTACGCGCAAACTATAGGCGGCTTTTTAACCAAGCTAAGCGTTCTAGGGACGCTTTATATTGAAACTCATACGAAGAGGCCCTCAAAATATACAAACTGCAACTGAGGAGAGCACAAATGATATCTGAGCCCTCCAGGCTTCGCAAAATAATCTCCACAGGCCCAACTATCACCAGCTATCTGAAGAAATCGGGTGATTCGTGGACTTTCCTTAGTGAAGAATCCCTCGAACTGTTGCTGGATACTCACTTTCCCGGTTGCTCCAAAGTTGCATCGAATCCATCGCTCATTACAGACTTATCATTCCCATGCAGCTCATATAGTCTTATATCAGAGACGAAACTTCTTTGTGCAATACTTAATTTCAAACCGTTCAAGTCAGCTGGAACCGATGGTATAATACCCGCTCAAATTAAACAGACTTCGAACATAATCCACCTCTAACTGACAGGTATCTTTGAAAGCTGTCCTAATTTAGTTGTGGACAAAAGTCGAAGTTCTATTTATCCTTAAAGCGGGAAAAAGCTTTCACGTCTGTCTCAGAAACCTCAGACCCATAAGTCTATCATCTTTCCATCTTAAAACCTTGGAGAGATTGATCGATAGTCATCTCCGTTGCACTATAGCTCCTAACCTTTAGTTAACATTCCAGTATGCATATACCAAATGCAGGTCGGAAGGAATTGCTCTACACTCACTGATACGCGCCAAATCATTAGAGTGCAAAGAGTGCAGCCATTCGACTCAATGACACCTCACAGTAGTCCAGCTTTTCTTTCTGCCAGATTCAATAAAAACTACCGGGCCCCTATCCCATCTAGACAAGACTGGGAGGGAGACGTGATCCTCGCGTGGTTTTCTCCTACAGACTTAACGTTAGCATCTTGTTCCGCCTCCCAGATTACTGTAGCATTTTCCAGGCGGAGATAATGGCGATCACAGAAGCTCTATCTCGGCTGAAATGGAATGTAATATCTGTTAAGGATATTAGCATCATCGCTGACAGTTAAGCCGCTGTAAAATCCCTGGAATCGATGTCTTCCACATCAAAGGTCGCTCTATATTGTCGCACGTCTCTTAACGAGATGGCAGAGCAATTCAATATTCACCTATACGATGATTTTGCTAAGCCTGGCACAAATTTGCAGATTCTATCAGAAAAGGAGAATTTCGGCATTCCTCTCGCTACATTTAAGCAATTGTTCAAGCTAAATGCTATCAAGGAGACCCATTTCAGGTGGGAGACTGGCATTAAGTGTTATGTCACCAGACAGATCTCGCTTCAGTTGGATCAGAAACGCTCGAAGAGGTTGTTTTCCCTTTACAGGGAGCTCATAAGCAAAACAATTGGTGTTATTACGGGACAATGTCTCATTGGACGGCACGCCAAATGGCTTGGTCTTTTCTCTAACGACTTTTGTAGAAGCTGTGGGGAAAAGGAGGAGGAGGAGACAACTCCCCATCTTCTCGGCACTTGTCTGACAGTCTCTGTCAGAAGCGGCTTCTTCGTCTTTATCCGAAGAAGGCATCACTTACTTCTCCGACAGCCTCTGTGAACTGGCTAACACGAATGTTAGGAACCCCCATCGTTTCATTAAAAGTTCCAATTGGTACTAAAGTAGGATGGGAGAAATCCCCTGATTCTGTGGCACCACAATGGATCTACTCTAGTCTAAGTATGTCTGTTCTTAGGGCGCAGTGTTCGGCAAATAAATCCGTATTTTCTTTGTCACTTGGGGTTTTTTGGTACCTTTCATGGCCCTCAAGAGCGAATAATTTGTGCTTTTTTTCCGCAGTTAAGCCTTCAAGATAAGCTGTTTTTTTAAATCTTGGATCGGTTTTTTAAGTTTATTGCATCGGTAGGTGTAATATGTTTTATGTTGCGTGCTCTCCTCTTTCCACAAATAAATTCTTTTATTTCGAGCGGATAATTAACTTCGCTGCTTATGGCTTCTTTTCTCCTTAAAAGAGTATTTTTCCACGCTGCGCTCTGAATATATTCAACAAATTTTCCTAGTTCATCTTCCATTTCGAATGGTGTTTTAAGCTATACATTAAGGTCAATATTTTCTACGCAGTTTATTTTGTTGTTAGTTAATCTAGGCGCGCCTTCTATTTTCATTAGTCGGACACATATTGTCAAAATTACCAGTGAGTGATCTGAGGAAAGAACAAAGCTTTCCTCTACTTTTGCAAAATTTGTAGATACTTCTTTTGCTACGAAGAAGCCTATAAGGTAAGCTGTTTTTGCTGTGTCGGAGGGCAAATATAGGTATGTCGGTTTCCCAGTCGAAGAGAAATTAACCCTGAATTGGATGAAAGTTTGAATTGGATCTTGGACCCCAAAAGTGTGTTTGGAATTGAAGTCACTGCCAATAAGGAACTTCGAACTCTAGCTCTTTTTTTTTTGTTTGTCGGGGCGGGTACACCCTACTGGAGCACTCAGACTCAAAAACAGGTCCATTGTACAACCAGGTAGAGAACCCCATTTTAATGTTTTTTTTTCGTCTTTTGTAAAAAGACGAGTAGACGCTTCAGTGATGAAGAGCTTAGGTCATCAGCACTCACCACATCAGCACCGAAAATCTGCCACCTGATCCGAGCAAAGGCAGGACAATCACGTAGGAAGTGTTCCGCAGTGTCATCGCCCTCTCCACAGGAGTTGCAGACGGGGGTAGCGCTCAAACCTAGCACATGGAGGTGCTTGGCAAAGGCGAAGTGGCCCGTAAGAGCGCCAGTAAGTTGTCTGCAGTCTTTTCTGCTAAGGGATAGCAAGAAAGCCGCGGATTTCTTACAGACGACGGGGACCATTCTTTTAGTCTGCCTGCATCCTGGAGAGTCATGCCACCTTCGATTGTGTTCACTGAAAACCCAGTCGTCAATGGACGCCCTAACCGGGGACGCTGGCAAACCCAACGTGGGTTCAGGTCCTGAGAAATTCTCTTCTGAGCCTCGTCTAGCAAGTTCGTCAGAGATCTCATTTCCTGTTATCCCTTTGTGCCCTGGGACCCAAACAAGATTCAGTGAGTTCAACCTTCCGACCGAATTCAAGGATGTTTTGCATTCTCGAACTATTTTGGAAGTGGTTAAAGGATTGAGCAAGGCCTTAAGCGCAGCATGACTGTCACTAGAGACGCAGATACTTCGCCCCTTCCACCTGTTCTTACCAATATAGTCCGCTGGCATTGGGATAGCATATATTTCTGCCTGGAAGACAGATGTGTGTTTTCCCAATGAGAAGTGAACCCTAATGTTGTCGCATTCCACGAAAACACCAGCACCAGACCCCTGACCAGTTTTAGGGCCGTCCGCGAAAATGCGACTACATTCCTTTCCTGGCTCAGACTCCTGCCAAAGCCAATCCTGAACATGAGGAAAGTTGACTTCAAATTTGCACCGCACCCGTAATTCAGGTGTCATTGCATCAGATGGCATATCCATGAGACAGGGGTCGTAGGATAATCGTCGCGCAACGTCATCAAAACTCCAGTGCGAATCGTGGCAGAAACCACTTCTTTTTAAACGGAAGATGGCTCTGAGTGTACACCCCATGATATAAATATCAGGGCGGGGGGGGGGGGGGAGGGTTCATCAAGCTGTCTAGAACAGAGCCAGGCGTACTGGGGAAAGCTCCCAAGCAGCCGAGACAGACCGTTCTTTGGAGTTTGTCGAAAGCAGCAGTAACGTATTTACGTGAGAGCTTATTCCACCAAACAACTGACGCATATGAGAGGAAAGGTCTTATCATTGCCGTGTAGATCCAAAGGCCTTTCCTTGGCGACAAGCCCCATATCTTGCCGAAAACACCTTTGCATTGTCGGAAAACTGACAGAGCTTTGGAAGTTTTCAGCTCGACATGTTTCGTCCAAAGAAGCTTGCTATCTAAGATTACTCCTAAATATTTGGCTTCCTTGGAGAATTCGATAGTGACGCCTTTTAGCACTGGCTGAGTCAGACCAGTCAATTTCCTCCTTCTCGTAAAGAGAACCACTTCGGTTTTGAGAGGATTAACTGAAAGCCCATTCCTAGCGCACCAATCGTCGATTGCATCTAGGGCCATCTGCACCTTAGAGCAAACAGTCGCTAGGCACTATCCGACAGACAGAACGGCGACATCATCTGCGTATTCTTGAGCGTAGACGTTAGAACTATTGAGTGTGTTCAACAGGGAGTCAACCAGCATGCACCAAAGCAGTGGAGACAGAACACAGCCTTGTGGGCAGCCCCTATTTACACCTGCCATGACACGCCGGCCACAATCTGCATCTACAGTCAATGTTCTGTTCACCAGCATTGCTTTTATCCACAACACTAGTGATTCTTCTACGCCGTGACTTCTGGCGGAGCTACACATGCTGTCAAAAGCACCCTCAATGTCTATGAAAACGCCTATCGCACATTCTATTCTGCTGGCCAGATTTTGAAGAGCAGTCTCGCAGGATTTTCCGCGTTGATAGGCATGTTGCATCTCTGACAGAGGATGTACGCTCAAAGCAACTTTGCGCACATGTAGCTCAACCAGTCTTTCCATGCTTTTCAGCAGGAAGGTCGTCAGTCTAATAGGTCTGAAGCTCTTGGCGAGAGAGTAGTCATCTCTGCCGATTTTCGGTATGAAAGCTACTCTAACTGTTCGCCAGGGGGTTGGTATATATGCCAGTGCCAAGCCAGCAGTGAAAATTCTCTTCAGAGTTGGCAGCAACTGATTAATACCTTGTTGTTGTGACTTGAAGCTGTCAAAAGATGCAACAGCATATTTGATAGCTTCATCCGTCACCACGCCCGATGCAGTATACCAGCTGCGCCGAGTTGTTCGGCTCAGCCCGCTAACAGCTTCACTAGTTGAAACCGGTTGCGGACCGATGGTGACCTGATTTCCTGGGAAGTGAGTCTCCAGCAGAAGACTGAAAGCATCCGCTTTCGACTCAGTGAAAGTACCATCAGGTTTCCTGAGTGATTCCGACTTGATTGGTTTTCCATTCTTGAGAACTTTGACCAACCTACTGGTTTCACCGAGAGTTTCGATCTTACACACAAAAATCTCTATACGAGGTACTTTTCGAAGTTCGAATTAACCTCTTATATTCTCTTTGCTTTGATCGGTAAAGATTCCAGTCCACCACGGAACTGACCTTCTGCAGGGGTTTTTTGTCAGCGGATACGTTTGTTCAAAACATCTGGCTCTTTCGGAAGGGTTGTATGCGCGATAAGCACGATATCCTCTTATTTGTACTCGAGATTCCTTTGTCAAATGGGTTTCAGAGATCAAGCAAATGTCAATGTTGTCATCCCGCAAGAATACTTCTAGTTTTTTTTTAATTAAAATTTTAGCAACTGTTTCATATTTATATAAGGGGTTTTTTTTTTGCGAGATTTTATCTCAAGCTTGCTCAATTTATCAAATATGACGTTATTTATTTTGGTTTGCTTCTCAAGTTTCGAAAGAATTATAGAGACAGCTTGGGAGATTGGATATGCCGTAACACCGCTTTGTTTGCTTTCTTCCGATGCGGCTTGAGCATATTGTAGCATAATAATAACTACGCTCCTATGTCTATGCAGCAAATTCCGAAGTGACTTTCCATTCTGGCAGAATTTTGGTTCGAACTGTCCTTTCATTCGAGGTTCGTGTCTGGGACGAAGTCTCCACAGCTCATGTCAACGAAAGAGACGAATAATATCAGGGATAAAAGGGAATTATAACTGCAAGAATTATTTCTCTTGTTCCAGTGGTCGAAGAATTTGCTAGAAGTTTCTGGTTATCAGAAACTTCTGCTATATAAGGACAGATGGCGATCAAAAAAGACACAGTTGGTTTAGAACCGTGGCGAAGAGATTGGAAAAGTGATAATGGGCGAAGTTGTAATTTGGTGATAAATTGAAAGTTGAGAGTAAACAAGAAAAAGTAATTAGTTTGAATTTGTGAATTAAGTAATTGAAAGGAGATAAAGTGATTTGAGAGGAAAGAGACCTTGTAAGAAAAGAATTTGCGAAGAATAGTATAGTGTGAACTTGAATTGTTCTATAGACTAGAAAATAAAGAAATAAATTTCACAGAATATCGTTTTATCTACTCGAGCCGTAGCTTGCATATTACATTGGTGTCAGAAGTGGGATAAAACTTATTCTGTGAATAACTATTTCCGTGGTGTGAAATTGCACAATTAAAAAAAAAAAAAAAAAAAACCATTTCTGTGTTGAGTTAATTAGTTGCGCAAAATGGGTCGCAAATTGGGAAAACTAACTATAACTCAACTAAAGGCAGAACTCAGTAAGCGGAACCTCGACACAACTGGGGGAAAAGATGCCCTACTGATTCGTTTGGAAGAAGCAGTAACGCAGGAAGGTGAAAATCCGCATGACGTAGAGTTTGACGTGGGAGAGGAACCAGCAAGTACAGTAGCCGACCCGGATATAACAAGTCTGCTCCTGCAACTTAAGTCAGTCATGGACGAACAAAGGAAAACAATGGAAGACCAAAAGAAGTCTCTGGAACTTAAGCTCGATGACCAAAAGAAAGCGATAGACGACCAAAAGAACTCTCTAGAACTTAAGCTGGACGAACAAAAGAAAGCAATGGACGAACAAAAGAAAGCAATGGACGAACAAAAGAAAGCAATGGACGACCAGAGGAATTCTCTAGAAGTTAAGATGGACGAACAAAAGAATTCTCTTGATGCTCTGGAAAGCAAACTTGATGAGCAAAACAGGAACTTGGAATCTAAATTCGAAGCGATTGAAGAGAAAATCGAGAAGGTCGAGACGCAACTCGAAAAAGTCGAAACTAGATTCGATGAAAATTTTGAGAAACATGAAACTCAGTTCGGGAAGATAGAGACTCAGTTAGAAAAAGTAGAAAAGCAAGTCGAAAATCTTACTAAGGAACTCAGCAACGTGAAGAGACAGAAAGCACGGGAATATTCCACTGACGGTCTGAGAAGAAAGGAGATGCAGCCTCCTATCTTCGATGGTCAAACATCATGGCCAATTTATAAAAGGCAATTCGAAGCGGCCGCAATGACCAATAGCAGGGACGATGAAGAGAAGTCCATTGCACTCACACTTGCACTGAGGGGTCCAGCTGCGGAGCTCTTGCAGACCATCCCGGTAGATAAACAGCAGAACTACGACTCTCTGGTTCAGGCTATCGTGATGCGGTTTGAGGATGAACACATCCAGCAGGTGTACAGGGTTCAGCTGAGTAGTCGAGTCCAGAAAAGGGGGGAAACGCTCCAACAGTTGCAAGCGGATATAGAGCGACTAGCCCATCTTTCATACCCTAAAGCCGGTGAGGAGCTTATCAACGAAATGGCGGTGGAAGCTTTTATTCAGGCCATAGAGGACAGACAACTGCAAATGGCTGTAAGGATGACTGAAAAGCGAACACTCCCCGAGGCATTGGCATTCGCTTTGTCAATGAAGGCTGCGGACCAAGCATACCAGGGAATACACCGTGTCAGGGAAATGTCCGCCGTGGAATGCTCATGCCAGAGAACAGCCGTCATGGATGAAGACAGAGCTCGCGGAAGTCAAATCGGTTGCTGGAATTGCAACCAAACCGGACACCTACAACGGCAGTGCAGAAGTGCACCTAGACGAGGAAATTGTTCACATTGCGGAAGTAGGAGAAGCAGAGAGGAAGCATCCTGTCGGTCAGACTTCCCAAAACCAGCAGTCGGAAGATGCGTAAGGACCAACGTCGCGGGGCAGAAGTTGGTTACTGGAATCGAGGCCCCCAGGACCACCATTCAAGTTTCGCAAACCAAACGGGGTAACAAGAGCCTGACAGTGGAGGCACTAATCAACGAGAAGAAGTGCGTAGCCACCATCGACACAGGTGCCACTGCCTCCATTGTAAGAAGAGATATCGTCAAAAGCTCCTGGCTGCACAACACCAACAGCTACTGCCTGAAGACTGCAACAGGGGAAATGGCGAAGGTATTTGGAGAAGTTCGTCTTACGATTACTCTGGCAGGACTGACGTTCTCCCATGCGACGAGTGCATCATCGGAGTAGACTTCATGAAAGCAAATGAAGTAATCTTGGACATCGGGATGCAAGTACTGAGGTATCGAAATGTGGAGATTCCGATGGTGTACGGAAATGAGAATGCCGTAACTCTCAGGACAGTCATCAGCAAAGACGAAGTTTTGCCGCCGTCTTCAGAGACAATCATTTGGACGAAGCTGGAAGGTGATCTTGGGAGCCACCGATTCTACATAGTAGAACCAGACCCAGAGAAAAATTCTCAAGACTACATCGTGGGAAAGATGTTAGTCGAACCAAAGAACACCATGGTTCCAGTGAGGGTTTTGAACGCAAGACCACACACTGTCAAACTAAGGCGAGGGGAGGTGACTGGAAAATGCACGCCGATTACCGCCGTCGCAACAATATCTGAACGTGATGCTCCAAAACCTCTCCCATCACCTTGAACAGCGGAAACGAGAGAGACGATTCTCCAGTCCAGTGAGCTGAATCAGGAGCAGCGAACTATGGCAGAGAATCTTATCAATGAGTACGCTGATGTATTTGCCTCACAGGACGGAGAATACGGCCGAACACACCTGATACAACATCGAATAGACACTGGTGATACTAGACCAATTCGTTAGCCTGCTAGGCGCCTTCCATTGGCAAAGCAGACAGAAGTTGCAGAGATGGTGTCGGCAATGGAGAAAGAAGGTCTGATTGAAAGTTCCAAAAGTCCGTGGGCATCACCGGTTGTACTGGTTAAGAGGAAAGATGGCAGCACGCGGTTCTGCGTGGACTATCGGCAGCTCAATTACGTCACCAAGAAAGACAGCTACCCTCTGCCACGGATTGACGACACGCTAGACACACTATCAGGAGCCCGATGGTTTTCCACTCTCGACTTGAAGAGTGGCTACTGGCAGGTACAGATCCATCCAGAAGACCGGGAGAAAACTGCCTTCACCGCAGGAAATGGGCTATGGCAATTCACGGTAATGCCATTCGGGCTGTGCAATGCTCCGGCGACTTTCGAGCGATTGATGGAATGTGTCCTGCAAGGGTTAACATGGAAAACCTGTTTGGTATACTTGGATGATGTCATCGTCGTAGGAAAAACGTTTGCGCAACACCGAGACAATCTAAGGGATGTGTTTCAAAGGCTTCGAAGTGCCCACCTGAAGCTCAACCCCAAGAAGTGCGCCCTGTTTAGAGCGGAAGTCAAGTACCTGGGAAACATAATTTCAGTGAAAGGAGTGAGAACCGATCCGGAGAAGGTCGAAGCGGTGAAAAACTGGCCAGTCCCCAAAGACAAACACCAACTAAGGAGCTTCCTGGGCCTAGCCACCTACTACAGACGGTTCGTGAAGGATTTTGCCGGGATCGCAAAGAACCTGCACCAGTTGACGGAAAAGGGAAAACAATTCAAATGGTCAATTGAGTGCGAGAAGAGCTTCAAGGCACTTAAACAACGGCTATGCGATGCCCCGATACTGGATTACCCCACTCCCGGGGAAACGGTCGTTGTGGATGCAGACGCTAGTAACGTCGGGGTAGGAGCCGTACTCTCCCAGGTGCATGACGGCCAAGAGAATGTGGTTGCGTACTTCAGCAAGGTGCTCTCTAAGCCAGAAAGGAACTACTGCGTGACAAGGCGGGAACTTCTAGCTTTGATCTTGGCTACGAAGCATTTTCACAAATACCTCTACGGGAGGAAGTTCGTTCTTCGCACAGACCATGCAGCCTTAAAATGGCTATTACAGTTCAAGAGTCCTGAGGGTCAGGTCGCAAGATGGATCGAAAGGCTGCAAATCTACGACTACGAAATACAGCATCGTAAAGGAAAACTCCACTCTAATGCGGATGCACTGTCCCGGAGACCATGCAGAACGGATTGTAAACATTGTGCGCGTCAGGAAGAACGGGAGCTGGTTTCCATCCAAAGAATGAGAGCCGAACCTATCGCCGGCTGGAGCGTAGATAAGATCCGGAACGCTCAGAAGGAAGACCCGGATATCGAGCCGATTCTGGCCTGGAAGGAGAACATGGAGAAACCGGATCATCAGGACATCTCTCACAGAAGCCCGACCTTAAAGGCATATTTTGCGCAGTGGGACTCCCTCCATGTCCAAGAAGGTGTTCTGAGAAGAAAATGGGAATCCTCCGACGGAAAGTCGTTTGTAATGCAGCTTGTCGTACCGCGGACGAGGGTCAAGGAGGTGTTACAGGAAATGCATGGCGGGGCGTCCGGAGGCCACTTGGGAGTGAATAAGACGCTAGAAAAGGTACGAGAACGTTTTTATTGGTTAAAAGCGAAGGAAGATATCGAAGACTGGTGCAGAAAATGCGACGTGTGTGCAGCTAGCAAGGGTCCGAGAATCAAAACTCGAGGTAAGATGCACCAATACAACGTGGGAGCACCTTTCGAACGAATCGCCATTGACATCGCAGGGCCCTTTCCGGAAACCGACAATGGTAATCGGTATATACTCGTAGTGATGGACTACTTCAGTAAGTGGCCGGAAGCGTTTCCGATCCCTAACCAGGAAGCCAGAACCGTGGCGGAGCAGATCGTCTACAATTGGGTTAGCAGATTCGGTGTGCCCTTGGAATTGCATTCTGACCAAGGGCGGAACTTCGAGTCAAGAATCTTCCAAGAGATGTGTCAACTACTCGGAATCAAAAAGATACGGACAACCCCGCTTCATCCACAGTCGGACGGTATGGTGGAGCGTTTCAATAGGACTTTGGACGAACATCTCTCGAAGGTCGTAGGCGACTACCAACGTGCATAGCACTACTCGACATACGCCGTTCGAAATCTTATTTGGTGGAATAGCTCGTTTACCCAGTGAGGTGAAATTTGGATCTCCTACCAATGAGCCCAGAAATGAAGAAGAGTACGTGGCGGACCTTAGGGAAAGGCTTAGGGACATACACCAAAGGACCAGAAGCCAGATTAAGATGACGAGCGACCGCATGAAGACCAGGTATGATGCCAAGGCAACAACGTCAGGATTCCAGGAAGGAGATCTGGTGTGGCTGTATAATCCCCATCGCCAAAAGGGGAAATCACCTAAATTACAGCGGAACTGGGAAGGTCCCTACAGAATAGTAACCTGCATCAACGATGTTGTCTACCGCATCCAGCGAGGACCGAGGGCCAAAATGAAAGTGGTTCATGTGGACCGACTGAGTCGATACAATGGCCGAAATGAGGATGCACTTGTTCGGGACGAACACGTCTAAGAGGGAGGCAGTGTAGCATAATAATAACTACGCTCCTATGTCTATGCAGCAAATTCCGAAGTGACTTTCCATTCTGGCAGAATTTTGGTTCGAACTGTCCTTTCATTCGAGGTTCGTGTCTGGGACGAAGTCTCCACAGCTCATGTCAACGAAAGAGACGAATAATATCAGGGATAAAAGGGAATTATAACTGCAAGAATTATTTCTCTTGTTCCAGTGGTCGAAGAATTTGCTAGAAGTTTCTGGTTATCAGAAACTTCTGCTATATAAGGACAGATGGCGATCAAAAAAGACACAGTTGGTTTAGAACCGTGGCGAAGAGATTGGAAAAGTGATAATGGGCGAAGTTGTAATTTGGTGATAAATTGAAAGTTGAGAGTAAACAAGAAAAAGTAATTAGTTTGAATTTGTGAATTAAGTAATTGAAAGGAGATAAAGTGATTTGAGAGGAAAGAGACCTTGTAAGAAAAGAATTTGCGAAGAATAGTATAGTGTGAACTTGAATTGTTCTATAGACTAGAAAATAAAGAAATAAATTTCACAGAATATCGTTTTATCTACTCGAGCCGTAGCTTGCATATTACAATATGTTAGCGCCCCTGGAGATTGTGGCTTTTCGTTTGTTTTTATCGAAGGGACTTCACTTCGTTCGCCTTTTGTCTTTTCTTTGACGGGTTCACTTACGTTCGTAACCTTTTTCTTAGCGGTTTCACGTCTATATTTAATCGTTTTTGCATTCTGGCATAGAGTATTTTTAAGTGTGTTGCGCGTTTTTTGAAACTCTTTTGCCATCTCGTAATCTCGATAGTTCACTGAAAGTTTTCCTTTGCAGTTTGTGCAAATCACAGGGGCTTGCTTATTTAGGTCCCAGAAATGGTTATCGGCACATTTTACGTATCTCGGCTATTTTTGACAATAGGACTGTGTATGGTTGAGACCTTGACATCGTTTGCACTATTCGATCTGGTACTCGTACGCATAGACGCGATTTTGATTATTATATTCAGAATAGTTTTTACCTTGTAATTACCGTCTATATTCTCGCTCCTATCAAAAATAATCATACAGAGCGGAAGTCGATGCTTGACTGAGATTTCATGTCTTTTTTCAGATTGTTAATCACCTTCTTGAGAATATTAACTGCATCCACAATTTTAAAGCGTTTGGCTTTAAGGTTGTTCATTACATCGTCTTTAGTGCACGAAGGATGGAGCCCTCTTTCTATAACACGCAGTGGTCTTTCTGACTTATTTTCATAAGTGTACCACTGCATATTTTTATTGCTCTCTAGCCATCGGAGTCATCGACGTTAATTTTCCAACCATCGGAGTGACGTTACCTTAAATTTCGATGTCATCGTTTCTTTGAGGAGGCAATGCAACTTATTGTAGTCAGTAATGCCAACAGCGTTTATTGCAGGCGGAGGACGTAGCTTAGCTTGAGTTTGTTTTTGTTTCGACTCATTTTGCTTGTATTCTTTCCGTGGCTCGATTTCCGGTGACGAGCCAGCTCTTCTATTTTTGCAATTTGTTTCGCGTGCTAGCTCTTCTTTGTCCGTGTGATATTTGGAACAAGCTGCGCGGTGAGGGGTAACTTTGCGTTCTTTTTGAAAATGCAAGTTCTTTAAAACCTTGTTTTCCTCCCTTAATACATCTGTATCCCTCTTAGGGTCTTGGTAGAGTAAATCCATTTCATGAAGCTTAATACGAAGTTCGTTGTTTTCCTCCTCAAAGTAGTATCTAGTATGTATATACTATATATATGTATAAAATTAAAAAAAAAACAAAAATTGATTATATTTTATGATAGAATTGAATATAAATAAATTATGTAATAGGGTCGATTATACGATCAGGATGACCAAATTGTAGAGATTTGCACAAAAAGAAATTAAAATTAAAATTATATCTTACCAGACATGCTGTAACCGGTAATCCCCGTGACTTTCATTAACCCGTCGTATCGTTTTTGTCATGATATTCCGTATTAAGGGCAGTACTCGCTTATACTGGGGAGAGTCTGTGAAATAGTGTTTTGAGTAGTACTGAGTTTTTTTGTACCAGTTCTCCTACAGATGCTAAACTGTGTTGGAAAGAATACGTCAAGAAAAAGAAGGATGGAATCAATCTAAGACTAAAAAAATGGACTGGCTCATTGCCGGATGATAGGCTTCATCAATTCATAACAAACTCTTCCTCTATAAACAAGTTATAAAACGAGTATGGACTTACGGCATCCAACTATGGAGATGCGCTCTGAGAAGTACCATCAAAACCATGCAACACCTCTGTTCAATAAAATAAGCCACCACAAAATGTTTATTAAATTAAGCTTTTATTACATATGTGTAGAGAAAGACGTTGTGTTTTCAAAATCTTCATTAAAATAAGCCACCACAAAATGTTTATTAAACTAAGGTTTTATTACATATGTGCAAAGAAAGACTTTGTGTTTCTGCTATTAAGATTGTTCAAAACAAATCAAATGCACGGCCGGACAGTTCACGAACAACTATTCATACCAATCATTTTATCATACGAATAAGACTTTTGATTATTCATATGAACCCGAGCCACTCACTCGAGTGTGGGAACAGGCATTATTATCACGACTATGGAAATCCGATAACTGTGGATTTCCGAAATAAAATCTATTCGCACACTCGATGCAGACCTGGTGGAATGCGTGAGAAACTGTTACTGAAATGGAGATCTTTTGAATTGTGTAGTAGTGAACGGTCTTAATAATAAAAACTCAACATACTCCCCTCCTTTAAGGGTTTTCTCTCTCTAAATTTAAATTAAATACTACACGTTGACTTCGAAACGTAAAGCTGATCTTCTAGGCTTAGGGGTGGGTTTTCTTGTGCGGTATGATGATGTGCGAAGTATGATGACAATCCCAATCATGCCAGTAAGCGGGCAAAAACTTATTATAGTGGGGCTGGCAAGTCTCTTGATTGATCAATGACATCATCAATTTATTTTTCCAGGTCATCAAACTCAGATTGGTCAATGTGAACTCCAAAATGTAAATCTGGCGTCGCGTCGCCGTGATTGCATCTTGGTTAATTATCCAACTGCTTACGTTTGCGCTGGGAATAAATTATGACATTATTTTATTTTCGAATTCTATCCTATCTTTGATGACAATGTCGGGGCGTCCGGAGGCCACTTGGGAGTGAATAAGACGCTAGAAAAGGTACGAGAACGTTTTTATTGGTTAAAAGCGAAGGAAGATATCGAAGACTGGTGCAGAAAATGCGACGTGTGTGCAGCTAGCAAGGGTCCGAGAATCAAAACTCGAGGTAAGATGCACCAATACAACGTGGGAGCACCTTTCGAACGAATCGCCATTGACATCGCAGGGCCCTTTCCGGAAACCGACAATGGTAATCGGTATATACTCGTAGTGATGGACTACTTCAGTAAGTGGCCGGAAGCGTTTCCGATCCCTAACCAGGAAGCCAGAACCGTGGCGTAGCAGATCGTCTACAATTGGGTTAGCAGATTCGGTGTGCCCTTGGAATTGCATTCTGACCAAGGGCGGAACTTCGAGTCAAGAATCTTCCAAGAGATGTGTCAACTACTCGGAATCAAAAAGATACGGACAACCCCGCTTCATCCACAGTCGGACGGTATGGTGGAGCGTTTCAATAGGACTTTGGACGAACATCTCTCGAAGGTCGTAGGCGACTACCAACGGGATTGGGACCGGCAGATTCCCTTGTTTTTGATGGCCTATAGAAGTGCCGTGCATAGCACTACTCGACATACGCCGTTCGAAATCTTATTTGGTGGAATAGCTCGTTTACCCAGTGAGGTGAAATTTGGATCTCCTACCAATGAGCCCAGAAATGAAGAAGAGTACGTGGCGGACCTTAGGGAAAGGCTTAGGGACATACACCAAAGGACCAGAAGCCAGATTAAGATGACGAGCGACCGCATGAAGACCAGGTATGATGCCAAGGCAACAACGTCAGGATTCCAGGAAGGAGATCTGGTGTGGCTGTATAATCCCCATCGCCAAAAGGGGAAATCACCTAAATTACAGCGGAACTGGGAAGGTCCCTACAGAATAGTAACCTGCATCAACGATGTTGTCTACCGCATCCAGCGAGGACCGAGGGCCAAAATGAAAGTGGTTCATGTGGACCGACTGAGTCGATACAATGGCCGAAATGAGGATGCACTTGTTCGGGACGAACACGTCTAAGAGGGAGGCAGTGTAGCATAATAATAACTACGCTCCTATGTCTATGCAGCAAATTCCGAAATGACTTTCCATTCTGGCAGAATTTTGGTTCGAACTGTCCTTTCATTCGAGGTTCGTGTCTGGGACGAAGTCTCCACAGCTCATGTCAACGAAAGAGACGAATAATATCAGGGATAAAAGGGAATTATAACTGCAAGAATTATTTCTCTTGTTCCAGTGGTCGAAGAATTTGCTAGAAGTTTCTGGTTATCAGAAACTTCTGCTATATAAGGACAGATGGCGATCAAAAAAGACACAGTTGGTTTAGAACCGTGGCGAAGAGATTGGAAAAGTGATAATGGGCGAAGTTGTAATTTGGTGATAAATTGAAAGTTGAGAGTAAACAAGAAAAAGTAATTAGTTTGAATTTGTGAATTAAGTAATTGAAAGGAGATAAAGTGATTTGAGAGGAAAGAGACCTTGTAAGAAAAGAATTTGCGAAGAATAGTATAGTGTGAACTTGAATTGTTCTATAGACTAGAAAATAAAGAAATAAATTTCACAGAATATCGTTTTATCTACTCGAGCCGTAGCTTGCATATTACAATATGTTAGCGCCCCTGGAGATTGTGGCTTTTCCTTTGTTTTTATCGAAGGGACTTCACTTCGTTCGCCTTTTGTCTTTTCTTTGACGGGTTCACTTACGTTCGTAACCTTTTTCTTAGCGGTTTCACGTCTATATTTAATCGTTTTTGCATTCTGGCATAGAGTATTCTTAAGTGTGTTGCGCGTTTTTTGAAACTCTTTTGCCATCTCGTAATCTCGATAGTTCACTGAAAGTTTTCCTTTGCAGTTTGTGCAAATCACAGGGGCTTGCTTATTTAGGTCCCAGAAATGGTTATCGGCACATTTTACGTATCTCGGCTATTTTTGACAATAGGACTGTGTATGGTTGAGACCTTGACATCGTTTGCACTATTCGATCTGGTACTCGTACGCATAGACGCGATTTTGATTATTATATTCAGAATAGTTTTTACCTTGTAATTACCGTCTATATTCTCGCTCCTATCAAAAATAATCATACAGAGCGGAAGTCGATGCTTGACTGAGATTTCATGTCTTTTTTCAGATTGTTAATCACCTTCTTGAGAATATTAACTGCATCCACAATTTTAAAGCGTTTGGCTTTAAGGTTGTTCATTACATCGTCTTTAGTGCACGAAGGATGGAGCCCTCTTTCTATAACACGCAGTGGTCTTTCTGACTTATTTTCATAAGTGTACCACTGCATATTTTTATTGCTCTCTAGCCATCGGAGTCATCGACGTTAATTTTCCAACCATCGGAGTGACGTTACCTTAAATTTCGATGTCATCGTTTCTTTGAGGAGGCAATGCAACTTATTGTAGTCAGTAATGCCAACAGCGTTTATTGCAGGCGGAGGACGTAGCTTAGCTTGAGTTTGTTTTTGTTTCGACTCATTTTGCTTGTATTCTTTCCGTGGCTCGATTTCCGGTGACGAGCCGGCTCTTCTATTTTTGCAATTTGTTTCGCGTGCTAGCTCTTCTTTGTCCGTGTGATATTTGGAACAAGCTGCGCGGTGAGGGGTAACTTTGCGTTCTTTTTGAAAATGCAAGTTCTTTAAAACCTTGTTTTCCTCCCTTAATACATCTGTATCCCTCTTAGGGTCTTGGTAGAGTAAATCCATTTCATGAAGCTTAATACGAAGTTCGTTGTTTTCCTCCTCAAAGTAGTATCTAGTATGTATATACTATATATATGTATAAAATTAAAAAAAAAACAAAAATTGATTATATTTTATGATAGAATTGAATATAAATAAATTATGTAATAGGGTCGATTATACGATCAGGATGACCAAATTGTAGAGATTTGCACAAAAAGAAATTAAAATTAAAATTATATCTTACCAGACATGCTGTAACCGGTAATCCCCGTGACTTTCATTAACCCGTCGTATCGTTTTTGTCATGATATTCCGTATTAAGGGCAGTACTCGCTTATACTGGGGAGAGTCTGTGAAATAGTGTTTTGAGTAGTACTGAGTTTTTTTGTACCAGTTCTCCTACAGATGCTAAACTGTGTTGGAAAGAATACGTCAAGAAAAAGAAGGATGGAATCAATCTAAGACTAAAAAAATGGACTGGCTCATTGCCGGATGATAGGCTTCATCAATTCATAACAAACTCTTCCTCTATAAACAAGTTATAAAACGAGTATGGACTTACGGCATCCAACTATGGAGATGCGCTCTGAGAAGTACCATCAAAACCATGCAACACCTCTGTTCAATAAAATAAGCCACCACAAAATGTTTATTAAATTAAGCTTTTATTACATATGTGTAGAGAAAGACGTTGTGTTTTCAAAATCTTCATTAAAATAAGCCACCACAAAATGTTTATTAAACTAAGGTTTTATTACATATGTGCAAAGAAAGACTTTGTGTTTCTGCTATTAAGATTGTTCAAAACAAATCAAATGCACGGCCGGACAGTTCACGAACAACTATTCATACCAATCATTTTATCATACGAATAAGACTTTTGATTATTCATATGAACCCGAGCCACTCACTCGAGTGTGGGAACAGGCATTATTATCACGACTATGGAAATCCGATAACTGTGGATTTCCGAAATAAAATCTATTCGCACACTCGATGCAGACCTGGTGGAATGCGTGAGAAACTGTTACTGAAATGGAGATCTTTTGAATTGTGTAGTAGTGAACGGTCTTAATAATAAAAACTCAACATACTCCCCTCCTTTAAGGGTTTTCTCTCTCTAAATTTAAATTAAATACTACACGTTGACTTCGAAACGTAAAGCTGATCTTCTAGGCTTAGGGGTGGGTTTTCTTGTGCGGTATGATGATGTGCGAAGTATGATGACAATCCCAATCATGCCAGTAAGCGGGCAAAAACTTATTATAGTGGGGCTGGCAAGTCTCTTGATTGATCAATGACATCATCAATTTATTTTTCCAGGTCATCAAACTCAGATTGGTCAATGTGAACTCCAAAATGTAAATCTGGCGTCGCGTCGCCGTGATTGCATCTTGGTTAATTATCCAACTGCTTACGTTTGCGCTGGGAATAAATTATGACATTATTTTATTTTCGAATTCTATCCTATCTTTGATGACAATGTCAGGCAATTGTAGCATACAAGCTTTATTAAATCTCAGCAGTCCGTTTCCGGTTAGTGTCATGACATTACTTTTACAATTGTAAATCAGATGGCTAGTAACCTTTGATGTAATCGAGAAGAACCATCTGTTAGAAGCCTTGAGTCCTTTCCATTGATTTTGTATCGGTATTGTCTGTAATTTGCATTCATTTAAGCTGTCTTGATTATGGTTCAATAACGCCATTTCGCAGTTATCTGGATTTCCTTACTGAATAAGAGTTGGATGTACCTGGCTGTGTACTTAGTTGACAACAAAGGTTTGCATGAAACCAGCTCCAGTTCGTTTATTAAAAAATATCGATCCCTGGCCAATGATACTGTTGAAGGTTGAAAAGTTGAAATTGTTCTACATCTGTCAGCGGTAATAGCATTTTAAAGACAATAGAGTGGTTTAAGCCGCGCCCACTTACTGAAGACATTTTATACATGTCCAAAACTGACCCCTCTGGCAATGACAAATACGAAGGCAAATTGCTACTTAACAACTGAAGCTACTTATTGAATTGCTTCGGGGTTATAAGTTGTGGATTTATCTTTGCGAGATTTGAATCCAGAAGTACATCTAACAAGATTTCTTGCACATGCTCCAATTGGTGAGAACTCGAATTAAGAAAGTAGTCAATGATGCTAAATTCTGGTTTACCTCGTTTGCCCTTTGTGTTTCATTAATGATTCCGATTGTATTTGAAAGATAATCATTGAGGGCCTTAAATTGATATTAAATTTGAATATGATTCCGCTTTACGAGTAAAATGTTTGAAGTTCCATCTGTAATGGAACTTTGTTTTCTTATAAGTGCGCAGTGGAAGCGTACTGGGCCCATAGGTCAGTAGAGTGAATAGTTGACTACAATGTTTTTGAGTTGAAGATTTTCGTTAGTTCAGCTAATTCATTTCTTGCGCCAACAAAATTCGTGGCATTGTCAAAGAATATTGTATGGCAAAAGCCTCTCCAGCCTATAAATCTTTTTAAAGCGTAAATGAATGCTTCGAGAGACAAATCACCTACTACCTCTATATGTGCGGCTTTAATAGAAAAGCACACAAATACTGCCAAATATGACTTAGTAGGATTTTTACTTCTGCGCTTGTAATGAGTTTTTATAGGCCCGTAAAAGTCCACTCCAGACTGACTAATAGATAGACAGATATGTTTATTTCTTGCATAGTGTAACAATGTTTTAATAATAATGATAGTGTTGCTCTAGCTTGCACAGATATACGGTTTAAGAACCTTACTGCTAAAAATACTGTAATATGCGAGCTACGGCTCGAGTAGATAAAACGTTATTCTGTGAGATTATTTCTTTATTTTCTAGTCTATAGAACAATTCAAGTTCACACTATACTGTTCTTCGCAAATTCTTTCCTTATAAGATCTCTTTCTTCTCAAATCACTTTATCTCATTCATTTTAATTTTTAATACTTTTTTATTGGGCAATTTATTTTTTTTTTTTTTTTTTTTTTTATAATTTGCGCGCGTCAAATGGGATATGAATACCATTAAATTATTTCAGGGCACGGGCGTTTGCAGAAAATTGAGATAGAGAGAATGAAAGATTGGTGTAGTTGGTTTAAAACTTAGGTGGTATTAAGTTTCAGTAAACTCCAAGGGTGGCGTCCAGATAACTGGGGAGCTTGTTTGTTTTGCTTTTTGTCGTTTGCTCATGATTCACAGTATTTTTTTCCCTCCACCTGATGTCATCATCACGATCAAGTTGCATTTAAGCCATATGACCACTCTACTGCCAGTGTTATGCCTTCGCAGTAGTGTTGACTAAGCTTTCGCAATTGATCGACTTTTTTATTTATTTCAGACGAAATAAATAGATGATTGTTGAGATCAGGATTTGAACCGTGAACCAAGAGCGTGACAAGCATTGATGCTACCACTACACCACGGCCACCCACTATTAAACTTATTAAACTTATAGCTAGACAAAATACTTAAAACTAGCTTAACTAACTTAACTCTTCTAATTAAGCTAGTTAAGTTAAGTGTCGGTCATGGTTGACGATCTACTTCACTTTATCTCGTTTCAATTACTTAATTCACAAATCCAAACTAATTACTTCTTCTTGTTAACTCTCAACTTTCAATTTATCGCAAAATTACAACTTCGCCTATTATCACTTTTCCAATCTCTTCGTGTGGTTCAAAACCCAACTGCCACTGCTTCGATCGGCATCCGTTCTTATATAGTCGCATTTCTGATAGCAAATTCTTCGACCACTGGAACGAGGAAATTCTGTTGTAATAATTCCAGGATGACAGCTGCAGCCAATAATCTCTTGTGGTTATAATTCTCTCTTAATTCCGCGACGTCGTCTTAGACATAATCCTATTCTATCCGTGGACCGAACCTCGAATGTGTTCTGAAAAGACACTTCGGAATGTGTTGACTAATCTTGAGGCGTAGTTATTACGCTGCATTATGTTACACTGCCCCCCTCTTAGACTTGTTCGTCCCGAACAAGTGCGTCCTCACTTCGGCCATTGTATCGACTCAGTCGGTTCACATGAACCACTTTCATTTTGGCCCTTGGTCCTCGCTGAATGCGGTAGACAACATCGTTGATGCGGGTTACTATTCTGTAGGGACCCTCCCAGTTCTGCTGCAATTTAGGTGATTTCTCCTTTTGGCGATGGGGATTATACAGCCACACTAGATCTCCTTCCTGGAATCCTGACGTTGTTTCCTTGGCATCATACCTGGTCTTCATGCGGTCGCTCGCTATCATAATCTGGCTTCTGGTCCTTTGGTGTATGTCCCTAAGCCTTTCCCTAAGGTCCGCCACGTACTCTTCTTCATATCCGGGCTCATTGGTAGGAGATCCAAATTTCACCTCACTGGGTAAACGAGCTATTCCACCAAATAAGATTTCGAACAGCGTATGTCGAGTAGTGCTATGCACGGCACTTCTATAGGCCATCAAAAACAAGGGAATCTGCCGGTCCCAATCCCGTTGGTAGTCACCTACGACCTTCGAGAGATGTTCGTCCAAAGTCCTATTGAAACGCTCCACCATACCGTCCGACTGTGGATGAAGCGGGGTTGTCCGTATCTTTTTGATTCCGAGTAGTTGACACATCTCTTGGAAGATTCTTGACTCGAAGTTCCGCCCTTGGTCAGAATGCAATTCCAAGGGCACAACGAATATGCTCACCCGATTGTAGACGATCTGCTCCGCCACGGTTCTGGCTTCCTGGTTAGGGATCGGAAACGCTTCTCAGAACACCTTCTTGGACATGGAGGGAGTCCCACTGCGCAAAATATGCCTTTAAGGTCGGGCTTCTGTGAGAGATGTTCTGGTGATCCGGTTTCTCCTTCCAGGCCAGAATCGGCTCGATGTCCGGGTCTTCCTTCTGAGCGTTCCGGATCTCAGCCGGCGATAGGTTCGGCTCTCATTCTTTAGATGGAAACCAGCTCCCGTTCTTCCTGACGCGCACAGTATTTACAATCCGTTCTGCATGGTCGCCGGGACAGTGCATCCGCATTAGAGTGGAGTTTTCCTTTACGATGCTGTATTTCATAGTCGTAGATTTGCAGCCTTTCGATCCATCTTGCGACCTGGCCCTTAGGTTCTTCAACTGTAATAGCCATTTTAAGGCTGCATGGTCTGTGCGAAGAACGAACTTCCTCCCATAGAGGTATTTGTGAAAATGCTTCGTAGCCAAGATCAAAGCTGGAAGTTCCCGCCTTGTCACGCAGTAGTTCCTTTCTGGCTTAGAGAGCACCTTGCTGAAGTACGCAACCACATTCTCTTGGCCATCATGCAGCTGGGAGAGTACGGCTCCTACCCCGACATTACTAGCATCTGCATCCACAATGATCGTTTCCCCGGGAGTGGGGTGAGCTATTATCGGAGCATCGCATAGCCGTTGTTTAAGTGCTTTAAGCTCTTCTCGCACTCAATTGACCATTCGAATTGTTTTCCCTTTTCCGTCAACTGGTGCAGGCTCTTTGCGATCCCGGCAAAATCCTTCACGAACCGTCTGTAGTAGGTGGCTAGGCCCAGGAAGCTCCTTAGTTGGTGTTTATCTTTGGGGACTGGTCAGTTTTTCACCGCTGCGGCCTTCTCTGGATCGGTTCTCAATCCTTTTGCTGAAATTATGTGCCCCAAGTACTTGACTTCCGCTCTAAGCAGGGCACACTTCTTGGGGTTGAGCTTCAGGTGGGCACTTCGAAGCCTTTGAAACACATCCCTTAGATTGTCTCGGTGTTGCGCAAACGTTTTGCCTACGACGATGACATCATCCAAGTACACCAAACAGGTTTTCCATGTTAACCCTTGCGGGACACATTATATCAAGCGCTCGAAAGTCGCCGTAGCATTGCACAGCCCGAATGACATTACCGTGAAGTGCCATAGCCCATTTCCTGCGGTGAAGGCGGTTTTCTCCCGGTCTTCTGGATGGATCTGTACCTGCCAGTAGCCACTCTTCAAGTCGAGGGTGGAAAACCATTGGGCTCCTGATAGTGTGTCCAGCGTGTCGTCAATCCGTGGCAGAGGATAGCTGTCTTTCTTGGTGACGTAATTGAGCTGCAGATAGTCCACGCAGAACCGCGTGTTGCCATCTTTCTACTTAACCAGTACAACCGGTGATGCCCACGGACTTTTACAGCTTTCAATCAGACCTTCTTTCTCCATTGCCAACACCATCTCTGCAACTTCTGTCTGCTTTGCCAATGGAAGGCGCCTAGTAGGCTGACGAATTGGTCTAGTATCACCAGTGTCTATTGGATGTTGTACCAAGTGTGCTCGGCCGTATTCTCCGTCCTGTGAAGCAAATACATCAGCGTAGTCATTGATAAGATTCTCTGTCATAGTTCGCTGCTCCTGATTCAGCTCACTGGACTGGAGAATCGTCTCTCTCGTTTCCGCTGTCCAAGATGATGGGAGAGGTTTTGGAGCATCACGTTCAGATATTGTTGCGACGGCGGTAATCGGCTTGAATTTTCCAGTCACCTTCCCTCGCCTTAGTTTGACAGTGTGTGGCCTCGCGTTCAAAACTCTCACTGGAACCATGGTGTTCTTTATTTCGACTAACGTCTTTCCCACGATGTAGTTTTGAGAATGCTTCTCTGGGTCTGGTTCTACTAGGTAGAATCGGTGGCTCCCAAGATCACCTTCCAGCTTCGTCCAAATGATTGTTTTTGAAGACGGCGGCAAAACTTCGTCTTTGCTGATGACTGTCCTGAGAGTTACGGCATTCTCGTTTCCGTACACCATCGGAATCTCCACATTTCGATACTTTAGTACTTGCATCCCGATGTCCAAGATTACTTCATTTGCTTTCATGAAGTCTATTCTGATGATGCACTCGTCGCATATCTCTGCCACCAGAAACGCATGGGAGAACGTCAGTCCCGCCAGAGTAATCGTAAGACGAACTTCTCCAAACACCTTCGCCATTTCCCCTGTTGCAGTCTTCAGGCAGTAGCTGTTGGTGTTGTGCAGCCATGAGCTTCTGACGATATCTCTTCTAACAATGGAGGCGGTGGCACCTGTGTCGATGGTGGCTACGCACTTCTTCTTGTTGATTGGTGCCTCCACTGTCAGGCTCTTGTTACCCCGTTTGGTTTGCGAAATTTGAATGGTGGTCCTGGGGGCCTCGACTCCAGTAACCAACTTCTGCTCCGCGAAGTTGGGCCTTACGAATTTCCCGACTGCTGGTTTTGGGAAGTCTGACCGACAGGATGGATATTATCACCACCGGATGCTTCCTCTCTGCTTCTCCTACTTCCGCAATGTGGACAATTTCCTCGTCTAGGTGCAGTTCTGCACTACCGTTGTAGGTGCCCGGTTTGGTTGCAATTCCAGCAACTGATTTTACTTCTGCGAGCTTTGTCTTCATCCATGATGGCTGTTCTCTGGCATGAGCATTCCACGACGGACATTTCCCTGACACGGTGTATTCCCTGGTATGCTTGGTCCGCAGCCTTCATTGACAAAGCGAATGCCAATGCCTCGGGGAGTGTTCGCTTTTCGGCCATCCTTACAGCCATTTGCAGTTGTCTGTCCTCTATGGCCTGAATAAAAACTTCCACCGCCATTTCGTTGATAAGCTCCTCACCGGCTTTAGGATATAAAAGATGAGCTAGTCGCTCTATATCCGCTTTCAACTGTTGGAGCGTTTCCCCACTTTTCTGGACTCGCAGCTGAACCCTGTGCACCTGCTGCATGTATTCAACCCCAAACCGCATCTCGATAGCCTGAACCAGAGAGTCGTAGTTCTGCTGTTTATCTTCCGGGATGGTCTGCAAGAGCTCCGCAGCTGGACCCCTTAGTGCAAGCGTGAGTGCAAGAGACTTCTCTTCATCGTCCCAGCTATTGATCATTGCGGCCGCTTCGAATTGCCTCTTATAAATTGGCCATGATGTTTGACCATCGAAGGTAGGGGGCTGCATCTCCTTTCAGACCGTCAGTGGAATATTCCCGTGCTTTGTGTCTCCTCACGTTGCTGGGTTCCTTAGCAAGATTTTCGACTTGCTTTCCTAGTCTCTCGAATTGCGTATCCACTTTTTCAAACTGAGTCTCTATCTTCCCGAACTGAGTTTCATGTTCCTCAAAGTTTTCATCGAATCTAGTTTCGACTTTTTCGAGTTTCGTCTCCACCTTCTCGATTTTCTCTTCGGTCTCTTCGAATTTGGATTCCAAGTTCTTGTTTTGCTCATCAAGTTTGCTTTCCAGAGCATCTAGAGAATTATTTTGTTCGTCCAATGCTTTCTTTTGTTCGTCCAGCTTAAGTTCTAGGGAATTCCTTTGGTCTTCTATTGCTTTCCTTTGTTCGTCCATGACTGACTTAAGTTGCAGGAGCAGACTTGTTATACCCGGGTCGGCTACTGTACATGCTGTTTCCTCTTCCACGTCAAACTCTACGTCATGCGGATTTTCACCTTCCTGCTTTATTGCTTCTTCCAGATGAATCAGTAGGGCATCTTTTCCCCCAGTTGTGTCGAGATTCCGCTTACTGAGTTCTGCCTTTAGTTGAATTATAGTTAGTTTTCCCAATTTGCGACCCGTTTTGCGCAACTAATTAACTCAACACGGAAATGTTTTTTTTTTTTTTTTTATTGTGCAATTTCTCACCACGGAAATAGTTATTCACAGAATAAGTTTTATCCCACTTCTGACACCAATGTAATATGCGAGCTACGGCTCGAGTAGATAAAACGTTATTTCGTGAGATTATTTCTTTATTTTCTAGTATATAGAACAATTCAAGTTCACACTATACTGTTCTTCGCAAATTCTTTCCTTACAATGTCTCTTTCTTCTCAAATCACTTTATCTCATTTCAATTACTTAATTCACAAATCCAAACTAATTACTTCTTCTTGTTAACTCTCAACTTTCAATTTATCACAAAATTACAACTTCGCCTATTATCACTTTTCCAATCTCTGCGTGCGGTTCAAAACCCAACTTCCACTGCCTTGATCGCCATCTGTTCTTATATAGTCGCTTTTCTGATAGCCAGAAACTTCTAGCAAATTCTTCGACCACTGAAACGAGGAAATTCTGATGTAATAATTCAAAGATGACAGCTGCAGCCAATAATCTCTTGTGGTTATAATTCTCTCTTAATTCCGCGACGTCGTCTCAGACATAATCCTATTCTATCCGTGGACATGGACCTCGAATGTGTTCTGAAATGACACTTCGGAATATGTTGCCTACTCTTGGGGCGTGGTTGTTATGATACATTATGTTACAATACAATTGTTTTACAAGTAAGGATATGCAGTTCAGTTAGTTAAAGCAATCTTGGAGCAAAACAATGAAAAAACCTCCATTTAAGAAAAATTAAAAAAAAAAAAAAATAAACAAATGAATAAATATATAATAGTAGTAATAATTTATGGATATAATATATGTACATGTATGTACAAAAGGTAAAATGGTTGAAAATATCACAGATGCTTGAGAGAATAGGAAAAATAAAATTAATAAATACAATAATAGAATAATAATAAAATAAATAATAAATAATAAATAATAAATAATAATTAATAAATAATAAACAATAAATAATAAATAATAAATAATAAATAATAAACAATAAACAATAAATAATAAATAATAAATAATAAATAATAAATAATAAATAATAAATAATAAATAATAAATAATAAATAATAAATAATAAATAATAAATAATAAATAATAAATAATAAATAATAAATAATAAATAATAAATAATAAATAATAAATAATAAATAATAAATAATAAATAATAAATAATAAATAATAAATAATAAATAATAAATAATAAATAATAAATAATAAATAATAAACAATAAATAATAAATAATAAATATTAAATAATAAATAATAAATAATAAATAATAAATAATAAATAATAAATAATAAATAATAAATAATAAATAATAAATAATAAATAATAAATAATAAATAATAAATAATAAATAATAAATAATAAATAATAAATAATAAATAATAAATAATAAATAATAAATAATAAATAATAAATAATAAATAATAAATAATAAATAATAAATAATAAATAATAAATAATAAATAATAAATAATAAATAATAAATAATAAATAATAAATAATAAATAATAAATAATAAATAATAAATAATAAATAATAAATAATAAATAATAAATAATAAATAATAAATAATAAATAATAAATAATAAATAATAAATAATAAATAATAAATAATAAATAATAAATAATAAATAATAAATAATAAATAATAAATAATAAATAATAAATAATAAATAATAAATAATAAATAATAAATAATAAATAATAAATAATAAATAATAAATAATAAATAATAAATAATAAATAATAAATAATAAATAATAAATAATAAATAATAAATAATAAATAATAAATAATAAATAATAAATAATAAATAATAAATAATAAATAATAAATAATAAATAATAAATAATAAATAATAAATAATAAATAATAAATAATAAATAATAAATAATAAATAATAAATAATAAATAATAAATAATAAATAATAAATAATAAATAATAAATAATAAATAATAAATAATAAATAATAAATAATAAATAATAAATAATAAATAATAAATAATAAATAATAAATAATAAATAATAAATAATAAATAATAAATAATAAATAATAAATAATAAATAATAAATAATAAATAATAAATAATAAATAATAAATAATAAATAATAAATAATAAATAATAAATAATAAATAATAAATAATAAATAATAAATAATAAATAATAAATAATAAATAATAAATAATAAATAATAAATAATAAATAATAAATAATAAATAATAAATAATAAATAATAAATAATAAATAATAAATAATAAATAATAAATAATAAATAATAAATAATAAATAATAAATAATAAATAATAAATAATAAATAATAAATAATAAATAATAAATAATAAATAATAAATAATAAATAATAAATAATAAATAATAAATAATAAATAATAAATAATAAATAATAAATAATAAATAATAAATAATAAATAATAAATAATAAATAATAAATAATAAATAATAAATAATAAATAATAAATAATAAATAATAAATAATAAATAATAAATAATAAATAATAAATAATAAATAATAAATAATAAATAATAAATAATAAATAATAAATAATAAATAATAAATAATAAATAATAAATAATAAATAATAAATAATAAATAATAAATAATAAATAATAAATAATAAATAATAAATAATAAATAATAAATAATAAATAATAAATAATAAATAATAAATAATAAATAATAAATAATAAATAATAAATAATAAATAATAAATAATAAATAATAAATAATAAATAATAAATAATAAATAATAAATAATAAATAATAAATAATAAATAATAAATAATAAATAATAAATAATAAATAATAAATAATAAATAATAAATAATAAATAAATAATAAATAATAAATAATAAATAGTAAATAACAAATAACGCATTATAAATAATAAATAGTAATGGCACATGATAAACAATAAATAATAATTGCAGCAGCTGTAAGTCTCTAATAAGTTGATTATCAACGTGAACGCATCTGGGCATGAATTTATCATTGAGAGTTTCAATCCTTCTACCAATCTGGATAACACCTGCTCTTTCGTGTAGTATAAGTGTTGAAAAATCCCGCGGGATTTTGAGCATCATTTTTAGCACCTTATTTTTTGTAACTTGAAGTCGCTTAATATGGGTTTTCGCGCAATTACCCCATACAGGAAATCCATAAGTCATCAGTGCTTGAAAAATTACCTTAAAAATGATTATTTTGTTATTTTGTATTGAGAAGTGATTTGCGATTTGTAAAGCATTTTTATAAGGAAATCGTTCTTAGTTAAAGTCTCTCGTATGTGACAACCGAAAGTCAAGTTCTGGTCTAAGTACACCTCTAGGTACTTTACAGTATTGACCCACGGTATGATACTGTTGTCTAAGTTGAGTCTTCCAGCAGGCAAAAAGCGAATATGTCTTCTTCCCGTGAAGAAGATAGCTATGCACTTATCAACATTAACTTTTATCTTCTAGTGCTTGTAGTATTCGAAAAAAGCTTGAATTCAAAATTGTGGGTTATATTCTACCACTGGACCATACTCGTGTGAAGAGTATAAGGCCAAATCGTCAGCATAGAGCGCAATATCACAGTTGGGAACACTAGGCAAATCAGTGAGAAAAACGTTGAAAAGAACAGGGGCCAGAACTGAACCCTGTGGGACTCCGACTGGGATGGGTTTTGTTGAGGAGAAGGCCCCATTGACATATACTTTGAAGGCTCGATTGACAAGAGAGCTATGTACAATTTTAATTAGGTACTTTGGAAAATTTTGTTTGATCAGTTTGTATATTAAGCCATTGTACACACTAAATCAAACGCCTTTTAAATGTCAAGCAGGACTATGCCAGTAGACTTTTTAAGGAAGCAAAGGTAATACTTATTCTAAAGCATGGTAAGAATCCGTCCGATCCAGTCAATTACAGACCCATAAGCCTCTTAAATGGCTTCAGTAAAATTCTTGAAAAGGTAATTAAAATCAAGATTGAAGCCTTTTTGAGTGTCATTAATATCCTACCTCCCGAGCAGTTTGGTTTCAGGAAAAATCATAGCACTACGCATCAGATTCTTAGAGTTTGATGCGTTTGACGCGTAAACCAAACTGCTCGGGAGGTAGGATATTAGTGACACTCAAAAAGGCTTCAATCTTGATTTTACTTACCTTTTCAAGAATTTTACTGAAGCCATTTAAGAGGCTTATGGGTCTGTAATTGACTGGATCGGACGGATTCTTACCATGCTTTAGAATAAGTATTACCTTTGCTTTCTTCCATGTAGCTGGGAAGTATAGCATTTTTACACATGCATGGATTATGAACGTTAAATATATCAAGGCACTAGTTGGCAATGTTTTATCACTTATTTATTAATTACTAATATTATCCAGACCAGGGGACTTGCGAGTTTTTTGGAGGGTAGAGTAATAGCGGAATTGTTCAAGACAGATATCTCATTCTCTAGTCCAGAATCAAGTGGAGATAAATGATTAGCTGTCGTAGCGCGATTTTTAGAAATCTAGTTGCTAAAAGATCCGCTTTATCTTTATTAACTGCTACCAATAACCCGTTTACCTCGAAGTTAGGATAATATTGGTATTTTTTGCGCAATATTTTAGCTAGATTCCAAAAGATCTAGAGTTCGCATCAAGCAGTCTGAATTTATTGTTCCACAACAAATTTCTGTACTCGTTTATTCGGATTTTAGTTAAACGCATGTATAGAGGTAGAGTGAATGCTCTTCGAGGAGATACTTTTAAGGGAACAGAAGCTCGAATGCTTTCAAATATTTTTGTATGAAACGTTTCAATACAATCGTCAATATCTTGACTGTTATTCACAGCAGAGAGGTTTTTCGAACTAGTCCGTATATTATTAGTGAGATGATATCTAAACACGTCCCAGTTCGCGTGTTTATAATCTAAGTATTGCATATTATTAACATTAGGACAGAGTAAAATATCACAGCAGACAGGAAGATGATCGGAGCTAAGCGCATTGTGCGCAACGGGAATGGTAAACGAATTAGGATTGGTGGTAAGAAAAAAATCTAGTGTTGACGGAGAGTACCTACTGCAAGCAGGGATGTATGTAGGACTAGATGAGTGCATTACTGCAAAGTTATGACGTAAGCATAAGTTTTATAATGCGTTTCCCCAAACATTTGCCCTTAGACATCCCCAGCTACGATGTCTACAGTTAAGATCTCCTCCTATGATAACATTATCATAGTTTAATAATCTTCTAATGTCATTTTTCAAGCATTGAATTCTATGCGCATTACGTGTTCCTCTAGGAAAATATACGGACACAATTTTTAAGGACGTATTATTACTCAATTTGATTTGGATGCCGACATTTTCTATTACTAAAGTATACATCATTGGCAACACAAAATGAACAATACTATTTTTGACGAGTATGGCAACACCACCGCCTCTACTAATACGATCATAACGATAACAGGAATAGTTACTACATTCAAAACGAATATTACTTTGTAGACCTATTTCACTTATAAGACAAACATTAATATCCAGATTGGAGAGAAAATTGAAAAACTCAAAGCTCTTGTTGCGAATGCCTCTTGCATTCCAACATAAAAGTTTAAGATGAGGCTGAGAATTACTTAATATTATTACAAAGATATTTAGTTGCAAGCTGAGCGATTGCTTTAAACTGTTGAGCTTTTGTTTCACAATTTTCAAGTTCAGAGACCATATCAAACAACAAAGGATTAAGTTCTTCATAAGAAAGAAGATAATGCTTCGCTGGTGGAGGGGAAATGTATGACGATCGCTGTTGCTGTTGTTGTTGAGCTGGTATTTGCTGCTTTTCTCAGTGATGTTGATGCTGCTGCGACTGACGTAAAGTTCTAGAAAGAAAGGGGAAGTCGTCCACACTGTTGACATTGAAGCTTTTCGGTGACACTGTTGGATGTGCTTGAGATCCCAACGATAATTTCCAAATAATCTGCACGACATTTGCAGTTTTCATCGGTAGATTTGTGGTTACCTCCACAGTTTGCACATTTGAAGATTCCGGTGGAAGTGCATAAATTAGTTTTATGTGTTCCCGAACAGTTACCACAAAAAGTTTTCACATTGCTGTGCCTCTCCCCTTGTCCCCACATTTGGCAGTTGTGGCACTGAGTGATGTTTTTCTTGACACGCCGTTGAAATTCCCATCTTACTTGTGTCCAGAAAATCGATTTAATGTTATTTCGAAGATCGGCGAGGCGAATTGAGCCGTTTTCAAAATAGACGATGTAAAGAAACTCTACATATTTCTCGTATTGTTTCTTTATAATTTTTATGTCTTTGCACTTGAGACCGAGTGTTGTTAATTCGTTTTTAATTGAGTCTGTAGAACATTCATCCAAGCCAAACAGTACCGCTTTAAACGATTTTTCTGATTTCAAATCATGCGAGAAAAATTGGCATTTTTGTTCTTTCAGTGCGTTTAACGCAGTATTATAAGAATCGATTGATTCCCAAACATCTTTAATACCTATAGACATTTTTTTGACACAATAGTCCATGATGTTTAAATTGTTAAACAATTTATGCACATATTCACAGTTTTTTTGGAGGATTTTAATTGGATGAATGGAGATTTTTCTTGGTAATTGTTGCTCCAATTCACTGGTGCACATGTCCTCCCCAAGATCAGTATCTTTATGGGATTGAAGAGGAAGAAATGAGGTACCACGACGCAGCATTTTGCTGGTTGAGGATATAGTATCCTCGAGGGTGAAGGCGCGACGCTTCAATGTTTCGGTTTTTAGAAAGATTCTCGGAGAACGAAAACTCGACTGGTCGCTTTAACAGATCACGAGAGACTGAGATTTTGGCTTTGATCTAAAGCATTTGATGCACCTGATGATCACTCGTCGAGCTGCGTTTCCAACACCCAAAATCCAATATTGTTGTCTCAAAACTGATATTAGCGCTCTGTGCGATGCGTGCATGTATTTACGATGTAGCTGCGTTAAAATCATTTAGGTTATAATATTATTTTTTGGGTTTAAGATTTGGTGTTTGGCATCTGGCAAAATCGATGCATCCACCCACCCGAATAAGTTTTGTTCTCGCCTCAAGTTATGGATAAATAGATTATATATTTGATTTTCTGCTTACGGATTTGTTTTCTTCCAAAGCGCGATAGTCCTCTGGAAATGACACCTGATTTTATATGACACTGATTGTATATGAATTTAAACTTAGTATATAACACTCATACACACACAGTGTGATGTATCAAAACTACATAGCATGCCCTATAAACATAAAGTGTTTTTAGCACCCACGACACAGTCGTTGGAATAAATCGTTGTCTCTTTCGCTAAGTACTGGTTTGAGTTGTTTCTTTAACCGTATTTCAACAGTATGTACACAAGTAATCAACGGGTTCCTTTTTCTAGTTCTTCAATAGTTAACTAACCCGTATTTCTCAGAACCTTTGGTTTTCTGGAATTGTTAACGAATCTAAAGCAAAAGGCAAATATTTTAAAAATTCTTATGTTTGATTTTTTCAAATAAATTGGGTTCGTCTTGAATGGGTGCTGTTAAAACCGATTTCTTTCTACGACGTTCTGGAATCGCATCGGGTTGTGTGTATTCTTTATCCCAAATATTAACACCATCTCCAAGAAATCTAGGACCCTTGAACCATATTGTTGATGTTGAATGTCCTTCTAGGCTTGAGCCTTTGGACACTAAATCGGCTGGATTGAATTCGCTTTTAATGTACTGCCATTGACGGAACTCTGAAGCTACTCTATTCGCAACATACTATTCCCATGTATAAGAATGTGTTTTAAGCCAGGCTAATACTGTTGTTGAGTCTGTGTAGTAACATACCTTATCAATTTTCTTTGGAAGTCTTTGGATAAGCCTTTCTCCACTAATTCCACCAATAGTACTGTTGCTTGAAATTCCAGACGAGCAATACTCACAGTTTTCAGTGGTCCAACGTTTGATTTGGAACAGAGGAGCTGGCAAAAGCTTTGATTGCCTTCATCTGTTGATTTCAATTACACGCATAATCCAAGTGCACTTGAACCACTGTCGGAAAAGGCATGAAGTTCGATTATCCTGGCAGATGGACGGAACACGTATCGTGGAATGCTTATCTCCTTCATGTTTGAAAATTGATCTAGGTAATTTATCCATTTTTGAGCTTGTTCGTTTGGAAAACATCATCCCAAGTCAACTTGATTTTCCACAACTCTTGTAGCAATATCTCCTAAGAACCCCACTACGCCTAGAGAATCAAAAAGACTTGCAAGATCGGCCAGCACCGTTCGCGTCGAAATTTGAGTGTTTAGTTTAATTATTTTTTCGTCATTGAAAGGTAACTAACTTTTCTCTATCTTCTTTAGGGATTCCATCTAAAATCATTGAATGATTTGATCAAAACTTTTTCATTTCAAAATTACCTGCTTTGAGTAGGCAAATTATCTCAAATTGTTCCCTGCTCTCTCTGTCCAGTTTTCACAAGAGAAGATGGACCACGATTAGATCCCAACTTGCAATGTTAACGTTTAGATTCATAATCACCTGTAGACACTCATTTGTGTTATCGTGGAGTCTTCTGAGACTGCCATTTGTTGCGGTCGTCACTGACTGCATCAAAGGCTTATTTAATTAAGCTGTCAGCAGTAATCTTTTATTATTGAAACGTTCAACAAGCACGTTCATTGCTACTTCGTAATTACTATCCGTAAGCTTGAAGTTTTGAATTAGTCCTTGAGCCTTTTCAGTTACATTATCTCGCAAGAAGTAAAACTTTTGTGGCGGTGGGATTGGTTGGTCGTGCATCATTTGCTTGAATAAGTCATGAAATTGCAACCAGTTCAAGTATTGACTATCAAATTTAGGAAGCTCTATTTTTGGTAGCTTCATCATTATGGTTAAGGGCTTTGACTCACTGCCCTTTTCCTGAAATTTTGAGATGTGTGCGCACAAGTTCAGCAATGTCATCTCCACTCTTTCCTGTAAATCAAAGTTCTCCTCCACGTCATCAGCAGTGGTTTCGTGGTCCAGTTTGCGATACAAGCCTGTAATTACTCCCCAGTTCTGTTCTATACTCCTTGCTTTTATTTGATAGAATTGCTCACTTCTTTGTCGTGGTGCTTCTTGTAATGACTTGCTGAGTGATTTCTTTAATATATTGATTAACCAAATCTTTCCTTATTGGTCATGTGACCTTTCGGCGTGGTAGACTGTTATCTTAATGCTGGTATGGGTTTTGCATAAATTCCAGTCTTAGATTTGGAATCAGCACCTAGGTCTTGTGGCCTTCCTATGGCCTTATAATGCATTTCCGCTAATGTCTTGAAGGGTTCCAGCGCTACTTTCTGCAGACGTTTTGTCCTCCTTGTAGTCTCGTCTTGCACTGAAAACCTGCCTGTTTCAAACTCCTTGTCTTTCCCACTGACTCGTAATAATCCTTACTAAAATAAGAGTGTTGAAGTTGGTCAGAACATTTCTCATCGATCAAAGACTTCCCATTGGCACTCTAACTTTTTCTTTATCTTGTTGAGATATTCGAGAGTTTTTTTGCTGGAATTATCCTTGTTGTAGTTCCTAATAACCGTGCAGATTGTTTCTCTCCTGTTGGCCAGCGAAGATTTCGATATCTCCATCATTGAAGGAATTTTGGTTTTCAGCCATTTCACTTTTACTAGAATCACTTCACTTTTTTTGTTTTATAACAATTAAACTTTCTTACAGGCCACCAAACTCTTTTGGTGTATATCATGTCACTGTTGCCAAAATGCTCAATAAATAAACCACCACAAAATGTTTATTAAATTAAGGTTTTATTACACATGTATAGAAAAAGACTTTGTGTTTTCAAAATGTTCATTAAAATAAGCCACCACAAAATTTTTTATTGAATTAAGGTTTTATTACATATGTGTAAAGAAAGACTTTGTGTTTTTGCAATCATGATTGTTCAAAACAAATCAAATGCACCGCCCGACGGTTCACGAACAACTACTCATACCGCCATAAATATGATGGGTACTCTGGACGAGGTAAAACTAAAGATCCTTGCGTTGAATGTTAATTCAATGATCAGGATCGAGAGAAGAATCAATGTTTCCAATCTGTTGAAAGCCGAAAAGCCAGATGTACTTTTGGTTAGCGAAACTAAGCTAACTCCGAAGCACAGAGTAGGCTATAGAAATTACAAGGTAGTTAAAAGAGATCGGCAACACTCCACACAAGGAGGCGGTGTCGGTATCTTAATACGCAAAGGCTTGCGCCATAGGGTCATATATAGCAAGGACGTGCGTAGGTTCCAGGTGTTGGGAGCGTGCATCGTGTGCATTCCCCTCCATAGCCAGAGGCGGATGTATGTGGTGTCACTTTACGCACCTGACGCACCCCAACCCATTATATTTTTAAATGAGCTCGAGACACTTTTTCGTTGCTTACAGCTTCAATCGGAGGACAATTATTACTTTTTGGGCGGAGACCTTAATGCTAAACAGGCGGCTTGGGGAAATGTTACTCCGAACCCTAGGGGCAACCAGTTGCACGACTGGTGGCGTCATAATATGATTGAGTACAAACTCGAGTTGTACGCGACGGATTTCCCGTCTTTCCCTAGAGAAGGTTCTTTCTTGGACTTAGCGCTAGTTGACGAAAGACTAGAACTGACAGACACAGATCGACGAACGAGGAACTGTTTACGAACGGTCGAGTACGACAGTGACCACTACGGACTCGCCGTCGTAATACGGATCCCGAACGAACAAACGCAGCTGGAGGAGTACGACCAAGTGCGCTCCTTCGATTATCGAAGAGCACAATGGTCGCGCTTCTCCAGGGTTTTACAGCGTGATATACGTTTGAGTGAGATCAACCCACCGACAAACAGGAACTTGACAAACGATGAAATCGACAGCCATTTATTGCAAATGAACGTCGTCATCAAACGGACAATAGAGCGGACTATCCCTAAGGTAGGACGTTCCATTGACGAAGAACAAACTGAGAAGTATCGAAACGCGACAATCGATGCTCTATACAGACACAAAAGTAGACTGCTCTCGAGGCTTAAACAGCTGCACAGACAGTTTACTGACAGGAACGATCCAGAGATGAGGACACCGAAGACGATGATCAAAAATCTGAAACAATTGATAGTGGAGAATTACAGAAAATCTGTAAGTTTGTATTGGGGCAATAAAATTCGGGCTGTAAAATCTAGTAGTCCGAACATGTTCCTACAAATAAATAAACTGTTCAGGCGGAAAGATCATAACAACATTTCATGTGTCCGAATCCCTCGGACGAACGAGAACAGACAGACACTACTGACTGCTGGCATAAGTCCGGGAAGCGCCGACTCGAACGACGGTTTTTACGTGGTCGAAGACCCGCAAGAGAGAGTGGATTTGATGGGCGCTTTCTTCGAGACCGTGTATACTGTGAACAACCCAGTTCGCCGTAATCACGACCTGGAAGAGAGGGCCTTTCTGAACCACTTGTATCTGCGCACCGAACTGCAGAATTGGCGATCCGAGAACAACGGTTTCACTGTGTTCAATGACGATACCCTTGCAAACGGCATAATCGCCGATGAAAGGACAAATTCCCAGTTGTTCGTGAGCAAAGATGAACTCTTGTGTATCTTTGAGTCACTTAAAAATAAAAAGTCGGCGGGAGTTGACGTTGTCCCAAACGTCGTATTAAGACACCCGCCTCTAGAAGCGATTGAGATCTTCGCCACGCTATTTAGCAATGCGCTGAATAATGCATATTATCCAGCGCAGTGGAAAATGGCGGTGGTACATCCTATTCCCAAAAGGGATAAAGATAGGACCAATTAGTTTGCTACCGAATGTTAGCAAGGTATTTGAGAAGGTCGTTAATAGAGCTCTTTTGAAGTGGGCTGAAGAAAATGAGATTATTCCGGACAATCAGTTTGGCTTTAGAGCGGGGCATGAAACGATTCATGCCGCGTCAAAATTGGTGTCCGACATTCAGTGGCACAAATGCAAGAACCAATGCACGGGGGCCTGCCTGGTCGACTTTGAGAAGGCCTTCGACACCGTATGGTTGGAGGGGCTCTTCTATAAGCTGACTAGGTTGGGCATGCAAAAACCATTGCTATATATGATTTATGACATGCTTATGGGAAAGAAGTTCGTTGTCAAAGCTGGCAACGTGACTTCGAGCAAAGTCTTTAAAATTAAAAACGGCTTACAACAGGGAGTGGTGAATTCTCCGATCTTGTTTAATATTTACACGAGTGATCTGGTGGGTTCCCTCAGACATGCTATAGCGTACTCAGACGATTTAGTGGCGTACAGATCAGGTCCAAAAGTCGAGGTCATCAACATCCTGTTGCAGCGTGACTTCGATCAAATTAAGAGGTATTGCGATGATTGGAAATTGAAAATCAATTTCCAAAAATCGGAAACAATCCTGTTCAAAACTCCATTGGCTAGGGCCTCTAGGGATACCAGAAAAAACTTGCGAAAATTAGTCATTATTGGACAAAATGGACAGCCATTGGCGGTGCGAAGCGTGGTCAGATATCTTGGCATCTGGCTCGACCAGTATCTATATTTTGACAAACATATAGATGCTGACAAGGAGACTGTTTCGCAGCAGTCAACTTGTTTCCAGAGTAAAGGTCATATGCTACGTGGCCCTTATAAGGCCGATCATCGCTTATGGCTGTCCCATTTGGTTCAATATAGCGCCTTCCTATATGGAAAAGATTCGAGTGTTTGAGAGACAGTGTCTCAGGACCTGCCTAGGGTTGTTTAGAACTCCCAAGTCTGAGTACATAAAATATTATACCAACAAGACCCTATACGATGGGGCTCAATTGAATAGGATTGACAATTTCCTAATTAAGGTGATTCGAATGCACGTTGCAAGGGCGATGGCCAACGCTAATAATCTGATCTCGGGTGGTTATTACCCGAATTTAATGTACCACGAGAGTACGCTCCGGTCTGGCTTTGTCCCGCCTGAGGCGTTTCTTCATGCAGACATGAAAGGGTTAGTCCAAAGCAAAGATGGTGTGCCGGTATTGTACCACAGCCACCGCGGCGCGAGGGATAAGCGGCTCATCCACGACGGGTACGCCGCCAATGCTCAGGAGCTCCTCCGTTTTAATACCGCAATTGCGGATAGAGACACGGTCGATACCTTAAAGCAGTTCACCGAATTTTGGTGGCTTGAGGAAGAGGTGAGGGCAGACACGCTCTCCCGGGTCGGTGCGTTACCTAGGTAACATCCTCCTTAGTTTTAAGCTAGTTTGTAAGTTAGTTAAGCGTATTTTAGGGGGTCTTTGGGAGGAGCCGGGCTCGCTAACATGAATGAGTGCTACCGAGACTTGACCGACGCTTATGGCCTCGCTCAAGTCCCGGCGGCGCGTGTGCACCATGTTGGCGACTGCCAGGCGCCCATCGACGCAATCGGGATGGTGACCAATCGAGAGATTGCTCATCACCCTGATTATATTTATTTTATTTTAAGTAGCTTAGGTAGTTTTAAGTAATTTTAGGTAGTTTTAAGAAAAACAAAATAATGAAGAGTCCAAGTTTTTAGCAAGTTTCTTGGAAATTAAAAAACAGAGCAAAATACAAAAGTTGATAGATTTAAGGCCGAAAGGCAGTAATTATAAGGATATAGGATTGACAATTTCCTAATTAAGGTGATTCGAATGCACGTTGCAAGGGCGATGGCCAACGCTAATAATCTGATCTCGGGTGGTTATTACCCGAATTTAATGTACCACGAGAGTACGCTCCGGTCTGGCTTTGTCCCGCCTGAGGCGTTTCTTCATGCAGACATGAAAGGGTTAGTCCAAAGCAAAGATGGTGTGCCGGTATTGTACCACAGCCACCGCGGCGCGAGGGATAAGCGGCTCATCCACGACGGGTACGCCGCCAATGCTCAGGAGCTCCTCCGTTTTAATACCGCAATTGCGGATAGAGACACGGTCGATACCTTAAAGCAGTTCACCGAATTTTGGTGGCTTGAGGAAGAGGTGAGGGCAGACACGCTCTCCCGGGTCGGTGCGTTACCTAGGTAACATCCTCCTTAGTTTTAAGCTAGTTTGTAAGTTAGTTAAGCGTATTTTAGGGGGTCTTTGGGAGGAGCCGGGCTCGCTAACATGAATGAGTGCTACCGAGACTTGACCGACGCTTATTGCCTCGCTCAAGTCCCGGCGGCGCGTGTGCACCATGTTGGCGACTGCCAGGCGCCCATCGACGCAATCGGGATGGTGACCAATCGAGAGATTGCTCATCACCCTGATTATATTTATTTTATTTTAAGTAGCTTAGGTAGTTTTAAGTAATTTTAGGTAGTTTTAAGAAAAACAAAATAATGAAGAGTCCAAGTTTTTAGCAAGTTTCTTGGAAATTAAAAAACAGAGCAAAATACAAAAGTTGATAGATTTAAGGCCGAAAGGCAGTAATTATAAGGATATAGTTAAGTTTAGAGTGCTCGTTAAGAGCCAGTAAGCTAGATTAAGATAAATGTTAGTTTTAATTTAGATTTAATCATTTTTGTCTAGTATGTAAGTTTAAAAAAAAAGAATTAAATAAAAATGAATTAAAAAGTAGTAAAAAAAATACCAACCATTTTATCATACGAATAATACTTTTGATTATTCATGTTAACCCGAGCAATGGCCACTCACTGGAGTGTGGGAACAGGCATTACTATCACGAATGTGGAAATCCGATAATCGTGGATTTCCGAAATAAAATCTATTCGCACACTCGATGCAGACCTGGTGGAGTGCGTGAGAAACTATTACTGAAATGAAGATCTCTCGAATTGTAGTGAACGATTTTATAACAAAAATTCCACAGCCTCCAAAATAAAGCATTCCATCGCATTGCTAACGCACGTCTGGATCAACGACCTTCATCATGACATTCGTAACCAGTGACACATAAGTGACGAGGCATATAGACTCCTTAACCAATGCGAACATATTATGATACTTCAACACACGGAGCCGCACGGACTGGTAGCGCAATACACCTACTAGTGACTCCGATAAGGTGTACGAGTATCTTTATCTTTAATCTTCTCAAATTTATATTATATTCAACCTGCCTGTTAGTCTTTTGGACTAGATGTTGTGTCATTCAATAAAGCAATTGTGCCGGATTATGTTTTATATCGCTGCAGGTTTCCGTTGCTTTTCTTCGGTTTACGCGCGAGAAACTCTGTTCGCAAAAGATTTGTTAACTCATTAAAGATTCGCCTAGGATCACTATTCAGTCCTGCACTTGTCGTTCCATATTAGACTAGCTTAGATGGTAATTTATCTGAATGCTGAGCTCCTCACTGCAATAATTAATCAAATACCGTTCTTTTTTAATATATAAAGTATTTAGAATAGTTAAGCCGTGTTATTTGCATGGTATTAGCATGCCTTCTCCCACCAAATTCTTAAGTCCGTAGCCGCTTCAACATTACCAACCTTCGTACTTATTTGATTCCATTCATCCGTTGAGGTGTTATTTAAAATAGTATTGAAGTTCTGCAAGAATATATCTTTTTCCGATTGATAACAGCCTATTTCCGTAGCATACGCACTAACGAAGCGTTAAACGATAGCTTATTTTTAAAAACACATCATATTACGGCAAATGTTTTGTTTTGGCCTCGTTTACCTCTAACAGCCTGGTGTGTCCCTCCGATTACATAAATGTCTTCGGCGTACGCGAGTAGTTGAAATATCATACTTATTATATTAGCTTGTTAGTATTTTGTACAATTCCTTCAAGTATGATGTTAAAGAAATTACGTGAGAGGGCGTAGTCCTTTTCTGGCATCAACAGCCTCTGTGATGTTGTTACCAACCTTGATGGACCAACGCGCATTCTCCGACTTCATCCTGCACAGACCGACGAGTAAATCAAAGATACTAGAGGAGAGATACTGGCTCTGTACAGATCTTCTTTAAAATCGACGAAAAGGGGGTGAGTATCGATTTGACGATGATGATCTTAAAACAATCAGCAAATAGATCACAGATCTGAAGAACCACGAACAATAATACTTCCTGAGGACTCAGTGTCCCACAAAGAACTAAGAAATTAGAACCAGAAGTCCAAACCAGACGGACTCCAGTACCTGCTAAAAGGCAGTTCACGGTATTAGACTTTAAATTATAAGACAATAGATCCAGTAGAATGTACGATTGTATAATACATTATACAATACATGGACAGACTCAACACCAAGCGACAACAAAACGTTCATGTTCAGTATTCCATGGGAACTATGCTAACTTGCATAATTCCGCAATATTGTAAATTAGAATATTATGCGTGTCAAAATAATTAGAGTTATATTATAAATAAATTTAAGTAAATAAAGTTTCAATTGATAATAGAAGCTCGTACAAGCAACACGTTTTAACTTTATACATATGTACATACATTGTTGTATCCCCCACCAAAGGTAAGGTGCAAAAAGTGAAAGTGATCTTTTGAAACCCGAGGTTATTAGTAAGGTGTCTGTAACTAAGATATTCAACATTCACTTTATACTCAGTATAAAATTGTATATTTTGTGGTACCTACTTTAAAATATTTTAGGTTATTTTGAAATATATGGTGTAATTGAAATTTCATGTGTAAAATGGATATTAGGATATTTGAGGATATTTTATGTAAAGTGAAATATTTGCGGGTAATTGCTGCTAAACGAAATATTTCGTATCCCACTTTATATGCAAATGCAAATACCAAATGTACTGAACATCTTAACATACCCCAAATTAGACCAACAAAATCCCAAATAGCCCTGTTCTAAGCTGATTTCTACTTAAAATTAACCTTATCCAAGTTATGTACATAGACTATGATTTTTACATAAGAAGTTTAATGACCACTTGAACTTGAATTTGAATTCGTATATACCTTAATGCATTAACATTGTTTAGGTGTGTGTTTACATGTATTGTTTTTCCTTCGTGTGCCGTTAGAGCGATTAAGACTCTGTGTAAGAAGTAATGATTTCATAATGCATCCTCTTTCTTTTTCTGTACATTGATTATGATGAACTTGTAATAACTATTGATCTCGTTTGCAATTCGACATACGTTAGAGGGAGAAGATGTAATATGGGGATGACGACATTTTTGACCTTATGTGCCGAGGATTTTCTTTTGGTCTGGTCGGCATTAAATTTTTTTGTTGGGAACCAACATTGACAAGATAATCAGACTTCAGAACAAACCTTACTAAATTACCGAAATTTCGAAACTGCAGGCGAAAACGTTAAACATCTAAAGTTAGATCATTTAAATAAAGAAGAATACAAACGAGCACGTCTGAACAAAAACATGAAATGAAAATGAATACTGGCCAACAAATAATTGCAAGACTATGTAGGTGCCCTCCTAAACACGAAGAAGAAATTAGAAGACAGCTCGCAGAAATGTAAGAACGATAGTATAATAATCCCAAAGAAAACCGACAATTCCAGAATCAAAAAGTACCGAATAGATTCCAACTATCGGAAATTTCATGATGAGGGAGAGGACAATATTTCACTACTATTTATTTAACAAAAGGAATTCACCAAATTTCAAAAAGACAGGTCTCATTACGCCACATGAAATGAATGAATATATCAGAGTACCATTCGGCTTGAAGAATGCCCCAGAGACATTCCAAATGTAAAGGAATGAGATTTTAATAGATTACGTTAATAAGATGTGTTTTGTGCATTAAGATGATATACTGATATTCACTACTACACTTCAAGATTATCAAATGTAATTTTCTGAGAAAGAAGGCGGAATTTCTAGGACACAAAATGACAATGGACGGACTAAAACCCAATTTGGATTACCAAAAACACAGAAAGAGATAAAAGGTTTCTTTAAGATCACTAAATATCTCAAATAAGATACTAAAATTAAAGATAATGACCCTGAAGCACCCTGTCGTATTCCAGTCAATTCAGTTGGATATCTGTCGAGCTGTTGGCAACCGCGAGGTTTTTCCTCGTGATCAGATAACCTCACTTACCTTATAGCTACCGTTTCGACAAGTAGTCTTTACTTTAAGTTAATTAGTAAAACATTAAAAGCAATTTGTAAATTTGAATTAAGTAAAATAAAACATTTTTGAATCATAACATTTGGCGACGAGGAGTATGGACGAACTTACGCTCACAAAAGTGTTAAAACAACAGCAGCAATGGATGGAAAAAATGATGGCCGATAACCAAAAGGCGATCGAAAAGGCTATTGAAGCGGCAAAAAATAGTCAGCCTTTGTCCAGCGGAATCCCACACTTTCGGATGTTCGACGAACACAAGGATAAATGGGAAACATATATGTTTCAACTTCAGCAGCATTTCTCTGCACACGCTGTCGAGGGCTATAATTAAAAGTAAGCACATTTTCTTTCCTCGTGTGGCACAAAACTCATTGAGTCAGACAATGTAAGTTCACATTCATTTAAAGACATAATTATTAAGCTAACCTTACATTTTCAACAAAAATTGCATGTGTTGGCATCTCGCTGCAATTTCTTACGGCAAAAAATGGCATCGAGGCGGTCGTATGGCGATTGGATCGCAGATCTGAAAGGCCTAGAGAGGCATATGTACGAACGAAAACTGCAAGCAGTCATATGCAGAGTTTATGCTTAAGGCATATGGTTGCCTTTTACACCCCGCATGAACAAGTGTGAGCAGCAGCAACTCAAAAGAAAAGTCCGACCCTAGAAGAAGTGGAAGCGATAACAGCTGCCTTTGAGGAGACATAAATAGCCGCAAACATAATGAAAAACACCAACCAGGAGCCCGCGCTGAAAGTCAATCAGGTACCAACGAGGGATTCATGATTCGGCAGACAAAGTAAGTCAAATTCGAGTAATTATTTCAATCGGAGGTCATGTATTAATTGTGGAGTAAATCATGATCGTAGTCAGTGCAGGCATTTAGAATCCATATGTAATTTATGCAATCGGAGAGGTCATATAAGCAAAGTGTGCATGAGTAGTGATCAGAGAGGTAGGCAGGCAGAGACGTTTCGTTCAAAGTCTCATCATCGATCTAAGAACCGTGGTCGTTCAAAGCCTAGACCCAAAGTTCAGTTTACTGTGTTGACAATAAAGAGCGCGAAAAGAGAATTCATGGGGAGAAAATAGAGGGAGTGATGACAAGTTTGCAGAACGAAAACGATCATGGGGAGAAAATAAAGGAAGTGGTAGCGTCAGTGGAAGCAGTTAAATCTATCCATGCAGAGCACGACAACAGAAGTCTAAAAAGACATAAACTGAGAGAAGAGAGAACAAGATGTTTGTTTCCATTTTAGTCAAGAGGAAGCCGATGCAGTTTCAGGTGGATACTGGAGCAACTTGCTCCATAGTTGGCCTCGACGGATTCGACCAGCTAGGTAGACCTACTTGTAGGAAAACTGATAAAGTTCTTAAAGCTTATGGGGGAACGATAGTGCCTACTCGAAGTGTTATTCAGGTACAAGTTGGGATAAAGAATGAAGTCGTGCAATTACCGCTCTTTGTCACAAACAACCCAGTCGGGTCAAATATTTTGGGCATTGATTTGTTTGATGCGTTAAGGCTGTGCATAGATTCTACTAGCGATGAGGTAAAAGTACTATCAGGGAATTCTGCGGAAAAATTGCAAGCGGAAGCAAAACTACTCTGTGAAAAGCATTAAGCTGTATTTAATTACACGTTATTGTATAGCAAGTTGTACAAAGCTCATATAAAATTAAAAAGCAACTCCCAGCCAAAATATTTTAAATATCGGCCGCTACCATTCTCGCAAAAGAATGCGGTGAAAGCTGAACTTCATCGTTTGGTAAAATTAGGAATTATGAAGCCAATTCAGACATGTCAGTGGGCTGCTCCTATCGTAGTGGTACCAAAGCCTGATAGGTCGGTTCGCATATGCGGCGATTTTAAAGCGTCGATAAGCTCACAGTTGGAAGTGCATGGATATCCGTTTCCGAGATTTGAAGAGTTGTGTTATCAGCTGTATGGTTGTCAGTATTTTACAAAAATAGATTTATCGGATGCCTACGTTCCTATTGACGATGATTCGAAGCAATTATTCGTCATTAATACTGAGTTCGGTTTTTATCAGGTATTAAAATTACCGTTTGGTGCTGCATGCTCAACTGCTATATTTCAGCAGTATATAGATCAGTTGCTGGCTGGATTAGAATGTTGTGGGGCCTATGTTGATGACATCATTATTTCTGGAAGAAACAACGTTGAACACCTCCAGAACCTTAAAACTTTTATTGAACGCCTCGAGCAGCATGTCCTCACCTGTAAGCTAGAGAAGTGTAAATTTGCGCAAGCGCAAATAGAGTATTTGGGTCACGTTATCGATGCGAGAGGTAAGAGACCCTCAGATGAACGTGTCAGGGCTCTAGTTAATTTCCCTGCCCCCTCGGATGTGAAAGGACTTGAAGCGTTTATTGGCAAAATAAACTAATATCACCAATACATAAAAAACTTTGCTCAACTCGCCGAACCACTAAATCTGTTGAGAACCTAAGACCAATATTTTGTATGGGGGCAAGCACAGGAGACTGCTTTTGAACACCTGAAACACAGTATTGCGAATGTATCCAGATTGGATCATTTTTCAGAACGATATCCGCTAACCTTAGCTTCAGACGCTACCTCACATGGTATTGGCGCAGTGTTGTCGCACATTTTCCCGGACGGTTCTGAAAACCCAATTGCATTCGCTTCGAAGACGCTCAATGATAGCCAAAAGAAATACAGCCAAATTGAAAAGGAAGCGCTATCGATAATATTTGGCGTGCGTAAGTTTCACCAGTATCTATACTCGTATGGACGAGAATTTAAGCTCACAACAGATTATACACCTCTGATTACAATTTTTCACCCGAATAAAAAACTACCTGAAATGACTATCCATAGATTACAACAGTAGGCCATCATTCGTATGGGCTACAACTACAGGATACGGTACCGACCAAGGAGTCAACACTGCAATGCTGATTGCTTATCTAGATTACCTATAGGTCATGATGCAAGATTTGATGAGGAAGAAAAAGACGGGCTAGGGGTTGAAACGGTATACACTGCGGTATTGGAAGAGTTCCCAATCACAAGCAAAATTGTAGCCGACTCTTATGCAAAAGATAAAACAATGCAAAAACTTTTTGGATATATACAATATGGTTGGCTGGCCAAAATTAGCCACAGCAGCGAATATTATCATACCATTTTGCCTTATTTTCGAAGAAAATTATGTCTTTGTGTTTGTGCTATCGTTCTTATTTTACAGTCTGAGAATATGAGAGTTCTGGTTCCACCCGAGTTACAGAAAAAGGTTCTTTCCATGCGGCACCAAGATCAATGAGGTGTGAGTCGTATGAAGCAGATGTCGCGACGATACTGCTGGTGGCCTGGAATTGACCAGGACATTGAGAGGACCGCCGCCAGTTGGCAATCTTTTCAGTTACACTCGAGCGAACCTGTAAGGGAGTATAGCAATTGGCCAGTTCCCAGCTCGCCTTGGGATAGAGTACACATGGACTACGCCGGTCCTTTTCTTGGTAAGATGATACAGTGATGGCAAGGCAGCACTTAAAAGGCGATCGATGGGTAAAGGCTGTAATTTCATAAAACCTGGGACACCGAATGTACATATCCCGAACAAGATTTGGTGTCATGAGAAGGCATCAGAATCAGTTGCGAAAAATCTCCTTGCGACCGATAGCAGAGGAAAACTCATCTTTGGGAAGTAGTACTGATATTAAGTTGTCTAATCCATTTATTTTTCAAGGTATTCCATCAAGATTGAGGGAACCACCTTCACCGGTCAAACACCCACATTACGGACAGGAGCACTAAGGTCCGAGACTGCACCAGGGACAGCCAATGAAGCTCCAGAGTCAGACAAGACTTCTTCAACAAACGACTTAGACAATCACCTTAAGCCAGTCGAATCCCCTGTATCGCCATTAGGCATCACAACATTGCGAAGATCAGCTAAGCCAAGGAAGTTGTGCGTACGATTTCCTGTTAAATAGGAGAGGGGAAATGAAGCACCCTGTAATATTACAGTCAATTCAGTTGGATATCTGTCGAGCTGTTGGCAACCGCGAGGTTTTTCCTCGTGAGCAGATAACCCCACTTACCTTGGAGCTGCCGTTTCGGCAAGTAGTCTTTAGTTTAAGTTAATTAGTAAAACATTAAAAGCAATTTGTAAGTTCGAATCAAGTAAAATAAAACATTTGTAAATCATAACGGACCCAAGTTACGAGAGTGGGTTAATAAGTCCCTGAAAATTAACACAAATTGTGTCGTCATCTTAAATTAAATTTTTTTTTGTCAAGAATCATCTTTCCAAAGAACGCACCCAAATTTTCAGACAGATCTCTCAAATAGTTTTGTTGTGGCAGTCATTTTATATAGACGCCTACTAGCATTTTCGTTAAAGTGGAAAAAAGTGAATTTCACGCAAATCAAACAAAAGCTTGACAAATATTATGGGGACTCTTCACCGTCGATTGGAACCATTCACCACTGGTTTACTCAATTTCGGTGCGGTCGTTCAAGCACAAGTGACGCCGAACGTTCTGGTTGCCCAATTGAGGTCACCACCTCAGAAATGGTCGACAAAATCCATGGTTTGATAATGGACGATCGGCCACAGGCTTATCACATGGCTCAGTGATTTCGATGTTACATAAATATTTGGACATGAAAAAGCTTTCCGCAAGATGGGTGCCGCGTTTGCTCACAATCGACAACAAACGCATTCGTTTGACAATTTTAAAGGTGTGTTTGGCGATGTTCCAGAAAAATTCGGCTGAGTTTTTGCTACGTTTCGTAACCGTGGATGAAACCTGGATTCACCACAACACACCAGAAACCAAGGAAAAGTCAAAACAATGAACTTCTCCTGGTGAATCGAAGCCGAAGAAGGCCAAGGCGGGTTTGTCAGCAAACAAGGTCATGGCGACAGTTTTTTGGTAGGGTAAAACGATCACCGGCGTATATTACGCAGAGCTGCTGGAACGATTCCAAGCCGATTTGATGCAAAAACAGCCGCATTTGGCGAAGAAAAAAGTTATTTTTCAACAGGACAATGCACCAGCGCAGTCCGCAGTCGCGAAGGCAAAATTGCATGAGTTAGGCTACGAACTCCTCCCTCATCCAGCATATTCCCCAGATTTAGCCCCATGCGACTATTTCTTGTTTCCAAACATGAAGAAATAGCTCGGAGGTAAGAGATTTGGGTCGAATGAAGAGGTCATCGCTGAAACAAACGCTTATTTTGAGGGGCTCGAGAAATCGTATTGTTTGGAGGGCATCAAAAAATTGGAGAAACGTTGGATGAAGTGTGTAGAGCTAGAAGGAGACTACGTTGAAAAATAATATGTTTTTATACTGAAAAGAGTGTTCCTTATTTCATTTTTCATAGACTTATTGATCCACCCTCGTATGTAGAGATATTTGAAAGACTTAAAAATCTTATTAGTAGTCACCCAATCCAACAGATACATCAAACTGTGCCGTGAAATAAGGCCATATGAATTTCTGAATATGTAATAATATGAGGAATATTCGCTAAATAACATGTAACGAAATTGCAATCTTTTCCTTGGCTTCATACGCAATGTGGCAAAACTGAAAGTCCAGTGACTTAATGTACGGTTACGACATCATTTACAATAGACCAATATAATCTTTAAGTTATAAATGAAGATGTCATTTGGAAAAAGAGAGAGGAGCAATAATTTAATTTAATTTAAACATGTAGTAATAACAATTCAATTTTTTGTAAAATTAAGAAACCGATTGGAAAACATTAATTTGTTTTATATTTAGACTAATCTTACTATATTAAATCAATTCATTTACTTAGTTAGTTGAAGAGTGTGATCAAAAGAATTGGCAGAACAATATTTTCTTATGTTGAGAGGAAGTGAATTTAAAACGCGAATAGCATAAACGAGAAATTGACGCTCAGTGCAAAAATAATGATGACGCGGGAGAACTAAAGTCAAAGACCGATTAGACTGCGCAAAAATTAATTTATTGAACAAATATGAAAGCTGTTTGAAGATTATAATTCTGTAAAGACATTTAGTAGTGCAAAATTTCAGATACTGGTCCAATGAGCATCCAAGAATATATTTAGCGTAAGTAGAAACGTGACCATAGCCTTTTAAGGCATAGACATATCGAATAATATTGTTGAACGCAACATTAAGCCTTCTCTTAGTATTTACTTTTACACAGCAGCAGATTTCACAACCACAAACTACGATTGGAATAAGAATATTTTCTGCTGGCATAAGTCTAGTTTTAAGTAGTGTATAGCTTTATGATGCCGACAAAATCCTAAGAGAATAACTTAGCTTAGAATTGAACCAGATCCCGAGGTTTTTAGCCTTGCTACCAGTAACATACTCAATTAGATTATCTTCAAGGCATATAGCAGGAAAATGGTTTACATCTGATTCTGCTAATGACCATGAATTTTGATTTAATGGGATTCAGTTTCAAAAAGTTTTCTTGAGAACAATCTAAAATCCTACGAAGATCGTCGTTTAGCTTGATTATAGCTTCAGTAGTAAGCCCAGCCTTACCCTGAGGTATAGTTGAACATCATCTACATACATGTGGGCTGCTGCAAACTTAATTACTGTTAGAAGCTCATTAATAAAAAGCATGGAAAGAAGAAGACCAAGAACTGAACCTTGTAGAATGCCTGTTAATATTCCAATGAATTCGGTAAATATATTGTTACAAAAGTGGGGAACGACCGAATCGAACCACCACCACTACTAGTACTACTACTAAAAACTACAAGAGAAGAAAAAAAAAAAAAAAAAAGAACTCACATCAACAGTTAGCATTGCTTACAAACCGCTGCCATCTTCGTCGTCCACCGTTATCGAATATAACCCGTCCGGTTATCTGCAGCCATCCGCAGCGAAATTCTCCTTTCACCTTCACTTCACTTCCTAAGGAGACATAAGATTAAAATAAAATTTGCACACAGGTAATTAATCTCACCTGCAATATCTACCTAGGCAAAATTTCACCGCACGAAACTGCAAGAAAACAACCCCGATTTTGACAAAGATTACTTGCGCAATTGTACACGGCTGCACTTGCGCTGGCACAACCGCGAACCCCTCGATTCACAGCAACGATATCGGCTCTCCCCATGTCCTAGGCCACCGAGGAATCCAGTTTCGTTTACTGGAACAAAGGGATCGAATACACCCATGGAAAACACAACCGAGAAAGGCAATAATGGCAACAAAAAAAGGTAAAGGTAAACAAAGATCTTAATCACTCACCTGTTGCAGAAGGTATCCAAATAAAGGTGACAGCAATTTGTGGCGTGTGGACAATTATCCTCAGATTGGAGTGCGGGTGGTCTTCGCACTCCTCGCAGTCGGAAAAACATCCGGTCTTATCGACCCGGCACGAACACTCCAAGTAGATGCAGTACACCGCGCGGAACTGCTGCCAAGAAGAACCGCACTCTCCTGGAACTTGGTGTCAGAACGTTTTCCTGTAGGGATGGTCGGACGAATGGTAAAACATAACACACACGCCCGAATCAAAACAGATCACTTTTGTGGAAACGAAAACTCCCGAAAAACACAAAAAACATGAAAAATACCCGGCGCGGTAGAAAGAAAAAAAACAAAACAAATTGCCTAAAAAAAAGGCAATTCTGACGTCAGTCAGCAATGTCATCCGGGGCACGTTCAGTGCACTTTTTGATGCGGCGCTCCCATTCAGATATCTTGCGGGTTTTGTTACATTAATGTGCCGCGGGATAAAAGGGAAAATAGTTGGGAATTATTGGGAAAATACAGGAGCGCGCTTAATTTCAACAAAGCGACGAAAAGTGGAAAAAAAATTAAAAAAAGTCATTACAAGGGTAACTCCAGGTTCTCCGAGATAATAGACCCCGCGTTGGAAAGGGAAAATTACGGACAATCCGGGGAAATGGGTGACGATGGCAAGGAAAAGGTGGACAAATGGAAAATTGGGACAGAAAATTTTCCAAAATAGCGGAGGAAAATCCGAAAGGCGGGAAAGTAATTGGAACCGAAAACCAACGGGTAGCGTGAAAGTACCGAATTAGTGAACTAGCAGAAAAACGGAGGCAGCCAAGGAGAAAAGACGCAGCACAACAAATTATAGCAACAGGAAATTTTTAAAATTAACAGAAAAAAAACCTCTCGGGAACCAGAAATAAATCAAGTGAAATTTAGCTAAGAAGTATTTTCTTTTATTCGCCTGTGGGTTTTCTTGGCTTCTTCGATTCACTATTGCTTTTTCCTCCCTCTTCTAGCTACAGCCCGGGGTTGCCATCGATACCCCCTCCAGAAGTGTAACAATATTATTGTAGAAAACTGCTTGCTTTCTTCCCTGGAGGTAGCAGAGGATCAATTTTGAGCCGAATCAGAAAAACTATACATATCACCTTGAGTTTATTAATTAACATGATGTAATTAACTGTGTCGAAGGCCTTCAAAAAGTCTAGCAGCGTTAGAAATGATATTAGATTTTCATCTAAAGCTATTCGCAAATCATCAGCGACCTTCAGTGATGCAGTTGTAGAACTGTCCAATTTTCTGGAACCAGATTGACTAGCGCAGAGAATCTTATACCGTTGGACGAAAGCTGATATCGGATTATGAAAAAGGTTCTCCAGCACTTTTGTCAAATAAGGAAGGATCGCAACTAGTCTGTACTCAGCCATAGAGTTAGCTGATGCCTTCTTTTTCAGTACCAGAATAACTTTTGCTAAATTCCGTGAAGCTGGGAACGTGGAAGTCGTTATTATGTTATTGAAGACATGAGTCCTAACCGGAATGAAAAGAAGTATTATTTTGACAAATGAAGGCTGGGTACCATCAACTCCAACAGTTTTATACTTAATTTAAAGTATCGCGTTGACAACATCAGTTCGCTCAACTCTGTGAAATTCAAAGGAGCCGTTTGGGGCGGTACTGAGATGCTGGTTTGACAAAGGTGGTGTTGTTTGGACATCTGCAAACTACCTATTGAGTTAGATAAAAATAAATCTAGAAGAGTACCAGAGCTAGAGTCAAAGTTTGTTGGCATTATAGTGCTAGCTAGAATCAAGTTAAGTCATTTCATTAAATATACAAAATTTTTAGATTCACCATGATTTAAAATTTTTCAATTGAAATCACCACACAAAATTGTATTAGCGAAACCAGATGAATTAGTCTCAAGAAAACTAAAAATGTTGGTTAAATCGATATTTTTCTTTTATCTATACACCACACCAAGAAGACTTTTACTTCTTCTAGTAGTAATAATTAACAGAATAATAAAATAAATAAATAAGGAATCTAAAGTTAGTTACGTCGAAAGACATAGTTTTAAGTATTAGGTTTAACTTAGAGCGCCCGCATATCGCCAGTAAGTTAGAATAAGAATAGTTAAGTTAGTTTTAAGCGTTTTTTGTCTAGCTATAAGTTTACTGAATTACCCAATAAAAATGCATTAAAAAAAAAACATTTACTTCTTCTGTTTAAGAATTGAATATATTTATAAACCAGAACCAGAACAAACTAGAACCAACAAACAGCCTTCTGAATTCGTCTAATTTGGTTTTAGAGAGACTCTGTGCATTCAAATGACATGAGCGAACCACCTTCCTTTGTTTAAATAAAATGTTCAGGATAATGGGCAATTTGTCATTCATGCCATTATACTCGTATAATGGGGAAATTACTCTAGATTCTGACATCTCGAATCAAATACAAAAACAAAACACAGACTCCCAAGCAGGCTTACGCAACAAATAGCAATATAAAAATATAACACAATAAGACAATAAAAACAAAAACAAGAATTGTATAGGCTGGGACAGCGGCTTACGTTTACATATAAGTGACGTCATCATTATGCGTACCAGCAGCAGCAAGTGAATTCAAGCTTTGTATGAAGTCATATGCAAAAGCTTTTCCAGTTGATGTTTGATGCACAAACACACGGCCACTACTGGTGCACTACTGGTGAAAACAGAGATCAGCTGGTTTTGTTGTTTTAATTGAAAAGCTTTAAGGTAAATTGAGCGGTTGGTTTCAGAAAAGGTCGAACTATAATTGAAGAATGGTTTCGTACGACCACTTCCGAAACAGTGCGAATACAAAGGATTTTTATTGTGTGAATCCATTCGCTCTTTTGGACGAAAAATTGACACAACAGCTCAAATAACAGGGAAAGCGATTTGACAGTTGCTTCCGAACACATACCCGTATTATGGGCTACTTGAGCAATTAACATTACTGAAGGAAACTTAACGTAGAATTATGGCATTAGCTTCCAATTGCTTCCGACTATTATTAGTTTTCTCTCAGCACTTAGATTTCACTATCCAATTTATTACACGCCACAGAATCCGATGTTTGCTCCAGCACCTCCACACGAACTGTTAGGGCAACTACCGTTCTATTAACGTCGTCGAAGCGAGTGCTAAAATCCATAATAATTTTGACCAAATTTTCCTAATTTCATTCTGGCTTTCTGCAATGGGATTTTTCAATTGAGAATTGAATTCATTAATTTGATTAGCTAAGCGCGAGCATTTCTAGATCGCTGCTTAGAGATGACATTGGCGAACTAAATCTAAAGATATTGTTGTGCGGGGAGAAAACTTGGATCTGACATTCCGATGAGCTTCGTACTTTATATTTCAAGGACAAATGGGAAACTGTGAAGTCCAAATTCAATTCAAATATTTTTTTTTATAATTTGCACGTATTAAAGAGGATATGAATACCCTTGTACTAATTTTGTTAGGACAAGGGCGTTTTTGTGGAAAGAAGAAGAGACAGAGTGAAAGACAGATTGGTGTATGTTTATGTATCACGGTTAATTTATGACTATATGGAAAAGGCAGTGTTTATGGGCAAATGATTCACTTTTTTAGGATTTATGGAAACTACTACGAGTAATAGGAAAAAACTTGGAATCAAAAATTGCCGCGGAGTTTCAATGTTAAATTGGCTGAACTGTCATACTGCTAAACCATTCAACTGACGAAAACATTAGGAAAACAATTTTAGCCAGTAAAAAGACAAAAGAATAGTGTATTCGGGAAGTGTTTGACTAAGTTCGTATATATCGCTTCATACACAATGTCGATAAATTGAAAATCCAATGAAATGTACGGTTACGAGTTTCATAATCAATATTCAGCTCGGATTCCAAAATCTAGTGCGGCACTTAACCATTCAACTAAAGAAAATATAATCGGAATAGTTTAAGTCAGTAGTGCGATAAAAGAACAGTGTGCAAATATGCCTCACTAAAAAAGAAGCGGCATTCGGGAAGTGTTTGACGAAGTTTGTTCAAAGAACAATAATAGTACTCCGAAGGTAAGATGACCAATGTACTCACTTTAAGTATTTTTGTGCTCGTTTTTAATCTATTTGTACTCCATGTTATATTAGTTAGTCTAGTATTTTTGTTATTGTCTTTTATGTACAGTGATTTTTCATGCATAAATTTTCTTACATTATCCGTTCGCGATCTACAAATCTGGCTATCTTATTCACGGGTTTAATTAGGGAAAGTATGTAGGCAGCTTACACGCATTCAGAACAAGTCGTTTTCAAAAGTTCCCGTTACTGCAAAAGAGGCGTCAGACCTATTCAAAATTAAAAGCGCTATGAATAATTTCGGCATGTCGCGATACCAAAATAGCGAACCATTTTACACGAGCACAGTTAATGAGGAAAGCCTGTGTTATTTAATGTTCTTATTGCAACCATAATCAATTATCAAACACATTCCGCTGAACTATACTTTGGGTGGCACTTTCAGTGTTGTGCCATTTTGTGGCTATAAACAGATATTGATTGTGCAGTTTTTCATGAAGACCGCGTGAGTTAACTCTATAGGTCTGGAGGAAGCATATTTTGTCGAAAGCTTTAGCCACATCAGGGAATACGCCATCACAATATCTTTTTTCGTCCAGGTCCGTTGGGATTTTGTATACCTCCCTGTGAATTTGTTGTATGGTTGGTTTGGAAGCAGGTTAATTGGTCTGTAGGAGATTGCTTTCGTGCTATCTATACCGGGTTTAGGTATTTTTTGAAAATACTTAAGTCTTATCATTTCTTTGTATCATATATGTTTCTTAAGAATATAGTTGCCTTTTTTGGTAATTTAACAAATTTTAATTTATTTTGAAAAAGTCGATTTTCTCGAAAACGTCTCTAACAGTTGTGATTAAATTTGACACTTCAGTTACGGTGGATTTTTCATTTTTATTTTTGACGCATTTTTTTCATCAATTCATTATAACTTACATGCTAGACAAAACAAGCTTAAAACTAGCTTAATTAACTCAGCTATGTTATTCTAACTTACTTAGATGGAGTAGAAGTTTTTTTTTTTTAAAAAAAAAACACGTTTAACGCTACTTTGCTTATAAACCGGTTCCTGAAATTGGCTATGATTTCAGCGATTTTGTTCGAAATCAATATTTAAACCAAATTTGATATACACCAGATTATGGCACACCAAGTTTTGGAAAATCTTAACAAAAAATTGTATTTTAACGGTTTTAAAGAAAAAAAAAATTGTTAGACGATTTTGCTTAAGTTTTAAATCCGAGTGATTTACAACTAAACAATATATACGTATACATATACACTCCGTCTCACTTGATTACGAACAGGCAGTTTTTTGTTTTAATTTTACGATATTTTTCAAACCCTTCGCTAATTTGGGAAAAACCAATTGCACAAGGAATGAAGGATATATTATGTTTATATTGTAAAAAATAAAATGGAATTAAGTTGATAATTGCAACTTTTATGACGCTTTTCCCAAAAAGGTCATAAAATTTACCTGTTTTTTTTTTTTTTGTCTCACTTGATTACGAACAGTAGCTAAATCTACCTGCTAGAAGCTTAAAAGGAAAAAAAAACAATACAAAATTTGTTTGTATAAATAAATGTTGGTTTTATTCAAAGAGTAGCAATAGTTTTTAGTAATGGGTACTACCTCCTGATCGCTGAATCACTTCAAGTAGCCTGCTGTGTAGAGATTCATTGAGTGCTGTCAAATAATCTAGCGAAATTTCGGACCAGGCTCGTTTTATGGCTTCAATAATCTCTTCCGTTTCATCATATTACCTTCCTCCTTCGTAGACTTTTCTTGAAAGCCAACCCCACACGTTTTCCATGATGTTCAGGTCGGGTGAATATGGCGGCCATGCAAGTAGGTTTACATTTTGGTTCTGAATCCAGGCTTTTGTTGCCCGTGCGGTATGTATCGGTGCCTTGTCTTGTTGGAAAGTCCATCGCTGTCCACCAAATATCTCCGAATACTGCGGAAAAGCTCTTTCCAGTATCGATTTGTAAGTGATTGCCGTCATTTTGGAGCTTTGGAAATCCAGCTCCGCAGTTCCGTAATAGCTTATTGCTCCCCATACCATTACACCACCTCCTTTGCTGTGCCGCCTTTGAAGATCCGATCTCTAAATTTTGATCAAACTTGACTATAAAGAAGGGTTTATTAACCGGTTTCTGAAAATTGGCTACTTTTGGACTAGCATTCGATCGATGGTTCTTGTTTTGGAAAATGGTTCAAGTTTTGCAAAATTTTAAAAATATTACATCTATATATATAATTATATATATATATAATTATATTAGGTGCAGAACTAAGTTCTCGTTGTATGTCAATAGATGGCTCCAGCAGTAAGTGCTGGTCGATTTTGACATATCCAAAACGTCATGAACTGAGCTTAGGCATATGGTAAACAAACTGTTTTGACACATTAGTAATTTTGTTTTGGCGTCATATACTTTTGGTTGTGAGAAAATGTCCGATTTCGTGCTAAATAATCGCCATTTGCGAGAAGTGTTGATTTTCTTCTTTCATTCGAAGAAAACGGCGGCTGAAGCGCATCGAGAGCTTCAAAAAGTTTACGGAGATGCTGCTCTAAGTGAAACAACGTGCCGTGATTGATTCCGTCGCTTCAAAGACGGTGATTTCCATGTTGAAGACCGTCCGCGTGAAGGAAGGCCAAAATCCTTCGAAGACGCTGAATTGGAGGCATTGCTCGATGAGGATCCGTGTCAAGCGCAAGATCAGCTTGCTTCAGCATTAGGAGTTACCCGGGAAGTCATTTCCAAGCAATTGCATGCGTTCGGAATTATTTAAAAACAAGGAACTTAGGTTATTTATGATTTGAAGCCGAACAACTGTGAACAACTGCTCCAGCGGCAAAAAAGGAAGGGTTTTCTTCATCGTGACGGGTGATGATAAATTGATTCATTACAGCCCGGTCATTCTTCTACGTCATCGGCTCGGCCCAATATTCATGCTGCGAATATTATGCTGTGTATTTGCTGGGCCCAGGTCGGTGTCATTTATTATGAACTATTGAAACCCAAGGAAACCATCACTGGGGAACGGTGTCGACTTCAATTGATGCGATTGAGCTGAACACTGCGCGAAAAATGGCTACAATACGAGCAGAGGCACGAAAAAGTGATTCTACAGCATGACAACGCTCGGCCTCTCGTTGCCAAACCCTAGTCCTACCCCACCCGCCATATTCCCCAGATATTGCGCCATCCGATTATTACTTGTTCCATTCGACGGCACATGGTCTGGCTGATCAGCTGTTCCGCTCATATGAAGACATCAAAAAATTGCTTGATTCGTGGATGGCCTCAAAAGATGAACACTTTTACCGTAACGGTATTCGAGCTCTGCCAGAAAGATGGGAAAAAGTTGTAGCTAGCGATGGGCAATACTTTAAATGATTCATTTGTAACCATTTTTTCACAATAAAGTTGCATTTTCATCAAAAACAGAGAACTTAAGGCTGAACTATAATAGAAGAATGGTTTCGTACGACCACTTCCGAAACAGTGCGAATACAAAGGATTTGTATTGTGTGACCATAATAGCTTTTTGCTTCGATTCGTTAAGTTTTCGTTCACTTTTGCTCACTTACGAAAGAGCGAATGGATTCGCTCTTTCATAAGTGTACGTATGAAAATTTGACAAGCGGTCTCCCATCAAAGTACTAACTGCTCCCGATGATGCTTGATTTTGGTGATCGGACGAGAACTTTTGCTTCCGAACACATACGTCTATTATGGGCTACTTGAGCAATTGATAGTACTAAAGGAATCTTAAAGTAGGATTATGACATTAGCTTCCGATTGCTTCCGACTATTATAGTTCAGCCTTTAGTTGCGCACCTAATATATACATATATATAATTGCATGCATTTGCTTTTTCGTAAGTGAGCAAAAATGAACGAAAACTTAACGAATGGAAGCAAAAAGTTATTCTGGTCCAACAATACAAATTCTTTGTATTCGCATTGGTCGTACGAAACCATTCTTCTATTATAGTTCAGCTTTAAGTTATTAGCAAGTCTTTTTTTTTTTTGTTCTTTGTATGTACTCAGTCACATTTATTCCAGATTTTTCCTTTCTTTTACATACTTATGAGTCACAAATTATCTTATCTTCATATATTTCAATATTGTAGCATAATAATAACTACGCCCCCTAAAAATATGACGCAACAAATTCCGAAGTGACTTCATTCTGGCAGAATTTTGGTTCGAACTGTCCTTTCATTCGAGGTTCGTGTCTGGGACGAAGTCTCCACAGCTCATGTCAACGAAAGAGACGAATAATATCAGGGATAAAAGGGAATTATAACTGCAAGAATTATTTCTCTTGTTCCAGTGGTCGAAGAATTTGCTAGAAGTTTCTGGCTATCAGAAACTTCTGCTATATAAGGACAGATGGCGATCAAAAAAAGACAGTTGGTTTAGAACCGTGGCGAAGAGATTGGAAAAGTGATAATGGGCGAAGTTGTAATTTGGTGATAAATTGAAAGTTGAGAGTAAACAAGAAAAAGTAATTAGTTTGGATTTGTGAATTAAGTAATTGAAAGGAGATAAAGTGATTTGAGAGGAAAGAGACCTTGTAAGAAAAGAATTTGCAAAGAATAGTATAGTGTGAACTTGAATTGTTCTATAGACTAGAAAATAAAGAAATAAATTTCACAGAATATCGTTTTATCTACTCGAGCCGTAGCCAGCATATTACATTGGTGTCAGAAGCGGGATAAAACTTATTCTGTGAATAACTATTTCCGTGGTGTGAAATTGCACAAAAAAAAAAAAAAAAAACGATTTCTGTGTTGAGTTAATTAGTTGCGCAAAATGGGTCGCAAATTGGGAAAACTAACTATAACTCAACTAAAGGCAGAACTCAGTAAGCGGAACCTCGACACAACTGGGGGAAAAGATGCCCTGCTGATTCGTCTGGAAGAAGCAGTAACGCAGGAAGGTGAAAATCCGCACGACGTAGAGTTTGACGTGGAAGAGGAACCAGCAAGTACAGCAGCCGACCCGGGTATAACAAGTCTGCTCCTGCAACTTAAGTTAGTCATGGACGAACAAAAGACAGCAATAGAAGACCAAAGGAATTCTATAGAACTTAAGCTGGACGAACAAAAGAAAGCAATGGACGACCAAAAGAAAGCAATGGACGACCAAAAGAAAGCAATGGACGACCAAAAGAAAGCAATGGACGACCAAAAGAACTCTCTAGAACTTAAGATGGACGAACAAAAGAAAGCAATGGACGACCAGAGGAATTCTCTAGAACTTAAGCTGGACGAACAAAAGAAAGCAATGGACGAACAAAAGAAAGCTATAGACGAACAAAAGAATTCTCTAGATGCTCTGGAAAGTAAACTTGATGAGCAAAACAAGAACTTGGAATCCAAATTCGAAGTGATCGAAGAGAAAATCGAGAAGGTCGAGACGCAACTCGAAAAAGTCGAAACTAGATTCGATGAAAATTTTGAGAAACATGAAACTCAGTTCGGGAAGATAGAGACTCAGTTTGAAAAAGTAGAAAAGCAAGTCGAAAATCTTGCTAAGGAGCTCAGCAACGTGAAGAGACAGAAAGCACGGGAATATTCCACTGACGGTCTGAGAAGAAAGGAGATGCAGCCTCCTATCTTCGATGGTCAAACATCATGGCCAATTTATAAGAGGCAATTCGAAGCGGCCGCAATGACCAATAGCTGGGACGATGAAGAGAAGTCTATTGCACTCACGCTTGCACTGAGGGGTCCAGCTGCGGAGCTCTTGCAGACCATCCCGGAAGATAAACAGCAGAACTACGACTCTCTGGTTCAGGCTATCGAGATGCGGTTTGGGGATGAACACATGCAGCAGGTGTACAGGGTTCAGCTGCGTAGTCGAGTCCAGAAAAGGGGGGAAACGCTCCAACAGTTGCAAGCGGATATAGAGCGACTAGCCCATCTTTCATACCCTAAAGCCGGTGAGGAGCTTATCAACGAAATGGCGGTGGAAGCTTTTATTCAGGCCATAGAGGACAGACAACTGCAAATGGCTGTAAGGATGGCTGAAAAGCGAACACTCCCCGAGGCATTGGCATTCGCTTTGTCAATGAAGGCTGCGGACCAAGCATACCAGGGAATACACCGTGTCAGGGAAATGTCCGTCGTGGAATGCTCATGCCAGAGAACAGCCGTCATGGATGAAGACAGAGCTCGCGGAAGTCAAATCCGTTGCTGGAATTGCAACCAAACCGGACACCTACAACGGCAGTGCAGGAGTGCACCTAGACGAGGAAATTGTTCACATTGCGGAAGTAGGAGAAGCAGAGAGGAAGCATCTGGCGGTGATAACATCCATCCTGTCAGTCAGACTTCCCAAAACCAGCAGTCGGGAAATGCGTAAGGACCAACTTCGCGGGGCAGAAGTTGGTTACTGGAATCGAGGCCCCCAGGACCACCATTCAAGTTTCGCAAACCAAACGGGGTAACAAGAGCCTGACAGTGGAGGCACTAATCAACGAGAAGAAGTGCGTAGCCACCATCGACACAGGTGCCACTGCCTCCATTGTAAGAAGAGATATCGTCAAAAGCTCCTGGCTGCACAACACCAACAGCTACTGCCTGAAGACTGCAACAGGGGAAATGGCGAAGGTATTTGGAGAAGTTCGTCTTACGATTACTCTGGCAGGACTGACGTTCTCCCATGCGTTTCTGGTGGCAGATATATGCGACGAGTGCATCATCGGAGTAGACTTCATGAAAGCAAATGAAGTAATCTTGGACATCGGGATGCAAGTACTGAGGTATCGAAATGTGGAGATTCCGATGGTGTACGGAAATGAGAATGCCGTAACTCTCAGGACAGTCATCAGCAAAGACGAAGTTTTGCCGCCGTCTTCAGAGACAATCATTTGGACGAAGCTGGAAGGTGATCTTGGGAGCCACCGATTCTACATAGTAGAACCAGACCCGGAGAAGAATTCTCAAGACTACATCGTGGGAAAGACGTTAGTCGAACCAAAGAACACCATGGTTCCAGTGAGGGTTTTGAACGCAAGACCACACACTGTCAAACTAAGGCGAGGGGAGGTGACTGGAAAATGCACGCCGATTACCGCCGTCGCAACAATATCTGAACGTGATGCTCCAAAACTTCTCCCATCACCTTGGACAGCGGAAGTGAGAGAGACGATTCTCCAGTCCAGTGAGCTGAATCAGGAGCAGCGAACTATGGCAGAGAATCTTATCAATGAGTACGCTGATGTATTTGCCTCACAGGACGGAGAATACGGCCGAACACACCTGGTACAACATCGAATAGACACTGGTGATACTAGACCAATTCGTCAGCCTGCTAGGCGCCTTCCATTGGCAAAGCAGACAGAAGTTGCAGAGATGGTGTCGGCAATGGAGAAAGAAGGTCTGATTGAAAGTTCCAAAAGTCCGTGGGCATCACCGGTTGTACTGGTTAAGAAGAAAGATGGCAGCACGCGGTTCTGCGTGGACTATCGGCAGCTCAATTACGTCACCAAGAAAGACAGCTACCCTCTGCCACGGATTGACGACACGCTAGACACACTATCAGGAGCCCGATGGTTTTCCACTCTTGACTTGAAGAGTGGCTACTGGCAGGTACAGATCCATCCAGAAGACCGGGAGAAAACCGCCTTCACCGCAGGAAATGGGCTATGGCAATTCACGGTAATGCCATTCGGGCTGTGCAATGCTCCGGCGACTTTCGAGCGATTGATGGAATGTGTCCTGCAAGGGTTAACATGGAAAACCTGTTTGGTATACTTGGATGATGTCATCGTCGTAGGAAAAACGTTTGCGCAACACCGAGACAATCTAAGGGATGTGTTTCAAAGGCTTCGAAGTGCCCACCTGAAGCTCAACCCCAAGAAGTGCGCCCTGTTTAGAGCGGAAGTCAAGTACCTGGGACACATAATTTCAGCGAAAGGAGTGAGAACCGATCCGGAGAAGGTCGAAGCGGTGAAAAACTGGCCAGTCCCCAAAGACAAACACCAACTAAGGAGCTTCCTGGGCCTAGCCACCTACTACAGACGGTTCGTGAAGGATTTTGCCGGGATCGCAAAGAACCTGCACCAGTTGACGGAAAAGGGAAAACAATTCAAATGGTCAATTGAGTGCGAGAAGAGCTTCAAGGCACTTAAACAACGGCTATGCGATGCCCCGATACTGGCTTACCCCACTCCCGGGGAAACGTTCGTTGTGGATGCAGATGCTAGTAATGTCGGGGTAGGAGCCGTACTCTCCCAGGTGCATGACGGCCAAGAGAAGGTGGTTGCGTACTTCAGCAAGGTGCTCTCTAAGCCAGAAAGGAACTACTGCGTGACAAGGCGGGAACTTCTAGCTTTGATCTTGGCTACGAAGCATTTTCACAAATACCTCTACGGGAGGAAGTTCGTTCTTCGCACAGACCATGCAGCCTTAAAATGGCTATTACAGTTCAAGAGTCCTGAGGGTCAGGTCGCAAGATGGATCGAAAGGCTGCAAATCTACGACTACGAAATACAGCATCGTAAAGGAAAACTCCACTCTAATGCGGATGCACTGTCCCGGAGACCATGCAGAACGGATTGTAAACATTGTGCGCGTCAGGAAGAACGGGAGCTGGTTTCCATCCAAAGAATGAGAGCCGAACCTATCGCCGGCTGGAGCGTAGATGAGATCCGGAACGCTCAGAAGGAAGACCCGGATATCAAGCCGATTCTGGCCTGGAAGGAGAACATGGAGAAACCGGATCATCAGGACATCTCTCACAGAAGCCCGACCTTAAAGGCATATTTTGCGCAGTGGGACTCCCTCCATGTCCAAGAAGGTGTTCTGAGAAGAAAATGGGAATCCTCCGACGGAAAGTCGTTTGTAATGCAGCTTGTCGTACCGCGGACGAGGGTCAAGGAGGTGTTACAGGAAATGCATGGCGGGGCGACCGGAGGCCACTTGGGAGTGAATAAGACGCTAGAAAAGGTACGAGAACGTTTTTATTGGTTAAAAGCGAAGGAAGATATCGAAGACTGGTGCAGAAAATGCGACGTGTGTGCAGCTAGCAAGGGTCCGAGAATCAAAACTCGAGGTAAGATGCACCAATACAACGTGGGAGCACCTTTTGAACGAATCGCCATTGACATCGCAGGACCCTTTCCGGAAACCGACAATGGTAATCGGTATATCCTCGTAGTGATGGACTACTTCAGTAAGTGGCCGGAAGCGTTTCCGATCCCTAACCAGGAAGCCAGAACCGTGGCGGAGCAGATCGTCTACAATTGGGTTAGCAGATTCGGTGTGCCCTTGGAATTGCATTCTGACCAAGGGCGGAACTTCGAGTCAAGAATCTTCCAAGAGATGTGTCAACTACTCGGAATCAAAAAGACAAGGACAACCCCGCTTCATCCACAGTCGGACGGTATGGTGGAGCGTTTCAATAGGACTTTGGACGAACATCTCTCGAAGGTCGTAGGTGACTACCAACGGGATTGGGACCGGCAGATTCCCTTGTTTTTGATGGCCTATAGAAGTGCCGTGCATAGCACTACTCGACATACGCCGTTCGAAATCTTATTTGGTCGAATAGCTCGTTTACCCAGTGAGGTGAAATTTGGATCTCCTACCAATGAGCCCAGAAATGAAGAAGAGTACGTGGCGGACCTTAGGGAAAGGCTTAGGGACATACACCAAAGGACCAGAAGCCAGATTAAGATGACGAGCGACCGCATGAAGACCAGGTATGATGCCAAGGCAACAACGTCAGGATTCCAGGAAGGAGATCTGGTGTGGCTGTATAATCCCCATCGCCAAAAGGGGAAATCACCTAAATTACAGCGGAACTGGGAAGGTCCCTACAGAATAGTAACCCGCATCAACGATGTTGTCTACCGCATCCAGCGAGGACCGAGGGCCAAAATGAAAGTGGTTCATGTGGACCGACTGAGTCGATACAATGGCCGAAATGAGGATGCACTTGTTCGGGACGAACATGTCTAAGAGGGGGGCAGTGTAGCATAATAATAACTACGCCCCCTAAAAATATGACGCAACAAATTCCGAAGTGACTTCATTCTGGCAGAATTTTGGTTCGAACTGTCCTTTCATTCGAGGTTCGTGTCTGGGACGAAGTCTCCACAGCTCATGTCAACGAAAGAGACGAATAATATCAGGGATAAAAGGGAATTATAACTGCAAGAATTATTTCTCTTGTTCCAGTGGTCGAAGAATTTGCTAGAAGTTTCTGGCTATCAGAAACTTCTGCTATATAAGGACAGATGGCGATCAAAAAAAGACAGTTGGTTTAGAACCGTGGCGAAGAGATTGGAAAAGTGATAATGGGCGAAGTTGTAATTTGGTGATAAATTGAAAGTTGAGAGTAAACAAGAAAAAGTAATTAGTTTGGATTTGTGAATTAAGTAATTGAAAGGAGATAAAGTGATTTGAGAGGAAAGAGACCTTGTAAGAAAAGAATTTGCAAAGAATAGTATAGTGTGAACTTGAATTGTTCTATAGACTAGAAAATAAAGAAATAAATTTCACAGAATATCGTTTTATCTACTCGAGCCGTAGCCAGCATATTACAATATATTGAATGATTACGAGATGAGACAACTTTGAGAAGCTCTTTCGTTTCACTATTGCCAACCTGTAAGAAGGAAAGAGAATAGATTTTCTTAAAAGTTTCTAGTATATCCACTCTTGAGGCCTGATGACATACATACATATATACATATACTCAGCTTTCGATTCTCCAACTACAGAAGAAAATAGCACACCATTTAAAAAAATAACGTATTTGAAAATAGAGAGAGAGAGAGAGACAGAGAAGGTAATAATTTATTTATTGGTTTTAAATGAATTTTGTAAAGAAGGAAATTAATATACATATATATATATATATTGTTGTGCCTGGGTCGGCTGTACACTTTTTTTTTCTAAAAGGAAAAAAAATATGCTATGATGTGTCCTCGGGCCGGAATAAATTGGTAGGTTGTGTGAGATCCGGTATTACCGGTGGACGAGGTGAATTCACAATGCAGGAACACAATAGCCAGAAATTCAGCAACCACTTTGATTATTTTCATGAGATTAGAAAATATAACCGAGAGTAGTATAATATATGAGAGTACTTAGTAACTTTATTTAATATGAAAAGCAAATGCTAAGATTTTTACAATATTCGTACAGTGTCTGATTAACTTCTTCACCTCGTTTTTGTTTTGCAGCTCTATTAATAATATTTTATTGCTGACACAGTGGAATAAATATTTCACCTGAAATTTGTCGTTCGTTTGTTATTGCTGATTGTGCGTCTACTGTATTGTCGGTGTTCGGTATCACTGTCGTTCATTTGTTTGACCTAGTTTTTTATTTTGCTGACATTCTATATGAGCCATCCATAACACGTCCCCTTTTAGACACATCTAAGGATTTTTTATTCTAAGATTGGACTTTGCTGTTTGCATCTCGAAATCTTCTGTTGATTGTTCTAACGTGTTGGCCACTCTAAGGGTTACCTCGGGGTTTATTCTGTTACTTCTGTTGAAACATCTGCTAAATAATGCCATTGTAGTTCTTCCGGAGTTACACTTTCACATCGAGTAGGCTATGAGTAATATGCTTACGACTCCAAATATTGACATCAACATACCTTGTGAACGTTCTGGTATTTTTTCTAATGTCTTTGACCAAAAGCTTCTTTGACGTTGTATCTCTACAGATAAGTCTTGTAGTTCATGTATATCTTTCGCAGTTATTTTAGACATTGGCTCTTGTGTGATTACAATATCTCGTAATTTTGTATTTACGCAACAGTCTTCCAATTCTCCATAGGAATATTTATCCCGTAGTAGTATTTTAGCATCATTGTCCAAAGTTTTAATAGTCGTGTCGTACGTGTCTAATTTATTATTAGTTATTACATTTACATATATAGCTTGTTTCATCAGCGATCGTATACAAAAATGAATTACTTTTAATTTTATGGAAAATTTTTACTTTTGAATTTATTACTTTAAGCACAGATAATAAACTACCCAGATGTCTTATTCATATGGGAAGAAGTGATATATGAAAACGAAATTCACTAACAAATAAGCTTAAACTTCTCACAAATGGGAAAAAAACAGAACACAGAACATTTGTTTTTTCTTCTCATTTTTTAGTCCATAGTGTCACTCACACATACCATTGTTTACCTTCACTTCAAAAAATAAACCAAAAAAATATTTTGGGTGACTGCGGTCACGGAGTTCTGATGCCGACACGTTGGTAGGATGGATATGGAGTATCTGTATAGATCCTATATATATAGTATGTGCAAATGGTTGGGCTTATGTTATGTGCTTGTTATTTTGTCTCTATGTTCAGAAATTGATTAAATAAATAAAACTCTGTAAGCTTTGTGGACACAAATTTGCTCTGAAAATGGGTATGAATATGAGTTTTGCATACTGCATTTTATATATATGCACTTAAAATAACTGATCACTGCTCTTGGACTACTTAAGTGAAGGTGACTAATCTTCAAAATTATTATAAAAAAAAACTAACTAACTTCACAAAATAATGATTAACTTAAATTAGTTTAGCATTAAATTGCTATTAAATCACCTTAATCATAACATACATTGAACCAATTCGGAAAATGTATATTTGTTGCCTTTACGAGTATACATTCTTTGATTATATTTTCTTTTAAGTTAGATGCAAAAGGTAGTTTTCGAAAGTATTCGGAAAATATTTGTGCATGAAGATGGCATACTTAAACATCTTTTTCTGACGGCCATAAGAGAACCGTATTTTCTTTTAAATTTTCATATTCTTTTAATTTTATCAATACTTCCGCTAGATCGAAATTCTGTTTGTCCTTTGACGTTTCTTCAGCACAATTTTCACAGATTTTATTAATTTTTTTTATTGTCTTAAAGATGCAATATCCGACAAATTATCTTGTAGCTAGGTCGTTGACCTGCGGTACCTTGACCGATATTGCGTCTTCATCTGGTGGATTAACTATATTGTTCTTATTCATGTTATTTTCAAAACATTTCTTATTCTTAAGAATGTCGTAATTTTGTGATAGCTCTTGGGTAAGTATTATTTGTTCTTCTATATCACTCTGCAAAATAGCATTCCAATCCACCTGTAGATATTCCGAATCGTCTGCTTCGCAGTTGGAACATTTCGATTTGAATGAAAATTTTATCGATATAACTTTGGCTAGCAGGGAGTTAAATTCGGAAACATTTGGATAACTTTTATTAATATTCCGCGCTCTTATTTTACCGAATAAGTTCTCTAACGGATCTTGATTAAATTTATTTACCTAAATGTAATATAAATCAATATGATCCATGAATCAGTCGCAATCGTTTTTCTAGATATAGAAGGGGCATTTAACAATGTGAAAACTCAAAAAATTGTGGAGGCACTCTCGATACACGGTAATAACCAAATAATAAACAATTGGCTAGAACACATGCTTACAAACCGCATTATCACAACTTCACTGGGAGACGAAATAAGAAGGGGAACCGTCCGTACGGGAACACCACAGGGGGAATAATATCACCTTTTCTGTGGGTGCTCACAATGGTTAACCTTTTAAAAGCACTGGATGGAACTTGTGCGAAATGTGTAGCGTACGCAGATGAAGTAGCCGTTCTGATAAGAGGTAAGCACCTCAACATCATAAAAGAGCTTATGCAAAACACCCTTCGAATCATAAAAGAATGGGCGGAGGAGAGTGGGAAGTCATGGGGCTTGAAACCGAAACAGGTCCACTGGATATACGAATGCGTAATAAAACCTACCATCTTCTACGGTGTAGTTGTATGGTGGCCAGGGATGAGCAAAAAGTATGCAAGAGACTTGCTAACTAAGGTGCAACGTATGGTCTGCCTGGGTATTACAGGAGCACAATCCTCAACACCAACCGCGGCCATGGAAGCGATACTAAACATTCTACCAATGCACCTCGAAGCGAAGAAGATTGCCGGCATTTCAGCCTCACGGCTCAAAACTATCGGCCATTTCATCGGTGGTGCAAATACGGAACATCGAAAAATCACCGAAATGATAAGAGTAATGACACCACTCATCGATTGCCCCAGTGATGTTGTTGGAAAATCGTATACGTTCTCCAACAACTTCGAAACAATTTTGCCCGCAAGAGATTGAACTTGCTGAACTGAACACGGATAATACAATAGGGGTCCCTCTGACGACTATTAAAACAATAATCAGTGAAAAGATACGACAAGAGTTCAATAACTACTGGACGAATCTAGACACGTGCAAAGTGGCTAGATCTGTAATAACTAAACCGAGTAACAACACAGCAAAAAGAGCTCTTAACTCAAGCAGAACACAATTGAGATTGATGGTGGGACTTTTAACAGGGCACATCAATCTCAATAAACATTCGTTCAGACTCGGGACAGCTGATACAACAATCTATGCCAACTGTGAGAAGAAGGAGGAAGATACAGAACACTTCCTCTGCCACTGCCTTGCTACAGCGAGGCTAAGACTGAAAATTCTGGGATCTCCAAGGATTCCGGATATTACACACCTCAGTAAGAAAGGAATCGGGGATATATTGGAGTTCGCCAGACGAACACTACGGTTCCCCGATCACTATACGATATAGTTTCCCGTTGATACTACTCATGATCAGACCTAAATCTTCTCAACACATAATTCCCAAAGCACAGCACTATTCCCTACAGTTACATAGATGAGGGGAACACAACGGGCCCAATGGAGGCCTAAGTGAAGACCATAAGCTCACCCACTTATACCAACCAACCTTACTGCAAAATAAGAGACTCACATGCACACATGGTAACTCATTCAATACTTCATTTAAGAACTAGATGTAACCCGATTTCATTAATAAAAATAAGTTAACGTGATTTCGTCATTTGTTAACATCAGCCAAACAAAAGAGCAACCAGCATACAACCCCTTTTTGGGTTTGAGGTGATTCAAAACAATTGCAACAATAAACATCTTTCAACTAGCAAGGTGACAAATACATGTGTACTTACATACATACATTTCTCACCACAAATTGCATTTCTGCGCAATTGCTCGTGACTTCATATTTGTTCGAACCATTTCGATACCAAAATCACTTATTGGACATTTTGAATATTGCCCTAGTATCGCGTTCTTCCGTTGGTCATTATTTTCATCAGATTTAGCAACACTTCGTTTTAACAAGTGAGAAGGGTAAGCATTTTTTTTTAAATATTTCTTTCCAATAAAGGCATTCTTAAAATGTTTGCTGAATATATAGGGTATTTAGGCTTTTTATGTGTTCCCGAGACACCTCTGTTGAAGCTAGCCATTCATCGTATTTAACTGTTCCTTTTTTTAAGAAATTTAAATAATTTTCCATCAGGCAATTCATTTTTGGTTATAGAACAGTGTGCAATTGCGCACTTCGTTCTTTTCCAGGACATTTTTTCCTTGGAGACAATTTTCTTATGCCTTTTAATTTTTTAGTATATGTATGTAATATACATATATGTATGTTGGTAATTAACCTGAAAATTTAAATGATTGATATTCAAGTAAAATTTCACAAAGTTTCTCTTCATACACAACGCATACGCGTTAGCAAAACTTCCATTCATGAAAGTTTATTCTTTTGCTGCGGTGGTATGGAAATCACACCGTCATGTATCTTCATGCCCCTTCCCGCATACCCCTTTACACTTCATCATCTCGTTCGTTTCCATGTCACAACAGACGATGAGAAAAAGAACTTTTCCCACACGAGCGAACGGAGTGAGGAAAAAGAAAAAGCTTTATTTGTGGTACTTATTCTGAAAATCTCTGTCTGCCAGGACAAAAATATGCTTAATTTTTTTATATGGGCGTGCGACATCTGGGTAGTTTATTATCTGTGCTTTAAGGTCACAATTATATGCTCTGTTTCTTATAAAAATATTTACTTCAGCTTGACCGCTGATAAGTGTTCAAACTACTCTCTACGGAAAGCCTTGAAGTCCATAAGGAAACCCGTAATGCACTCGCCACCAATAAGGAAAGATAACGGCGAATGGGCAAAAGGAGACAAAGAGAAAGCGGAATTATTTGCTGAACATTTAGGGGAAACGTTCAAGCCATTCGATGGACAACCATTGATCGAAGATCCGAATGCAAATACGGCACACGACAACTTTAAATTAAAAACTGTATCCCTGTCCGAACTTCGAATGACAATAAGAAAATTTAAAAATAACAAGGCTCCAGGATATGATTTAATCACTGGCGAAGTTTTGAAGGAGCTACCGAAAAAAGCGTTAGTTAAGTTACTCTATATTATAAATGCTTCATTGAGACTTCTATATGTTCCAAGGCAATGGAAAGTCGCCGAAGTAATAATGGTTCCGAAACCGGGGAAATATGCAAACGACAAGAAGTCATATAGACCCATTTCGCTTCTGCCGATAATATCTAAGGTCTTTGAGAAACTTCTGCTAAAAAGATTGCACCCAGTAATTGAAGAAAGACGATTGATCCCGGATCATCAGTTCGGGTTTCGGGTTAAACAATACACAATCGATCAGGTGTATCGAATAACAAATGAAATTTAAAAAGCTCTAGAAGGGAAAAAGATATGCTCTACCGCTTTTCTCGACGTATCGCAATCGTTCGACAAGGTATGGCACGAAAGCCCGATATATAAGCTAAGGGTAATCTTACCAGATAAATTCTACAGAATATTGGAATCTTACCTTAATAACAGACTCTTTCGTGCTAAACATGGGGCAGAATATTCGGAATTCAAAGAAATCCATTCCGGTGTTCCGCAAGGAAGCGTTCTCGGCCCAACCCTGTTCCTGCTCTACACAAGAGGTATACCACAAGATGAAGGGACTGTCGTAGCAACGTTCGCAGGCAACACGGCTATCCTCGCAACAGATGAGTCAGTCGAATCATCAACTGGAAAACTCCAACGAGCTTTAAACGAAGTATGCGAGTGGACAAAGACCTGGAAAATCGTCCTTAACGAGACCAAGTCAACGCATGTCAATTTTACGCACAAAAAGATAAACAACTTACATATTTCCATTAACTCGGTACAAATACCGTATGCAAACGAGGCAAAATATCTAGGAATGACACTAGACGCAAAACTTAAGTGGAAGCCACATGTTAAAAAGAAGCGCGACGAGCTCGAAATCAGACTTAGAGAAATGTACTGGCTACTCGGGAGATACTCGAAGTTAAGCGTATACAACAAACTGCTTCTGTATAAGCAAGTGCCAAAACCATCTTGGATATACAGTATACAACTTTGGGGTTGTACCAAGCCAAGCATTATGACTGTTCTGCAAACATTCCAAAACAAAACACTAAGAGCAATTGTGAATGCTCCATGGTATATAAGGAATAGTGATATTCACAGAGATCTAGGAATTGCTACCGTGAGGGATGAAGTAACAAACTTTGCTCACAAATTTCGTACTCACCTTCATGATCATTGCAATAATGAAATAATCCGTACTCTGGACGTGACAAACCTCGAGGCCGACTACAAAGAACAAGACCGTACGATCAGGAGCAGTAAGGGAAACAGGATGTAATGACGGTATTAGTAGGTGCCTTCGCTGGAAAGCTACCTACCTAACGCGATTAACACTACAGAAGCGTAAACTACTTGTTAAGGTAACTTAGTCGTAGTCACCACAAAACGGAAAAAAATGAGAGGAACGAATTTCCTACTACTATGAGCACGACCGGCCGGTTCTCATAGTGCCTCTCTGGGGGGCGAGGTTTAGCCTGTAGGCATATACTGGCCGACACTTATGAATTATCAGGTCAGATATATGAATCGGGTATAACCAATGGTACGGGCCATTGGTATCTTTTGAAGATTCCTGCACCTCCAGGCGCAAGCAAAAAAAAAAAAGAACTTCACAATTGGAATCGCTTAGGGTGCTCTTAAGTAGTTGTGGTTGACAAACAAACATTTTGTTAACAAATTTACAGTCTGCTAATCATTTTTTACACTATATTCTTCTCTATTTTTATCAACGAATAAGTACTTATAATTTAACGTTAAGATCAATATTCCATTACCAACAATTTTCGATATAGTGACTATTTCATATATGTCATAATTTTCTTTTGATACTGTTGGTACATTAATATAAATAATTATGTTTTGTTCTCGAGTAAATGATTTCTGAATAATTTTCTGTACTTGGCTATTGCAAAAATTTTATTATGTTCTAGATCTCTTAGTTCGCTACGTAAGTCGGCTGGTTCGATAATTCGTGGATGCAGGATTCCGGCTTTGGATAAATAATAAACTATCGATAATTTGTTCTATTTCTAGATCTAGCTGCAATATTTTATGTTTAATTTTACTTGATATTTTCTCGAAATAAGAAGTGATGAGGATGGTTCAATTGATGTTGGCTTCATTGGCATTGACTTTATTGAGCTCGATTATAACATCGTCAATTTTGCTCATGGTAACTTTACTATTCTTTACGCTTTCTAATACCTGTTTGGTTAAAAGACTTAACATTTTTACATTTTCCTCCATGCCATCCTTGATACGTTTTTCATTTCCAGATACGCTCTGGACTGCTTTGTAGTAATATTCGGCGCCCTCGTTGTCCATGGTTCCGAAGAGTACTTTAAATACTGAGCCGATTACACTAACTAATCCGCGTTTTCCTCTCTTCGGTTTTCCAACTATTCCTGAAATTATTCTATTCTTGTATTGTCGTCCCCTTCCCCCGTTTCTTGCATTGGTCAAATTAAGTCAACCATAATTTTCTCCAAAGCCCTGTTAGCTGAGCTGACAATTGTCATTGGGTTTCTTGTTGGTGCTCTATTTACTTTCTCGGTTTGGCATTGAGGACATTGAAAGAAACGTACGGAGCGTTTTCCGTTCGCCAACCTAGAACCTCTACGTTGAGCGGTAGGAAGATACCGGTTGACAATAAGGGTACCGGCTTTTGCTGTATGTCGACAACGTTAGTAACGAAAACCGTCAGCTAGTAACTGTCAGCTGGTAACCGTCGATGCGAACTGTATTGACAACTACTTTTGAGTCGAGAAATGGAGAAAGAAAACGAGCAGAGTTTTGCAACAAGATGATTTACAACGAAATGCTTAAGGCTTTTATTTTCTCTTGGCTTAAATACAATCTTTTGTAAACGGTTTATTCAAAATTCAAAAGCTTACAAATTTTGGTGAATTTAATTTGCATAAGTTTTGGTGAATTTGATTTACAAAAATTATAGCAAAGTTGGCGCGAAATTTGAATAGTTGGTGACCTTGCCCCAACATTCCGCCCCCTTTGAAAGCACTCCCTTTCAAGACGGTATTAGCGTCAGTTTATGAATGGGCCGTCTGGTGTTTCCTTTCGGAGTTTGAATGTCAGCGACTCGAACCCTTCTGTCTTTTCCTTGGACGACGTTGGTAATTCTCCCCATAAGCCATTTTTGAGGGGAAACGTTGTCTTCATGGATGATGACTACGCTGCCAATGGTGACGTTTGGGCTTGGAGATGTCTACTTCGCTATGCCCTGCAGTTCGTGGGTGTACTCGGCTGACCATCTTTGCCAAAAGTGATTTTTGACGGCATTTATTCGCCGCCATCTATGGATGTAGCTGATGTCGGGAACCTCTGCTTATTCTGGAGCGGCCTTCAATGACGAACCGATGAGTAGATGTGCGGGAGTGAGAGCTTCGAGGTCATTGGGGTCGGAGGACATCGGAGTAATTGGCCTCGAATTCATCACCGCCTCGATCTCCACCAACGCTGTTGACAACTCCTCGAACGTTAGTTTTGCGCCGCTCAAGCTCCGATATAAGTGACTTTTCGCTACCTTCACTGCCCCTTATTTTCCCATTAGTTTGAATGCACTTGATTTCATCCGCAAAGGAGTTCTGTTGTATGACGTGAACGATTCGAATAAGTTCATTGTCTAACTCTTCTTCAGTTAAAAATCCATTTGGTTGCAATACTGGATTTTGCAGCCGACTACCAAATTTTATAACATACGAAAAAACTCGAAGCAATTTTGTGTAGGAACTATATTTGTTTATTACTTCCAGCAAGTAATTTGGTTCTGATTTTTGAGAGATCAGCACTGTTTTTCTCTTTTCCAGTGATGCTTCGTCTGAAGAAAGCTGAATTTCAACAGCAGATGACCATTTGTCCTTACTTTCTCCTAAGAAACTTGGACACGCAAACCATACTCAGACCTTTAACTCCTCTACCGTGCACCCTCTCGATACAATGTCAGCCGGATTTTCGTGTGTTGGAATGTGCCTCCAGACGGTATCCTGTGTTTCTTCTTGAATTTCGGCTACACTATTTCCCACGAAGGTACTTAGTTTGGAAGAGTGTGCAGTACGATAGAAGAATCCGTCCACAAGTAGACTTCCGAATGAGTTCCACAGAATACATTTCGAATCTTTGCCCAAAGTTTGGACCACAGATGAGCTGCGAATAGCTCCAGCCGAGGAAGATGTTCTTTCTTTGCGGGTGCTACCCTGGATTTTGCAACCAAAAGCTTGACCTGTACTGCTCCCGAGCTATCAGTGGCCCTAAGGTAAATGCAACAACCATATGCCTGTATAGATGCATCCGCGAAACCGTGGATCTGGTAGGTTGCCTTATTGGCAATTAGAGCGAATAGAATATTTCTTCAGAGGTACAGAAATATTCTTCAGAGAATGTAAATCAACCATAAATTGACGCCACTCAGTATCGTTGGTTTGTGGAATGGACGCATCCCAATCTAACCTTTCGATCCATAACTTTTGTAGGATTATCTTAGCCTTGATAATTATGGGGCTAAGCATGCCCATTGGATCGAAGAGTGAAGATGACAGTGAAAGAATAGATCTCTTGGTGTACTTGGGATATGTGCGATTGGGTGTCTATGTAAAATTAAACTCGTCGCTAGAGGGTTCCATGCTATCCCTAAAGTACTGACAAGATTGGAATCAGTCATGCTAATTTGCTTACTTTGAGCATTCACTGCTCTTACAACCCTGGGATTGTTGCTGTTCCATTTGGCTAACTCAAATCCTGCCGACTTCAATATTGCAACAACTTCGTTCTGTATTTGAATCACGGTATCTATATCATCAGCTCCAGTTAACAGATCATCGACGTAAAAGTCTGACTGAAGGATGCGAGAACCCAGTTTGAAAGTGTCCTTGTTTTGTTCGCTTAAATAACGCAGACAGCGAATAGCTAAAAACGGAGCTGACGTCGTGCCATAGGTTACTGTATTGAGCTGGTATGTCTGAATAGGTGTTTTTTTTCATTTTCCCTCCAAGAGATATACTGAAACCTTCGATGCGCTGGGTGTATCATAACTTGCCGATACATCTTGACGATGTCTGCGGTGAAAAGCGTAGTCCCTGACCAAGTTTAACATGACCCACTTGGAGCAAGTCAAAGAACGCTTCGGCACCTAGCAATAAATCAATTGTCGATGGTTGATTGAAATACTCATTCACGAGCTCGAGATTTCTGGGAAGGTTCCAGTTGGAGATGCTTAGCGCTGCTTCCGGTAATCCAGTAATCGATGGAGCAATAAGGAATTCCAAGGACACCTCAAAATTGTTATACCTGGATCGGATTGTAGTTTGAGTCTGAAAACTAATCTTAGTTTCAGATTCTCCTATTCCAACGATATCCACACTCTTTCTTGTTTTTTGTAAGAAAAGTGATTTCGCAAATTTGATTTAAATATGTAGTCTTTGCTTTGACAGACGATTTCTGAGTCGACTCCGATCGAAGTTGTTTGCTATCCCGCGCTTCGAGGTACTGGCAACGTTTACTTAAAACATTCCGTCCACTCAGGAAGGGCTTCGTAGTCCAACTGCCCATCCCATTTTGACTGTGTCTCCGGATCCACCTTTGACATGGCAATATGTATGATGATAGCGTTGCATATGTTTTCAAATGAACCTAGTGTCTGCAAGGAGTTGAATAGCGCCGAAATATTGTCCACCAGACACCTTAATGAAACTGCGGAAGCTTTGGGAACTTTGGGTAGTTCGAATACGGAAATGTATTCTAAGAATATCAGGCAATCGTTATCGTAACGTTCCTTTAGCGTGGCGATCGCCTTTGCGTAGTTCTCTTCAGTGACCTGGAAGGCCTTGACTGTACTAAAGTTTGATCACTCAAACATGTCAGCAAGTGATGGAACTTTTCAATCGTAGTCAGACTTGGATCATTGTCCACGAGTGTTTTGAATGAACTAATCAAATTTTTGTAGTCCGAATATTTCCCACTAAACTTTGGTAGTCGAAGTTTCGGTAGATGGTTGACTGAGTGCGGAACTGCAAAAGTTGTCTCCGCTACACTCATACATCTGCCTGTTCCCAAAAGCGAAAGTATTTTTGTTTCTGTGGAAACGTACAAATCTTCTAGTTCCCCCCGACTGGTAAAAAAAAAACCTGCTTGAAATATGACTCTAAGATCCCTAGGTGGCATTCTAATTCAGTAGCATTGCGCGTTTCTGCTTTCGTATCTACGTAATTCTTTATCCTAGTCATACTTCCTTTCGTACTTGCGCGTTGTTGCTTCAACTCATCGATCGCTGAAGCTAGTTGCTGTGTTTCAGTTGAATTACCTGGCATCCTAACTATTCGTACAAATTGTATGAGGAATTACGAAAATGAACGAAGTGAATCGAAAACTAACTAATCGAAGCGAAGCTTTCCTTCGATTAGATGAACAAAATCCAAGATGAGTTAAAAAGTACTGGCAGTACTGAATCGCAGCAATTTGGAGCAGTGACAACACTGGCCCTGTTTGGAACACAATGACGTCACCAGACACGAAGGCTCGTGGTATTATTGACGGGAAGGTATTATTAAACCTTCCCGTCATCAACGCCCCCACAACAAATGTCAAAATGGATACGTTGAATTCATTTTTTTTGGTATATATTAACAAGACGATGTGTACATAAGAAAAAACCTTCTAACATTAAATTTAACTCTATTTTATAACGTAGATAGAATCGGTGGTTTTTTTTCTTCTCACAGTTGCTCTAGCGCTTTTTCTCATATACTGCTGTTCAAGCGCACGGTTATAAGTTCCTTCTCAGCAATTTTCTATATATCGAAGTGATCAGTTTTGCATGTCCTTGGGTGCGTGGACACTTATACTTGCCAAAGATTTTTTATCTCATAGTTTATGGCATAGTCGCCAACATTTGGTCCTATCGAGCCGGATTTATCTCAAACGTGTGTGCGCGCTTTAAAATTTCCAAATAGACAATAAAAAAGTGAATTTAAAATTAACAACATTCTAAGACATTTTGAGTGTGGAGTGTGTACGTGTGTGAATACATCGGTATCAATCGGTATCCATCGTTTTGTGTCACTTTCTTCTGAGAAGCGAGGAAAACCCACCGAAGTCCAATCCATCCCAGGCAACAGCAGCGGCATCACCATCAGCCATCACAACAAGTTTCCAGACGGATTCCGGAGTCGCAAAATTCGATTATCACTGGCTGTACGTCAACTCGGACCGAGTACTTCATCCTACAAGTAAGTGGAAATTTGTTTTTTCTTACTTTTTTTGTATAAATACATATCAAATTAAAAAAAAAAATAAAATAAAAAATACATACGAAATGAGTAAGGGTGTGTTATCAAGTGCGCTGAAACAGCTTGAGAAGGATGTCGTAAACTTCGGTAAGATGGGTGCAAGTAAACGTACATCAAATTACTTGGCAGGTCGTCTTTCATTGCTGGAGAAGACAATAGAGTAGGCCACTACCCAGTTTGAGCGTCTCCTAAGTGACGACGAGGCAAAAAATCTGGAAGTTGAGACAATCTTCGAGAAAATCAGGGATTGTTACTTCGACTATCGAGGCAGTTTGCTGGATGCGATAGAGAGAATTCAGCCTGTGACGAAACCCGAGGACACCAAACTGCTAGAGGCACCGGCTAACACATCCAGGAGGGCGGATAACAAGCTACCGAAAATTAACTCGCCAGTCTTCTCGGGGAGTTATGAGACGTGGCGAGCCTTCCGCGATTTATTTGTCTCACTGATCCACCGCAATGCGTCACTGTCAGAAATAGAAAAAATGCATTACCTAAAGTCAACGGTATCCGGCCGAAAAACTTCTTACTCACCTGGGGATTGACAAGGGGAATTATTCAAAGGCGTGGAGCATTTTGACCGAGAGGTATGATCACACACGGTTTCTCGACAATACGCAGTTGAAGTGCTTGTTCAACCAGCCGTCAGTGATCCAAGAACGAGCCGAGTCAATCAAGGAGTTGTTGGATATATCGGCAGAGGTAGTACACAGTCTAGATAATTTAAAGGTTCCTGTCGAGCACTGGGATGTGGTGCTCATTTTTATCCTGCTGCAAAAACTGCCAACAAAAACTCAGCAGCTTTGGGAGGAGAAGCTTGGTTCCAAAACTGACCCCAAGGAACTGCCGACGTTTACGGAATTTAAACAATTTCTGGAAACTAGGTTCCGCACTTTAGAAGCTGTCACCCATCAGGTCTGATTATCAGCAGACTCCTCACGAAGCACATCGCAGCGAAACGCGTTCCACTTGCAAACAAACACCTCAACATTTGCCTGCAAGGTTTGTAATAAGGGTCAACATGCGATTCGAAAGTGTGGCCGTTTTCTCAAGATGAGCATCTCAGACCGGTGTCAGTGTGTAGGTAGGTTAGGCCTTTGTAGGAACTGCTTGGCATACAGCCATTCATCGGAGCATTGCCCAAGTACTCGCAGGTGCTACTATTGTCAGCAGCAACACCACTCCCTTCTGCATACCACACCAAATTCAATTACCTCACAGACACAGAATGTTAACTCCCATAATCATTCACATAGTTTTTTAGCCTCTAGGATGAATGTCAATACTCCAAATTTCCAGCCATCTCAAGAAGAGCAGTCATCAACCAGTGCAGCGGTCAACTCCTTCCACTCCACACCGAGAACCAATACGCAGGTTTTACTGGCAACTGCTGTAGTCAACGTAAGGACGTCGTCAGGCGAGATGTTTCCGCTTCGGGCTCTGCTGGATTCAGGCTCTGAAGCCACCTCCATCACAGAGTCAGCCGTACAACTGCTCCGCTTGAGTCCGACATCCACGTATGTTGAGGTATCTGGGTTAGGGATGGTCAGCAGTGGCACATGCAGAAGAGTTGTCGACGTGGTAATAGCTTCGCAACATTCAGCCTTTATGACAACTTCGAGGCCTTCATCTTCAAGTCACTGTCTGGGCATCTCCCGGCCCGCACTCTGTCCGTTGGAAAGTGGACACATCTTGAGGGTTTAGTGTTGGCAGATCCAGACTTCTTCAAACCGGCCAAGGTAGATCTGTTGCTGGGTAGCGATATTCTTGCGGAGATACTGTTGCCGGACGTGATTAAGTCCCCGAAAAATGTCATGCCCGTTCTCCAGATAACAAGGTTTGGTTGGATACTATTCGGAAGAGTACCAGTGGAACCACAACCTGTCAGAGCTTTCTTTCAAACAGGAGATATAGACGCACAACTCCGTAAGTTCTGGGAACTGGAAGATCTACCGTTTGAGGATGCTGAAACTAACGAAGACATCGATTGTGAAGAGCATTTCACCAAAAATGTACAACGCATGGACGATGGGCGTTATGAAGTAGCGCTGCCATTTAAGGGTTACGTGCACCCTGTCCTAGGTAGGTCGCAAGAAGGTGCTCTCCAACGATTCACAGCGCTCGAGAAACGTCTGGCAGCAAACCCGTACTTACGCAACCAGTACACAGCATGCATAGAGGAGTATAAGCAGCTCGGTCATATAGAGGAAGTCGAAGGGTGCTCCGTTACCGACACTGGGCATTATTTCCTGCCGCACCATGCTGTCATCAAGGAAAGTAGCTCCACAACCAAGGTAAGGGTGGTCTTCGACGCCTCTTTTAAAACATCTGATGGAATCTCCTTAAATGACCAGCTGATGGTAGGACCCAGGCTCCAACACAATGTGACGGACATCATTTTACGATGGAGGTTTTACCGCTTCTCGTTCACAGCTGACATCGAGAAAATGTATCGGCAAATAAGGGTCAAGGAACTAGATTCAAGATACCAGCTGATCTTTTGGCGTAAATTACCAAGCCATCCGCTTAAAATCCACCGGCTTAAAACCGTGACATTTGGTACAGCTTCTGCTCCATATTTGGCAATACGCACACTCAAGAAGCTGGCTGATGCCACACAGGCTCAATACCCGCAAGCTGCAAGGATGATTCGGGAAGACATGTACGTAGACGATCTCATTTCCGGTGCAGACACTGTAGCTGAAGCTGAAAGGAAAAGGGAGGAGGTTAAGGCAGCTCAGGAGACAGGTGGCTTTCACTTACGGAAATGGACCTCCAACGCCGAAAAACTGCTCAAAGGGATTCCTGACCAAGACCGTGAGCTAACATTCTCACTGCCTTCCGAGAGCTTGGACAGGGTAAAAACGCTCGGCATCTACTGGCTTCCAGTTGTTGATCTCTTTTCCTTCCACTGCAATCCTCCAAGCAGCTCACAGCCAACGAAGAGGTTCGTGCTGTCGACGATAGCACGTTTGTTTGATCCCATGGGATGGGTATCGCCTTGTATCCTTAAGGCGAAACATATCATGCAGCTGCTCTGGATCCGCAAAATATCATGGGATGACCCTCTTGATTCGGAGATGCTCGAACATTGGAAGGTATTCTATAATGAATTGAAGGTCATAAATGACATACGTCTGCCAAGGTGGGTTCAGACAGCTGGTAGGTCAAACCGGGTCGAACTCCACAGATTCAGCGATGCATCCGAAAAGGCGTATGGGGCGGCAGTCTATCTACGGGTAGAAGACAAAAAAGGTAAAGTTCACATGCATCTTCTTATCGCCAAATCCAAAGTAGTATCTGTGGTACCCGTAAGTCTTCCCCGGCAGGAACTTTGTGGCGCTGTCGTGCTGGCCAAACTGCTGCACTACGTCTCACACGTCATCGAGCAGAAGGACCTGAAGATGTATGCCTGGACTGATTCCACCATCACACTGTGCTGGATTCTCTCGACACCTTCAAAATGGGAGGCATTCGTCAGAAACAGAGTGGGAGAGATACAGCGTCTAACGGATGCAAACAAATAGAAGCACATACCCACGCAACACAACCCGGCAGATTTGGCTTCCAGAGGAATGCTCTCCTCAGCACTCTTGCGGTCCACTCTATGGTGGAATGGACTCTCATTTTTACAAACAGTGTGGAATTTTGACCCTCCAACACAGCCATCCGATCTTACCACAGACGAAGGAAAAAAAAAAATGTACTTGTTCATCGTGCTGCTATAACAGAAGATCCCATTAACCAGCTAATTCACAGCTCTTCGAACTTCAAACGACTCATTAGAATAGTTGGCTATTTCAGGCGATTTGCCAGCAACTCCAGGGACCAACGATCTAGAAGGGCTTTCGGATCCCTTTCTCCAACGGAAATTGACGCTGCATCAAAAACCGTTGCTCGATGTGCACAGCAAGAGATATTTCCAGGAGGGATCCCTAAGTCCAGAGGTATGGGACCCTTGAATCCATTTGTTGACAGTGCAGACATCGTTAGAGTGGGCGGAAGGCTTCAACATGCTGATCTTCCATACGACCAGCGACATCCCATTATTCTGGAGTCAGGACACCACCTCACGTCGCTCATCATCCGAGATGCACACCAAAGGACGCTGCATGGAGGAATCCAGCAGATGATGGGTTATTTGCGAACAAGGTTCTGGACATTCGGAATGAAAAGAACGGTTAAAAAATTCGTCCACAGCTGCACAGTTTGTTTTAGGTTCCGAAGTAAGGCAACTTATCAGCTAATGGGAGAACTACCAGCACCAAGGGTAACGATCTCAAGGCCCTTTTCATACACAGGCGTAGACTACGCAGGCAGGAAAGCAATGGACGACCAGAGAAATTCTCTAAAACTTAAGCTGGACGAACAAAAGAAAGCAATGGACGAACAAAAGAATTCTCTAGAACTTAAGATGGACGAACAAAAGAAAGCAATGGACGAACAAAAGAATTCTCTAGATGCTCTGGAAAGCAAACTCGATGAGCAAAACAGGAACTTGGAATCTAAATTCGAAGCGATCGAAGAGAAAATCGAGAAGGTCGAGACGCAACTCGAAAAAGTCGAGTTGCACTCACTCTTGCACTGAGGGGTCCAGCTGCGGAGCTCTTGCAGACCATCCCGGTAGATAAACAGCAGAACTACGACTCTCTGGTTCAGGCTATCGTGATGCGGTTTGAGGATGAACACATCCAGCAGGTGTACAGGGTTCAGCTGAGTAGTCGAGTCCAGAAAAGGGGGGAAACGCTCCAACAGTTGCAAGCGGATATAGAGCGACTAGCCCATCTTTCATACCCTAAAGCCGGTGAGGAGCTTATCAACGAAATGGCGGTGGAAGCTTTTATTCAGGCCATAGAGGACAGACAACTGCAAATGGCTGTAAGGATGGCTGAAAAGCGAACACTCCCCGAGGCATTGGCATTCGCTTTGTCAATGAAGGCTGCGGACCAAGCATACCAGGGAATACACCGTGTCAGGGAAATGTCCGTCGTGGAATGCTCATGCCAGAGAACAGCCATCACGGATGAAGACAAAGCTCGCGGAAGTCAAATTCGTTGCTGGAATTGCAACCAAACCGGACACCTACAACGGCAGTGCAGAAGTGCACCTAGACGAGGAAATTGTCCACATTGCGGAAGTAGGAGAAGCAGAGAGGAAGTATCCTGTCGGTCAGACTTCCCAAAACCAGTAGTCGGGAAATGCGTAAGGACAAACTTCGCGGGGCAGAAGTTGGTTACTGAAATCGAGGCCCCCAGGACCACCATTCAAGTTTCGCAAACCAAACGGGGTAACAAGAGCCTGACAGTGGAGGCACTAATCAACAAGAAGAAGTGCGTAGCCACCATCGACACAGGTGCGACCGCCTCTATTGTAAGAAGAGATATTGTCAGAAGCTCCTGGCTGCACAACACCAACAGCTACTGCCTGAAGACTGCAACAGGAGAAATGGCGAAGGTGTTTGGAGGAGTTCGTCTTACGATTACTCTGGCGGGTATGACGTTCTCCCATGCGTTTCTGGTGGCAGACTTCATGAAAGCAAATGAAGTAATCTTGGACATCGGGATGCAAGTACTGAGGTATCGAAATGTGGAGATTCATGGGAAAGACGTTAGTCGAACTAAAGAACACCATGGTTCCAGTGAGAGTTTTGAACGCGAGACCACACACTGTCAAACTAAGGCGAGGGGAGGTGACTGGAAAATGCACGCCGATTACCGCCGTCGCAACAATATCTGGACGTGATGCTCCGAAACCTCTCACATCATCTTGGACTGTGGAAACGAGAGAGACGATTCTCCAGTCCAGTGAGCTGAATCAGGAGCAGCGAACTATGGCAGAGAATCTTATCAATGAGTACGCTGATGTATCTGCCTCACAGGACGGAGAATACGGCCGAACACACCTGGTACAACATCGAATAGACACTGGTGATACTAGATCAATTCGTCAGCCTGCTAGGCGCCTTCCATTGGCAAAGCAGACAGAAGTTGCAGAGATGGTGTTGGCAATGGAGAATGAAGGTCTGATTGAAAGTTCCAAAAGTCCGTGGGCATCACCGGTTGTACTGGTTAAGAAGAAAGATGGCAGCACGCGGTTCTGCGTGGACTATCGGCAGCTCAATTACGTCACCAAGAAAGACAGCTATCCTCTGCCACGGATTGACGACACGCTAGACACACTATCAGGAGCCCGATGGTTTTCCACTCTCGACTTGAAGAGTGGCTACTGGCAGGTACAGATCCATCCAGAAGACCGGGAGAAAACCGCCTTCACCGCAGGAAATGGGCTATGGCAATTCACGGTAATGCCATTCGGGCTGTGCAATGCTCCGGCGACTTTCGAGCGATTGATGGAATGTGTCCTGCAAGGGTTAACATGGAAAACCTGTTTGGTATACTTGGATGATGTCATCGTCGTAGGAAAAACGTTTGCGCAACACCGAGACAATCTAAGGGATGTGTTTCAAAGGCTTCGAAGTGCCCACCTGAATCTCAACCCCAAGAAGTGCGCCCTATTTGGAGCGGAAGTCAAGTTCCTGGGGCACATAATTTCAGCGAAAGGAGTGAGAACCGATCCAGAGAAGGTCGATGCGGTGAAAAACTGGCCAGTCCCTAAAGATAAACACCAACTAAGGAGCTTCCTGGGAGTAGCCACCTACTACAGACGGTTCGTGAAGGATTTTGCCGGGATCGCAAAGAGCCTGCACCAGTTGACGGAAAAGGGAAAACAATTCAAATGGTCAACTGAGTGCGAGAAGAGCTTCAAGGCTCTGCTGGATTCAGGCTCTGAAGCCACCTCCATCACAGAGTCAGCCGTACAACTGCTCCGCTTGAGTCCGACATCCACGTATGTTGAGGTATCTGGGTTAGGGATGGTCAGCAGTGGCACATGCAGAAGAGTTGTCGACGTGGTAATAGCTTCGCAACATTCAGCCTTTATGACAACTTCGAGGCCTTCATCTTCAAGTCACTGTCTGGGCATCTCCCGGCCCGCACTCTGTCCGTTGGAAAGTGGACACATCTTGAGGGTTTAGTGTTGGCAGATCCAGACTTCTTCAAACCGGCCAAGGTAGATCTGTTGCTGGGTAGCGATATTCTTGCGGAGATACTGTTGCCGGACGTGATTAAGTCCCCGAAAAATGTCATGCCCGTTCTCCAGATAACAAGGTTTGGTTGGATACTATTCGGAAGAGTACCAGTGGAACCACAACCTGTCAGAGCTTTCTTTCAAACAGGAGATATAGACGCACAACTCCGTAAGTTCTGGGAACTGGAAGATCTACCGTTTGAGGATGCTGAAACTAACGAAGACATCGATTGTGAAGAGCATTTCACCAAAAATGTACAACGCATGGACGATGGGCGTTATGAAGTAGCGCTGCCATTTAAGGGTTACGTGCACCCTGTCCTAGGTAGGTCGCAAGAAGGTGCTCTCCAACGATTCACAGCGCTCGAGAAACGTCTGGCAGCAAACCCGTACTTACGCAACCAGTACACAGCATGCATAGAGGAGTATAAGCAGCTCGGTCATATAGAGGAAGTCGAAGGGTGCTCCGTTACCGACACTGGGCATTATTTCCTGCCGCACCATGCTGTCATCAAGGAAAGTAGCTCCACAACCAAGGTAAGGGTGGTCTTCGACGCCTCTTTTAAAACATCTGATGGAATCTCCTTAAATGACCAGCTGATGGTAGGACCCAGGCTCCAACACAATGTGACGGACATCATTTTACGATGGAGGTTTTACCGCTTCTCGTTCACAGCTGACATCGAGAAAATGTATCGGCAAATAAGGGTCAAGGAACTAGATTCAAGATACCAGCTGATCTTTTGGCGTAAATTACCAAGCCATCCGCTTAAAATCCACCGGCTTAAAACCGTGACATTTGGTACAGCTTCTGCTCCATATTTGGCAATACGCACACTCAAGAAGCTGGCTGATGCCACACAGGCTCAATACCCGCAAGCTGCAAGGATGATTCGGGAAGACATTCAAATGGTCAACTGAGTGCGAGAAGAGCTTCAAGGCACTTAAACAACGGCTATGCGATGCCCCGATACTAGCTTACCTCACTCCCGGGGAAACGTTCATTGTGGATACAGATGCTAGTAATGTCGGGGTAGGAGCCGTACTCTCCCAGGTGCATGATGGCCAAGAGAAGGTGGTTGCGTACTTCAGCAAGCCAGAAAGGAACTACTGCGTGACAAGGCGGGAACTTCTAGCTTTGATCTTGGTTACGAAGCATTTTCACAAATACCTCTATGGGAGGAAGTTCGTTCTTCGCACAGACCATGTATCCTTAAAATGGCTATTACAGTTCAAGAGTCCTGAGGGCCAGGTCGCAAGATGAATCGAAAGGCTGCAAATCTACGACTACGAAATACAGCATCGTAAAGGAAAACTCCACTCTAATGCGGATGCACTGTCCCGGCGACCATGCAAAACGGATTGTAAACATTATGCGCGTCAGGAAGAACGGGAGCTAGTTTCCATCCAAAGAATGAGAGCCGAACCTATCGCCGGCTGGAGCGTAGATGAGATCCGGAACGCTCAGAAGGAAGACCCGGATATCGAGCCGATTCTGGCCTGGAAGGAGAACATGGAGAAACCGGATCATCAGGACATCTCTCACAGAAGCCCGACCTTAAAGGCATATTTTGCGCAGTGGGACTCCCTCCATGTCCAAGAAGGTGTTCTGAGAAGAAAATGGGAATCCTCCGACGGAAAGTCGTTTGTAATGCAGCTTGTCGTACCGCGAACGAGGGTCAAGGAGGTGTTACAGGAAATGCATGGCGGGGCATCCGGAGGCCACTTGGGAGTGAATAAGACGCTAGAAAAGGTACGAGAACGTTTTTATTGGTTAAAAGCGAAGGAAGATATCGAAGACTGGTGCAGAAAATGCGACGTGTGTGCAGCTAGCAAGCAACTCAAAGTAAGATGCACCAATACAACGTGGGAGCACCTTTCGAACGAAACGCCATTGACATCGCAGGGCCCTTTCCGGAAACCGACAATGGTAATCGGTATATACTCGCAGTAATAGACTACATCAGTAAGTGGCCGGAAGCGTTTCCGATCCCTAACCAGGAAGCCAGAACCGTGGCGGAGCAGATCGTCTACAATTGGGTGAGCAGATTCGGTGTGCCCTCGGAATTGCATTCTGACCAAGGGCGGAACTTCGAGTCAAGAATCTTCCAAGAGATGTGTCAACTACTCGGAATCAAAAAGATACGGACAACCCCGCTTCATCCACAGTCAGACGGTATGGTGGAGCGTTTCAATAGGACTTTGGACGAACATCTCTCGAAGGTCGTAAGTGACCACCAACGGGATTGGGACCGGCAGATTCCCTTGTTTTTGATGGCCTATAGAAGTGCCGTGCATAGCACTACTCGACATACGCCGTTCGAAATCTTGTTTGGTGGAATAGCTCGGTTACCCAGTGAGGTGAAATTTGGATCCCCTACCAATGAGCCCAGAAATGAAGAAGAGTCCGTGGCGGACTTTAGGGAAAGGCTTAGGGACGTACACCAAAGAACCAGTAACCAGATTAAGATGACGAGAGACCGCATGAAGACCAGGTATGATGCCAAGGCAACAACGTCAGGATTTCAGGAGGGAGATCTAGTGTGGCTGCATAATCCCCATCGCCAAAAGGGGAAATCACCTAAGTTGCAGCAGAACTGGGATTGTCCCTACAGAATAATAACCCGCATCAACGATGTTGTCTACCGCATCCAGCGAGGACCAAGGGCCAAAACAAAAGTGGTTCATGTGGACCGACTGAGTCGATACAATGGCCGAAGTGAGGACGCACTTGTTCGGGACGAACAAGTCTAAGAGGGGGGCAGTGTAACGTAATGTAGCATAATGCAACAAATTTCGAAGTGTCTTTTCATTCTGGCAGAATTTTGGTCCGAAGTGTCTTTTCATTTGAGGTTCGTGTCTGCAATTAGTCTCCTCAGTTAGGATAATATCACGGATAAAAAAGAACAAGAGACTGTTGGCTGCAGCTGTCATCCTGGAATTATTGCATCAGAATTTTCTTATTCCAGTGATCGAAGAATTTGCTAGAAGTTTCTGGCTATTAGAAATGCGGCTATTTAAGGACAGATGGCGATCGAGACCAAGCAGTTGGTTGTGAACCGCACGAAGAGATTGGAAAAGTGATAATGGGCGAAGTTGTGATTTTGTGATAAAATGAAAGTTGAGAGTTAACAAGAAGAAGTAATTAGTTTGGATTTGTGAATTAAGTAATTGGAAGGAGATAAAGTGATTTGAGAGGAAAGAGACCTTGTAAGAAAAGAATTTGCGAAGAATAGTATAGTGTGAACTTGAATTTTTCTATAGACTAGAAAATAAAGAAATATATTTCACAGAATATCGTTTTATCTACTCGAGCCGTAGCTCGCATATTACAATATGTATGTTACAAATGTGTATGCATGCATGCAGGTCGTAATTATATTGAAGGTGCGTTTTTTTATTCTATGATACTGTATTTCTTTTTTTTGTTTTTTCTTTTTTGTCTTTTTACTCGAACTTCTGTATGAAGTTCGCTTTTCGCTTATTGTGGGCGTCGTGGCGTAGTGGTTAGTGTGTCGGATCACTACGCAAGTGGTTCCATGTTTGAATCCCAGAACACACCAAAAAGTTTTTTCACGATCCCACCTCTCGCGAACGTCTGACAAACAACCGAGAGTATTGCTGTCACGAGAAAGCTTCTCAAAACAAATTGCCGTTCGGATACGGCACTAAACTGGTTTACACCGAAATGCTTAAAGCTTTTAATTTCTCTTGGCTTAAATATAATCTTTTGTAAACGGTTTATTCAAAATTCAAGAGCTTACAAATTTTGGTGAATTTAATTTACATAACTTTTGGTGAATTTAATTTACAAAAATTATAGCAAAGTTGGCGCGAAATTTGAATAGTTAGGTCACCAACTATTCAAATTTCGCTCCAACTTTGCTATAATTTTTGTAAATCAAATTCACAAAAAGTTATGTAAATTAAATTCACCAAAATTTGTACGCTCTTGAATTAATAAACCGTTTACAAAAGATTGTATTTAAGCCAAGAGAAATTAAAAGCTTTAAGCATTTCGGTGTAAACCATTTTGTTTGAAAACTCTACTCGTTTTCTTTCTCCATTTCTCGACTCAAAAGTAGTCCTGCCCCAACAGACATTTTCTAACGAAGTCCTCAATATGTTTTTTTATTCCTTTCCATTTGAATTTTTTCCTTATTATACATATGCAAAATGTGGCTTTTTGCACTGTATGACCTGACCCTATAAGGCACTCATGGTATTCTTTTAATACAGCTAATCTTCTGTCAGGATTATTAACTTCCTCCTTACCATCCAACACTTCTTCTTCATCGTCGTTAGACAATTCGCTTAAAATAACATCATCTTCTTGATGGTGATCAATGTCTTCTACTACTATGTCCTCTATCCCTATATCATTTTCTATGTCGACTGCTTCTTTGTTTGTATTAGGGCCCTGACCTCTACTTGTACTTGTTGTATTTTCCCTAGTCTCATTGTTTGTTTCAATTCCCTCTTCCTCTAGCAGGCTCATCAAATTCTGTCACTTTTCTTCCCTTTCTTTTTCCGTTATTCTAACATTTCTGCTGAGCTTATCGGCTACAACATTATCTTTGCCCTTCTTATAAGTGATGGTGTAATCAAATTCCTCTAATTTGAGGCGCCATCTAACGAGGCGACTTCTCGGGTCCTTTACCTTAAACAGCCATGTTAATGGCCTGTGGTCTCTTTGTGTAACAAATTTTGTACCATAGATGTATGGGTGGAATTGTTTTGTGGCCCATACGATAGTCAAACATTTCTTCTCCATGGTGCTGTAATTTGCTTCTGCTTTGTTAAGCGTTCGACTTGCAAAGTGTATCGACAAGTCCTTTCGATTATGCTCCTGGCTAAGCACTGCTCCAATTCATTTATTAGAGGCGTTTGTTGTAATTATAAACGACCTACTGAAGTCGGGGTATTGTAGAATGGGATGCCGAGTTATAACATCCTTTAATTTCCTCAAGCTTTCTTCTTGTTCCCGTCCCCAAATAAAATCTACGTCTACTTCTCAAGTTTGTTGAAAATTTTTATAAATTTTCTGTAGTACCCTATAATGCTCAGGAATGATTTTATTCCCTTCGGATTCTTAGGTGCATCCATTTTTACGATACTATTAATCTTATTTGGGTCTGGTCTCAACCCTTTATCAGTGGTTATATGCCCTAGACACGAGACTTCCTTTCGAAGGAATTCACATTTATCAGGCTGTACCTTCAAATTCGCTTTTCTGAGTTGCTCAAATACTTCTATTAATTTTGCGTTATGCTCTTCTAGATTTTGCCCGTAGACAACAATATCGTCTAAATATTGTTGTATCCTTGAAGTCCTGCCAAAACAGTGTCTTTGGAAGTAGGCTGGAGCGTCTCGCAAACCAAACGGTATTCTGGTGTATTCGAAATGCCCTTATGGAGTGCTGAAAGCCATTTTCTCCATATCTTCCTCTTCCATAGGAATCTGATGAAACGCGGAAGTTAGATCTAAGGTGGAAAAATATTTGGCTTTTCCCAACTGATCAAGTATTTCCGTAATATTCGGTAAGGGATAATTGTCTGCTATTGTAAGCTCATTTAGCTTACGGTAGTCAACTACCATTCGCCATTTCTTTTTTCCGCTTGCATCGGCCTTCTTGGAGACTATCCACAAGGGTGAGCTCGAAGGAGAATCACTGACGCGGATAATTCCGTCCTCTTTTAACTTTCGAACCTGCTCACGAACTTCTTATTCGTGAACCTTTGGGTATCTATAACTTTTGGTAAATATTGGTTCAGAACCAGCACTTGTGCGAATCCTATGCTTTGCTACCGTTGTCTTTGATAATCTCTCATTTTTTATACTGAATATATCACTATATTTTTTCACAATTTCTAATAACCTCTCTTCTTCTTCTTTATTTAGATGATCTGTGCCAATATTTCCTGCTACTTTCTTAATTCAATTCTTTGCAATATCGAATTTTTTTAAGTTAGAACCTTGTATCGAAACTCCCTTTATGTTAAATGGTTTGTCTGTTGTATTTACTATCGAAATATAAATGCCTCGTATTTACCATTTCTCTTTTCACTTATACAGCTAGGGATGATGATACCTCCGGTAATTTCCTGTCTAGGTATCACCACCTCTTTGTCTAGTTTCCCTTTTACATTTATAGTCCTAAATACTTCCGATCTTTCTTTAACCATATTCTCTTCGTTGAGGTATCTTAGTGGAATCTTTCCACGCCTACCGATTATAAGGTTATCTTTATAATTGATCGTGAAACCACCCTCCCGTAGGAAATGGTTACCGATCAGTCCGTCGTATTCAAATAATAAATTGTTCTCGATCACTTGGAATTTTATCCTACTTGGTATGCTTCCGCTTGAAGTGTACCAAAACTGGATCTCACTATACACTTCACTTATCGTTTCTCGTGTCTTCCTCCCTATACCACTAAATTTCATATTCTTTCTGGGGTCTAAATCGTCATCATAAATGCACTTTGCTTTTATTAGATATTGTAATATGCGAGCTACGGCTCGAGTAGATAAAACGATATTCTGTGAAATTTATTTCTTTATTTTCTAGTCTATAGAACAATTCAGGTTCACACTATACTATTCTTCGCAACTCATTTCTTACAATGTCTCTTTCCTCTCAAATCACTTTATCTCCTTTCAATTACTTAATTCACAAATCCAAACTAATTACTTCTTCTTGTTAACTCTCAACTTTCAATCTATCACAAAATTACAACTTCGCCCATTATCACTTTTCTAATCTCTTCGCCATGGTTTTAAAACTACTGCCCCCTCTCGATCGCCATCTGTCCTTATATAGCAGAAGTTTCTGATAGCCAGAAACTTCTAGCAAATTCTTCGACTACTGGAACAAGAAAAATTCTGATGTAATAATTCCAAGATGACAATCATTCTTGCAGTTATAATTCCCTCTCATCCGCGATATTATCCGTCTCTTTCGTAGACATGAACTGTGGAAATCGCAGACACGAACCTCGAATAAAAGGACACTTCGGACCAAAATTCTGCCAGAATGAAAAGACACTTCGAAATGGGTTGCATAGTCGTAGGAGCGTAGTTATTATTATGCTACAATATATTATATTAGTGATATTTCTGATCCGGTGTCTATAATTAATTTTTTTTAATTCACCATTTATTAGTACTACTACATGAGGACTTTCACAATTGTCCAAAGCTACAGCTTACCGAAAATCCCTTGGTTTAAACTGTCTACTATTTGAAGTTGACGGCTGCTCAGTATTTTCTTGTTGTCTAGATGAATTCCTATTCACTACTTCATTATTTTTCTTGGATGACCTACACTTTCTTGCAATATGTCCAGGTTTGCCGCAGTTAAAGCATTTTACTTCTTGGAAATTGATGTTATATTATATATGTATAATCTTTCTGAATATTTGTTCGAAACATACGACGCAAATTGAGCCGCTTCAGGTAGGTAGCGTTTTTGGTCGTTGTGTTATTGCATATGTCGACAATCTTTCTCTCAACCCGTTAATGAAAACCGTTAAGGTTTCGTTTTGGATGTACTCCAAATGCCCGTCTTTATGTTCATCCTAAACATCCGCGAGCTTACTTTGTAACAACCGCCTTTGCAATGTTTCGACCCGTTGTAGGAAATGTACTACAGACTCATCTCTATTTTGTCTAATTGAGATTAATTCTCTATGAAGTTGCAGAGCACTGTGAGGCACCCTGAATATTGTCGTTAATTCCCCTTTCAGAGAATCCCAGTCTCTGACTTCTTTGTTCATCAAAATTGTGGTAGCATTACCACGTATCTTTGTTTTAATGTGCTTGAAAAGTACATCCTTTTGTGATACAGATGCTAATTCGATAGCATCATTACACGAATCGATGAAGGTAAAAACTTCATCGCTTGTACCATTAAAGGTAGGAATGAAGTTAATCAGAACGTTAATTGGGATTTCAGACATTGTTTCAATCGAACTACCACTAACACTTGCACCGTTTTCTATATTACCTAAACTACCGTTCCTAGTATTCTCACTATCTGAATATTCACTATTGCCAGACCTGTCTTCACTTATGTTTTCTAAGAGATCCTTAAATGACGCGCGAAATTTTGAAAACATTTATTCGATTTTATTCTTATTTATAAATTTTCTACTTTTCTATATCATATTCTTGTGATTTCAATTTCTCACTTTATGCACACATATATGAAAAAGTCAGTACAATTAAATTACTCACAATATTAATGGTATTAACTCCATTGATGAATTCGTTGCAAAATCCTTCAGCTATCCTACCGCTGCCACCAGAAATAGTGTTATGCCTGGGTCGGCTATACACCTTTTTTTTTAAAAGGAGAAAGAGATGCTATGATGTGTCCTCGGGCCGGATTAAATATGGGGTAGGTTGTGGGAGATCCGGTATTACCGTTGGACGAGGTGAATTCACAATGCAGGAACACAATAGCAAGAAATTCTGCAACCACTTTGATTATTTTCACGAGATTAGAAATTATAACACCAACGATAGTAGTAGAGTAATAAACTTTATTTTATAAAAATAGGGAAATGATATTATATAAGAGTACTTAGTAACTTTATTTAAAATGAAAAGCAAATGCTAAGATTTTTACAATATTCGTACAGTGTCTGATTAACTTCTTCAACTCGTTTTGTTTTGCAGCTCTATTAATAATATTTTATTGCTGACACAATGGAATAAATATTTCACCTGGAATTTGTCGTTCGTTTGTTATTGCTGATTATGCGTCTACTGTATTGTCGGTGTTCGGTGTCACTGTCGTTCGTTTGTTTGAACTAGTTTTTTATTTTGCTGACATTCTACATGAGCCATCCATAACAATATATATGTATATATGTATGCAGAAAATCATTTTAGTTGGTTCCGTATTCAACACACCGATGAGAAGTAACATTGAAAACTATAACAGCCGACTTACCCGAAAACCAAAAATGCATGGCAAATTATTTTTTCTTTTGTTATAATTTGAGCGCGCCCAAGGAGATATGAATACCCTTATATTTTTCAGGGCACGGGAGTTATGAATTTAGTTCTCTTCAGAGAACACCAAAAATGAAAGCAGAGGAAAAAATAAGAAGATCAAACAATATTTTATAATAATTCAAAAATAAACACTTTATTAATCCGATGTAAGTCTTACATGTTGAACGGTAGAGACAAGGCTAACTCTTACTTAATTCGCCGTAATCATTCTCGACTGCAAGAAATGAATTTGCTGTTATTGCATTTCATGTTTACTAAATATTATTTGATGTATGATAAATAAATGCTATATCAACATGTTTCATTTATGCGGTGTCGAGAATGACTTAGGTTTTCTATAAAATTCACTATTTCCTGCCTGACTTTTCCTGTTGGCATCATGTTACCGGAACTTTGAGATGTAACTCCTCCCTTCCTTAACTCAGGATTCTCCTGAATTCTGTTTACAATTTGTACGTTTAAATTTTTCTTTTTACAATAAAGATAAACTAAAATTACAGTTATTAATATAATAAGAGTGATACTAACACTTTCTATACCGTCACTTATAATATTATATTTTTTTCAAAATATGGATTTCTTTTAAATTTCTTTCTTGATGGATGGTGAACTCTTCAAATGTTAATACACCATTATTTGTTGTTATAATTTCGTCGTTTGGAATATAAAATCTTTGTACAAAATGTGCTAAATTTTTGGTTACCAATTTCTATTGAACAGTTAGCAAAATTAATAAAATAGTTTCCATTTAAAACAAATTTTCTATATACATATTATTTAAAATTAAAAGAGCATAATTAAGTTCTGTTATTTCTTCCCCTACTTTACTTACTTACTTACAATTTTTCTTAAGAATACAATTTTCACTTAGTTTTAATTCCTGAAGACTTAAATTATTTCCGAGAGTGTATGTTCTATTTTTGATTTTAACAACATATTCCAATTCTTCGTTAATTTGCTTCTTGTTAGAGCTTACAATTGGTATCAGTATTTTTTTGTCTGTTTTTATTATTGATGTTGGAATTTTTATGCCAAAAATTAGATCTTCATTTTCGAACTTGGCTATGCCTACTTTCATGTTACTGAGTTTTTTAATGTCAATATGATATTGAATAATTTCATCATTGCTCAAAATACTTGGGTGTATAACCCCTACTCTTGTCAAAATTATATTGTCTTGTATTCAATTTATTTTTTCTTTTGGAATGCTAATTCGCATTTGTTGTTCTAAAAAGTAATCTTTAGTGAGATTTTCGTTCGTATTCATTTTCACCAAAATGTTATTTCTATCTGACTCTAAAACATTTTTTAATAAGGTAAACGAGTCATTAAAATTGTTATTTATTTTTAACTGCTGATTGATTGCCTTTATTAGTTCGTTATTTGTATCGTCGTTACTTTTTAATTGGTTTTCCATGTCGTGTTTGTCGTCATGGATTGAGCCAACTTAATCCCTTTCCTAGAACATTAATCAAACCTCTTTTAGATCTATGGGGTAGTAGAGTTAATACCTTATTTGATATTGAATAATTCTCTTCTTAGAAAATCCTTTCTTTCTGCTGGTAAATTTTCAATACGTTACGTATTATGTCAAATTTATTAACTATTTCTACTTCATCAATCCTTATCTCTGCATAACCGATTTCTGAAGTGATTTTTCCAATTGTTAGGGCTGTTTGTGTTTTGGGGATGATTATTAGTACTAGTATCCATATCAGAAGGGTTTTGATCTGCAAATTTAAAGATACGTTTTATGTTATTTTCGTGTATGTTTTCAAGTTTGTGTTTTCTAAATTTAGGCTCTTCCTTGTGTCGAAGGGACTTATAATTTTTAAAGAATCCTGTAGTTATGGTTTCTATATAATTTTCACGATTTCTGTTTCTCCTTCCTATTGTGTTAGCTTTTGCTTTATCTATCCTTTGTTTAATTAGACTAAAGTCAACTTTTCGTTCATTTACTTCGGAGGGGGTGCATTTTATGGTGGAGTGATAAGTGGTATTATAAAGTATGACTGCGTTAAGCATTTGTGTTTGGATAGGTTCTTTGTCCTCTAGATTCAATTCCCAATTTTTTTTTTTTTTTTTTATAATTTGCACGTGTTAAAGGGGATATGAATACCCTTATACTAATTTTTAGAACACGTACATTTTTATGGAAAGGGGAAGAAACAGAGAGAAAGACAGAGTGGTGTGGTTTGAAACTCAGGTGGTATTAAGTTTCTGTAAATTCCAAGGGTGGGTGTCCAGATAACTGGGGAGTATTTTATTTGTTTTTCGCTATCATTGTCGTTGCTTATGATTCACAGCATTTTTTTCCATTCTCCTGAGGTCATCATCACGATCAAGTTGCAATTTAGCCATATGACCACCCCACTGCCAGTGTTATGATTTCACAGTAAAGTTGACTTAGCTTTCGCAAGTGATCGACTTTTTATTTATTTCGTGCGAAATAAATAGATGATTCTTGACTTCAGGATTCGAACCGTGAATCAACAGCGTGACAAGCGATGATGTTACCACTGCACCACGGCCACCCTAATTCTTTCTGTAAGAGTGTTATTTAACCTTTCAACATCCGAATTACCTGTATGATTGTTTGGTTTCGTAATGTAATAATCGATATTTTCTTTTTTGCAAAATTCTTCAACATTTTTTGATTTAAATTCATTATCAAAAGCCAATTTCTTTACTTTTCCACGGATTGCTATAAAATGTTTCAATTTTTCTACTACTGTCAAACTATTTCTATCTTCTAAAAACAAGGTTGTAGCAAACTTTGAAAATTTTTCTATGAAAACTATAAATGAATGTATTAACATAATATCAACATGGACAATTTCGTTTAATGTTGATGGAGTTTATGTAAGGAAGAATTTATTTCTTATCAGGTTTCTATCATATTTCGCTGAGGAACAAATTTCGCAATAATTAATTAATTGGTGAATTACTGTTTTGAGATTTGGATGATAAATTTTCTTTTTTATTCCCTCATAAGTTTTATTCGGGAATGTCCTACCTCATTTTTATGAAACAATGCTATTTATTTTTTTAGGCTTTCGTAGTCCTCTATATCCCTAGCGATGTAACTGCATTTTACAAAATTCAATATGTTTCTATCAGGGAATTTCTCGTTTATTTTTTGTTGCAGTTCATTATATTCGCCATCACTAAGATAGGAACAAATTCCTATTTTACCTTTCTTTAAATATTTCCTTAAAATTACGCTAACATTTCTTTCAAATATGTCGTTTTTGTCGATATAAATTCTAGTATTTTTAAAAAAAATTTAAATTTCTCGTTCTTTACGCTCTAAGGATAATATTTGCGTCTTAAATCGGTTAACTATAGTATCTAAAATAGAAATATGGTCTTTCATATTCTGTTCCTGAGAGTGGATGGTTTAGACATCCTCGGATGCTTTAACTTCTTGGCTTTCCTCAAGATTATTTAAATTTTTAAGTTTTTCGTCGGAAACCTTTTTGACTTCATTGTTTGTGTTCAAGTTTGCAACATTTCCTGAAGACAATGAGTTAGTTTCTAAGTTTAAATCAGCTTGATCTTGATTTGTTTCATCGTCGGTTTGGGTAATAGGGTTTATCTATTTATTTTCAATATTTATACGACTTAAGAAGTCTGCAATAACGTTCTCTTTGCCCTTAATATAATCGATCTTTATGTCGTATTCTCCTAATTGTAAAAGCCATATTTGGAGTCGAGGGTTTATATCTTTTCCAGTATACTTTGAGTGAAGCCATTTGATTGGCTGATGGTGTGTTTGTAATTCGAATTCCCTTCCGAACAAATAGGGCCTAAAGTACCTGATACTCCACACTACAGCTAGCAGTTCTTTATCAATGGTGGAATAATTTAGCTCATGGCTATTCAGTGTTCTAGAAGCATAAGAAATTGGGTGGCCATCTTGAGGCAAAACTGCTCCGATGGCAACATTGCTAGCATCTGTCACGAGTTCAAACTTTTTAGCAAAATCGGGATATCTAAGAATTGGATGATTGGTTATCAGATCTTTTACTTTTTCGAAAGCGGCAATAAAACTAGAGTCATTAGTGTTTATTCGAGAAATTTTCTTCAGATATTTCGTTAAAGGATGTGCAATCTTAGCATAGTTCTTAATGAACTTCCTATAGTAACCGGCGACTCTTAAAAAAGATTTAACTTGTTTTTGCAATTTTGGTAGCGCCAAGTTTCGAATAACTTCGGCTTTTGCGGGGTTTGGCCGTACACCTTCAGGTGTTAGGATATGACCTAAATATTATGTTTTTCTGAGGAGAAAGTTACACTTGCCTATTTGCTTTTTAATTTTGCCTTTCTCAACTTATCAAATATTTTTCGAATGTTAGAAATGTGTTCTTCTAGTGATGTACTGAAAATTAAAATGTCATCGAGGTAAACGATACAAATTTTGTTAATGTAGTCCTCAAGGATTGAGTTCATCAATCTTTGAAAGGTTGCCAGGGCATTTTTAAGCCCGAACGGCATCCTGACATACTCATAATGTCCGTTTGGAGTAGAAAGCAGTTTTCTTCTGATCCAGAGTGGTGAAATATATTTTCTATATTGGGAATTGGGAACTTATTTTCTTTCGTAACTTCATTCAGTTTCCGAAAATCGATAACTATCCGCCATTTCTTTTTCCCGGAATTATCTGACTTCTTTGGAACGATCCAAAGAGGAGAATTGTATGGGGAACTACTTTCTCTTATAATTCCTTGCGAAAGCATTTCTGAAATTTGTTTCTCTATTTCATCCTCATGGATTTGAGGATAACGATATATTTTGGAGTATATTGGTCTACCTGTGGTAGTGAAAATTTCGTGTTGCACTTCAGTAGAACATGTTAATTCGTCACCTTCCTTAAAAAATATTTCTTAATAATTTTGCATTAAATTCTTAATTAATTTACTTTCGGGAGCATTTAAATGATTTAAATTTATACAATTGGTACTACATGCCTCGTTAATTTCTAAGGCAGTAATTTGATTAATTTCATAGGGGTAACCATCCTCAAAAAAGATTTTGGTACCATTTATTTCTAACTGTCTTTACCCCAGGTCTACTTTTGCGTCATATTTCCTACCATTCAATGTAAGCAGTTTCCATGCCATTGTTCCTATAGACAAAAATTCTTTTGGGAGTGGGGTGAAAACCTGACGGTCTACCAAATTCATGCCATTGATTGTAGAGTAAAATATAGGGTCTGAAAGCTCTAATTCGGGATAATGTTGTAAGAAGTTGGGTTTTATAATGCTTGTTTCAGAGCCGGTATCAATCAAGCACCTAATTTTTTGATTACCTATAGTAAGAGTTACTACCGATAATTTTGAGCATGAGGATGCGTAATTTTGAGCATGAGGCTCACGTTTTTCGATGTTTCCTATCTCCATAGGCTGAATACGGTTATAGGCACTAGAACTATTGTCATTATTTCTATTTCGCGTCAAACCAGAATAAGAGTTATTTTGATAAATGCAAGATCGACCTGAATTATATGGGTGGTTAGTACCTCGAAACTGGTTGTTCTCTTGAGGCTGATTACTAATTGTATTAGAGTGACTATTAGTGTCATTATAATTTCTTGTATTATTATCTTTATTGTTGTTAGTTCGATACCTGTTCTGTTGAAAATTGCTGTAACTGTTAGTGTCGGTATTTTGGGGTCTATTATTTCTAAATGTCTCGCCGTAATATTGTGTTCTATTTCCCTGCCTATACGTGTCAGAATTTAATTCCTTGTCACTATTTTTAACAAAAGATTTTTTACTTCGATGAACGGTACCGATAGCCCTTTCACCGTCAAGTTTGAGCTCTGCGAATTTATTGTATACCTCTATCAAGGTACTATTTTTTTCTACATTACCACGTACAAACTATATAATTTTCCATAACGATTCCTACTAGGTATTTATCGTTATTTTCGCGAGAATATATTGTTGGTTTATCACCTTCTTCTTCAAAATTATATACTTCATTTAATTGATAATTAACTGATCTAACCTTATCAAATAATTGTCTTAAATTACATACCTTAAAATATCGGCATTCATTAATTAGTTCTCCGTAGTCCTTGCGAGGTCGAAAGTGTAGCTTCAGCTCCGATTGTGCTTTTTCCCAGGTTAAACCGTCGCCAAGTCGTTGTACACATCTCTTTGCTTCGCCCTGAATTTTCTCGTTCAGTAAATCTTGATGACGTATTGCTTTATTTTGCTGTTACACAAGTCCAATGCGTTATTCACAGATCCGATAAATTGCATTAATGTAAAATCATTTCTGCCATTGAATGGTTCCAAGTGACGAAAATAGTTTAACACTTGATCAGTTGACAGTTTGATTATATTTCCTTTGGGGTTGATTTGGTCTGCACTTGGTCGTCGATTAGCTTGTTCTTCATTTTGTTGCAGCAGGAATTGGTTGAGTTGTTGTTGCAACTGAACAATATCATTTTGCTGTTGTTGAATTGTTTGCATTAGCATTGAAATTTCCTGTTGACGGGCCGTCGCATTTAATTCCGATTCACTATTACTATCACTGCCAAAATTACGATATTTATCGAACACTTCGTTTCTATTGTATTTCATAAATTTATTAACCGATAGGACACTAGTTCACTGGTTTTGTTTTAATATTTGTTTGTTACTACCCTTGCAGATACTTATTTTTTTTTTTTTTGACTGCGCCAGTTATGTATTTAGTTCTCTTCAGAGAACACCAAAAATGAAAGCAGAGGAAAAAATAAGAAGATCAAATAATAGTTTTTAATAATTCAAAAACAAACACTTTATTAATATACTCTTAGTCTTACATACATGTTGAACGGTAGAGACAAGACTAACTCTTACTTAATTCGCCGTAATCATTCTCGACTGCAAGAAATGAATTTGCTGTTATTGCATTTCATGTTTACTAAATATTATTTGGTGTCAGGCTTGATCAATTAAATAAATAAATGCTATATCAATATGTTTCATTTATGATATATCGAGAACGACTTAGGTTTTCTTTAAAATGCAATATTTCCGGCCTGACTTTTCCTGTTGGCATCATGTTACCGAAACTTTGGGATGTAACTCGAGCGTTTAGGAAAAGGGGAAAAAGGAACAAAGAAGATGCCTGCGCACGTTGGCTTTAAATGTTTGAAGCTTGTAGTGATGAGGAAATACAGAACCTGGTAGATTATTCCACATTCCTGTCGTTCGTCCGATAAATGAATCCCAATATTTGAAAGTATGACCGAAGTTGAGCTTAAGGGTGAACTTATGTGCATTAGAAGCATGAAGCGTATTGTGGATAAAATGTTGATGGGGAGGAATGTAACTGGCTATTTCGCTACATTTTTTTCTTTAAAAAAAGCAATAAAATAGGGATCGATTCAAGACATTTCTACGATGTTCACGTGAATGAATGGCGTTTACAATGTTTGTATCACCTATAAGTTTTAACGCGAGACTCTGTACCCGGTCTAGAATGTGGAGAAAGGTTTTGGCTGCACCAGACCAGATGTGGACGTTATATTCCAGCTTAGGGCGAATGAATGTTTTATAAATTAAGACCAGTTCAGATATTTTGCAACATTCTTAACGACATCGAATATGTGATCGTTCTTTCGACGATGGTTATTAATACCATAGACAAATCAATATAAAGACGACTCACTCGGTACAAAGAAATCGGACCCATTTTTCCGAGGCATCCACTCAGCGACACATCCATCATGCGTTGCTTTTTGTATGCGATGCCTCAATTGAGAGAGATCGACCGCAACGCACCTCTCGCAGTAATATTGTGTGACTCACACAATGATGAGGTAAACTATGGTTTTGTAGCCCTTTTCTTATTTTCTTACATATCTACTGAGAGACAGATCGTACACACATATGATTTCTTTGCCTGTATAGGAAAGTTGGGTTTTTTATTTTTATTGTTTCGATGGATAGGTAGACACGAGAAAAAGAGTTTGTTATTGCTGTTTGTGGTGTTGATTTTATTGTCCTTATCTCCTTTATGGATTATTGTACATATATACATATGTACGTACATACATAATTTTCCTTGGAATTGATTGTGAAGATTTTGGTCATTTTCTTCTAATGGAGATATGTAAATTAGTATTCTTTTCGGTTATGGTATGGTATGGTATGGTATGGTGATGGTTTGGTATGCTATGGTTATGGTTATGGTTATGTATGGTTAAACTTACTGACTTATGATTTTAAGTTTTGGGTGGACAATTTTCTGCAGCAGCAAGTTTTGCACTTTCCCAAACACAATATTTTCTAATCAAAATAAGAATTATATAATCAAGGATTTGAATGTGGTGATCTTTACAAATATTGTCATCAGCAAACCAAAACGAAAACCTCGGAATTTTATTGCTTTCGGCAATAAAGGTTTCCATAATTTTTGCCTTAATACTTCCGATGTGGGGTCTATTAGCGATATAATTTTTAAAAATTTATACGTGAAACTTGCAAATTTCAAAGAATTCATCCGTAGGAGCAATTATACTGCCAAAATCTGAATTTTTGGAGTAATTTTTATGAAACAAAAATGTTTCAGAGGCCTTTTGTAATTTAATGGTTTCTCCAGATCTCCTCATGGCCGTCTCACATGAGCTGCAATGGATTTTAATCGAGCTTCTTAACACAGCAGCACCAATAAAGTATCTAGGGAATATATCTTCTACTAATATATCTCCTTCTATAATGGCAAATTCTGCGAGCTCTGAATCTTCGCTTGGTTCTAATTGATTGTCTTCAGAAAATGATACATTGGTTCGATTTTCAGAAACGGGCTGATTTTCACAAACGGATCGTTAGAGTCTAAACACTCAATTAAATTGTTCATGAATTCAAAACATTTTGCAGTAGACAAAGCATGAGAAGCTACTTTCGAGCTAAAAACATTCATTTCAAAAGCAGTTTTTACAGCAGCGCTGATAGTATGACTATAAATCTTAGCAGCATATTTTACCTTAATATTTTGCCAACTATTTGGTCTTATGTGCTCAAGTGCCAATTTATAAGACATTTTTGTGGCATTGTTTTTTTCCGCATCATGAAGTTCTTCTAAACAATTCCAAGTTACAATAACAAGTCCATCGTCACATTTTATATTTTTTTTTAAGCAACGTATTGCGGCCACTCTTTATAAGGTGACAAGGGTCGTAAATTCCATATATTTTTTGGCAATTATGATAAAAGAAAGGAACGTCTTTCGTAATGTTAAGTCTGTTGTTTGATCCCTGATCGCAGGTAAGGTTTCTTACGAGTACTCGCAACCCAACACTCTGACAATAATCAATATCCTCGATTACCCTATGTCTTAACGTTTCACCGGATATTGGCTTCTCAGTTACATAATAACTTAATATATATTTCCAATTTGAAAAAAGTCCTCTAATCATAAACAAGACCATATATTTGCCAATTACATTTATTTTTTCATTTCCGTCCTCGACATATCCGACAATTTCATCATAGTACAAATTTTTTCTTATTGCAATCTCGTCAAACACCAGTGAAGTCTTTCTCATTTGAGGCTGCCAACTCGATACTAATATTTTTAAATTTGCAGCAATATTATTATTATATCCTGGCCTAGTTTTCTTAATTAACTGCTATCGGTGTATGGAGCTTTATGATCGAAAGTTGATTTGTAAAATATCTCTTAAATATACTGTTGGCGATTTGTATTGCAATTCAGAAGCCAAATCTTTTTCATTTTTTCCCCAGTGTGAGAATATATATTCTTTGCACAGAATCATTTTACAAACTGTTTTTGCATTCTCACTTATTTTTTCATTCTCAATTATCGAAGACAATGAAGTAGCAACAATGTTTCTTAAAGCTTTAATTCTAATTTTCACTGCTCTAAGCCTTTTGCTTGAATATTTCTTGTCCAAACCGAAACCCTTTATTTTTTCACGTAAGTTTCTGTATTTTATTTTTGGGCGTCGGTCGTGGCGTAGTGGTTAGTGTGTCGGATCACTACGCAAGCGGTTCCAAGTTCGAATCCCAGAAAACACCAAAAGTTTTTTCACGATCCCACCTCTCGCGAACGTCTGACAAACATCCGAGAGTAAGCTTCTCAAAACAAATTGCAGTTCGGATACGGCACTAAACTGTAGGTCTTTCCATTCGTGTGAAGAATATAACGCACACAACACGAGTCGTTGCGAGAAGCTAGGCCCTGGCACTTAAAGAGCTGTTGCGCCAAATATTTATTTATTATAAGTTTCTGTATTTTTTTAGAAGTTTAACATATTTAGAGCGATAAAAGAAACAATTTTTTTCTACCTTCAAACAATTGTTGTACCTAAGATCATCTGTATCTGGTACTATCTTGCACAACGAAGGCTCTACATATTGCAGTTCTTCAAATGTAAGATCTTCTGTAAGTTGTTTTCTAGAATATGCCTTACCTTCAAAACGAACAGGTATATGACTAAAATTATCGTTGTTTTCAACAAAATGGCTAAAGTTTGATGGTACTACTTTTTTTTAGACGTGTCTTACTCATAGCGTTTGCACTAAAATGAGAAGAGCGTACATATGAGTTTTTAACTCTTGGAGGTTCTTGCAATGCAATCTAATTTCTATAATTTTCGGAATCCCTATCAGGAAATTTAAAAAAATCCCAACTCGGGGTTATCGCGCTTTGATTTCCGATCACTCATCTTAATTCAGGGTATCAAAACAATTCAACCATCTGAAGCCAAGCATGAAGTAAAACGAAAAGGAGCTCACAGTCACAGTCTGAGAGGTATTTTATTTATTTGCATTTGTATTCTCCCATTGATCTACAACAATACAACAGCGCGCTCATACTGCATCGCAAGCACAAGGAATAGCACACATCATACGTCTTACGTCATACGCCAACCACAGTGCTTTATCACAACGAGAGATGATTGCTTTTGCTTGAAGTTGAGGCATTGCATACAAAAAGCAACGCATGGTGGATGTGTCGCTGAGTGGATGCCTCGTAAAAATGGGTCCGATTTTTTTGTACCAAGTGAGTCATCTTCATATTGATTTGTCTATGTTAATACATATACCAAGAATAGCAAGTCACAGGATTGTGTTTCGGAAGCATTAAATTCTACTCTGTTGGTGAAACACCATTTGATTATGCTGCCCAGGTTGGAATTTAATGTGTTTAACATACGCTGCCATTCCTCTTCTAAGGCCGAAGAGCAAAGACGTGAGTGAGGAAATTTGAAGAACTGAGGGTACTGACATCAGCGAAGGAAAAGATTGGATTAGAAGTTGCAGATTAGAGATCATTTGTAAAAATAAGAAAGAGAGTGAGAGACAAAACAGAACCTTGAGGAACAGTGCGCGGTCACTGAGTGAGAGGTTCAAGGTTCGAATCCAAGAAAACACAGAAATAAAAAATAAGTTTTCTCACGGTCCCACCTCTCGCGAACGTTTGACAAACATCCGAGAGTAAAACTGTCGTGAAAAGCTCTCAATCGAAAAAATTGCCCTTCGGGAATGGCATAAAACTGTAGGTTCCAACCATTCGTGAGGCGCACAGCACGAGTGGCTGCGAGAAGCTAGACCAGGCCCTGCATTGGGCTGTTAGCCCCAAAATATTATTAAGAAAGAAATTAGTCTTTAGTCTTAAGAAATTATACAACAAATAAAGTTCTCTATCCAAAATTATATTTTATTTAAATTTTATTTTTATTTTTTTTTATTCAAATAAACACCACATTCGTAACTGGAGCAGTCAGTAGGGTCGTTTTTTTTATTAATAAGGACCCAGTGATACGAAACACGCGTTATAAACAAAGACCTGAAACGAATCATTATAATTCAATTCAGTGAAGAATAGTTATCAAATCAGACTCGTTGCTAAGATTGACCCCGTCGAATAAATTTGAAATATTCAAACCAAATCACATAGTGTAACAAAGTTTCTGAGACTTTTCAAAAACTCAGAACAGTGAAATAAATACACATATATAATAAAAAGTGTAAAAACGATAAATGGCATTATATAACCAGGCAGACACCCCTAAGGAAGAATTAATAACGAACTTGGAGAAAACCAGAAGCTTTTGAGGAGAAGATGATGAGGGAAATCAAAACAAGAATAAAATACATTTTGCCTCAATTAAGTGCAATTTGTACGTCCATTATTATAACAAAATTACGATAACCTATTTTGTAGGTTGTTTTTAGATAATTTGAATCCATACAAGCAGCAGGATTACGATGTTTCAATGTAAGAAATTAATATTTAGAATTAGAAAAATACTGACCATAATAAATAACAAATGAATATTTGATGCAGATATGCCAATAGAATTTAACCCTTTAAATTCAGATACCATGTTTTATAGCTTGCTTTTAGAAAATTTTAATCCTATACAGAAAGGTGTAATTAAAACTAGCAATATTTTAGAATTTCGATCATCATATAGACTATTAGAAGCAAAACAGTTACTAGACATGACCCCCATCAGCCGAATTGCCGAAGACAGACCAAGAGAGTATAATAGGTTAAATTAACAAACACAGAAAACTAGACAAGAAATTGGCACTAGACAAAATAATAACATTCAAAGAGGAAACTTAAATAACTCAGCTTAGATTAGAAGACGAAATGAACAATTGCTAGGGCAAAATAATCCTTTTAGGAAATTCCAATTTGGTAATTTCAATCCAAATACTAGGCAACCCAACTATCAGGCCAAATTAAAAAGGTCAATATTATAATCCAAACTTTAAAAGACACAATTCTGGTCAAAATTATGGAAATAATACAGGACAGGTCCAACAGAATTCTGACCAAATGCGAAGACTAAATCACATACAGAAGAGACTAGGGAGGTAAATTTTCTCTTACAGCCTCGCGAGAAAACTTACCAATAATAAATATCGCTATAGGTAACGAACAACTCAGGTGTCTAATATACACTGGTTCAACCATTTCGGTAATGAACATGAAATAACTGACATGAAAATAGAAACCGAAACAGTAACGGATCTACACACAAGAATTCAATATATTTGACCGGAACATGATATGGAAATTGGTAGAGTTAAACAAATAAAAACTTTAACTGTTTAATAGGTCAAAACATACTTAAACCACAGATAATAAACTACCCAGATGTCTCATTCATATGGGAAGAAGTGATATATGAAAACGAAATTCACTAAAAAAAAGCTCTTTAAAAAGCTTAAACTTCTTACAAAAGGGAAAAAATCAGAACACAGGACATTTGTTTTTTCTGCTCACTTTTTAGTCCATCGTGTCACTCACACATACCCTTGTTTACCTCTACAGCAAAAAAGAAACAAAAAAAAATATTTTGTGCGACTGCGGTCACGGAGTTCTGATGCCGACACGTTGGTAGGATGGATATGGAGTATCTGTATAGATCCTATATATATAGTATGTGCAAATGGTTGGGCTTATGTTGTGTGCTTGTTATTTTGTCTGTATGTATGTACCTTATTTTCAGCACTTGATTAAATAAATAAAAACTCTGTAAACTTTGTGGACACAAATTTGCTCTGAAAATGGGTACGAATATGAGTTTTGCATACTGCATTTTATATTTATGCACTTATAATAACTGATCACTGCTCTTGGCCTACTTAAGTGAAGGTGACTAATCTTCGAAATTATTATAAAAAAAACTAACTAACAACAAAATAATCATTAACTTAAATTAGGTTAGTATTAAATTGCAGTTAAATCACCTTAATCATAACATACATTGAACCAATTCGGAAAATGTATATTTGTTGCCTTTACGAGTATACATTCTTTGATTATATTTAATTTTAAGTTAGATCCAAAAGGTAGTTTTCGAAAGTATTCGGAAAATATTTGTACATGAAGATGGCATACTTGAAAATTTTTTTCTGACGGCCATAAGAGAATCGTATTTTCTTTTAAATTTTCATATTCATTTAATTTTATCAATACTTCCGCTAGATCGAAATTCTGTTTGTCCTTTGACGTTTCTTCAGCACAATTTTCACAGATTTTGTTCATTTTTTTTATTGTTTTAAAGATGCAATATCCGACAAAGTATCTTGTAGTTAGGTCGTTGACCTGCGGTACCTTGACTGATATTACTTCTTCATCTGGTGGATTAACTATATTGTTCGTATTCATGTTATTTTCATAACATTCCTCATTCTTAAGAATGTCGTGATTTTGTGATAGCTCTTGGGTAAGTATTATTTGTTCTTCTTTATCACTCTGCAAAATAGCATTCCAATCCACCTGTAGATATTCCGAGTTGTCTTCTTCGCAGTTGGAACATTTCGATTTGAATAAAAATTTGATCGATATAACTTTGGCTAGCAGGGAGTTAAATTCGGAAACACTTGGATTACTTTTATTAATATTCCGCGCTCTTATTTTACCACATAAGTTCTCTAACGGATCTTATTTAAATTTATTTACACAAATGTAATATAAATCATTATGATCCATGAATAATGTGTCTCTTGTAACAGAAGATGCCTTGGCAGGACTGCCGCACGAAAGAGACAGCGCACAAGAGGGGGACAACAACACACGGCTCTGATGAAGAGGACGTTGGGGATTAAGATAGAATAGATTGGACGAAGAAGACGTACATTGTGAGCGGTAGCGCGCACTATTTCGAAATAAATCTTAAACGACCAAATAAATTCTTGTTAAAGATCAGAAATGGGATATCGGATATAGCTCAGATAAGTTAGATTTTACATTTGGTTGTAGTTTTGAGAGTGAGTATATGTATAAGATTGTATAAGCTTGTAGTGAATGCGTTAATACTCGGAGCATAATGTTGTGGTTTAACTGCGGTGCTATCTTGTGAAAGTGGTCAATGTATTAATAGACTATGTGAATTTGTCGATGAAATACAATTTGATTCACAGAATTGTCAAAGTGGGTTGATATGTTTCCATCGTGGTTGAGAGGAGATTCGAATCGTTGCGTTGTTGGTCGAAGCCACAACAGTTACCTCTATTTTAAAGTAAATCAGGGATAGAATGCGTTTTCAGTACATGAACAAGTAATGCTGTCTCTGTTGTAGATGCACAAACAATGTATACGTGCATATAAATACAGTGTATATCTGTTATGATAGAATACGTAGTGGTGGCTACTGGAAAGGAAATATGTGCGAGGAGGAGAAAGCCGCAACACAAGTTCAAATTGAGACATTGTATACATTGCATACATTTGCGTTTTCGGTACACGAAAAAGCATATGGTCAACTCTATCTGGTTTATCCATGACATGAAGTTGGATAAAGCGGGCAATCTAATACAAGATTGAAGGGATAATAATATTTTCGAGTAGTTGTGGAAGATATTGCTTTGCATTTTCGGTGTACGAAAGAGCAGATAAGTATCTATCTTTATCCAACGTTGAATGAGTGTGAGTAGAACGATCGGAAATGGCTTTTCTGTATAAGCAACTACGTTCTGTTATGAGCTGAGCAGGATTGTGATTGTAAAAGTTTTCAGGTTATGCTCTGAGTGTTTTTTCCGCACACTGCCATTACTTTGGAGAGTAATATTTTGTGTATTAAGATTTTTGAATAAGATTTAAATCAATCTTTCGATCTTTTTATGAAATCGTTGTACAATAAGAAGATCGATGGAGTCGAATGTGTGTTTATAAATATAAACAAGCGATTAAAATTATCAATTTATTTGGTTCTAGATCAATAGACATGGAAAATATGAGCATCAAACAGCTCCAAGCTGAGCTGAAAAATAGGGGACTAACGATCAGCGGGTCAAAAAGGGTTCTCATCAAAAGAATACTTCAACATGACAAAGAACAAGGTGATGAGGAATAGTTATGATCTCATGGGACATTTTTCTGAAAAGAAAACCATCGAGCATTTGAAATGCAGATACTGGTTCCCGAGGATGACCCAGGTAGTAAGGAAATATTTAAGATCCTGTGTAGAATGTGCCCACAACAAAAATGAAGTCCAACCCCGTGGAGAGCTTTATTTAATAGAAAAAAAAAAGATGTCCCTTTCGATACGGTGCACTTAGACCACCTAGCACCATTCATAAAATCCACGAAAGGAAATTCGTATTTAATAGTTTTGGTGGATGCGTTTACCAAGTACGCCATCATGAAGCCTGTTCCAAGTACGCAAACGAAACCCGTGCTGAATTTCTTAGCAGACGTCGTATTATATCCGACAGAGGGACTTCGTTCACATCCAAGCTTTTTGAAAATTTCGCAAAGGATTTCGGGATTGTCCACGTTCAGAATGCTACCAGAACGCCCAGGGCCAACGGTCAAGTCGAGCGATATAACCGCACCATACTACAGGCTCTACTGGCAACTGTAGAAGATGCAAATCGATGGGACCAGAAGGTGAAACCTGTTCATTGGGCTGTAAATAATACGTTTAACGAATCAACCGGAAAGTCGACTCAACAGATGATGATGGGTTATGTTCCTCGGGACCCATGGCCAGATGTATTGGCTCAAGAGACTGACACTAATCAACAACACCGAAGTATAGAAGACATTCGATCGAATGGGCTGGAGCATCTTACAAAAATCCAATCAAAGCAAAAATCTCGACACGACGCTCAGCACGGTAAAGCGAGAAAATATAATGTTGGCGATTTAGTTTTGTCAAAGAATGAAACTCAACTGGTTCTTCACGTAAGCTAGAAGCAAAATATCGCGGACCGTACGTGGTAGTAGCAGCACTTCCTCATGATCGTTATCAAGTAGCCGATATGCCGTTTGCTCAGAGATACCAAAAACCCTATTCAGCAGTATGGTCAGCCGGTAGAATGAAGCGTTGGAAAGCGTTTGACAAGGAACTCGACGAGGGCGTCGCAGATGCCAGCCACTGCTTTACCTGCTCACGCACCAGTGGTTTATCAGCATGCGCCATTCGCCTTGGTCTTTGGAAAACTGGTATGTCATCCTTAAGCACCAGCTTCATGACAACAGGTGATGGCTCCTCACCAACTGGATTATACTCGTTTGTGATACGCAACAGCTTCTCTCGGGTGTCGACGTCTAAGTGATGCAGCTCCAGACTCAGCTCCCCATTGAACGTTCCCTCCTCCGCAGACAGACATATCCTCCCGAACTCTTCGGTCAACTCGAGTACTTCTGATTCGTGGCCACCTTTACCACAACCAGCAGTGTACCCACGGCTTTCGCCCAACTCGATTCCAACTACTTCGAGTACTTCTGGTTCGTGGTCACCTTTACCACAACTAGCAGTGTACCCACGGCTTTCGCCCAACTAGACGCCCTTTGCGTCCTTCACCGCATCATTACCGGTGTCCGCATTGCCCCCAATGTCCGACACTACATCCTTCACTTCCATCGAATCCTGTCTGTCATGCTTTCATCTGAACTCCACACCTTCGTCGGTGATCACCAAATTCACCTCTTTCGAGGATATCGTTCCCTATCACCGCCGAGTACTGCATATCACTTTCCCTCACCACATGGAAAGTTAGTTCCAACGGGATGCCATCTACCTCAAGCTCCACCCAAATGTTACCTAATGTCGTAACCCTTTGCTGTCCAATGCCCACGAGATTCCTCTTATCCGCCTTCAGTTAACGATACTCCATCATCACTAAACTATCGTACCGCAGAAGGCATAAGTCGCTTCATGTGTTCAACAGTGCACATAGAGTGAGACCTCCCACAGGGATATTCTTAAATACCCGGTTAGACCCCATTGCCAGATTGACCCTTGCCTCCGGCCAAGACCTGTTTCGATCACCCGTTGGTGTAGCCGACGTGTTGGCTGTATATCCGCTCTGCATTCTCGTGCCATGTGCCCTCGTTGTCCACACTTGAAACATGTGAAAGCTTTTGACCGACACTCTTTAGCCAAATGTGACGTCTCTCCACACCTGAAACAAGCCCTAACCTTCCTCTCTGTCTTGACTGTTGCTTGGACACTACTACTGACCACTGTTCTTGAATTTTCCCTCGAGTACGAAGCCTGTGAAATCGGATCCTTCATTTTTTCGTACACTTTAAGCTGATTTTTGAGCTCGCTAACGGTGCTGGCCTGGTAAAGTACTGCCTTATTTTGCCTAGCATCCGGAATTCCTTCCGCAAAATATTCTATCAGACTCTCGTCATCCAGTTCGATCGCACTACCTAACTCCATCAGACAGTAAAGATATTCCTGCAGACTCTCTGTTGGTTTTTTCTGACGCGCTTTGAGCCTTCGATGTATCTCTGCCGACCAGAACTTTGTTCCGAATTCTTTAATCAGTGTTTTCTTCAACGCGTCCCAATTCTTTATCCCCGGTTGACTCCGGAGGAAAAGCTTGGCGGCTCCCCTCAATAGCTGCACCGCGTATATGAGTTTCCGTACCTCATCCCAGTTCACGGTAATGGCAGTTTCCTCGAACTCCTGGATCCATAGGTTGATATCTACACAGCCAGACCCAACGAACAGAGTCATCGACTCCTCGATATCGCGGAGCGTGAATGTTCCGGACAACCCGTATCGACCCTGAATCGCTTTCGGCCTCTACAAATTCTTCTTCGTCTGCCACCTCTTCATCAACGCCCCGAAATAGCCCAAAGTGGTTAAATTAAGCTCTGTCAGTATCGTCTTCAATACGTCCACTGTCAGAGCCAAAATTTCATTCTTATCCATTTTAAATTTACTTTCACAATATTATCCAGAACGCAAAATTAAAATTAAATTCAATAAAAAAAATCAAAAGATAGAGAAAAAAAAAAAAGCAGCAGGGAATAAAACTAAAGCTATTTACCAGTGACCACTATTCCCGCTTTCCCTCTACGGCTTCTTATATGCTGGTATTCTCCCGTTGACTTCCACTGCTAATCGTCCGATGTCTTCTACCGCTATTCTTCTGTCTTTTCTCTACCGCTATTCCTCTGCTTCGACCACTTGCGGTTTCCACTCCTTTTGCCTGGACCCGGCACTTCCACTTCGTTGGAGCACACGACGACGATACGGTTAAATTTCCCTTTTTGTGACACATGAACTGCACAAACGGATTTGCATATGCCGTTGTTGTTCTTCGTACCACTTTTCGCAATGGAAATTTACGCGATATCGCCTTCTTGTTGTTGCCCTTTTCCTTTTTTTTTAATATTGATTTTCAGACACACACTGTCTGCGCACTGCATGTGAAACGAGATTGGTGTCGTCGTTATCACTACAATGCTCACACTCTGTACACTACACTTGTTTTTTTTTTTAATTTTTGTCGGATTTAATGACCTCTTACTTATTGAAATTTAATCACATCCCGGACGAGCCCCCATTTGTGGGATTCTTCTTCTGATTAAATTCAAATAAAACAACTCCTTTACTAATATTTTACAACAACTTTATTAATCGAACTAATTATCTGCCGTCGGCCACTGGTTGCTACTTCCTCTTCATTGCAAGACCCGAAACTGACTGACTAACTACCCTGCCTGCTGCTTTACATAATCGTCATGGCTCACGTGACTCGTGTCGTGTTCGTTTGTTTGTCCTCTTTGTCTTTTCGTTGTGTGATCTTCGCGTCCGTTTGCTGTCGTTTGCGGTTCTTATGTACGTTTGGGGTTGATGTGTGTGCTAGGTATCTAGCCTGTTTGTAGTGTATCGTCAGTTTGTTTGGCTTTCTGTCCCACATAAAGGTATTTAATTACCTTCCAATTAACAATTCCATTAAAAGTGGTCAAACTGTATTTAAGTAAGTTGCTCCGAATATTCTTTATAAGATGAGGAATATCATACACTCCATATATGGCTTATTTTTGTAAGTGAAGTTAAAGTTTTTTTTCATTTAGATTAAGTTTACTATATAAACTACGATTTGTGGGTTCTTGATCACAGCAAATAGCTCTAACGGTTAGTTTCAGCTCCGCGCAAGTTACGTTATCAATCAATTCCCACACTGTTCCACGGCTAAACGCTGATATCCCAGTTTGCAACGGTGGCATATATCAAGACAATTATATACCTCAATCTCAAGTTGTTTCATTGGTATATTGCTTCGACAAACGACATGATATAAAACTTGCTTAAAATGTCCGCATACACTCCGAATCAAAAAAAAACGCACATAGACTTAGTGCATATATTTGATTCCTTCCGTAATCAACAAAACCTTCAATTTCATCTTTGAATTTATTGTAGGTTAGATTCGTCTGAAGGCTCATCTCATCAAATATAATCACGACTTCTTTTTCTTTTGGTGATAATGTCGAAGTTATTTTCTTTATATCCTCTAGAACATTTCTATTTATTCCAGGTGACAGACTTTTAATCGTAATCCACCTATGTAATGAAGACGGGTGCGGAAAGTGTAGTCCAAGTTGATCACGTAAAAAGTTGTATCCGGAAGAAGAACGGAAAAAAATACACTGCGAAATCCACTTCTCATCTTCGGTGTATTTTTTTGTACTCTCAGATAGAATGAGCTTCGAAAATATCTTAGTATTTTGATCAATACCAAGCAATAAATCAATTTTCTCTTGGATACTCTGCTTTTCACGCACTTGCAACCTTTGTTTGTCCTCTTTTAAATAATGAATTCTCCGCGGCAAATTTATTTTTGATTTGTCATTTCCTTTTATTGTTATCCTTAAGCTATTGTTCAATTTCTTAAGTCCATCAATTCTTTTAATATAAATAAATAGCCTTTTTATATGAGTCTCACAGTTGGCGCAAATAAATTAAATGTTATCATTGAATCTTTTTCTTGATAACCTTTTTGAAGACAAGTTTAGTTCTACTGTAACATCATTCGAATCCAGTACTAATTTATTGCAGTTTTCACATATAACCTTAGCTCTCGTTGGATCAAAACAAATGAACTCGTCATCAGATATAGCAACACTTCGTTTTAACAAGAGAGAAGGGTAAGAATTTTTTTTAAAAATATTTCTTTCCAATAAAGGCATTCTTAAAATGTTTGCTGCATATATAGGGCGTTTTAAGGCTTTTTCTGTGTTCCCGAGACTCCTCTGCTAAAGCTAGCCATTCATCGTATTTAACAGTTCCAATTTTTGGTTATAGAACAGTGTGCAATTGCGCACTTCATTCTTTTCCAGGTTTTTCCCTTGGAGACAATTTTCTTATGCCTTTTAATTTGTTTGTATATGTATGTTATATATATGTATGTTAGTAATTAACCTGAAAATCTATTCTAAATGATTGATATTCGAGCAAAATCTCTCACCTTCAACCTTCTCCTCATGTACAACGCATACGCGTTTGCAAAACTTCCAATCATGAAAATTTATTCTTTTGCTGCGGTGGTATGGAAACCACACCGTCATGTATCTTCGTGCCCCTTCCCGCATACCCCTTTACACTTCATCACCTCGTTCGTTTGCATGTCCCAACACACAATGAGAAAAATAACTTTTGAGCGCACGGTGCGAGGAAAAAGAAAAAGCTTTATTTGTTGTACTTATTCTGAAAGCTCTTTGTCTGGTACCACGTTGTCAGCCACGATAAAAATATTGTAATATGCGAGCTACGGCTCGAGTAGATAAAACAATTATTCTGTGAAATTATTTCTTTATTTTCTACTCTATAGAACAATTCAAGTTCACACTATACTATTCTTCGCAAATTCTTTTCTTACAAGGTCTCTTTCCTCTCAAATCACTTCATCTCCTTTCAATTACTTAATTCACAAATCCAAACTAATTACTTTTTCTTGTTCACTCTCAACTTTCAATTTACCACCAAATTACCACTTCGCCCATTATCACTTTTCCAATCTCTTCGCCACGGTTCTAAACCAACTGTGTCTTTTTTTGATCGCCATCTGTCCTTATATAGCAGAAGTTTCTGATAGCCAGAAACTTCTAGCAAATTCTTCGACCACTGGAACAAGAGAAATAATTCTTGCAGTTATAATCCCCTTTTATCCCTAATATTATTCGTCTCTTTCGTTGACATGAGCTGTGGAGACTTCGTCCCAGACACGAACCTCGAATGAAAGGACAGTTTGAACCAAAATTCTGCCAGAATGGAAAGTCACTTCGGAATTTGTTGCGTCATATTTTTAGGGGGCGTAGTTATTATTATGCTACACTGCCCCCCTCTTAGACGTGTTCGTCCCGAACAAGTGCATCCTCATTTCGGCCATTGTATCGACTCAGTCGGTCCACATGAACCACTTTCATTTTGGCCCTCGGTCCTCGCTGGATGCGGTAGACAACATCGTTGATGCGGGTTACTATTCTGTAGGGACCTTCCCAGTTCCGCTGCAATTTAGGTGATTTCCCCTTTTGGCGATGGGGATTATACAGCCACACCAGATCTCCTTCCTGGAATCCTGACGTTGTTGCCTTGGCATCATACCTGGTCTTCATGCGGTCGCTCGTCATCTTAATCTGGCTTCTGGTCCTTTGGTGTATGTCCCTAAGCCTTTCCCTAAGGTCCGCCACGTACTCTTCTTCATTTCTGGGCTCATTGGTAGGAGATCCAAATTCCACCTCACTGGGTAAACGAGCTATTCCACCAAATAAGATTTCGAACGGCGTATGTCGAGTAGTGCTATGCACGGCACTTCTATAGGCCATCAAAAACAAGGGAATCTGCCGGTCCCAATCCCGTTGGTAGTCGCCTACGACCTTCGAGAGATGTTCGTCCAAAGTCCTATTGAAACGCTCCACCATACCGTCCGACTGTGGATGAAGCGGGGTTGTCCGTATCTTTTTGATTCCGAGTAGTTGACACATCTCTTGGAAGATTCTTGACTCGAAGTTCCGCCCTTGGTCAGAATGCAATTCCAAGGGCACACCGAATCTGCTAACCCAATTGTAGACGATCTGCTCCGCCACGGTTCTGGCTTCCTGGTTAGGGATCGGAAACGCTTCCGGCCACTTACTGAAGTAGTCCATCACTACGAGTATATACCGATTACCATTGTCGGTTTCCGGAAAGGGCCCTGCGATGTCAATGGCGATTCGTTCGAAAGGTGCTCCCACGTTGTATTGGTGCATCTTACCTCGAGTTTTGATTCTCGGACCCTTGCTAGCTGCACACACGTCGCATTTTCTGCACCAGTCTTCGATATCTTCCTTCGCTTTTAACCAATAAAAACGTTCTCGTACCTTTTCTAGCGTCTTATTCACTCCCAAGTGGCCTCCGGTCGCCCCGCCATGCATTTCCTGTAACACCTCCTTGACCCTCGTCCGCGGTACGACAAGCTGCATTACAAACGACTTTCCGTCGGAGGATTCCCATTTTCTTCTCAGAACACCTTCTTGGACATGGAGGGAGTCCCACTGCGCAAAATATGCCTTTAAGGTCGGGCTTCTGTGAGAGATGTTCTGATGATCCGGTTTCTCCTTCCAGGCCAGAATCGGCTCGATGTCCGGGTCTTCCTTCTGAGCGTTCCGGATCTCAGCCGGCGATAGGTTCGGCTCTCATTCTTTAGATGGAAACCAGCTCCCGTTCTTCCTGACGCGCACAGTATTTACAATCCGTTCTGCATGGTCGCCGGGACAGTGCATCCGCATTAGAGTGGAGTTTTCCTTTACGATGCTGTATTTCGTAGTCGTAGATTTGCAGCCTTTCGATTCACCTTGCGACCTGGCCCTCAGGACTCTTGAACTGTAATAGCCATTTTAAGGATACATGGTCTGTGCGAAGAACGAACTTCCTCCCATAGAGGTATTTGTGAAAATGCTTCGTAACCAAGATCAAAGCTAGAAGTTCCCGCCTTGTCACGCAGTAGTTCCTTTCTGGCTTGCTGAAGTACGCAACCACCTTCTCTTGGCCATCATGCACCTGGGAGAGTACGGCTCCTACCCCGACATTACTAGCATCTGTATCCACAATGAACGTTTCCCCGGGAGTGAGGTAAGCTAGTATCGGGGCATCGCATAGCCGTTGTTTAAGTGCCTTGAAGCTCTTCTCGCACTCAATTGACCATTTGAATTGTTTTCCCTTTTCCGTCAACTGGTGCAGGCTCTTTGCGATCCCGGCAAAATCCTTCACGAACCGTCTGTAGTAGGTGGCTACTCCCAGGAAGCTCCTTAGTTGGTGTTTATCTTTGGGGACTGGCCAGTTTTTCACCGCATCGACCTTCTCTGGATCGGTTCTCACTCCTTTCGCTGAAATTATGTGCCCCAGGAACTTGACTTCCGCTCTAAATAGGGCGCACTTCTTGGGGTTGAGCTTCAGGTGGGCACTTCGAAGCCTTTGAAACACATCCCTTAGATTGTCTCGGTGTTGCGCAAACGTTTTTCCTACGACGATGACATCATCCAAGTATACCAAACAGGTTTTCCATGTTAACCCTTGCAGGACACATTCCATCAATCGCTCGAAAGTCGCCGGAGCATTGCACAGCCCGAATGGCATTACCGTGAATTGCCATAGCCCATTTCCTGCGGTGAAGGCAGTTTTCTCCCGGTCTTCTGGATGGATCTGTACCTGCCAGTAGCCACTCTTCAAGTCGAGAGTGGAAAACCATCGGGCTCCTGATAGTGTGTCTAGCGTGTCGTCAATCCGTGGCAGAGGGTAGCTGTCTTTCTTGGTGACGTAATTGAGCTGCCGATAGTCCACGCAGAACCGCGTGCTGCCATCTTTCTTCTTAACCAGTACAACCGGTGATGCCCACGGACTTTTGGAACTTTCAATCAGACCTTCTTTCTCCATTGCCGACACCATCTCTGCAACTTCTGTCTGCTTTGCCAATGGAAGGCGCCTAGCAGGCTGACGAATTGGTCTAGTATCACCAGTGTCTATTCGATGTTGTACCAGGTGTGTTCGGCCGTATTCTCCATCCTGTGAGGCAAATACATCAGCGTACTCATTGATAAGATTCTCTGCCATAGTTCGCTGCTCGTGATTCAGCTCACTGGACTGGAGAATCGTCTCTCTCGCTTCCGCTGTCCAAGGTGATGGGAGAAGTTTTGGAGCATCACGTTCAGATATTGTTGCGACGGCGGTAATCGGCGTGCATTTTCCAGTCACCTCCCCTCGCCTTAGTCTGACAGTGTGTGGTCTTGCGTTCAAAACCCTCACTGGAACGATGGTGTTCTTTGGTTCGACTAACGTCTTTCCCACGATGTAGTCTTGAGAATTCTTCTCTGGGTCTGGTTCTACTATGTAGAATCGGTGGCTCCCAAGATCACCTTCCAGCTTCGTCCAAATGATTGTCTCTGAAGACGGCGGCAAAACTTCGTCTTTGCTGATGACTGTCCTGAGAGTTACGGCATTCTCATTTCCGTACACCATCGGAATCTCCACATTTCGATACCTCAGTACTTGCATCCCGATGTCCAAGATTACTTCATTTGCTTTCATGAAGTCTACTCCGATGATGCACTCATCGCATATATCTGCCACCAGAAACGCATGGGAGAACGTCAGTCCTGCCAGAGTAATCGTAAGACGAACTTCTCCAAATACCTTCGCCATTTCCCCTGTTGCAGTCTTCAGGCAGTAGCTGTTGGTGTTGTGCAGCCAGGAGCTTTTGACGATATCTCTTCTTACAATGGAGGCAGTGGCACCTGTGTCGATGGTGGCTACGCACTTCTTCTCGTTGATTAGTGCCTCCACTGTCAGGCTCTTGTTACCCCGTTTGGTTTGCGAAACTTGAATGGTGGTCCTGGGGGCCTCGATTCCAGTAACCAACTTCTGCCCCGCGAAGTTGGTCCTTACGCATTTCCCGACTGCTGGTTTTGGGAAGTCTGACTGACAGGATGGATGTTATCACCGCCAGATGCTTCCTCTCTGCTTCTCCTACTTCCGCAATGTGAACAATTTCCTCGTCTAGGTGCACTTCTGCACTGCCGTTGTAGGTGTCCGGTTTGGTTGCAATTCCAGCAACGGATTTGACTTCCGCGAGCTCTGTCTTCATCCATGACGGCTGTTCTCTGGCATGAGCATTCCACGACGGACATTTCCCTGACACGGTGTATTCCCTGGTATGCTTGGTCCGCAGCCTTCATTGACAAAGCGAATGCCAATGCCTCGGGGAGTGTTCGCTTTTCAGCCATCCTTACAGCCATTTGCAGTTGTCTGTCCTCTATGGCCTGAATAAAAGCTTCCACCGCCATTTCGTTGATAAGCTCCTCACCGGCTTTAGGGTATGAAAGATGGGCTAGTCGCTCTATATCCGCTTGCAACTGTTGGAGCGTTTCCCCCCTTTTCTGGACTCGACTACGCAGCTGAACCCTGTACACCTGCTGCATGTGTTCATCCCCAAACCGCATCTCGATAGCCTGAACCAGAGAGTCGTAGTTCTGCTGTTTATCTTCCGGGATGGTCTGCAAGAGCTCCGCAGCTGGACCCCTCAGTGCAAGCGTGAGTGCAATAGACTTCTCTTCATCGTCCCAGCTATTGGTCATCGCGGCCGCTTCGAATTGCCTCTTATAAATTGGCCATGATGTTTGACCATCGAAGATAGGAGGCTGCATCTCCTTTCTTCTCAGACCGTCAGTGGAATATTCCCGTGCTTTCTGTCTCTTCACGTTGCTGAGCTCCTTAGCAAGATTTTCGACTTGCTTTTCTACTTTTTCAAACTGAGTCTCTATCTTCCCGAACTGAGTTTCATGTTTCTCAAAACTTTCATCGAATCTAGTTTCGACTTTTTCGAGTTGCGTCTCGACCTTCTCGATTTTCTCTTCGATCACTTCGAATTTGGATTCCAAGTTCTTGTTTTGCTCATCAAGTTTACTTTCCAGAGCATCTAGAGAATTTTTTTGTTCGTCCATTGCTTTCTTTTGTTCGTCCAGCTTAAGTTCCAGAGAATTCCTCTGGTCGTCCATTGCTTTCTTTTGTTCGTCCATCTTAAGTTCTAGAGAGTTCTTTTGGTCGTCCATTGCTTTCTTTTGGTCGTCCAGCTTAAGTTCTATAGAATTCCTTTGGTCTTCTATTGCTTTCTTTTGTTCGTCCATGACTAACTTAAGTTGCAGGAGCAGACTTGTTATACCCTGGTCGCCTGCTGTACTTGCTGGTTCCTCTTCCACGTCAAACTCTACGTCGTGCGGATTTTCACCTTCCTGCGTTACTGCTTCTTCCAGACGAATCAGCAGGGCATCTTTTCCCCCAGTTGTGTCGAGGTTCCGCTTACTGAGTTCTGCCTTTAGTTGAGTTATAGTTAGTTTTCCCAATTTGCGACCCATTTTGCGCAACTAATTAACTCAACACAGAAATCGTTTTTTTCTTTTTTTTTTTTTTGTGCAATTTCGCACCACGGAAATAGTTATTCACAGAATAAGTTTTATCCCACTTCTGACACCAATGTAATATGCGAGCTACGGCTCGAGTAGATAAAACAATTATTCTGTGAAATTATTTCTTTATTTTCTACTCTATAGAACAATTCAAGTTCACACTATACTATTCTTCGCAAATTCTTTTCTTACAAGGTCTCTTTCCTCTCAAATCACTTTATCTCCTTTCAATTACTTAATTCACAAATCCAAACTAATTACTTTTTCTTGTTCACTCTCAACTTTCAATTTACCACCAAATTACCACTTCGCCCATTATCACTTTTCCAATCTCTTCGCCACGGTTCTAAACCAACTGTGTCTTTTTTTGATCGCCATCTGTCCTTATATAGCAGAAGTTTCTGATAGCCAGAAACTTCTAGCAAATTCTTCGACCACTGGAACAAGAGAAATAATTCTTGCAGTTATAATCCCCTTTTATCCCTAATATTATTCGTCTCTTTCGTTGACATGAGCTGTGGAGACTTCGTCCCAGACACGAACCTCGAATGAAAGGACAGTTTGAACCAAAATTCTGCCAGAATGGAAAGCCACTTCGGAATTTGTTGCGTCATATTTTTAGGGGGCGTAGTTATTATTATGCTACAATATGCTTAATTTTTTTATATGGGCGTGCGACATCTGGGTAGTTTATTATCTGTGCTTAAACCTTTGAAAGCGATAATAAACATGACAGAAAATTATATCGAAATAAATTCAGAACAAATTTACTTTACTTACTGCCCTTTAGAATACGTTTTTCAAGTGGATGTAAACGACGGATAGGTAAAGATTAGTGATCTAAACTTTGAGGAGGAATTAGATTTTAAAAAACTAATTAAAAATAACAGAGATCTCTTCTTTAAAGAAGGAGACGTTCTCTCATGTACCAACAAAATAGTACATGAAATTAGTACTGGCCAACATGAACCAGTATACTCGAAAATTTACCGTTACCCTGAAATACACAAAATCAACAAACAAATCCGAGACATGCTGAAACAAGGAATTATTCGTGAATCGAATTCTCCATACAACAGTCCATTATGGTTCGTACCAAAGAAAATGGATAACTCACACGAAAGAAAATGGAGACTAGTCATTTATTACCATTGGCAAATACCCTAACCCAAATATCGAAGGGATATTGAGCAAACTGAGCAGAGAACAATTTTTTACAGCCCTGGGTCTGACCAAGGTCTTCCACCAAGTGAGGATGTCTCCAAAAGATATTGAGAAAACTCCATTCTCGACTCTAAAGGGACATTATGAATACGTAAGGATGCCATTAATTTTTCATCATAAAATCATTATAACTTACATGCTAGACAAAAAACGCTTAAAACTACCTTAACTAACTTAACTATGTTATTCTAACTTACTCTCCCTATGCGGGCGCTCTAAGCTAAACCTAATACTTAAAATTATGTCTTTCGACGTAACTTACTATATTCTGCATTTATTTCATTATATTATTTTTAACAATTACTAAGAAAAAATGTTTATTTTTATAAAATTTAAAAAACTACATTAAAATAAATCATAAATCCGGAAACCTCAAATGCAAGTGCCACCAGTTCGGAAAATTGATAGAACTTTTGCAAAGAACTTTTTGCTTTGCACTTAGAAGAAACGTTTAAGTCATTCGACAGCCCTTTGATAACGTCACAACATCTGACAACTTTAAAGTCAAAAAAGTTGCACTGATTGAACTGTGGAAGTGGTTAAAAATCTGATGACGGAAAAAGCACCGGGTTACGACTTGATAACGGCGTAGGTGGTCAAAGAATTGCCGAATAAAGTTCTTATCAAACTGCTATATTTTATTAACGCTTCGTTCAGATTGCTCTACGTTCCGAGACAATGGAAAGTTGCCGAGATTATAAGATCCCGAAACCAAGCAAATCCCTGAATTAGAAGAAATCAGCCTATTTCCCTATTGCCGGTTATGTCTAAAATATTCGAAAAACTACTTTCTAAACGACTACAACAAAGACGTATTACGCCTAACCATCTGTTTGGATTTGAATGTATCAAACATTCTACAATCGAAAAAGTCCACAAAATAACTGACGTGATTGAGAAAAAAAGATTTGTTGTGGGGTATTTCTTGACGTCTCACAAGCTTTCGATAAGGTTTAGCATGAAGACTTGGAGTATAAATTGCTACTACTACTGCCACGGCAACTCCTTCTAATCTTACGATCGTACCTCACCGAAAGACTTTTTCATGTTAAGCATGGAAATGATTACTCTGACTTGAAAGAGATTGCGGCCGGAGTCCCACAAGGAAGTGTCTTTGGCCCGCTTATATATGTACTCTACACGCGTGATTTCCCGCTGTAAAGAAACTGCGTCAACCCTACGTTTGCGGCCGATACGGCGATATTGACAACGGGCTATACAATTGAAATAGAAACTGAAAAGCTGCAACATGCTATCATATTAATAAAGTCCATGCTTGAACGAATTCTTGTCGTATTGTGCTGAATGAAAGCAAATCTGGTCACTTAAACTTTACCTACAAAAAAGTGGATAGATTACCCGTATATTTCAACTCGGCTCAAATACCGTACGGGAACGAATCAAAATATCTAAGAATGACTCTAGATGGTAAGCTTAAATGGAAATCAGGGTGGCCGTGGTGTAGTCAAGAATCATCTATTTATTTCGCATGAAATAAATAAAAAAGTCGATCACTTGCGAAAGCTAAGTCAACTCTACTGTGAAGGCATAACACTGGCAGTAGGGTGGTCATATGGCTAAAATGCAACTTGATCGTATGACATCAGGAGGACGGAAAAAAATACTGTGAATCATAAGCAACGACAATAATAGCGAAAACAAACAAAATACTCCCCAGTTATCTGGGCAGCCACCCTTGGAGTTTCAAACTACACCACTGTGTCTTTCTTTCTCTCTCTCTTCTTCTTTCCACAAAACGCACGTGTTCCAAAAATTAGTATAAGGGTATTCATATCCCCTTTAATACGTGCAAATTATAAAAAAAAAAAATCGCACTTAAAAAAGAAACGACGAGCTCGAAAACAAATACCGACAAATGTACTGGTTACTCGGAAAATATTCGAAGTTGAGCCTACATAACAAACTGTTTATCTATAAGAAGGTGCTAAAGTCAGTGTGGACGTATGGTCTACAACTATGGGGTTGTACCAGGAAAAGCAATAGAAACATCCTACAAACTTTTGAGAGAGGAGTTCTTATAACGATCGTTAGCGCACCGTGGTACGTATGTAACGAAGATATTCGTCGGGATCTGGGAATTCTCAGCGTCGTCGCAGAGATAGCAAAATTTGCTCATAAACACAAAAATCTTGTTCACGGCCATTGTAACCGTACCATCATTCAACTACTTGACGCGAACAATTCAATTCGTCGTCTGCAAAGGACAAAACCTTTTGACCTCGCGTCATAGTATATGCCGGTCGTGAAAATCGCAGGAACTTTCATTGGAATTTAACCTGCCTAAAGTGCTACATTCTTTTTAATTGCATACGAACATATTTAACCAAAAATCACGAGTCTCGTAAGCAAAAATAAAACTGCTGGATAAAGGCTTAGTTGTAGTATTAATCTTGGAGAGAGGATTTTCACCCTCTCGGCAAAAAAAATAAATAAATTATCCACTCTTATTTGGTTCGCCCTGTTATACAGGACCTCATTGGTATCGAATTTTATGTACTGGGGCTCTGGTGTTCTGTATAAATGAAGGCAAGCCCGAAGGCAAGTCCTCTCAAACACGTAAGGAAGCTTAAACTTCTTACAAAAGGGACAAATCAGAACACAGAACATTTGTTTTTTCTGCTCACTTTTTAGTCCATCGTGTCACTCACACATACCCTTGTTTACCTTCACTACAAAAAAGAAACAAAAAAAATATTTTGTGCGACTGCGGTCACGGAGTTCTGATGCCGACACGTTGGTAGGATGGATATGGAGTATCTGTATAGGTCATATATATATAGTATGTGCAAATGGTTCGGCTTATGTTGTGTGCTTGTTTTTTTGTCTGTATGTATGTACCTTATTTTCAGCACTTGATTAAATAAATATGCACTTGATTAAATATATAAAAATGCCTTTATACATTCTTTGATTATATTTTCTTTTAAGTTAGATGCAAAAGGTAGTTTTCGAAAGTATTCGGAAAATATTTGTACATGAAGACGGCATACTTGAAAATATTTTTCCGATGGCCATAAGAGAACCGTATTTTCTTTTGAATTTTCATATTCTTTTAATTTTATCAATACTTCCGTTAGATCGAAATTGTGTTTGTCCTTTGACATTTCTTCGGTAAAATTTTCACAGATTTTGTTCATTTCGGTCTGCAAAATAGCATTCCAATCCACCTGTAGATATGTATTCCGAATCGTCTTCTTCGCAGTTGGAACATTTTGATTTGAATACAAATTTTATCGGTATAACTTTGGCTAGTTAGGGAGTTAAATTCGGAAACACTTGGATTACTTTTATTAAAATTAGGCGCTCTTATTTAACCAAGTAAGTTCTCTAACGGAACTCGATTAAATTTATTTACATAAATGTAATATAAATCATTATGATCCATGAATAATGTGTCTCTTATTCTTAAAACGCTTTCTACAGTTAAGGCCAAGCCTTTGAAATAAAATGATCTATTTCTTGCATTTGTGGGGTCGATGTTTAATATATAATCCTTCATTTCTTGTATAAAATGCACATTTTGATCATTCCGTATAAGTGTTGGTTTTCCATTTAATAGGTCGAAAAGTCGATCTATTTTTTTTATAAATTCAGCTGTAGATTTGGCAAACTTAGCTAAATGACTTGGAAATTTGTGGAGTTTTATTAAAGCTTCAATGCCGCAGGCTACAGATCTGCTTAGAACTTGTGCACGTTCATTTTCTGATACTCAGTAGGATCAATGTGTGCCGATGTAAGTTTTGGACTTATTTTGGTAGTATTACTTTTTTCTGTGTTATAAAGGTATCTAATTACCTTCCAATTAACAATTCCATTAAAAGTGGTCAAATTGTATTTAAGTAAGTTGTTCCGAATACTCTTTATAAGATGAGGAATATCATACATTCCATATATGGATTTATGTTTTAAGTGAAGTTAAAGTTTTTTTCATTTTCATAGTTTCAGCTCCGCGCATATATGAAGACAATTATATACCTCAATCTCAAGTTGTTTCATAGGTATGTTGCTTGGATAAACGACATGTTATAAAACTTCCTTAAATTTTCCGCATACACTCTGATTCAAAAAAACGCACACAGACTTAGTGCATAACCTTCAATTTCATCTTTGAATTTATTTTAGGTTAGATTCGTCTGAAGACTTATCTCATCAAATATAATGACGACTTCTTTTTCTTTTGGTGATAATGTCGAAGTTATTTTCTTTATTTCCTCTAGAACATTTCTATTTATTCCAGGTTACAGACTTTTAATCTTAATCCACCTGTGTAACGAAGACGGGTGCGGTAAGTGTAGTCCAAGCTGATCCCGTAAAAAGTTGTATCCGGAAGACCAATGGAAAAAAATGCACTGCGAAATTCACGTCTCCTCTTCGGTGTATTTTTTTGAACTCTGCAGCAAATTTATTTTCGATTTGCGATTTCCTTTTATTGTAAGCTATTGTTCAATTTCTTAAGTCCCTCAATTCTTTTAATATAAAAAGATTGCCTTTTTATATGAGTCTTACAGTTGGCGCAAGTAAATTCAACGTTATCATTGAATCTTTTTCTTGATAACCTTTTTGTAGACAAGTCTAGTTCTTCTACTGTAACATCATTCGAATCCAGTACTAATTTATTGCAGTTTTCATATGTAACCTTAGTTCTCGTTGGATCAAAACAAATGAACTCGTCATCAGATATAGCAACACTTCGTTTTAACAAGAGAGAAGGGTAAGCATTTTTTTTTTTAAATATTTCATTCCAATAAAAGCATTCTTAAAATGTTTGCTGTATATATAGGGCGTTTTAAGGCTTTTTATGTGTTCCCGTAACTCCTCTGCTAAAGCTAGCCATTCATCGTATTTAACTGTTCCTTTTTTTAGGAAATTTAAATAATTTTCCATCAGGCAATTCATTTCTGGTTATAGAACAGGCGCTAACAGGAGACCTTGGTGGTACGATTACGACACCTGAGAACTTTAAAATAAAGAGCGTGTCGTTGGTCGAACTTTGTCAGACAATAAAAAATCTTAAGAATAACTTAAAAATAATAAGGTTTATAGAATAGCAAATGAAATAGAGAAAACCTTAGAAGAGAAAAATATATATTCTAGCGCTTTTCTGGACGTTTCTCAAGCCTTTGGAAAGGTATTGCATGAAGGCTTGAAGTTTGAGTTAAGACAGGTTCTTCCAGAACAATTATATGAGGTTTTTGAATCCTACTTTCCTGACAGACTATTCCATATTACACACGGATCGGAATACTTCCAATTTAAGGAAATCATTGCCGGAGTACCGCAAGGTCCGGTCTTGTTCTTACTGTACACTCGAGATATACCGCAAGATTAAGGAACTGTCGTAGTTACGTTCGCGGACGATGTAACTATATTAATAACAGATAAATCAGTCGAGTCAGCAATTGTAAAGCTCCAACGAGGTTTGGACAAAATTCGCGAGTCGACAAAGATTTGGCGCATTGCTCTCAACGAGACCAAATCAACACATGTTAACTTTGCTTACAAAAAAAACAACAACCTACCCATTCGGTGCAAATACATGCAAACTAGGCAAAGTATTTAGGAATGACAATAGAGGCGAAACTCAAATGGAAGTCCCAAGTTAAAAAGAAATACTACGATCTTGAAAATAGATTCAGACAAATGTACTGGCTACTTGGAAGACATTCCAAATTAAGCATATATAAAAAAACAGCTTTCATACAAGCAAGTGCTTAAGCCCGTTTGGACGTAGGGTATTAAACTTTGGAGTTGTACCGAACGAAGCAATAGAGATATCATACAATCTTTTCAAAACAAAATGCTAAGAGTCACAGTAAATGTCCACAGCATATCAGAAATAATGATATCCACAGAGACTTAGGAGTAACTACTGACAATGACGAAATAACGAACTTTGCTCGAAAACTCCGTATTCGTCTTCATGGTCATTGGAACAAAATTCCAAAGAATATCATGTTCAAGTATTCCATCAGCTGGGATGTTGTTTAAATCATAAACAATGTTCCATTTTGTAAAAACAAATTTCTGAAAAGGTAAACTTGTTTTGATTGTACCCAATGTTGTGTTTACGCCACCCAACTGTTTTATTTCTCGGAGGTTTATGTTAACTTTATTTCCCAAGCAACTTAGTTTGAGTAAACTCAAGTCAGGTTCAGTATCGACAAGGACTTGTATCTTACCGTAATTAGCTGATGATATAGTTCACTCAACGAAAACATCGTGCTTCCGGTGTTTCTTGAATTTCAGTTCTAACATTACGTGAACAACAATAACTTTACCTAAAGACAAAAAAATACAAATATTCGTCATCAGCAACCACGTACAATTACTATTCAATTTCTGAATAAAATCGCTTTCACGACCTGGGTTAAGGTTTAGCCTGGTTTTATTTAATTAACTTGCATTTTGCATTTTATTAACTGACCGATAAGTAAAAAAAATTTATACTTGCGATCCCCTTTCTGCTTTTTATTTAACAAGTGTTTTCTTGTCTTTTTATTAATTATCGTTGGTCGCCTTTTTGTTGGGTGGACTTTGTTTCAATTGTAATTGTGATGGTACTTAAGTAGATATTAGGTTTCCTTCTAGCATAGATAATAAATATCTAATGATTGATATTCGAGCAAAATCTCTCAAACCGTTATTGAAATATTAAAATAACTTTATATAAGATAACCCAAAATATTTATGCATACATATGTATGTACATAAATCGATAAAATTTAATATTTGTATTAATTAATATATGAATATAATATATATGTATGAAATGCCTCTAAAGGGCCAACACCTGGACACTTGTTTTATTGCAGAAGATCGAGTTGAAAATCTGGATGCACTAATCACGCACTTTTATATTTTGTAGCTTTTGTCTACTTTTCATCACAAAGTTCAACGAAATGATTGACTTTTCCCGCCCTTCAGTTACACCTTTTCATATACATACAACGCATACGCGTTTACAAAACTCCCATTCATGAAAATTTATTCTTTTGCTGCGGTGGTATGGAAATCACACCGTCATGCATCTTCATGCCCCTTCCCGCATACCCCTTTACACTTCATCACCTCGTTCGTTTCCATGTCACAACACACGATGAGAAAAATAACTTTTCCCACACGAGCGAACGGAGTGAGGAAAAAGAAAAGCTTTATTTGTTGTACTTATTCTGAAAGCACTCTGTCTGGAAGGACAAAAATATGCTTCATTTTTTTATATGGGCGTGCGACATCTGGGTAGTTTATTATCTGTGCTTAGACGATATACTGATTTTTATCACTTCTCTCCAAGAGTATGTCGAGTCTATTCAAAAAATTTGTAATGAATTGCGTAAATATAATCTAAACATACAGCCCGATAAATGTAATTTCTTTCAAAAACAGACTGAATATCTAGGGCACACCTTAGCAAAAGAAGGCGTTAAATCCAATCCATATAAAATAAAAAAAAAAATCAGATCGTCGAACTACCGACAACCGAGAAACAGATAAAAGCTTTTTCCGCACTTACAGAATATTATCGAAAATTTATATGGGACTGCTCAAAATTAGCGCAACCAATAACCAAATACTTAAAAAAGGGGTCAGCAATCGCTATAAAGGATATCGAATTAAACTCTTTCAATAAATTGAAGATTTTAGTAACAAACACTCCGGAATTGAAATATCCAGACTTTAAAAAACGATTTAAGGAAAATAGTAGTATGTGCACAAATTATTCACAGGCTGAAAACACGGTAAGATACATACCAATAAAGGAAACTATAATGAATAGATATAAAATACAAATTATATTATCCGATAATAAAAAACTAATGAAGAAAGGATATAAGAGATTTAGGACAACAATTATTACGAGTACAGATATGAAAAAACGTTGGACAGATAAAATAAAATCGATAGGAATACGACGAGAACAAATAGGAATTTATTCAGAACCAGAAACAGAGTACAATCAACTTCAAATTTAACAATAGGAAATGTATGACAATAACAAAGTACAGTTTATCAAATGTTCATACATGGCTGAGGACATGGAAAAGGAAACGGAAGCAATAGAAAGAATATCATAGTATCCTATAAAAGAAATCTGTTAAGCGGGTATAAATGAAAACTACCAAGGCTTGAAAAATAAAATATATTTCCCCAAATTAAAAAAAATTAATGACTAGACACATTAACACCTGTGACATTTGTGATAAAGCTTAACTACACTGGAGCCCGATTTAGATTTAGAACCCAAATCTAGATTAACCGAAACCCCCGAAGATGTAAATGGAATTATATATGCAGATGATTACTTTTTACCTAATATTGCAATATTAACAACTATATACAAATTTTCAAAATACGCCGCAGCAAAAATAATTAAGTCTTCTGACATGATCACTTTGAGAGACGGAATGCTGGAAAGATTTGCCATAATGGGTGGGCAAAAAGATAATTGTTGACGATGACTTAAAAAATGTCCTACTCAGAGAATTATATAAAGAAAACGAAATCGATGTACACATCTCATCTGGTCGTACACTGGTCGTACTCTGGTGTTGAAAGATTACATCAAACCTTATCAGAAAAATTACGAACTATAAACACATTACAAGAGAAACAATAGCAGAAAAACTATATCAGGCTTTACAATTCTATAATAGACAAATATATAGCACAACATGTGAAACTTATAGCCGTACAACTAGGAAAAGTAAATAAAAGTAACGTAACGTGAAACTAAAATCGAAATTTGTAAACCAAAAATTCAGTGCCATACCACTAATACATATTAAAAGACCGAAAAAATATAAACTCATTTTAGGCAAACCACCTGAAGATGACAAAAGTAAATACAATCCTAATAATCCTACCACTAATGGCAGCAGCGAGAATAACAATACACGGACTTAAATCTGACACAGGATATATAGAAATAAAACAGATACACAGGCAAATTTAGTCACACTAAGAATAAAGGTATTGCACATCGTAGAACCACAGAAAATACTACAAACTCTAGAGACATTAGAAGAATCCATTACTAAATTAAATGATAATTTAATTCTAAAAGCGTGGCCAATAAATAGAAAGACATGACGCATGGTTACATGATCATGGCCCTTCGGGCCGATCGCACCGCTCAGTTGTGTTGTCGTTGTCGTCGGCATAAAGTGTTATAAATTTTACTGCGTTAAGTTCCAACTCTGTATGCAAAAATTTTGTATAAAAAGAAATTCTCTTCATGTTTGCATTCAATAGCAAATGTTCTCTTTTAGTAAACACAGTAACGATAGTAATAGTAGTATTTGTTCATATCAGTATAGTGCAGACCGTAATAATGCCTTTGCCGAAGAGGAACCAATTGCTGTAAACGATGTAGAAGGAGTAGAGGAGGCAAGAGAAGAAAGCGACAACGAAGTGATTTCTTGCGAGGAAGAGATTCCTTGCGCGCAAGTACTGATTCCGTGGAGGAAACGTAAGAGGTGGTGAACGGTTTGACGTCAGTGAAGAAGAAATTTGCTCTGAAGAGGAAAAGATTCATGAAGCAGGAAAAATCGAAGAAAAAGAAGACCGTAGTCAAAATTATCAAAGAACAGGATCCGAAGGACGACAGGTTAAGTACATTGGGATTAATTTTAGTATTATGGACAGACGACTTTCTGGTGACAGCATCGAGTGTTCTGAAGTTGATAGTATCAGCTTCAATGAAACAAAGGATATACGGCCTGAAGAAGATTATATTCGAGATGCAACACGCAATTTCGAATATCATTACAAACCTCCAACACCAGGGGATAGATGTAAGGACATGTTTGCTGCAGGATTTCGTGAAAAATCTTTACGAAAGCGAATACTTCATGATGTTAACGGAACGTTCACTAACGATGACTGAGTCAGATTGGATTCTGGATTGCTATATAGAAGTTTTACCGGAAGCTTCCTCTGTATTGCCCACCATGTCGACCACTTCCATGCCGATTTGGGTTTGCCGATTACATCAAGAAATGTACCTACTTCGGGAGACGCTACTCCCGACGAGTTGTTCCTTTTATAATTTGATAAAATTTCAATTTGATAATGATAGATTTAAAGTATTAGACTTTCTAAACAATTTAGTTAATATTATTGATAAGCGTGTACCAAAAAAAAATCTATATTCATTCTCTCAGCACCTAATGCCGGAAAAAAATATTTTTTTGATACTTTTATTAATTTTTGCATTAATTTCGGCAAATGGGTAATTTTAATAGATATTGTGGATTTCCTTTAATGGAGTGTGTAAATATATATAATTTTAAATTTCCGGTTTGTTCATCAAGAAAGTCGTAATTATCATCGCTGGTTATATCTTGGTTCTTTGTGTTCTTTGTTGTTTTTGCATTTCCACTTTTGGTGTCAGTATTACCAAATAAACATTGGCCATCTGTATAATTCTGTTCTGCATTCTCAACAAACGTGACCTCTAAAATGCGCAATTTACATTAAATACAATCTTGTATTCACACTCAACTTTCCAATAGCAAGCACTATTAAGATAAGAAATATTGTTTACCGCTGGATTTAGCTGTGGTGTAGCTACAAGGCCAATATGCACCTACGGCTGAGCTTTAAAACTTGTTGCGCCTTATCCCGGATGAAATGCGCCGTAGTTTTCTATTTTACGATAATAATTTTCTGTCATTTGATTAATTAACAAGTAGGAATTTTTATTAGCTCCAAGTCCTACGTCACCTATGACTGGCTTTCCACCTAGATTGAAAAATTGTAATGCCATTAATCTTGGTCTAGTATAAGTTGTTTCAACAGAATCACCCCTTCGATTCCAGGGTACAAAATGATCTTTCGTAGCTTTAATTAATCCATTCTGTGGCTTATATTTATAATGAATGATTTCTTGTCCAATTGCCTGATTAATTAAAAACTGATGAACTTTTTCGTCCATTCTAGTAACACCATAATTATGAATTTGATATTCTGGTAATTTATTAATATCTGCATTGCTAGGTCTATTCCATTAGTGAACATAATATTGATCAATTGATTGAGGAACGCAAAGAGAATTACTGTATACATGTTCGTAATATTTTTTAGCCATTTCTTGAACATCAATTTTCTTGAATCCCGTAGGTTTCATAGGATTTGTACTATCAACTTGATATTGTTTATTTCTTCCATAGAATTGAACATTTAATACTTCACATACTATACCAATCGGTACATATTCTGAAGTTGCAGTCCCACTTAATGTGGTACCTGTATCGAATGCGGTTTTTGTTCCCAAGGGTGTTATTTTACATGATACTTCAACAATTTTTGCCCCAAACGGCAAACTTTCAAACTCAGCATTACTTAAGTAAAATGGCACAAAAAATACTGGAATTAAAGCTAATGGAGTTGTAACACATTCAATATATTCAGGATCACCCAATTGAATATTTTCAGTACTATATCCATATGTAATTAAAATACGACTTTTTTTAAATTGAGCCACACTTGATGGAGATGGACTACTAGGATGAATCCATGTTAAATTTGGAATTGCTGACGATGACGATCCAGCAACTCCACTTGCTCCAGATCTTGCTCCCGTATTCGGCCCACGCGACGACCCACTTTTTGACGTATCCATTGGTTCAACTGCTGCAACTCCAATCGATGCTCTGTTAGCCCCTTCAGAAACACTACCAGTATCAGCAACACCAACAATGTTTTCAAAGAACTTAACAGTATTAGGTGATAACTCGCTAAAATCTTCGCCTGTGACTGGATTTCCAGGAGCTTGATCAATGCGGAGTAACTTGGTGGGATCGGGGTTGGATCCGGTATCGGCGGGCCGTTTATTAATTCCACTTCGTCCAGGTTGAAGATCTTCGGCAGGCAAATCCTGCAATAAACTGTTGGGTGCAGATTAATATTCAGCTTTAATTTGTTTATAAAAATGACCGTTAGGAGATCTATATTCGGCATATAATTGTTTACACTCTTCCTCTTTTTTTAAATGCTTGATAACTTATGTATTTACTTTTATATCTAGGATTTGACCAAAGATCCGAAATATGTTTTTCGCGTTGAGCAAATACTGTTTGAGCTAGAGTCAAAGACTTATTACTCATTTTTGGATAATGTACACCGAATACACTTTCGACACCATATTTAAGACCTAATCCCAAAAAACCAGGTAAATCTGCAAAGCGTCCGGTTTGTTTGAAGCCTTTAATAAAACTGCCAATTGCTTCTCTATCCGCTTCTCTTATATCCTCAGACAAATTTGCCAATTCATATTTTAGGTCATGGACATATGCCACAAAATCTGATGAATTTACTACTTCGTCTTCATTAAATATATTATTACCAGGACCTAAATAATTATATCCTGGTAATGTATATCCCCTTTTTGACATTCTAAAATAGTAAACTTCAAAAGTTGAATTTAGTGCGGTAAAATTTATAACACTTTATGCCGACGACGACGACGACGACGACAACACAACTGACGCATGGTTACATGATCATGGCCCTTCGGGCCTGTCGTACCGTTCAGTTGTGTTGTCGTCGTCGTCGTCGTCGGCATAAAGTGTTATGAATTTTACCGCACTTTACTAGGTCATAGAACAAAAAGAGATTTAGTAAATGTAATAGGATCCGGAACGAAATGGCTGTTTGGAACAATGAATGAAGACGATAGATTACAAATAGAAGAACATTTAAAAACAATACAAAAAAAAAATCACACAATGCTATAACAGGACTAAAAGGACAAATAAAAAATAATAACAATTTTAGGGACTCTTTGAAAGAAATAGAGACAGTTATAAGAACTGATAGACAAGTAATATTAGACAAAATAGGCTCAACTGACAAAATATAAGATAAATTAAACGTCTTTTCCGTTCGGTGACTTTTTATCAACTGCCTTTAATTTCCCTTACTCAAATCTGTGTTAACAATTTTTTGTGCCTATGCTTAAAATACTAATATCCAACGGTTGCATATCCGCTCTAGTATCTGGTTGTGGGTTAAAGGTGACTGTTCTGCTGTCTCTTTGAAGTGCGCGAGTTTCCGATCTGGTGTCTAATGACTTATGCTGGGCTGTGGGTTCAAGGTGATTTGTTCTCTGTCTGATTGAAGTGCGCGTGTGCTAACTCCTCCCCTGTTAAGTTCGGGACGCCCTCGTTTCGACTCAAGTATTCGATAGCTTCATCTATTCTTTGCTTTGAAGTCGCTTCTTTTCTTGTTTTGTTTTTCATTTGTAATCCGAGTTTGATTAAAATAATCACTAGCTCCATAACTACTATAGCAGACAAGGTTGGGAATGTCGACCACCATAGGGCTAAAACGTCTTCTCTTATATTTTCAATGTAGTTTGTATTCTCAATATGCAAAGTTTTGTCTTGTGGTCCAGATATTGAATCGCAAATATTTTGGCTGGGAGCGGTTCTACGTGTATTGGAATGGGACTGGCCATGTACGAAGTTCCATTGATCTTTATTGTGTTGGAGAATGTGATTAAATATGTTTTATTAATATTTCCTGTCCATAAAATATTTAAGTCGGTGGAACTTCGTTAAGAATCACTATTCCATTTTCGATCTGTTGTATGTCTGGAATAGACCTGTAACCTAATTAAGTATTTTGGTACTGAAGTACAACTTAAGTACAATTACCTCGTACTTACTATTTTTTAAGTACAATTCCTTGGTACTTGTACTTAAAAATTTCAAGTACCAGTACTTGCAATTCCTTCGAAGTACTTGAAAAACTGGTATTAACTATTTAAATACTTTAAAATTGTACTTCAGTTTTTTTAAAATTCTTTTCAATTACTTTCAATTCTTTTTAAGTACTTTCAAGTACTTTTAATTGCTTTTAGTACTTGTAATTCTATGATATAAAATTAAATGCAAATAATCACAAATAATTTTTTATAGTACTGTACTTATATTTGTACTTGAATTTTACAGCTCTGTGTGGACGGTGATATGAACTTTCCGTTCGGCAGGCGGCGGTGTTGTTGTTTAGAAGATGCATTAGACATAGGTCGACCGCAGGTTTACAGATGAGCATCGATGTTATATTTGCGCAGTCTGTTAGAGGCTGATAAGAACTTTTACATTTTGCTGCTTTACTTACATCTTACTTAATTATTTTATAATTCAGACTTACAGAATAAATACTTAAAAAATTACA